>CM052449.1:20912352-20928505 GCA_028533085.1 Varecia variegata | reverse complement strand
GGGCAGGGTGGGGTCACTGGGGCTGGGCTTGTGGGGACCCCTCAGGCTCCGTGGGTGGTGGCCCAGACCCAGGCTCTGCCTCCTCAGTCTCCTCTTCGGATACCACACCCTCCTCTAGTCGGAAGACCTGCCGCACTGTGCGGGTGGTGAAGGTGAGGGGGCCGCGTCTGTGGGGAGGAGAGACCAGGACACAGATATGAAGAGAGGGGAGCAGAGAGAGAGATGGAGAGAGAGAAAGAAAGAGAGAGAACAAAATGAGAGGAAGAGAGAGGAACAGAGAGAGATGAGACCGGGAGAAATGGAGAGAGGAAATGGTGGGACCAGAGAGAGATCAGGGGACAGAAAGATGGGGGGAGAGATGGGGACAGATATTTGGGGGGACAAAGATGGGGGACAGAGAGACAAAGGGACAGAGAAAGGTAGGGAGTGAGCAGAAAGATGGAGGTACAAAATGAGAAAAGGGAGGGCACACAGATGAGACCAAGAGAGAAATGGGGGTGGGAAGAAAGAGAAGTCACCTGAATCTGGCTCTCCGCAATCACAGCTCCTGTTCCCATGCCCCCATATACCCATGGACCCCATTTTTCCCTCTGTCAAGGACTTAGTCTTACATCCCTGGGCTTTATGGAGTGAGGGTACTGCCCACCCATCAAGCATATGTGTGGGACAGCCATACCGAAGCCGGTTCCTCAGCGTGGTCACCTCGCGGTTCATTGACTCTGCAGACTCTGTGACATCCTCTAGCTCACGCTGCAGCCTCCGGCGGCCAGCCTGAGCCCGGGATGCCTCCTCCTCAGCCTCCTCCAGCTGCCGCTTCAGCTGTTTCACTCGAAGGTTTCCCTTCTCCAGCTTGGCAGGAGCAGGGGCACTGGGTCATATCTCTGGATACTCTCCTCACCCCTTCCCTCCTCAACAGCCTGCTAATCCTCAGCTCCATCCCCCCTCCCCTGACTCTCTCTGACCTGTCACCTGCTCCCTGTTCAGGCCTTATCCTTTTCTCCTAAGACCCTCACACCAGCTTCCACTCCGGCCTCCAATCTCTCCCCTGCAGGCCAACCCCCACATGTCCTCAGAGGGGTCTTTTTATGCTCAGAGATGACCTTGAACCTCCATGCTCACAAGCCTTTCCTAGCTTCCCAGTACCACTGGGACAAGGTTCCAGCCCCTGAGCCTGGCATTCCAGGCCCTGCAGGCTCTTATTCTTATCCATTTCTCTTTTCCCCATAAACCCACTGTCCAGACCAACTTCACTAATATCCTCCCCAGACCCTGCCATCTCGTTCTCCAGGGAGGGAACACACATGATATGACCTCATTTATTATCACACCATTCTTCTCTCCAGCCATACTGGTCTGCTTTTTGCTCTGAACTCACCAAACTTATTTCCATACTTAAGGCCTTTGAACTTGCTGTTCCCTCTGCCTGGCTCTTCCTCAATTCAAATTCAAGTCTCAATTCAAATTTCACCTCCTCAGAGAGGTCTTCCTGACCTCCCAATCTAAAGAAGATCCCCCAATACTCTGTGTCTTCCTCTTTCTTCATTTTTTTTTTTTTTTTTTTTTTGCTTCATGGCCCTTGTCACAGTCTGTAATTATCTTTGTTTATTTATGGGTTTCCTATGCTGAAAAGGTGAGTTCCATGAATGCAGGGACCTCCTCTGTCTCATTCACATCCACATCCCTAATGCCTAGCACAGTTCCTGGCATGTAGTGGGTGCACAATAATTGTGCAATGAATGGCAAATCAAGCGCAGCTGAGCTTTTAAGGGCACTGGAACGTTGTCTAGCCAGACAGACCTGAGATCTGGATCCAGGTACTACCCACATACTAACTATGACTTTGATGCAAATTATATTCACTCTTAAAGTTTCAGTTTCCTCACCTGTGAAAAAATTCAAGTGTGTATTTTTTAAATAGCAGTTGCTTGTGACACAATAACTGCTCAATAAATAATTAAGAACAGACTCTGGGGCTAGAGTGCTGAGTTTTGAACCCTGACTCTACCTTTTACTAGCTAAATGATTTTGAGTAAGTTACTTCACCTTCCTGTACCTCAGTTTACTCACCTGAATAGCAGGAGAAATAATAGTACCTACCTCATACAGTTCTGATATGTACTATATGTTATGTCTTTAGCATAGTGCCTAGCATGTAGAAAGCATTCAATAAACATTATCTATTGTTATTTAGTCATGGTCTAGCTTCTGGGTATGGTTTAATTTCTTCCCTTATCCTGTAAGCCTCAGCTCCCTACCAGGGCCCTTCCTAGATGCCAGAATTTATGGACTGCAAAGTCACTGATTCCACCCTCTGCTGATGGGCCAAACCCCAGGATGGTATCTGCAGTCGGCTGTAGTCCAGCACCTGCAAATTGCTTCTTGTGTTGAGAGCTCACTGCTTCCAGAGATGGACTGTGCTATTTCTCAGTCAATGCTCCCACTCCTCACTGCTCCTTAAGGATGTCAGCTGCTTACCTGGTCCCGGAGCTGGTCGGCCACCCTCCGCTCCTCCTCCACCTGGAGCACCACCTCTTTAAGCCGCTTCTCAGCTCTGCGCACCAGCTTGCCAGAGAGGATGCGCTCTCTGAAGGGAGGGATGAGGAGCCATCTCAGTAGAGGCACTCAACCTGGGGTTCTGTCCCCATAGCCTCCTCCAGTGGCTGTCATCCTGTTCTTGGGCTGGGCTTTTCCTTCTTTTCTACCCCTCAGCTGGCTCCCACAATTTATTCAGCCAGATACTGACACCCAGGCTCCCTTCTCCAGGGCATCTATGTCCTTGACTTGTACTATGATACCTGAGTTTCTAAAAATGTCTCCTGTGATATTGTGATTTAAAATAAATATATATTTGGTCCTATTGAGTTTCCAAAGAGAATCATTTACAAACTACTGTCTGCTCTTTGGGCCCATTCATTCCCCCTGAAATTTATTTGCCATCCTTCGTAATTGCCTACATTCTCCATTTCTCCCTCCCCTATGAAGATGGTATTTAAGCCTCAACCATCTGGCCTTTCTTTGAGTTTCATATTTTATATGGCTTCCATGCTTATGCACATTAACAAATTTGCATGAATTTTCTTTTGTTAATCTATTTCTTGTCAGTTTATTTCAGCAGACTCAAACTTTCAGAGGGGGAAGGAAAATTCTTTTGCCTCTATACCTGTCCTCCCCTGTATGGACCATCACACCCAGGGTGAAGTCCATGTGATGAGACCCCTAGCAATGGGCAGTGCTCGGCAGCCGCAGCTGGACAAGACAGCCCAGCTGTGCTGAGACATAGACACAGGGCTGGAGGGAACTAAGCAGTGGGAAGGGAGGCAGGGAAGAGACTCCTCCAGCTATGGATCATCTGGCCATTCTTTGTTCACAGGGTGACTTTCACCAGGTCACTTACCTCCCCTGAACCTCAGTGTTGCACTCTTCCAAATGCCCTGATGCCTCCCATACCCTCCCCTGAGGTTGCCACTCTGATTGGGACTCCATGCCCTAGAACTCTTCTCATTTTTGCCAGGCCCAGTTCAAGCGTTTCCTCCTTTAGAAATCCTTCCCAAATCACCCCATCTCAGGCTGATCCAGCTTCTCCTTCATCTGTGTCCCCCAGCCCTCCTAGTTCACAGGTATTTGTTGCCATGTCCAGCTTGGGAGTCTTTCTCCTTGTGGAGTGATGGGACAGCCCTGGTCTGAAAGGAGGGATGTGTGGAGACTCAGTGACAAAGGTAACTCCTGAGTCTAGCTCAGGTCGAGAATCCCACCAGACCATGCCCTCCTCCATGGGAGCAAGGACCAGGAATGTCTAATTCTTTATCATTTCTCCAGTGCCCAGTGCATGGGAGGGTAAACAGCATACTCTTAACATGTTTGTTAAATGAATGAACAAACACAAAAGGGAATCTTATACTTCGTTTGGTATATAGCAACATTCCTCCCCAACCAGATGATGGCAGAGATGCTGGATTGTGAGTCAGGCATCCTAGATTTACAGCTCATCTCTGCTTTGGTTTTCCTATATATAAAATAAGGATTACAATGGTCCTTCTCTCACAAGGATTATGTGATACACAGGCATATACAGGTAGTCCAGCACCTGATATATAGTAAGTCCTCAATAAGTGGGAACTATTAGTATTGTTGTAATTATTGTTGCTGAATAGTATTGAACAATACAAAAATCTATTGTATTAGAAAAGCCACATGTACTAGGCTTAGTAATAAATATTTTCTTAGTTTAATTAGCATAGTGGTTCTCAACTGGGAATGCTATGTGGTGTTTCTGGTTGTTCCAGCAACTGGAGATGACAACTCTTTCAGTGTCATACTATTGCTGCTTCCCAGCTCTGAATATGGACATGTATGGGTGTGGTGCTTGGTGTATGTGCAGCCATTCTGTAACCATGAGGGAGACCAAGGAAACTACACAGGTGCTGAGCCCTATCATCTTTTGGCTGCCTGGCTCCCTACTTCTTATTATGCAAGAACAAGACATTACCCTTTGTGATAGATTCATGGAAGAAACTGTCCCGATTCTCATTCCTTTCTGTAGCCACACCCTTGACAATATGACTTTGTGGCTGCTCCCACCAAGCAGCGATATCTATTTCCTCAATCCCTGGGATCTCAGCTAGGCACGTGACTTGCTTTGGTTAATGGGATGCAGCAGAAGTGACATAGTACCAGTTCCAGATGCAGGCCTCAAGAAGTCTTTAATACTTTCCCTGGTCCTTGGAAACTTAACTCTGCCATATGAACAGTCCTGGGCTAGCCTGCTAGAAGATGAGAGGCCACATGGAGCAGAGACAAGATAGTTGTCCCAGGCAAGGTCTTAGACTTATGAGAGTCCAGACAAGATGAGCAAATCCATCTGGCTGACCCTCAGCTGAGCAAAGATGTATAAGTGAAGCCCATCAAGCTCAGATCAGCAGAACTTACTAGCCAGCCCAAAGATGCATGAGCAATAATAAATGGTTGTTGTTTTAAGCCACTAAGTTTTAGGGTGGTTTGTTACACAGCTATAGCTAACTGCTACATTGTTGTGTAAGTCATACTCTTAGTGGAACTGCAGTTACTTACAGCCCAAAGCATCCTAAATGATATAGGAAATCAGAATCATTAATATTATGATGCCTTTTGGATGTTTCTAAACCAGATGTTTGTAACACAGCTCCCCTTCCTTTCTCGGACCAGAACGTGGGGGGTCTCCTTCTACCCATGGCCTCTGCTCCCACCTACCTGCTCTCCTGCTCCAGCTGCTCCTCAGCCTGGGCCAACTTAGACTCAAGGGCAGCAATGACCATCTTTTGGCGGGCCCGGGCCCCAGCATCCTCTTCACCCAGGCGTCCCCGTAGCTCCTGGATTTGCCGTTCCAGCTGCTGTCGCCCACTCTCTGCTTTGGCTGAGAAACTGCGCTCAGCAGACAACTCTGAGGTCAGTGATTCCACCTGTAGCAGGTAGGGAAGGAAGGATGTCATGGTGGAGTCTCAGAGGGAAGGTTGCAGGTAAATCTAGGCACCTCCCAGAATTAAGTGAGCTGATGATTGTTATGTACATAGCACAGAGACTGACTGATACTGCTAAATACTCAATATTAGCTTGTATTTTGAGTCATTGACTTACCACCCAACAGCACTGCCAGCCCTGGGTTTTAACCTTTTTTTGCTATTTTAATAAGTCCACGAGACCATTGCAAACTTGTTTAAATGCTATAAATTCTACTTCTGACTGTGAATGAATCTATTCCAAGGGATATCACACTTTTATTGGCACCAGGATCATCTGGGGAGCTTGTGAAAAACAATGCACACTCCAGGGTCCCCGCACCCAGAGCTTCCAATTCAGCAGGTCTGAAGTGAGGTCCGTGAATCTGCGTTTATAACACGCATCTCAATTCATAACAAGGTGGTTCACATAGAAGTAAATATGCAGGATCATTTTGAGAAACACTGCCTCAATAAACAGCAGCTACTACATTGAAAATGTGTAAACACAGCCCTAATATTTCCCACTTATTTATTCAGCTTGTACTGCGGGCATGGCCCTGTGCTGGGAACACAGAAATGAGTCAGAGCCAGTCTGATTCATACTTTGTTTCATTTCACCGTCACGGGAACGCATCAACTTGGTAATTAGCATATTCTTTTTTATTTTTTAAACTTTTTCTTGTAAAATAAAACGGTGATACAGAAAGTCAAACACTAAGCAAATGCATGGCTTCATGAGTTAGTAAAAGGCAAACATCACTGTCAACACCCCCCGGTCATGTACCATTCCAGAAGCCCCTTCATGTACCGATCCTAGTAACAACTCCTTCCTTCCCCCCAAAATAGTACATTATCCTGACTTCTCAGGTAATCACTGCCTCATACCTCCTTAGAGTTTTGTTACTCACAGATACATCTCTAGGTCCTTTAGTTGAATCCTGCCCATTTAAAAAGTTATGTCTGTCTTTTACATCTCTTTTAGTCTACAGTTCCCTCCTTCGGCCCTTTTGTTTCCTTACAATTTTTTGTTGAAGAATCTAGAACGTTTGACCTGTAGAGTTTCTCTCTGTCTAGAGTTTTCTGATTACACGCCCATGATCTAATTCAGCATTAGTTCCTCTGTCCTCTATGTTACCTGCAAACAGGCAGCCAGGTCCAGGGACTTCATTCTTCCTCTTTATTTGTGAGTTCTCTAGGTAACAAATTGGTTCCCTGTCATCGTCCAAGGGTGTCTGCACTGGGCTGAACAGTCTCCCTTGCAAAATCTACACCTATCTAGAACCTCATAATGTGACCTTAGTTGGAAATAGGGTCTTGGCAGATGTAATTAGTTAAATTAAGATAAGGTCATACTGGATTAGGGTGGGCCCTCAATCTGACATGACTGATGTCCTTATAAGAGGAGGAAAGGAGACACAGAGAAGACACAGGGAAGACGCCATGTGAAGACAGAGGCAGAGACTGGAGCAATACATCTGTAAGTCAAGGAACACCAAAGATCGCCAGCCACCACCAGAAACTAGGATCAAGGCCTGGAACAAGACTCTCCTACGGGAGGAACCAAACCTGGCAACACCTTGACTTCAGACTTCTGGCCTCCACAACCAGGAGAGAATAAATTCCTGTTTTAAGCCACTGGGTTTGTGGCAATTTTTTGTTTTTTTTTTTTTTAATGGCAGACCAAGGGAACGAATACAGCAACTAATATTTTTAAAAATATTGCCAATTCATGGCTTTAAACAGATTGGATGGGTTTAAATCAACTGCAATTATTTTCCTCGTTAAACCTCAAATTGCCCCATTTGGGGACAGTGGGAGGCTCTCAGGGTGAATTCTAAGTGCTTTTGATATAACCACACTATTTTTCTCCCTAACTAGTATGACAAGATGTTCCAGGCTACTCTTGTTCATTTCCTGCTCCAAGTCTGGAATCAGCCATTTCTAAAGAAGCCCCGGTTTCTCTGAGTGGGAAATGGAATTTCTATACCACGAAGTGGGCACACGGATGCTCACTGCTATTGTGGTTTCTACGGTTTCTAGGACTTTGGATGGACAGAGACAAGCCCGATCTATATAAAATACATCATCAGTTCATGTGAAAATGATCAAGTCAAATTCAGGACTACAGGCTTCTTTTTTTCAAACTTAACCTCTTCGCTGTGACATCCGTATCTTGGTTGTTTGATCCTGAGAACACTGATAACCGAGGACACAGCAGATGACAGAATATCCCATCTTTGGTCATTGACTTTATCCCATGTTACACGCACAATTGTCTCGGAAAAACAATGCTAACGCTATTGCCACCCATATAAAGAATAAAAATAGGTTTTATAAAGTTTTTGAATATTTGCCCATTTTTCTCCCCATTTAAAAAATAGTCATGCTATACATAACCACTGAGTGTAGAGCCATCATGTTCTTTACTCCTTTTCGGCCTTCCTTTAGTCTTAGAATGACAAGTAAACTCCATGCTTATTACTCTAGTAGGCTGATGTTGCCCTAGGGATTCTGACAATTTGAACCTGGTTCTCTAGGGCAGCGGTTCTCAGACTTGCTGTAGGTCAAAACTTACTAGAAGGCTTGCCCACAGATTTCCGGGCCTCACTCCCAGCATTCCTATGTATTTGGGTATGTGTGTTGGGCCCAGGAATGTGCATTTCCAACCAGTTTCCAGGTGATGTTTATGCTGCTGATCTCAGGTCCACACCTTGAGAACCACTGGGCCCAGTAGATTCTTAGGAAGGGCTCGAGGGACCAACACTCGCTGAGTTCTTACATGCTGATCACTTGTCTGTGTCCTGTTTCACACAAAATCCCTGGCTCACATATTGTTCGAGTTTCTTAAATATATTCCTCCATTTTCTTCTAGCATCAAGTCTTGTTTTCAAAAAGTCTGATGAAAATCTAATTTTCTTTTCATTATATATCACTTGCTCCATTTTTCCTGAATAGCTAAGGATTTTTTTCCCTTTAAAGCCCAATACTTTTATTAGAATCTACATTGGTATTAGTTTTTTCCAGGTCAACAACCTCAGGTACACAGTGTGCTATGTAGCTTCAGACTTTTTTGTTTCAGGAAAGTGCTTTCGCATTATGGTTTTGAGTGTTTGTTCTGTTCCCTTGTTTTGGTTTTCTTTGTCAGGGCCTCCTATTATCCATATTTGGATCTTCTTTGCCTGTCTTCAATATTTGCTATTTTTTTGTGAATCCGTTTTTCTATCTTTTAAAGTTTCATTTTGCTTTTTAAAAATGTTCTCCTTCTCACCAACAGCCACGGACACAGGTCAGGTTGGTTAAGTCACATGATGCTTCATATGGTTGTAGTACTGTGTGCTCCCTCTATTAGAGCATGTATTAGCTTATTTATTTGAGTTAAATGAGCACTTATTGTATACGCAGCACTATTTTAGGCACTGGGGATATAGCAGTGAACAAAACTAAGACAAAGGCCCTGCTTTCAAGACGCTAATATCCTGCTGGGAAGACAGACACTAGACAAACAAGTAAATACATGATGTGATGCCAGGGAGTGGTCAGTGATATGAAGGAAATTAAACCAGAGCAAATGGAGAGAAATTACGGGAGGGAGTGTGGTTGTGTGGTTGTTTTATGGAGGGTGGTCAGGGAAGGCTGCTGTAAGGGAGTGAGACATGTGAAGGTCTGGAAAATGAGCTTTCCAGGCAAAGGAAATATCAAGTGCAAAGGCCCTGAGGTGAATGAACTTGGCATAGTCAAGAAAAGTGGGGAGGCTGGTGTGGCTAGAGCAGAGTGAGCTGGGGGAGAAGGGTTAGGGATGAGATCTGAGTTTTGTGGGGCCCAGACTGTGTGGGGCTTTGTAGGTGAGACTGAGATTTTGTTCTGAGTGAGATGGGAGCTGCAACCTCCTGGAATGTGACTGCTTCTCCACTGGCCGGGGCATCCCCCCAAGGGCTGGGCTCTTACTCTCTGAGTCCCCAGCAGTGCCAGGGCATGGCCCATGAGAGCCCTCAAGATGTGACCTTAAAAACTAATGACGGGCCAGGCGTGGTGGCTCACGCCTGTAATCCTAGCACTCTGGGAGGCCAAGGCGGGTGGATCGCTTGAGGTCAGGAGTTCGAGACCAGCCTGAGCAAGAGCGAGACCCCGTCTCTACTAAAAAAATAGAAAGAAATTATCTGGCCAACTAAAAATATATACATAGAAAAAATTAGCCGGGCATGGTGGCGCATGCCTGTAGTCCCAGCTACTCGGGAGGCTGAGGCAGAAGGATCGCTTAAGCCCAGGAGTTTGAGGTTGCTGTGAGATAGGCTGACGCCACGGCACTCACTCTAGCCCGGGTAACAGAGCGAGACTCTGTCTCAAAAAAAAAAAAACAAAAATAAAAAACTAATGACGTATGGGGAGGGGAAGAGGGGATAGATAAAATTCACACCTAACGGGTACAATGCACGCTAGCTGGGGGATGGGCACACTTACAACTTTGACTCAAATGGTACAAAAGCAATTCATGTAACCAAAACGTTTGTACCCCCATCACAGTCTGAAAAAAAAATTTAATGAAGCAATATAAACATAGATCTGTCCTTGGAAATACCATCCCTCTATTGTCTGCCTGGCAAACTCCTATACTTCCTACAAGATCTCGCAAGGCATCACCTCCACCAGGAAGCCTTCCCTGGTACCCTCCAGCCTCCAGGCTAGGTTGGTGGTCCCCTCCAGGTTCCCACAGGGCCTTGAGTTTCCTCCATTTTCACTTGCATTTCTGTGTTGGGATGGGCTGTCTCCTCCATTGGACTAGGATGTGTTTGAGGGCAGAGACCTAGGATGATCCATCTCCAGGTCCCTGGTATCACCCACAATAGGACCTGGACCTCCAAAAGCCTCAGAAAATATTTATAAATAAATATGCAAAAGAAAACATGAATTTCTCCGTCTGCTGAGCTCCCACTTATATTTTAAAATTGTGGCCAAATGTCTCTTTTTCCAAATGCTTTCATGTGACTCCTGCAGAAAGAATCTTTCTCTCTCCCTACTGGGTCCAGGATGCTTCCATTATCACACTTGCCACCTGATAATGTGACAGTGTAATCCCATGTTTGTTACCTCCAGGGAACTCCATAGGACATAGACCCCACATAATGGATCTTTGGAGCCAACCCTTGAAAAACCCCAGAACTACAAATGAATGAATGCATCATGCCTTTTCCTCCCCTTAAGAACTCCTGTTCAACCTTCAAAACCCAACTCAAATATCCCCTTTTCTATATCTATTGAATAAGAGGACTGAAGATTATGGTTCCAGATCAGTGGCAACCTGGGCTGGCAGGGGCGGCTAAACCATGCTCACCTGCAGGAGCAGCTTGCGGTAGCGGTCATTGAGCAGCTCTGCATTGCTCTGCTCCTCCTCCAGCTCTTCTTCCATCTGCCCCAGGCGCCCCTCCAGCTGCCGCTTCTCCTCCAGAATGGCTGCCCTAGGGAGAGTGGGAAGGGGTGGGGGTGAGGGGGCAGGATGGCCAGAGGAGGGAGCTTTGGCCCCCATTACCATGGGCCACTTACTTGCTAAGGTTGCCATTGGCCACCTCGTCTGCCATCTCGTCCCGATCCTGCTGGGCTTGCCGCCGGGCACGGTCTGAGGCAGCCAGCTCCTGTGATGACAAAGAGAGGGGGTGGTCAGTGGGGGTGAAGGGAAGCTGTCTCACGGGTCTCAGCCCCTCTCTGCCCATCGTGCAAGTGAAGGCACCTCCACCTCAAGTGTCTTCACTTGCAGAACATGCTGTCTCTGGGTGACCTTGGACTGAACTTCTACAGATGTGTCCTAAGTCTGTCTCTTGAGCTCCTGACCTGTGTCCACCTCTAGCTGCCCAAGCCCCAGGCCCCTCACCCACTTCGCCTCCTACTAAGCTCAGGGGCTCCTTTCAAACCTGCTCCTCCTCCAGGTCCCCCTAGGCCCTGGCCAAACCCACCTGTGCTCCCCTCCCTCCTCCTGTCCCACGCCACCTCTTCCCTCTTGCCCTCTCCCTCTGCATCCCCTTGGCCCTTCTTCCCAGAATCAGCACCTCCAGTCTCCCCCCACACAGCTGACCCTGCCCCTCCCCTGCTCATAATCTTCCTATGGCTCCTTAGTACTCCTGGGTCGAAAATCCCTGCCCCACGGGCTGACATTGGAGGCCACTCTGTTAACCTTGCCCACCTCCCCAGCATCACGCCCAGGCGACACTGGTTAGCCCCGCTCACCTCCCCAGCCTCATTCCGGAGACACTGGTTAGCCCCGCCCACCTCCCCAGCCTCATCCTGGAGACACTGGCTAGCCCCGCCCACCTCCCCAGCATCTGGCCCAGGGGACACTGGTTAGCCCCGCCCATCTCCCCAGCCTCACACCCAGGGCCTGGCCCAGCCCGGCCTCACCTCCTGTAGCCGCAGCACCTCCTCTTCCAGCGCCTTGAGGCGCTTCTCGCTTTCCCGGTTCTGGCCAAAGATGTCATCCCGGGAGCTTCTTGTTTCCTCTACCTCCCGCCACAGCTCCTTCATCTGGGTCTGGGTGGGATGGAGGAGGTAGGTGAGTGCGCCCAGCCTGGCCACGACTCGCACCTGCTCAGCGGGGCTTTCCGGGCTCCCATGAACAAGCAGAGGGTTTTCAGAACCCTGCAGACCTGGGCTCCCGCCTATGAGCCTCTTGCTGTGTGACCCCGGGCCAGCCCCTCTCCCTCTCTGGTCCTCACTTTCCTTGACTGTAAAAGGAGGCAGTTGGCCTGACTGAGCTTAGAAGGCAGCTGGAGGTCTGAAGGCGCCTGGTTTCAAGTCAGACAGACCTGGGTTTGAATCATAACTTGGCTATATCCTTGCTGTGTGACCTTGAGCCAGCCACTGCCCCTCTCTGGGCCTCAGTTGCCTCCTCTTTAGAAACACCTTAAAATTAAAGTAAGCCAAAAATGGGTATAACTTGGACTCTGCAGTCACAATAACAAACAATGGCAAATGTTTACTGACCATTCACCTTGGGCCAGGTCCTGTTACATACACACATGGACTCCCTCAATCCTCACAACAACTCCAGTTGCTGGGGACATTTATCCTCCCCAGGGTACACATGGAGAAACTGAGGCACACAGAGGTTTACATGCCCAGGATAGTAAGTGGCAGAGTCAGGATCTGAACTCAGGCTGCTGACCCCAGGGTTTCCGCACTTAGTCACTTTGTTGTCTGGCCACTCTGCTTCTGGGAGTGTTAAAAAAGCCACTATCTTTACAACACAACACAGTGTCACTGTTAATTGCGATGGCAAGTGAGGATGGCAGTGGCGCTGGTGGTGGTAGGACGATTCTCATTACTGTTATTGATATTACTAGGATTTGCCTGATGAGGCTTTTTTTTTTTTTTTTGAGACAGAGTCTCGCTCTGTTGCCCGGGCTAGAGTGAGTGCCGTGGCGTCAGCCTAGCTCACAGCAACCTCAAACTCCTGGGCTTAAGCGATCCTACTGCCTCAGCCTCCCGAGTAGCTGGGAATACAGGCATGCGCCACCATGCCTGGCTAATTTTTCTATATATATTTTTAGCTGCCCATATAATTTCTATCTATTTTTAGTAGAGACGGGGGTCTCACTCTTGCTCAGCCTGGTCTTGAACTCCTGAGCTCAAACGATCTGCCCGCCTCAGCCTCCCAGAGAGGCTTTTAAGTGAAAGGTTTATTCTGTCAGTGATGACGTGATGGGCAGTTTTTACTTTTAGAGCGGGATCTCCCTACACCGGCGCTGCCCAGTAGAAATACAATGTGGGGCACATACACGGTTTTAAGCTTTCTAGCAGCCACATTAAGAAAGTAACAAGAAACAGGTGAAATTAACTTAAACACTATGTTTTATTTAGCCTAATATATCCAAATGGTATTATTTCCACTTATAATGAATATAAGAATCATTAATGAGACCTTTTACCTTTTATTTTTACGCTGTCTTTGAAATCTAGTATGTGCTTTGGATTACAGATCTGTCGCATTTCAGCTGTCTGACAGCCACGCGGGGCTGGTGCCCGTTGTATTAGACAGAGCCGTTCTATACTTTTTACTTATTTAAAACAATAAGTGGGTGTAACTTTTATCATCAGATAAAAACCGTAAGGTATTTCCATTTCAAAAACAAACTAAAATGAGGAAATTGGTCTTAAAAATTCAGCATTTTAAATAAAGGAAATAAAAAGATATAAAAAGAACCAAGTGAGCATTTGGGGCAGGGAGGTGTTTGTACAAGCACCGACGGGTTGGGATGCTGCTCGTGGGGTCGAGCAGATCTCAGACCCCGGAGGGATGGGGGGGTTTGGAAGACACCTGGGGCCTCCCGTCCCAGCACAGCTCACACCCACCCTTACCTGCATCTTACGAAGCTGCTTCACCGCCTCCTCCTTGCCCTGCCCAGCAGCCGTCGTCTGGGCTTTCAGCTCCTCCAGCTCGGCCTCCAGCTTCTTGCGGGCGGCCACGGCCAGAGCCCGCTGCTTCCGCTCCTCGTCCCGCTCCACCTCAGCATCCCTCAGCTGTGGGGAGGGCCGGGTCAGGAGTCGGCACCCAGGCTCCCTCTGCGTGCTAGCACACGATGTCTGCCCTGGAGCCCCGGCCCAGGCTGCCGGCCCTGCTCTTCCTGCCCCCGACTCTCCCTACCTGGTCCCCTCCTCTCTGTCCCCACCACCCCAGCCCGGGCCTCATCCTCCTTTCTTGCCCAAGCCTCCTTTCCAGCCTCTCATCTCTCCCCTCCTGCCCATCCCCGCATGGCTCCAGAGGGGCTTTGCACACCTAGGGCTGACCCTGCTCACAGCCCTGCCATTGGCTCACCAGTCCCCCCAGGGCCAAGGCTTGGACACTCATTCACGGCTGGGTCAAAGGGGCCACTAGAGACAAAAAACCTGTGGCCTTGGGTCACCTGTTTGTCTCTCCTCCCTGCCTTCCCACCTTCTAGTACCCCTTGCCCCAAGTCTGTTGCCCACATGGCCCCAGTGGGGTCTTTCTGACACCCAGAGCTGCCCCTGTCCCTCCATGCTCAGCACTCACCCCCCAGGACAGGACGGACATAGGAAATGCCCCCACTGAGTGAGTAACGGGTGAGCTGTGCAGAGAGCGAGCAAGCAGTGGAACAGGCGAGCGGACGTGGACGGGCGCAGGAGAAGATGGTGGTTGTGGAGGTCTGGGGTTGAGTTGGGGAGAGGAGACTGGTTGGAAGGGGTTGATAGGGGATGGAGGAGTAGCTGGATACAGGGCTGGTTGGATGTAAGTGTTGGTCGGTGGAGGGTGTACTTGGGTGGTTGGGTGGTGGATGGGGGTGGCAGGTGGGTGGATGAAGGTTTGGTGGATGGAGGACGTATGATTGGGTTCGCAACAGGTAACAGGGCATGTGTGTGGGTTGATGGGTTGTGGAGCAGGAGAGTGGTTTTGTGGGAGGAGGATGGTTAGCTAGCAGGAGGGACTTCAGTAGAAACACTGAGTAGTAGGTGGGGGACGAGACCCTTTGCTGCCCCTCTTGTGGCCCTGCACCCTGTGTCCCCCCACCTGGCAATACCTGCTTGGCCAGCTGCCGCCGCCTCTCTTCACCAGCCTCGTCACGGCCCTGCAGGTCACGCTCGTGCTGCGTCTTGAGAGCCTGCACGGTCACCTCCAGACGCAGCTTGGCATCCTCTGCCGCTGTCAGCTCATCCTCCAGCTCGGTCACCTGCGTTCGCAGGTCGCTGGCTGCCTGTTCTGCCACCCGCCGGGCTCGTTCCAGCTCGTGCACCTGGTGGGGAGGGAAAGTGAGCCCTGGACACCTAGGCCACTGAGGGAGGGGAGGGGAGGATCTGGGGTAGAGTGGGGGGACCTCTGTTGTAGGACAGGAGGTGGCAAGTTGATGTGCCCATCCTGGTTCATCCATTCATTCAACACTTACTGAGCACCTGCGTGCTACGTGTCTCAGGCAGAATCATCCTAAGACATATTTTATGAATAACCTATGCACGATAATTCTGTTATCTGAGCTCCTGAGAGTCCCATTCAAGTGTTTGTTAGGTCAGCTGACTCTCGCTCATGGTGGCTCATTTCCTGGGAGTTTTGTAATTTTGGATTGCGAGCTCACTCCCTGGGGCTTCATCTTTAGGGATCCTGCGTGAAAGTGAATTGAAGGCGTTTGGCTCCAGAGCTTTTAGTGTTGGCTTCTGCCAGACTCCCCAGGGTGTCAGTAACCCACTACCTACTTCTATTTTTTTCTCTTTGGGGGTTCCCAGGTCTTTCAGGGAGTTTTAAATTAAAACGCCAAACACGTGAAATAGGTCTGCACTTATGAATCCTCAGAGACCTGCACCTCTCCTCACTTAACTGCCACCTCCTCAGAGAAGCCTCCCTTGACCCATCGTGGCCTCCCTGTCACCCCTGCTCCTGGCACTGAGCCCCTCACCCCCCCCAGCCCAGGTCACAGTGGCCATCTGACATTGGCTTATGTGTAACACCCGCCTCCCACACTGGACTGTGAGTTCCGCAGAGCTGGGACTCTGTGGATCCACCGCTACCCACACACCCTTCACTAAAGTTCTTGTCAGTGACAGTGCCGACTTTCAGCCCCTAGAACAGGCCCACCAGTCTCCCCTCACCCCCGATTTGGCACCTGCCAGTTTATTTTATTTATTTGAAGGGATCAAACTTTCTCCCATCAACATCTTATTTCCCACAAAGGCCTTTGGAGTCACAA
>CM052449.1:20884892-20911852 GCA_028533085.1 Varecia variegata | reverse complement strand
AAAAAAAAAAAAAAAAAGAAAATGAGCAAGATGAGTGGTTCCCAAAACAAACTCATAGAGCAAAATAGCATGGAGTGCTTGATCTCGTGAGCTGATGTTAGGGAAAGAAGTTTGATTTTTGTGTCTCATATAGTTACACAAGAGGGATTGAAAAGCAGTGTTTGATGTTCAGGAACAGAACAAGATTCTGCTGTGAAAATCATCTCCAGACTGAAAATCTACCCCTGTCTTTAAAACTGGTGCCACCTTCATGGACATGTGATTTCCCCCTGGTGATCCCTCATTTGTGCCACTCCATGTGTGCCTGACTCTCAAAGGGTTCCGAGAGAGAAAGCAGAACTTCCTGAACCTTAAGCTTAGAGCTAGCACAGTGGCACTTCCTCTACAGTTCTCCTAAACAAAGCTAGTCACAGGCCAGCCCGGATTCATGGAGCTTCAAGTCACAGGCAAAGGGTGCAAAGACACAAGAGTGGGGAACTGGGGCCATTTTTGCATCAATCACCGCTACAGCTGCTTTTAGCCCAGAGTTTGGGGCCCAGCATCCTGGCTGCCCAGGGGAAAAGGTAAATGAATTAAGCTTTCCTCTGAAAGGCAAAAACAAATGGGCTGAGAGCATCAAGTTAGTGCTTGAGCTTCCTGGCAGCCAGAGCAAAAAGGGATACACCCTTTAGGGAGAGAGATTTTTTTTTCCTTGCACTAAATTTTCACAGAAGACATTCGTCCTTTCAGCCAACATTGATGCTGTCAGTGGGTGGTTAGGAAGGTGAACAGGACTTTAAAAGTTCACAGCCACTGTTCAGTTTTTCCCTCCTGCTTTGCCCTGTGCTGTTGACTAATAACCGTCTCCTTTTTTTCTTCCTGCCACCTTCTCTCCTCCCTTTCTTTTCATGCATCTTCCCTCGCCATCTCTCTGCCATCTCCCCTCTGCCCCTCTCACCTGTCCCCATTCCCCAGAACACGGGGGTTTCCAGCAGTTCTCTTTCCTTGACTCCTTCCCGCCGTCGCCTCCAGGATGCGCAGGGAGGTTCAGCTCTGCTGTTTCTGCGTCAGGGGGTGGGTGCCTCTGCATCGATGGGTGAGGCTTGCCGCATGAGGAGGGTGGGCCTGTTGGGCTGGGAACCTGAGTTTGAACTTCTGTCCCTTCTCCACTTGATGTGGGGTCTCTCCATCTCCCTTGGCAGCTTCCAGACCCTGTAGCAGCAGAACCCTTTCTTCCAGCTAAACCTCATGTAAAAGCACAAACAGCCGCGATAATATTGGCTGGTGTTTTTTGAGCACTTACTATGTGCCATTCCCTGTGTCAAGCTGTTTTATAATTTTTTTTTTCTTTTTTTTGAGATAGAGTCTCACTCTTGCCCAGGTTAGAGTGCCATAACATCAGCTTGGCTCACAGCAACCTCAAACTCCTGGGCTCAAGCGATCCTCCTGCCTCAGCCTCCCGAGTAGCTGGGACTACAGACATGCGCCACCATGCCCAGCTAATTTTTTCTATATATTTTTAGTTGTCTAGCTAATTTCTTTCAATTTTTAGTAGAGACGGGGTCTCGCTTTTGCTCAGGCTGGTCTCGAACTCCTGACCTCGAGCGATCCTCCCGCCTCGGCCTCCCAGAGTGCTAGGATTAGAGGCATGAGCCACCGTGCCCGGCCTGTTTTATAATTTTTGACACCCAGAATCCTCCAAACAACCTCATAAAGGAGGTGTTAGTACTGTTACCCCCATCGTACAAATGGGGAAACTGAGGCACAGAGACATTAGGTAACTTGCCAGTAACAGCACACAGCCAGTAAGTGGCAGAGCTGGGATTTGAACCCAGGACATCAGGTCCCAGAACCTTGGCTCTTGTCTGTGCTCTGAGAACCTAATAAGTGGTGCTCGCTTTGGCAGCACATATATATATATATATATATATTTTTTTTTTTTTTTTGAGACAGAGTCTCACTCTGTTGCCCGGGCTAGAGTGAGTGCCGTGGCATCAGCCTAGCTCACAGCAACCTCAAACTCCTGGGCTCAAGCAATCCTTCTGCCTCAGCCTCCCAAGTAGCTGGGACTACAGGCATGTGCCACCATGCCCGGCTAATTTTTTCTATATATATTTTTAGTTGGCCAGATAATTTCTTTCTATTTTTAGTAGAGACGGGGTCTCGCTCTTGCTCAGGCTTGTCTCGAACTCCTGACCTCGAGCGATCCACCTGCCTCGGCCTCCCAGAGTGCTAGGATTACAGGCGTGAGCCACCGCGCCCGGCCCGGCAGCACATATATTAAAACTGGAATGATACAGAGAAAATTAGCATGGCCCCTGTGCAAGGGTGACACGCAAATTTGTGAATTGTTCCATATTTATAAAAAATAATAAATAATGATAAAAGAACTTAATAAATGATAATTATCATTTTGAAAATAACTGGGAGTGTGGGTAGGGGAGAGTGTTGAGCCTGGGGAGGAAAAGATCAGCTTTGTGCCCCACCGGGCACCAGGCCCTGCCCTGAGCGCGGATGATCTGGTTGACAGCCGATGACACTTAGCCGATGACACTTAGGGGCTGAGTTTTGCAGGACATCAGATTCCGCCCCAGCTGCGGGTTCCTAAGAAACCTGGCATGATTCGAGACCAATCCGGAAGGAACGAGTAGATATTTTTCACTAGCACCACCAAGGGGCGACAGAGAAAACAGAGTTACTGTGAGATCGAGCCTGTCTAGAAAAATGGGTAATGTGGAGGCAGTTTACCGTGTTTCGTGCTTTTATTGCACATAAAGGCAAGACGTTATTACAGCTTTTAATATGTTTCAGCTTCCAAAAATGCACCTGAGCTGGGTTTCTTATCACTGTTTTCCCTCTCAGTGTCTCAGTTTCCTCATCTGTAAAATGGGAATGATTCTTATAGGCTTATGAAGCCACTGTGAGTACATGGCTTTGAACAGTGCCTAGCAGAGTGTAAGTGCTAGTTAAGCATTTGCTGTCATCGTTACCATCATCATCATTAATTAGTAAGGAAAACAGAGATCATGTCCTCGAGGAGAAGAGGGGCCAACCACCAGGGTTCGAGAGGACTCCTACTGCCTGGCTGCTAATCCTAGACCTTCAGTTTCTAGGCTGTGTGGCCTGGAGCGGTCTCCCACCTTCCTGAGCCCTAATTTGCCCATCTGTCCAAAGGGGCCAATGATACCTACCTTATAGGCTGTGTGAGGTATTTCATATGTAAAGTGCCAGGTCCTATAAATAACAAGACCCTTGACCTTTGACCAAGCCGGCTCCCTAAAGCTGACCCCTGACCCTCCTCTCTCTCTGCATCTATTTCCAACCCCCACAGTGGAGGGCATCGTGGGACTAGAACAGGTGAACAGCCTCGGGGACGGCCCACCGGGTGGTCGCCCCCGTCGGGGCATGTTCCGGACAGTGGGACAGCTCTACAAGGAGTCCCTGAGCCGCCTCATGGCCACACTCAGCAACACCAACCCCAGTTTTGTCCGCTGCATTGTCCCCAACCATGAGAAGAGGGTGAGTGACCTGGCGGGGGGAGGGCAGGGTGGCTCTGGCAGTGGGTAAAGGTCTGGACTTGGCTGGAGCCACATCTGATTCCAGGACCCCCTGAAGCTGGCTGTGCGACTTTGAGCCTCAGTTCCCAGCCTCAGTGTCCCATTGGGGAAATTCATTCATTCATGTGACTTAAATGTATTGAGCACCTGCTGTGGCAGGTGCAGGTGCTGGGGACACATGGCAGAGGAAAGCACGGCCAAACCCCATCTTCCAGAGCTCGCAGTCTAATCGGGGCCACAGACATTCAACTAACCACCCAAAATGAAAGTCTGGTTGAATTTGTGGGGGCAGTAAGTGTCACATGGGGCATGATTTGGTCAGGGAAGTCAGGGAAGGCTCCCTGGAGGAGGTGATGACTGAGCTGTGGTTGTTGGGTGGGTCTGTGTGTGTGTGTATCTGGTTTCTCATGTCTGCAAATACCATATTTTATCAAACCCGGGGCATACATTTCCCCACGTTAGCATCTCTGAAGTCGGGATGTGGCCTACAGTCAGTGGCCTGGCAGAGTTCAATTGCAAGCCTTTCTTTTCTTTCTTGGCGGTAGATAAAATAGCAGCATGTGGCATTTGCATTTTTGTGCTGCCTAGATCTTTGCCATTTGTGTAGTACTGTTGAAAAAAGAAAAGGCAGCCAAAGCTAACCACCAAAAATGAGGATTTGGGGGCTTTGGTGACATATCCACGTCTCAGTGAGGCCTTTTGCGGACTCTCCTATGTGCAAATCCAGCCCTGCCCACCCTGCCTCCTGCTGATCCTTTCCCTCAGCACTTATCATTTCTTCTCTACTCCTGACAGTCAATAGTGATGGCTTGACTTCTATTAATATTATAGTCACTCCTGCCACCGGACTTTCAGCTCCCCGGGGCAGGCAGTTCTGCCTGGCTGAGCATTGCTGTTTCCCCGGTGCCTAGAACAGTGCCTGGCATGTAGTAGGTGCTCAGTAAGTCACAGCGAAATGGCCAAGATTCAACCATTTGGGCTGGTGAGTGGCGCCCCCGTGTGGCCGCGGCTGACCCTGCCTGTCCGTCCGCCCTCCGCAGGCTGGGAAGCTGGAGCCGAGGCTGGTGCTGGACCAGCTGCGCTGCAACGGCGTCCTGGAGGGCATCCGCATCTGTCGCCAGGGCTTCCCCAACCGCATCCTCTTCCAGGAGTTCCGGCAGCGGTGAGTGGGGCGGGGTGGGGCTCGGGGTTCAAAGCCGCCACACTTGCATTCGAATTGCTATTCTGAGCTCGGCGACTTGGGGCAAGTGACTCAGTTGGCCAAGCCTCAGTTTCCTCCTCTGCGTTATGGAGGAGGAACACCCCACTCGATGCGCTGCTGAGAGCAAGCACATGGCGCCATGAGGGGGCTGGCGCCCTTTGCTGCGGATATTTGGGGCGGTGGTCCCCAAACCATGACTGTGAAATCACTTCAACATGTTGCAAACTGCACCTCCTAACAAACGAGGTAGAACAGGATAGAACACAACATATCGAAGTCTAATGAGCTCACGCCTGTAATCCTAGCACTTTGGTGGCCAAGGTGGGAGGATCACTCGAGGTCAGGAGTTCGAAACCAGCCTCAGCAAGAGCGAGACCCGTCTCTACTAAAAATAGAAAGAAATTAGCTGGACAACTAAAAAATATATAGAAAAAATTTGCCAGGCATGGTGGCGCATGCCTGTAGTCCCAGCTACTCGGGAGGCTGAGGCAGAAGGATCGCTTAAGCCCAGGAGTTTGAGGTTGCTGTGAGCTAGGCTGATGCCACGGCACTCACTCTAGCCCAGGCAACAGAGCGAGACTCTGTCTCAAAAAAAAAAAAAAAAAAAAAGTCTAATGAGCAAGTAATACAGTATTATAGCAAAAATGATGCTTCACACAAGCTGCATATAGCAGCACTATCCCTTAAGAATGTAATGTGAGCCACTTAAACAATTGAACATTTTCTAGCAGCCACATTTTAAAAAGCAGGAAAAAAAAGGCGAAATTAATTTTAAGAAGATATTTAACCCAGGGCATCTAAAAATATTAGATAAGTTTAACACCCGATCAATGTAAAAAACTGGTAATGAGATCTTTTCCATTCTTTTTTTCTTCAAAATCCCGTGTGTATCTCATACTCAGCACACCTCAGTTCAGGCACTCAATTTCCAGTGATCAAAGTGAAATGCCACCCTATCAAACCAATGAAATCGTGTCTCACAGAAAAAATATTTTACAGTGCTGTTTTACATTGAAATTTCACTTAGTTAAAATTAAATGCAATTAAAAATCTGGTTCCTCAGCCCAGGCTCAAGGGCTCAGTTGTCACACGTGGCCAGTGGCCGCTGCATTGGACGGTGCAGGTCTGTAGTTTGCTACTCGAAGAGTGTTCCCGGGCCAGCTGTGTCAGCACCCCCTGGGAGCTTGTCAGACGAGCAAATTTAGGGGCCCTAACCCCAACTTACTGAACTGGGAACTGCAGGTGGTTGAGAAACTGCTACACATGCACATATGTACATATCTACACCGATCATAAAATAATGCCTATTATACACATGACACACATGATACGTGTGTCTGGGGCACATGTCACATACATGATCATTTTACGTGAAATGTCAAGATCCAGGGAGAAGGCGCGGTGGGGCAGAGGCTCTGCAGACAGACACGCGTGCATCTGTAACATGTGTTGTTTCCTGCCGACTCACACTCAGAAATTTGTAAGCAATGCTGTAAGGCACGTAGCTCGGGGCTTGGCATGGAATACGCGTGGGGAACATCAGTGGCTATTTGTGGAAGTTCTCCCGTTTCCATGCTGAGAGGCACCGCTGCCTACATCGCAGGGAATTGTGGTGACGGTGCAGTAAGACACTCGTAACCGGTGCCTGCGTGGGGAGCTTCTGTTGTCGATGGCGCTGTCCTTGGTGGTGGCGTTAATGCCGGAATGTTAGTTTTTGTGACTGTTCTTGTTAATGTCATCGTTTTTTTTCCTGCTATTTGTCACTCTGAGCCCAGCACCTGGCCCACGGCAGATACTGAGTGACGGTTTGCTGTATCTCTCGGCTCCCACCCCTCCCCGCCCACTGCAGGTACGAGATCCTGACGCCCAACGCCATCCCCAAGGGCTTCATGGACGGGAAGCAGGCCTGCGAGAAGATGGTGAGTATGGGGGAGGCCTGGGGGGGCTGTGCGCTGCACATGCAGGGGCCAGGTTGGGGGGGGCTGGGATGTCCCCCCTCATCACCCCTCCCCCATCACCCCTCCTCCCTCCTCACCCTCCATCATCACCCCTCTCCCCTCATCACCCCTCCCCTCCCCCTCACAGATCCAGGCCCTGGAACTGGACCCCAACCTCTACCGCGTGGGACAGAGCAAGATCTTCTTCCGGGCAGGGGTCCTGGCCCAGCTGGAAGAGGAGCGGGACCTGAAAGTCACCGACATCATTGTGTCCTTCCAGGCAGCTGCCCGGGGATACCTGGCCCGCAGGTGGGGGGCCACGCTGTCTCCTGGGGTAAAGGCTGGGTCAGGGAGGGGTTGACCAGATGTCCTCCGTGTCAGGGCCTCTGAGACGGTGGAAGGGCCGAGAAACAAGTGGGTGGAGCTGCAGGGTGCCTGGGCTTCTTAGTTCTGCAGGCCCTGAGGGCCCCTGTGGACTAGGGCTTGTGCTGAGTGACGCTGGCCACACAGAGGAGCTAGACTCGGCCACAGGGTGACCTGTCATCCCAGTTTGCCTGAGACTGGGTTTCCCAGGATGCAAGACTTTCAGTGCTAACACAGAGAAAGCCCAGGCCGAACCAGGTAGGTTGTTTGCCCTACATGGCCAGGCCCTCGAGGGACCACAGTCTGGGCACAGAGTCACAGTCCGGGCTGAAGCACGTGTTGATGGGGGCCACAGAGGTGTTGTGAGGAGGCCCTGCTGCAGGCCAAGACTTCCCCGGGTCACGCTGGGAGCAGGTGCATGCAGGGGAACGGGGAGGGTATTCCAGGCAGGAGACACGGCTTGTGCAAAGGCCCGGTGCTGCGAGAGCTGGGCATGTTTCAGGAAGACAGGAAGTTTGTGGGAGTCTCCTTCCTCCTTAGAAGTGGCTCAGAGGCCGGGCGGGTGGCTCACGCCTGTAATCCTAGCACTCTGGGAGGCCGAGGCGGGTGGATCGCTCAAGGTCAGGAGTTCGAGACCAGCCTGAGCAAGAGCGAGACCCCGTCTCTACTGAAAAATAGAAAGAAATTAACTGGACAACTAAAAATATATAGAAAAAATTAGCCGGGCATGGTGGCACATGCCTGTAGTCCCAGCTACTCGGGAGACTGAGGCAGGAGGATCGCTTGAGCCCAGGAGTTTGAGGTTGCTGTGAGCTAGGCTGACGCCACGGCACTCTAGCCCAGGCAACAGAGTGAGACTGTCTCAAAAAAAAAAAAAAAAAAAAAAAGTGGCTCAGAGAATGGAGAGTGACGGGAAAGGATGCCCCAAACACCAGGCTGAGGGGCAGGAGCCTTGCCCAGGGTGCTGGGGAGCCTGGGGAGGTGTGTGGGCAGTGGAGGGCTGGGTCAGCTTGGGTGCAGGAAGACCCCCTGGAGGCATGTCGGGGAGGGACCGAGAGGAGAGGCTGGAGGCTGGGAGGAGGCTGGGGGGAGGGCTCAGGTGGGGGAGGATGGAGCCTGAACCAGAGAGTCGGGGACAGGAGGACTAACGAGCCAAACACAAGATCTACCAATAATAGAATGGTGCTGCACACAGCAGGCATTTAATAATGGCTGACTAACTGAAAGGAGTTCGGCTCCCTCACTGAGGGGAGAGGCCCTGGAGGTGCAGAGCCCCCAATCTCCGCTCTCCCGTCTCCCCACCCAGGGCCTTCCAGAAGCGGCAGCAGCAGCAGAGCGCCCTGCGGGTGATGCAGCGGAACTGTGCCGCCTACCTCAAGCTCAGGCACTGGCAGTGGTGGCGGCTCTTTACCAAGGTGAGGGCAGCGAGGGGACAGGGCCTTGGGGCTTGGTCTGCTTGGGCAAGCGACTTCCTTTGTTTGGGCCTCAGTTTTCTGCATCTGTAAAATGGGGCCAAGCAGCCCCACCTTTGTTAGCTGGGATTCTTTAGGTAGGAAGTGACCAAAAAAAGGTGACTCAAACCCGTGTGGATAAAAAGATACAAGACAGCTGGAGGTGCAGCTGCAGCCCGGGCTGAGTCAGGGGTTACTAAGACCACCCTCAGGTTGGGTGATTGTCTGGAAGGACTCGTGGAACGTAGAACAGCTGCTACACTCGCAGTTACAGTTTATCACAGATTGAAATTAGCAAAGGTAAAAAGTACATAAGGCAAAGCCCAGGCGCGACCTTCCAGCTGTCCTGTCCCCGTGGAGCTGTGTGGACAGCGCTTACTTTTCCCAGCGACGATGTGTGACAACACGCAAGGAGTACAGCCAGCCAGGGAAGCTCACCCCAGCCTTGGTGGTCAGGGTTTTTACTGGGGGTTGGCCACATAGGCATGACGCCCCTTCAGAGCTCAAAGTGACACAGCACGACCCAAGCCCCAGCGTACATCAGAGTGTTGGCAGAGACTGTCCTGCGTGGCTCCAGGTAGACAAAGACACTCTCAGGCAGGATGTTCCAAGGGCCTGGAGGTTCCCTCCCAGGGGGTCTGTCAAAGCTCACAGTAGGCATTTAATAATCTTTTCAATCCAAAGTCCTTTCTTTGGAACACACGGGGTTTGGACAACCCAGTCTTGCTGAGTTAACCCTTTACAGCACAAATGTCTGTACAGTAATATCAGTGTTCTCCATCTTCTATTTGGTTTTCTTCTGTGACAATCGCCAGCAGAGGCTTCCCGTGCAGGGGCCACCAGCACATACGGGCTTGTCCCCACCAGCTCGGCCAGTTCCGTCGCCTCTCATAACAGAGCTCCAGCCAGATTCCCAGGTTTCACTCTTGGTGGCCCAGCAGGAGTCGTGTGACCATGCCAGAGTCAGTCAGTGCACATCAGATGTGCCAGGCCAGTGTCACATGCCCACCCAAAGCAGAGGGGCAAAGCCAAGTCGTCAGGCCCCCCTGGAGCTCAGCAGCCAGCTGTTCCCCCAATGGGAAGCTGGAGAGAAGAAAGGAGGATGGAGATTTGGGGGGCAAAAACACAGCTGTTCAATGTAATTCTGAATACGATGGCTGAGAACCAGCCTGCAGCCCCTCAGCCAGTGTTAATTGAGCACCTACTAGGTGCCAAGACCTTTCATAGGGGCTGGCAATAAATGGTGAATAAAAACAGACTAAGTCCTGCTGCCACAGAGCCCACAGTCCAGGACAGGAGTTGGCACACTGTGGCCCATGGGCCAGGGGGCTGTTTTTGTAAAAGCCCATTGGTTCAGGGTGGATCATCTGCAGCTACGTTTGCATTATAGGGACTGAGTAGAGCAGGGTAACCAGAGGCAGTGTGGCCTGCAAAGTCCCAAATACATCCCAGCTGACCCTTGAAGAAAAGGTCTTGGGGTTGAGGGTGGGGCGTGGTTGGACAGGCACCAATTCATGAATCCCACGAAGAAATGTAAAGTCACACCTGCGGCAAATGCCATGACTTAGGGCAGAAAGGGGCTAATAGAATAGTCACAGAAGTGGGTAGAGTAGAAAAGCAGCAAGCTGAGTTGTGCAGAAAATGACAGATCGGAAATTGTCAGAGCGGATTCCACTTAGCAAGGGGGAGGGTGGTTTTGCGACACGTTTGTTTCAGGTATTTGTATGTCCCTGTCACTCCAGCCTGCACCACAGCATGGAAAGTGCATCTCTCACTGAGGACCTTGGACAAAGAGCCTTCAGAAACACTGTCCTACAAATAGGAAAGAAAGTCTCTATGGCAAAAAAAAAAAAGTAAAATTAATAACATTAATTAATTAAAAGCACTGCCTCACAGCATAGCAGCAGTTACAGTATCTCTTGGATGCAAAGGGTCCCTTTAACAAAAAGGAAAAAAAATTAACGCATTTAATGGAGCTTGCAGTGTGCCTGTCACTGTTCTAGGTTCTTTACAAGCGGTAAGTCATTTAATTCGAAAACCCTGGGAAGCTGGGACTGTTGTCAAGGCGAAGCCACACAACTAGGAGGAGGAGGAGTTGGGATTTGAACCCATGAACTCGGGCCCCACTGGGAGTGTGAGGTCTTAGCCTCTGGGCCAGGCGGCCCCCCAACTCGGGAGCCAGCCATTCCACCACCCGTCACCTTTCTCCAGGTGAAGCCACTGCTGCAGGTGACGCGGCAGGACGAGGTGCTGCAGGCGCGGGCCCAGGAGCTGCAGAAGGTGCAGGAGTTGCAGCAGCAGAGCGCCCGCGAAGTGGGCGAGCTCCAGGGCCGCGTGGCACAGGTGAGGGGCGGGGCCAGGGTGCGAGGGGTGGGGCCATGTGGGTGTGGGGTGGGGCCAGGGCATGCAGGGGCGGGGTCTTGGGTGGAGCCAGGGTTGAGGGGCGGGGCTTCTGGCCGAGCTAGCCCGTTGTAGGGTGGGAGCAGAGCCAAGGTGTACTGGGGCCAGGCAGAGGTTGGGACTGTTTGATACCGGTCAGGGCCCTGGGGGTGTAGCCAGGGTATGAGCCAGGTAGGGGTAGAGGTGTCCTGCAGAGCCAGGATGCTCAGGGCCTGGGCTGTGGGATTTGGGGGCCGGGTGGGGACTGGGCTATGCAGGGCTATAGTACGCAGGCGGTGGACTTTTGGCTGTTTCCAGTATTTTAGCTAACTTAAAACAATGGTGAAACAAACCCCCTTCTTGACCATTTTTCTGTTGGCTTTTCCTGAATTACTTCCTCTGGTTGAATTTCTAGGCGTAGGAGTATTAAATGAAATGTGAGATGGTAGAAAGACTCCCCAGGGTTATTTGGAAGCTGGACTAGGAGAGGAGAGGCTGGAGGCTGGAGACTGGGTGGGTGGGGGAGGAGGCTGGAGAGAGTCCAGGTCCAGGAGGACCAGGCCTGACCCTTCTGGGGACAGAGTTGGGGCCAGGGAGGAACAGGGCTGGGCTCTTGGAGGTGAGGGAGAGGAAAGCACCCAGGAGTCTGACTCAGTGACTAGGAAGATGTGGGGTCGTCCTGAGATGGGGACCTGTGGAGGAGCAGGTTGGGGGACTGTGTGTCCCACCCCTCACTCCTGCCCCAGAGGTCGGGGGCAAAGCAAGTTCAGGGACAGAAAGGACGTGGTGCTCCATTGAGGGCCGCCCTGAGAACCCTGCCTTCTGCCCACTGACCTCCCGCCCCAGCTGGAAGAGGAGCGCACCCGCCTGGCAGAGCAATTGCGGGCAGAGGCAGAACTGTGTGCAGAGGCAGAGGAGACGCGGGAGCGGCTGGCAGCCCGCAAGCAGGAGCTGGAGCTGGTGGTGTCGGAGCTGGAGGCTCGCATGGGCGAGGAGGAGGAGTGCAGCCGGCAGCTGCAAACCGAGAAGAAGAGGCTGCAGCAGCACATACAGGTCTGGCCCCCACATGCTCCCCAGGCCACCCCCAGGGCCCTTCTGTCTACCTTACCTACCTTTGCTTCT
Organism: Varecia variegata; assembly: GCA_028533085.1. Taxonomy (NCBI): domain Eukaryota; kingdom Metazoa; phylum Chordata; class Mammalia; order Primates; family Lemuridae; genus Varecia; species Varecia variegata. Next base: position 20,899,863 of record CM052449.1, on the reverse strand, counting down.
ACACACCATGTCTTTTTGGATCATGAATTTCCAGAAAACTGTTCTAAATGACTTAAGCAAAAAGAATATGTTTTTGGTTCAAATAATGGTAGACTCTAAAATGTGTGAGCTTCAGGTATGGCTGGATCCAGGCGTTCAAGTGATATCCCCAGTACTGGGTCTCTCTCCATATCCTGGCCTCATTCACAGGCAGGCTGCTCTCTCGTGGTTCCCCTTCAAAATCCAGTGTGTATTTTACACTATAGCACGTTTCAATTCAGATGCTAAATTTTCATTGGAAATACTTGATCTGTATTTCTGTTTCATCACTTCTACAGTTTAAAAAGTAGACTCACACACCAAGTTGTTCCAAACATACTTAAAAGCCTTCCAGTGATTGAGTATCAAGTTTTAAATTGAAAATAAATCAAATTAAATACAAGAGAAAATCCAGTTCCTCAGTCACATTTCCAGTAGTGTTTTAATCACATCCACTTCACCCCATTGGTGAGGGAGGGACTTGCCCTAGGGTTATGGGGGCTCTGAACACAAGACACCTGACACCAGACACCAGACAGATGAGGTTGACAGTAGCTTATTGAATATCACAAATACTTGCAGCCTACGGCAGGCAGACACCACACCCTGGAAGGCACAGAGAGTGTACACGTGGGCCCTGGGAAATAGGCTTTGTGGTAACGACAGGTGGAGACAAGGAGTTGAGTTCTGTGCGAAGACGTGATTGGCTAGTTTCAATAATTCTGTGTGCCGTCGGGGAAACGAAACGCGCTTCTTGGGGATAAGTTGACACTGTGCCTGGTCCCCTTGGTAGGGAGGGTTATTTGGCTAGGAGACCTTATCTGTGGGAGCAAAGTGGGCAGGAGGACTTGCAGTTAGGCCATTTGAGGCCCTGCCACTTGTTCCAAATGTCAAGGCAAGGCAGCGTGTATTATGGAATCTTAATTTCCAATGTGCCTGTGATACCGTAGTGGACTGTCCACATGTATGTGATCTGTTTACGATGTTTATTTATGACACGTACCCCCTCAACCCACGCACAAGAATGTAATTTCTACAAGGATAAGGATTTTTATCTATCCTCGGTGCCTAAAACAGTGCCTGGTATACATTAGGCACTCAATAAGTGCTTGCTGAGCTAACGAATGAAATGGGAAGACCAGTGAGGTTTGATCCTTTGCAGCCTCGCCCAAGGGGTGGACCTGTCTGAGCACAAGCCTCGGGGGTCTGTGGACCGTCCCTACCTCCAGCCTGCCCCATCAGCCCCCAGCCCCTGGCCTCGGGGTCCTCACTCCTCCCCGCTCCCACCTCCAGGAGCTGGAGACCCACCTGGAGGCTGAGGAGGGGGCGAGGCAGAAGCTGCAGCTAGAGAAGGTGACAACGGAGGCCAAGCTGAAGAAGTTTGAGGAGGACCTGCTGCTGCTGGAGGACCAGAACGCCAAGCTGAGCAAGGTCAGGGCCAAGGGCAGCCGCGGGAGGGGGAAGGGCTGCACTGGCGGTAGGCCTGCGTGGCAACAGCAGCCGAATGGCTAAAGAATTGGCGTCCATGTTGTAGAAGTCAACAGGCAAGAGCTGAACAGCCAATAGAGAAATGGGCGAAGACTATGAACAGGCGGTCCCCAGAGGAGCCAGTGGCAAATAAAACCATAAAAAGATAGACACTGGATCACTAGTTATTGGGGAGATGAGAATTAAAATCACATTTCGTACTCAGCAGATTAGCAAGTTGGAGGACACCATGAGTCGGTGATGACACAGAGCCCTGGTGTCCTTCTGTCCTGCTGGTGGAGTGTAAGTTGTGTCAGCTGCCTTGGAGAGTGATTTGGCGATCTCTAATAAAGTTGAGGATGGGTGCTTCAAGCAACCCAAGAATTCCACTTGTAGGTGTGTGTCCTAGAGTGACACTGTACAATACAGTAGCCACTAGCTGCATGTGCCTATTTAAATACATGATTATTATGCCAGGGACAGTGGCTCACACCTGTAATCCTAGCACTCTGGGAGGCCAACACAGGAGGATCCCTTGTGCTCAGGAGTTCAAGACCAGCCTGAGCAAGAGCGAGACCCCGTCTCTGCTAAAAATAGAAAAATTAGCCGGCCATGATGGCACATGCTATGTAGTGCCAAGTAGTCCCAGCTACTCGGGAGGCTGAGGCAGGAGGATCATTTGAGCCCAGGAGTTTGAGGTTGCTGTGAGCTAGGCTGATGCCACGGCACTCTAGCCTGGGCAACAGAGTGAGACTCTGTCTCAAAAAATAAAAAATAAATAAATGATAATTAACATAAAATGAAATTGAAAATTTAAGTCCTCAGTCTCACTAGCCATATATCAAGTGCTCAGTAGCCACCGGTGGCTAGTGGCTACTGTATTGGGCAGCGCAGATATAGAACATTTCCATCATTCCAGAAACTTCTATCAGATACACCATTGTGGATCACAGTCTTTCTTGACCCCGATGCATAGGAATAAACATATCGTGCACTCTGAGACACGGTGTAGGTACAAACACACATACATGCACAACGGAGTCAGGAGTTTCGCAAAGCACTTCTTACCCTCACTCCCCGTGTTAGGTCTTTGGGGTGGTAATGCTGCGTAACAAACATCCCCCCAAATCCCAGCTTACAGCAGCAACATTTTCCCCATGAGTGTACGGGTGGGCTAGGCATGGCCACAGGCTGGGGCGCATTGTGAGATCAGCAGCAACCTGGGACCTGCGCTTTTCGTGGTGTCAGAAGTGCAAAGGCCAGGCCAGACCTCACGAGCACTTTCAAACCCTCTGCTTGCACCACGTCCACCAGCATTCCGTTGGCCAAAACAAGTCGCGTGGCCACAGCCAACATCAATGGGACAGGGACTTACGTTCCACTGACTTTTGTGGGAGACTCCACAGAGCAACACGACAAAGGGCGTAAATGTGTAATAGTATTACAGGGAGAGAGTGAGGAGTTGAGAACAGTGAGTCGGGCTGCCATACTGGTCGGATGTTTTCTATTCGGTTCCCATCCATCCTATTTCATTCTTTTTAAGCATAGTGCAAACCCATTTCATTGATTTCAAAACCACACACAGTCTGAAAAGTACTGTTTGAGGCCAACGTTTCTCAAACTCTAGTGTGCACCTGACTCGCGTGGGGAGTTTGTGAAAATGCAGATTCGGATTCAGCCAGTCTGGGGTGGAAACCAGGTGTCTGTATTTCTGGAAAACTCCCATTGTATGCTAACGCTGCTCATCTGTGAACCATACTTTGAGTAGCAGCAGGGGTCCGAAATTCACACACTAACGCAGCAGATGTACAAGGATGTTCATCATGGTATTGTTTGTAATAGCAAATGATCGACTGAAGTTGAACTCCACGTCCACCAGGGGTGTGATGGGTTAATGAAGGGCTGTAATTCCAACAGCGGGAGTTACCACTCTGCAGTTACGGGTGGGAACTGGTGGAGGTGGGATGAGTCTACAGAGCCCAGGGAGCGGGAAGAAGAGGGAAGGGATGAGAGGAGCATCAGAGAAGGGTAAGGATGAGGAAGGACCCAGGTAAGAGTGACACCGGGACCTGCAGGTCAGGCAGGGGCTGCCCCTGACTGCGCCCACCTCCCACCCACCCTCAGGAGCGGAAACTGCTAGAGGAGCGTCTGGCCGAGTTCTCATCCCAGGCGGCCGAGGAGGAAGAGAAGATCAAGAGCCTCAATAAGCTGCGGCTCAAGTACGAGGCCACGATCGCAGACATGGAGGGTGAGCACCACCCACCCGCTGGGGGGTTGGGGGACTATGCCCGCCCTGGCGGGGGACCTCAGGCAAGCTCCGTGTGCTTTGGGGCCTCAGTGGCCACATCTGCTAAATGGGATAGGAAAGAAGGCTCAGGGCAGACTGAGCGTCCTCCCAGCTCCTAAGTTCTTGTGTATCTCTAATTCCAAGTCTTCCTCTCCCCCTGGTACCACGGGTTGCTGTCACTGTCTCTCCATCTGACTGTCCCACTAACTGTTTCAGACACACTTTTGTCTCCCTATCCCTTGCTGTTGACTTAGAATCAGAAATAGAAAGGAAGGCCGGGCGCGGTGGCTCACGCCTGTAATCCTGGCACTGTGGGAGGCCGAGGCGGGAGGATTGCTTGAGGTCAGGAGTTCGAGACCAGCCTGAGCAAGAGCAAGACCCTGTTTCTATCAAAAATAGAAAAATAAGCCAGGCATGGTGGCTTGCACCTGTAGTCCTGGCCACTCGGGAGGCTGAGGCAGGAGGATCGCTTGAGCCCAGGAGTTGGAGGCTGCAGTGAGCTATGATGACGCCACGGCACTCTACCCAGGCGACAGAGCGAGACTGTCTCAAAAAAAGAAAACACAGGGAGAGGCTGAGCTCAGCCTTACACGTGGCCGGGCCCATGGTCTCCGTGGAGCTGCTGGGAGTGTGGGTCTGGAGCCCCAGCACACGGCCCCCATTGCCGCCCCCAGACCGCCTGCGGAAGGAGGAGAAGAGTCGCCAGGAGCTGGAGAAGCTGAAGCGGCGCCTGGACGGGGAGAGCTCGGAGCTGCAGGAGCAGATGGTGGAGCAGCAGCAGAGGGCGGAGGAGCTGCGAGGGCAGCTGGGCCGCAAGGAGGAGGAGCTGCAGGCGGCCCTGGCCAGGTGCAGGGCGGGGTGGGCTTGGGAGGGTGAGCAGCATGGAGCGCACGGCCTGCCAGCAGTGGGGCAGACCCTGCCTGAGTCACTCGCCCAATGACTGGGGACAAGCCACCTCCCCTCTGAGCCTCCGTGTCTCCTTCTGTCCAATGGAGCTAGCAAGAGTTCCAGGCCCACCAGGTTCAGGGAAAGCGAAACAAGGCCCTGCGTGTCCAGTAATTTGCATAATACTCCGTGTACAACAGGAGCAAGAAAATGCTCTTTCTTCTCCCCGTGCTCAGCTGCCCCACACCGAATAGCCCTGGGCCAGCTGTGATTGGACAAAGTGGCCTGGCTGTGTTAGGAATCACAATAATTATATCTACACTCCTTCGCAATAATTGAGCCCTTACTGTATGCCAGATGTGGCGCTGAGATGCCTTTTATGCACGGTGCTTCACGCAGTCTGAGACGCCATTGATTATATCAGGCACAGCTCCAGTTCAGAGGTGCTAAAATGTGAAAAAATATGCATCTAGAACCAGTGCTACGTGGTGTGTGTGTGCGTGTGTGTGTGTGTGTGCGCGCGCGCGTGTGTGGTTCACAGCATACATCCTTGAGTCTCACTTCTGGGTTCAAATCCTGGCTCCTCCCCTTTCTGGCCATGTGACCTCACCCAAGCAACATCACCCCTCTCTAGCCTCAGTTTCTTCATCTGTAAAATGGGCGTAATTATAGACGCTACTCCCAGGGTTGGCGTAGGGATGAAATAAGAAAGTGTTCATCAAATGCTCTGACACACCCTCATCCCTCAATAAATGCTGGGTCTTTTTGTTACTGCTTTTCTTTATTACTATTGTTAATTTTTTTTCATTTTTTCTTTTTGTATTGAGGTGAAATTCACACAAAATTAATCATTTTAAAGCGTGCAATTCAGTGGATTTAGCCCATTCACAATGTTGTGCAACCATCACCTCTATCTAGTTCCAGGACATTTTCACCCAAAAAGAAACCCTGTACCTAGTAAGCAGTCACTCCCTAACCGCCACCCCCCAGCCCAGACAGCCACTCATCTGCTTTCTGTCCAAACAGAATTTGCTGATTTTGGATATATCATAAAAGTGGAACTGGACAGCATGTGGCCTTTTACACTCTAGTTATTATTTTTACTGCCGTCTCTTCGGCAACCACTGTGGGGTGGAGTGTTGGTTGTCATGTCTCACACAGACCAGGATACCAGGCCGGGCCTGTGCGGCTCCCTGAGCGATGAACCCCCAGTCAGTGCTGCCCCCCCCCCAATTCAGCTCCTATTTGCAATGACACTGCACAGAGGGGCAAGACTGACATCCCATCGGGTTATGAGGAGGGATCTGGCCAGCCCTGTAACTCCCTGACGGTGTGACCTGGGCAAGCACTTTCCCCACTCCGGGCCTCAGCAGCTTCGTTTGATGGGAGCCGTAAATGAGGCAATGCAAGTGAAGGGCTTGCGTGTGGCAGGAGCCCAGTAAGTGTCACCTGTGATTACTGTTCATATTATTCCCATTTTACAGCTAAGAAAACTGAGGCTGTAAGTACTGGAGTCACATGCCCTATGGCAGAGCTGGGATTTGAACCTGGGACTAGCCATCCCCAAAGCTCATGTCTGGCCTCTCAGCCCCCAGAAATCAGCTCACCTGCCCCTGTACCAACCCCATGGTCCTTGTCCCCTCCAGGGCAGAAGACGAGGGTGGGGCCCGGGCCCAGATGCTCAAATCCCTGCGGGAGGCACAGGCAGCCCTGGCTGAGGCCCAGGAGGACCTGGAGGCTGAGCGTGCAGCCAGGGCCAAGGCCGAGAAGCAGCGCCGGGACCTGAGCGAGGAGCTGGAGGCACTGCGGGGCGAGCTGGAGGACACGCTGGACTCCACCAACGCGCAGCAGGAGCTCCGGTGAGGCCGGCGCCTGGGGCCGGCACAGCCTGGCACGTGCAGGGCGGGAAGAGGGGCCTGGGTGTGAGGTCTCCATCTATGCAGAGGTTTAGTCCTTTAACAATTGTTTTTTTTTTTTTTTTTTTTGAGACAGAGTCTCGCTCCGTTGCCCGGGCTAGAGTGAGTGCCGTGGCGTCAGCCTAGCTCACAGCAACCTCAAACTCCTGGGCTTAAGCGATCCTCCTGCCTCAGCCTCCCGAGTAGCTGGGACTACAGGCATGCGCCACCATGCCCGGCTAATTTTTCTATATATATATATTTTTAGCTGTCCATATAATTTCTTTCTATTTTTAGTAGAGACGGGGTCTCACTTTTGCTCAGGCTGGTCTCGAACTCCTGACCTTGAGCGATCCACCCGCCTCGGCCTCCCAGAGTGCTAGGATTACAGGCGTGAGCCACCGCACCCGGCCAACAATTGTTATTGATCCAACAAACAAGCCAGAGACAGGGATGGGTCAGACCCAGGTGTTACCCTTGGGAGCACCCAATCTTGGAGGAGGAAGATTCCGGCAAGGACAGGCCCAATCCCAAGCAAGGGGTGCTCTGATGGGGCGACACAGGCACTGTGGGTGACAAGAGAAGGCCCCTAAACAAGTCTATGGGAGGAGGAGGTCCAGGAGGACTTCCCTGAGGAGGGGCCTTTTGAATAGGGTTTTGAAAGGTACGTAGGAGTTCACCCTGAAAGCCTCAGCCTTCCACAGCGTCACTGCTCAGGTCCCTTGGGGACTGGAGAGTACGGTCCTCATTTTTGGAGGAAACAAAAAAGGAAGCAAACCAGTTCCCCCAAAGGCCCTGCCTTCCTCTATCTGGAAATTCTGTTTCCCTATCTTTCCCCCCAAAAAAGGTCCAAGAGGGAACAGGAGGTGACGGAGTTGAAGAAGGCTCTGGAGGAGGAGACACGCATCCATGAGGTGGCAGTGCAGGAGCTGAGGCAGCGGCACGGCCAGGCCCTGGGGGAGCTGGCAGAACAGCTGGAGCAGGCCCGGAGGGTGGGTCAGGGCAGGGGGAACAGGGGGGAGGGGCCATGGGCAGGGCAGGGCGGGACGCTAGGTTGGAGGAGGTAGCCCTGGCTGGCTCTAGGCCAGCCTATCTCCCTGGGGTTCTTTCCTCATCCATCCATGTACTCCATCCATCTTTCATTCAGCAAGCATTAATTGAGTGTATACTATGTTCCAAGAATGGTACTGGGGACCCTACTGTGAGCAAAACAACCACTGCTGCCTTCTCTGAGGGGCTCTTGTTTAAGCGGGAGAGGCAGAGAGTAAACAATATAAATGCATTCGTAATATCTATTGGGGCAGTAAGTGCTGTGGGACCCTGATGAACGGAAAAAGGGGCATCAGGGTACTTGGGAAGGTTGTGATTTTAAGTAAAGAGGCCCTTGAAGGATTCTACAGGAAGGTGATATCAGAGGAAAAACTGAGGGAGGTGAGGAGTATGAGCCATCTGGGCTTCAGGGGGAAGCACGTTCCAGGCAGAGGGAACAGCCAGTGCAAAGGCCCTGAGGCAGGAGTGTGTCCGGTGTGGTGGAGGGGAAGCCTGATAAACCTTTGCTCATCTCCTTCCCCCACCAGGGCAAAGGTGCATGGGAGAAGACCCGGTTGGCCCTGGAGGCCGAGGTGTCCGAGCTGCGGGTGGAACTGAGCAGCCTGCAGACTGCCCGTCAGGAGGGTGAGCAGCGGAGGCGCCACCTGGAGTCACAGCTGCAGGAGGTGCAGGGCCGGGCTGGCGATGGGGAGAGGGCACGAGTGGAGGCTGCTGAGAAGCTGCAGCGAGCCCAGGTGAGTGGGGCAGCTGGGGCAGGGTCTCTGCTGTGTGACCTTGGGTGAAACACCTGCCCTCTCTGGACTTCCGTTTAGTTCACATAAACCCTGTTGTCCTGTCCAGCTCTTCCAACATAGTCAGGCACAAGTAGCTAATATTTGGTGAGCAGGGAATGTATACCAAACATTCTTTGTAGGAAAGAGCCAATACTGTTCCCATTTTACACAACAGGAAACTGAGGCCCAGAGCAGTAAAGTTGATTGGCTAAGATCGCTCAGAGCTGAAACTTGAACCCAGGCATGCTCTTAACCCTGCCACTTTCTACCCTCTTCTTTTCTGCCTTTGAGTAATTCATGGTTTGATTGGAAGAGCCCAGTGTGACTACGTGGAACTCTAAGGGGATAATATCATTCTGTGATTACTCAAAGAACAGTGGTTTTTAAAACTTAATTTTTTTTCTATTTTTAACTAAATGACCTGTACCTGTTCATTATTGAGAATACATACAAGCAAAAAGAACAAAGGAAAGGATGACTTTTAATTCCCCAATTCTTCTAGGAGAAACCACCATTACTGTTTTTCATTTCCAGATTAAAATAGTGTATTAATTAGGGTACAGGTTAAGCTGCCATAACAAAGAGACCCCAAAATTCATCAGCTTCAGTAAGACATGTCATTCTTTCTCACGAAATAGGCTCAAGGTAAACAGTTCAGGCTGGCAGCGCATTCTGCTCTATAAGGTCACTCAAGACCCAGCTTCCTTCTGCTTGTTGCTCCACCATCCCCAGGGGTGTTGACCTTCTTTTCAGAGCCAAATCTGGGTTGTGGAAACATCTGTGCTCCAGCTTAGGAAGGAGAAAGAGAGGGAGTCACATAATTTGCATATGTTGCTTTGCTTTCATTCCATTGGCCATAACTTAATCACATGACCACTGCTAGCTGCAAGGGAGGCTGGGAAATGTAGTTTCCAGCTTGTAGCCATGGTCATAGTTACTAGTCTGTCACAATGGAAACAGGGAAGAATGGATATGGGAGGACAGCTAGAGTCTTCCCCAAGTGGAATCCTGCCTCTTGGTGCACTGTACTAAGCACTTTACATATTACAAAAATAAAAGCGATATCAAAAGTAGAGTTTAGCAGTTGATAGCATGAGTTCTAGGCAGAGCTGTTCTGTAGAGCTTTCTTCAGTAACCTGAGCATTCTGCATTTGCGCTATCCACTAGCCACGTGTGGCACCGAGCACTCAAAATGTGGTGAGTGTAACTAAGGAACTGAATTTTTACTTTTATTTCATTTTAATTATTTTAAGTTTAAATTTAAATAGTGACACAGGCCTAGTGGCTACCATATTGGACAGAGCCATCCTGCCTGGGCTCAGATCTCAGTTCTACCACATGTAGCTGTGTGATCTTAGACAAATTGCCTAACCTTTCTGTGCCTCAGTTTCCCTTTATATAATCTGGGAATAATAGTGATATCTACCCTCAAAGGGTTGGTGTGTGAGTTCAGTGAGCCAATACTTAGTAAAGCACTTAGTATAGGTCTGGGCGCACAGTGAGTCTCAAAAATTGTAAAATGTTCCTATTTATTGAGCATCAGGTATATGTCAGCCATTGAGTTAGGCACATTACGTTCATTGTTTCATTTAATCTTCACAGCACCCTTGCGGGGGGGTAGGTCTTATTGTCATCCCCATTTTAGAGATGAGGAAACTGAGGCTCATAAAGGTAGAAGTCATTCACCTTGGGTCACACAGCCAGGAAGTGCCAGGGCCAGGTCAAAATACAATTTTCAAAAGTTCAAATCATGATTCTCATACAAAGATATAGTGAATGTATGTCAGAGATTTATTGAAAATGTTAATGAGGGGCCAGGCATGGTGGCTCACACCTGTAATCCTAGGACTCTGGGAGGCCAAGGCAGGAGGATCATTTGAGCTCAGAAGTTCAAGACCAGCCTGAGCAAGAGCGAGACCCCATCTCTACTAAAAATAGAAAGAAATTAGCTGGACAATGAAAAATATATAGAAAAAATTAGCCGGGCATTGTGGCGCATGCCTGTAGTCCCAACTACTTGGGAAGCTGAGGCAGAAGGATTGTTTGAGCCCAGGAGTTTGAGGTTGCTGTGAGCTAGGCTGATGCCATGGCACTCTAGCCCAGGCAACAGAGTAAGACTCTGTCTCAAAAAAGTAAAATAAAATAAAATGTTAATGAGGGACCCAGCAGGGTAGCAAAGATGTTCAAGAAGAGAGATGAGAGACTGGTGTGTATGTAATTGCCAAAAGAGAAAAGGCTGAAATGAAATGGCACAGTTAGAGGCAAAACTGGTTAATGTCCTATAGAGCAATAAAGTGTAAGCTTCAGGTCATCTTCTCTACTGGACAGAAATCATTTGCAACATATCAACCTTCTTCACGTAACTTCACAGTGTAAGTGAAAGAGAGTTTTATTCCCCTGGAGAGTGAGGTGAACCTGAAGTGGACTTGCTGGATGGTTTTGTTCTATGATATCAAAAGGACACATGGTCATCTTGTCCCATTTCCAAGTTTTCAGATGAGTTTTCCTCCTAGCCAGAATTTGAACTCAACCTTGTTCCCTGGGTAAACTTTGGAAAGGGAGAGCAAGAGGCTCAGGGTAAGGCACAAGTACTTGAGACTCTCATCCTACACACATTTATTAAGCACCTACTGTGTGCCAGGCCCTGTTGTGGGCCCTGGGGACACAGCAGGCAATAAAGCAGATGAGGTCCCTGCCCTTATGGAGGTAATAGTTAAGGAGGAAGGAAGTATCAGCTGCTCATTTCCTGCAGCCAAGACCATGAGGCCAGGAGCCTCACCCAGGGTCACTGCGGTGGTGATATGGGATGGGTGGGGAGGGTGGGGAAGGTGAGGAACAGCTTTACTGAGATATGACTCACATGCCATATAATTCACCCATTTAATGTGTATAATTCAATAGATTTTAGTATATTCATGGAGTTGTACAACCATCACCACAATCTAATTTTAGACCATTTTCATTACCCAAAAAGAAATCCCACACTCTTTAGCCATCATCCCCCAATTCTCACCCACCCCACCCAGGCAACCACTGATCTACTTTCCGTCTCTACAGATTTCCTATTCTGGAGATCTTATATCCATGGAATCACAATATATGGCCTTTGTGACAGCCACCTCTTACTTTACATAATATTTTCAAGGTCCATCATGTTGCAGGACGTATCACTGCTTTTTCTTTTTTATGCCAAGTAATACCCATTGTGTGGGTTTAAAACATTCTGTTTATCCATTCATCTGTTGACGGGCACTTAGGTTGTTTCCACTTCTTGGCGATTGTGAATAGCACTGCTGTGAGTATTCCCGTACAAGTTTCCGCATAGACATGTGTTTTCATTGCTCTTGGATACACACCTGGGAGCGGAATTGCTAAGTCACATGGAAACTCTATGTTTAAGCGTCTGAGGAACTGCCAGACCGTTTTCTGCAGTAGCTGTGCCATCTGATTGATATTCCCACCAGCCGTGTGTGGTAGGGATTTGAGGAGCAGACAGGCTCGCTGGCTGAAAGCCACGATTGGAGGCTTCATCCCACTGCCCCTTCCCCGCAGGCTGAGCTGGAGAACGTGTCTGGGGCACTAAGTGAGGCCGAGTCCAAAGCCATCCGGCTGAGCAAGGAGCTTAGCAGCACAGAAGCCCAGCTGCACGATGCTCAGGTGACCCCAGCCCGCCCTGCGACCCCACCGTTAGTTACCCTCCCCCCTTGTCCTCCTAATCACACCTGACATCATTGTCCCCTTCATCTACAGGAGGTGCTGCAGGAGGAGACCAGGGTGAAGCTGGCCTTGGGGTCCCGGGTGCGAGCCCTGGAGGCTGAGGTGACAGGGCTGCGGGAGCAGCTGGAGGAGGAGGCGGCCGCCAGGGAGCGGGCGGGCCGCGAGCTGCAGACTGCCCAGGCCCAGGTGAGCCGCCCCCAGCAAGGCCTTCTGGAAGGCACAGTCCCCCTCCTGGGCTCTCCAGCTCAGGGACAGCCACACTGTCCACCTCGTCATAGGCCAGACCCGTAGGTGCCATTCTCACCTCCTGACTCCCTCACTGCCCACAGCCTGTGCCCAGCCCCAGGCTCCTGCCCCTGCCCCTGCCCCTCCGCCTCATCCCTGCTCTCCGTCCACACAGCCCGGCTCCAGCTCAGCATCCATGTCACTTGGAAAACCCCTTTCATTCTTCCCTGCTGCTGGAAGCTCTTCCTAACCACCCCTCTCTTTCTCCTCTGTCCCAACTGCAGTCACCTTGTGCTGGGACTGTCTCTGCCCATGAGTCTCCCCACAAGGCTGAGAGCCCTTCAAAGTAGAACCCCATCAGATCCAGTTAGATCTGGGTCCCCAGCACAGCCCAGCACAGAGCCTGATGCATGATAGGCCCGAGAAATGCCTGTTGAATGAATGAGTGATGATTCATGCTGCAAATACCCTTCAACTGGCAAACTCCTATGCATACGTCAAGTCACATCTCAAATGCTCCTCCTTTGGGAAGTCTCTCCTGAATGTTCTAAATAGATTCTGAGCCCCTCGTGTGGACTCCCATGGCTCCTATACTTCTACCTTAGCCTCATCACCCTGCTGTGACACTCAGTCTCCCCCCTCAAACCGAGATACTGAGCTCCCTGGGGGTGCCCCAGGGAACACTCCTGGTCTGATTCATCTCTGGGTCCTGGAGGGAGTCATTTTAATCTCCTGGAAGAACCAGGGCTCGTAGTACTCACAGCCTCAACCCCACCCTAAGGCAGAAGAGCCCAGTAGAGTGATCCTTTCCCTCTTCGGGCCTCAGTCTCCTCATCTGGGAAATGGGGCATCACCAGCTCACACCTTGGTCACTCATGGCCACCACTGCCACCCCGCCCTCTCTCTCCTCGCCCCCCCCCCCAGCTCTCAGAGTGGCGGCGGCGCCAGGAGGAGGAGGCAGGGGCCCTGGAGGCCGGGGAAGAGGCAAGGCGCCGGGCAGCCCGCGAGGCTGAGGCCCTGACCCAGCGCCTGGCAGAGAAGACAGAGACAGTGGATCGGCTGGAGCGCGGACGTCGCCGGCTGCAACAGGAACTAGACGACGCCACCATGGACCTGGAGCAACAACGGCAGCTCGTGAGCGCTCTGGAGAAGAAGCAGCGCAAGTTCGACCAGGTGGGGTACCTCAGTTTACCCAGTTGGGGGAACAGTCGGCTAATCTATGCTGCCCATGACCTTTGCGGGGAATCGGTAACATATGATGTCACAGCTCAACTGTGAAGTTGTGGTGGACCAAGAAGCAGGACTCTTCTTCCCTCTGAGCCTCTGTAAAATAGGACATCCGTCTGTCCTGGTTCGTGCCTCTTGTCACAGCGTAATTATTAGTAGCCCTGCCCTCTTACTTTCAAAACTGTCCTGGTTTGGATGATGAAGTATAATATCCTCTCAGTACCCGCAGCAAGTGCTTGTTAGAATTAATGAAATAACACATCTCTCTTCTCCTGCTGACTCACTGGGTACCTCAGGCAAGTTGCTTCTCCCATCTCAGCCTCAGTTTACCCATCTAGAAAATGGGAATACTACCAAGCATCTGGCTGCCTGAGGATGACATGAAATCGCAGAGCCCCAGAGAGTTAAGATCAGGTTCAAATCCCAGCTCAACCCCTTTCTGGCTGTGTGGCTTGAGCAAATTGTCCAACCTCTCTGTGCTTTATTTTATTGATTTAAAAAATGCAGCCGGTTCTCAACATGGACAAGGCAAAAATAAGAATAATAATGATGTGGTGGGGGAGGGAGGTGTCATTATTTTGCCTTCATATTTGAAAGATGTTTTCGTGGGATGTAGAATTCTAGGTAAACAGTTTAATTCTTTCAGTACTTCGAAGGTGTCATTCCATTCTCTCTGGCCTCCACTGTTTCAGATGAAAAGCTATTAATAGCAGTCACTTAAATTACCATTTCCCTGTAGGTATTACAATGTGGTGGTTTTTTTTTTTTTTTTTAGCTGATCTAAAATTTTTCTCTTTGTGTTTGATTTTTAGCAATTTGACTGTGTTATGCCTGTGGGTTTTTGTGTTTATTCTGCTTCGGGTTCACTGAGCTTTCTGCAGCTTTGGGTTGATGTTTTTGGTCCAATGTGGAAATTTTCAGCCATTATTCCTTCATACATTTTTCTCTCCCACTCTCTCTGTCTTTCCCCTTCTTCTTGGATATCAAACACATATATATGTGATTGCTTAATACTGTCCCACAGATCATTGAGGCTTTACTTATTTATTTATTTATTTATTTTTGAGACAGAGTCTCACTTTGTTGCCTGGACTAGAGTGCCGTGGTGTCAGCTCACAGCAACCTCAAACTCCTGGGCTCAAGCTATCCTCCTGCCTCAGCCTCCCGAGTTGCTGGGACTACAGGCATGCGCCACCATGCCTGGCTAATTTTTCTATATATATATATTTTTAGCTGTCCATATAATTTCTTTCTATTTTTAGTAGAGGCAGGGTCTCGCTCTTGCTCAGGCTGGTCTGGAACTCCTGAGCTCAAACGATCCGCCCGCCTCGGCCTCCCAGAGTGCTAGGATTACAGGTGTGAGCCACCGTGCCCGGCCATTGGGGCTTTTTTTTTTTTTTTTGCATCTTCCAGAATTTTATATAAAT
>CM052449.1:20864650-20884392 GCA_028533085.1 Varecia variegata | reverse complement strand
GGTCAGTGTCAGGTGCTGGGGTTAAGTGGATGAGCTGTTTAGTGAGGGGGCGGGAGCCTCGGTCAGTGGGGGATGCATGTTCTCAGAGGGGTTAGTCAGGAGGGAGGGGGGAGTCAGGGGGATCAGAGGGTGGGGGCTACTTACCCCGGGGGGAGGGGGCTCGTCCACTAGGGGGATATCCAGGCCGCAGCGTTGGCGTTGAGGTCGGGCAAGAAGCTTGGGGGGCCTGGCTTACGCCAGTCTAGGGGGAGCAGTGGGGGAGCACCAGTGGCTGGGGGTTGGGGAAGAGGCCAAAGGGGAGGGGGGAAATGGAGATGGAATAAAGACAGGTGAAGGGTCAGTGGTAAGGAAACTTGGGGCAGGTGGGGGGATATCTGGGAGGGAGGCAGTTTGGGACAAGGGAGGAGGGAAGGGAAGTCCAGCGCCTCCGCCCCCATCACCCTCCCCCGCCTCCCCTGGGCCGGGGAGAGAGGGAGGGTCCCAGGGGCCAGCGGATGGGCCTCACCTTTTCTGATGGAGCCATCAGGGGAAGGGGCATAGTCGGTGAGGAGGAAGCAGGCCCGGTCCCGGCTGTAGCGGCCCCGGCTTCCCGGTGTGATGGGACTCTTGTCCTCCGGGGACATGGCGGGCTGGTCGATGGCTGGGCAGTCCTCATGGGCAAGTGCAGCTGCCGCTGGATCCCCATTGGGGCGGGGATCTGGCATCCCAAGGGGGTCAGACAGAGACACAAAGGAGAGAGTGAGGTGTGGGGAACTCGTGGTGGGGCCATGAAGGTCCGAGTGGGTGCTGGAAGAGTCGGAGGAGGATGTTGGATGCTGAAGTGGAGATTCAAGGCCAAGGTGTTGGGAAGGGCACGGTTGAGAGTGGGATATCAAGAGGGTGTGGCGGGGTGTGTGGAGGCTTGAACATGGAGGGAGGGCATTGTGTAGGGAAGGGTGGGCAGGGTGAGTGTTGGAGTGGCTGGTTGAGGGAGGGTGCGAAGTGCTAGGAAGTGGCAGGCCAGGTGGCTGGGTGGGTGAGGGGTGTCTGGAGGGAGAGCTGGGGGCAGCGAGCTGGGTGCCGGGTGGGGGTGGTTGGCTGAAGTGAACTGTGGTGGGCTTGGCTGGGGCTGATGAGAGGCAGGTTGGAGAGGATGCGGAAGGCTGGGAAGTGGCTGTTTGGTGACAAGTGCTGGGTGCTGGAAAGGGCACTGGGGAAGGGCTGGGAAGGTGATAGATGGGGGGGCGGTGGGGGTCCCCTAGGCTCTGGCTCGAGCTATTTTTAATTGGTGTGAAACTGGGTCAGTGGCTGAGGGAGCAAGATGGGGGCCAGGCGGCCCCGCTCCCTTTCTCGACCTACTTAAGGCTTGGGGGTGGGGCCCAGCAGGCTCGCCCTCCCTCCAGACACCCATCGCTGCCTCCGAGGCACAGACTCCCCCAGGGAGGGACACACACACACACACACACACACACACACACAGAGGCAGTCAACTTTCTTCCCCCCACCTCTCCCCTGCTCCATCTCTTCCTCTTTGCAACAGCTCCACACATCTCTCTCCCAGCCCCTCTCAGGCTGCCCCCAGCAAAGCCCACGGGGCCTTGTTTCCAAGTCGTCCTCCTGCTGCCCTGGCCTCTAAGTCTTAGTTTTGAAGCCTGTCTTCCCTTCTTGGTCTCACTGCTGTTAAACCTGAACTCTCAGCCGCTCTCTGCCTCGCTGGCCCCTCTGAACACCTAGGTTGCAAGTCTGTTTCTCCTGCGACTCTTTCACACCAAATCTATGTCTGTCCGTGCCGCCTCCTTGGCCTGAGCTCTAGCTGCTCCTTTCTTCTCTCTCCCCTCTCTGCTGCTGACCACCCAGTCTCAGAACCTCGGCAGCTTCCTCCCTGTCCTCCCACAGGCCTCCACCTGTGCCCCCCACCCCCACCCTCACGCCCAGCCTCACCTGCCCGGTTGATCTCAATCACCTCCTCCTGAGCCAACGGGCAAGGCTCGCCAGGGGCCGGCAGAGGAGGCAGCCCCATGATCCCCAGCCCCCCGGCTCCCCCCCTGAGCAGCCCGGGGTGCGTGTGGGGCCCCGGGGGGTAGGCCCCGGCCACAGTCACCCCCATGGAAGGCGGCGTGATGGGTGGCGGCGGGCTGATGCCACCACTGCCATGGTGAGGGTGGGGTGGAGGTGGTGGGGGTGGGTCAGGCTTGCAGTAGTTGGGCGAGCCAGGCTGCGGGGGCCGGGGGATGTGTTTGTTCTTCTTCTTGGGAAGCTTCTGCTTGGCCATGGCCAGTGAATAGTACATGCCAAAGTTGTTGACAATGACGGGCACAGGCATGGCGATGGTGAGCACCCCTGCCAGAGCACACAGCGCCCCGACCAGCATCCCTGACCACGTCTTGGGGTACATGTCTCCATAGCCCAGGGTCGTCATGGTGACCACAGCCCACCAGAAGCCAATGGGGATGTTCTTGAAGTAGGTGTGGTTAGAGCCCAGGATGTCATCAGGGTCGGCGCCAATGCGCTCAGCGTAGTAGATCATGGTGGCAAAGATAAGCACCCCCAGGGCCAGGAAGATGATGAGCAGCAGGAACTCGTTGGTGCTGGCTCGGAGCGTGTGGCCCAGCACACGCAGCCCCACAAAGTGCCGGGTCAGCTTGAAGATGCGCAGGATGCGGACGAAGCGCACAACCCGGAGGAAGCCCAGCACGTCTTTGGCGGCCTTGGAGCTGAGCCCCGAGAGGCCCACCTCCAGGTAGAAGGGCAGGATGGCGACACAGTCGATGATGTTGAGGCTGCTCTTGAGAAACTCCACCTTGTCCGGGCAGAAGGTGATGCGCATGAGGAACTCAAAGGTGAACCAGACCACGCACACGCCCTCCACGTAGGTCAGGAAGGGCTCCGTCTCCACTTCCACATTGGTGATGTTCTCCGGTGGAGCCCCGGGGATCGGAGAGGCCTGCGTCACCGTCTTGTTGCTGATGTGGATGAAGCCCTCATGGGTCTCCAGGCAGAAGGTGGTGATAGAGATGAGGATGAAGAAAAGCGAGGCGAAGGCCACATACTGTGGGGTGGGGCACGAGAGAGAGGGGGAGAGGTGACCTAGGCATCGGGTTGACCAGAATCTCCAGAAAACCATTCAAGTGTCCCCCTCCCCAGCTTCCTAGGCTCAAGCCCCAGGTGGAATCCAGGTGTCCCAACCCTCTGGCTTCTTCCCTTCCAGCATCCTGTTCTCCCCTTTAAAGCTAACAAAAGGGGACAGAAAGGAACAGAAGCAGTGGGAGAGGAGCTGGCCCCAGCAGACCCAGCAGATGGGCAGCTTCTTCCTTGGCAACAGCATTCCTGGCCCCTCGCTGGCTCCCAGACCACCTCCCCCAACCCGCCTGTTCCCTGTGTCCTATCTCAGGGTTCCCTGGCAGGGTCCAAGGGTTCTGCTATGGGACGAGGGCCAGGGGGCCTAAGGTCATACACCCTCTTTCTCAGAGGCTTTGGGGCTCAGCTTGGAGCTGGGGGAAGGGGAGAAGGTGGGTGGGGAGGCAGAATCGAGAGGTGCTTAAGAATCAGAAAGTCTGGGTTTGAATCTGCCTTTTAACCTGCCAAACTTGGGCAAGGAGATTGAGCTTTCTGAACCTCATATTTTTACGCGAGTGTTGTGAGGATTGAACTAGATGAGTGTACAAAGGGCTTCGCTCCAAAAACAGTGCTTGGCCCAGTGCCTAGAACACAGTAAGCAGGTCTGAGCTCTTATTAGGGTATGGGAGCATCAGTCAATGGGGGGCAAGGTTGAGGCCTCCCCCAGACAGGACAGGGAAGGGGTGGAACCACAGAGGGGTGGGGGGGTCAGGGCTATAAAGAGGGGAGGGGTTAAAGGGTTAAGGCTGCAAAAAGGGAAGAGGATAGAGAAGAAAGGGGCAGGCTTTAAGGCTCTGGAGAGGAAGGGAGAGTCAGTGTGGGAGAGGGCAGTGCCCAGGCCAAAGAGAGGTGGGGGGCATCATTTTTCGGAGGTGCAGAGAATTGGGAGGGAGGTTCGGGGGCCATTTCAAGGTAGGGGGAGGACAAGAGTCCTGCTGCACAGTAGCGTGGGTTTTGATGAGAGCCTTGAAGAGGAGGAGCAGGGTCAAGGTCTGGAGGAGAGGAATGGGTCAGGCCCCTGGGGGTGACAGTGGGCTTGATCAAGGAAGATAGGTGTTGGAGTAAAGAGGGGGCTTTTTTTTTCATGCATACTCAAGTCTCAAAGAGGGGGCTTTAATCAGACGGGTAGCGCAGGAGGAAGGCCAGTGTTGGGCCTCAGAGAGGACCCCGGGCCTTGGAGTGGGCCAAGGGCCAGCACTGTCCCTCTGCATCCACCTTCCTCCACGGGGGTGGGAGGGGGGCTCTGGGCTTGGGAGGCCTTGACTTTAATCTAAAGTGCAGAGTTGGGGCGAGGCAGTGTCGGGGCCACAGAGGGTCCTGGACCTTGGGGTGAGCAGGGGATCAGCGCTGGCCCTCTGTGTACCCCTCTCTTCGTTTCTCTGCAGTGGTTTAAGAGGCCAGAGGCCTCCGCAGAGCGCATGCCCGATGCTTCCCCGCCCCCTCCGAGCTGGGCGCGCGGAGCAGGCTGCGGCACCGCAGTGGGGGCGGGCCGGCTGGGCCAGGGGGGCGGGGCACACGGCGGCCAGCACCACGGACAGCTCCCCCGCCGCAGTGCGCAGCCGCACGGGCTGGGAATCGTCTTAACTCCTTCGGGCCGGAGCCAAGCAGGCGGCGCGCAGCCGCAGTGCTGCTGCTTCCCGGTGGGAGGCCAAGGGCCAGGAGCTTAATTAACTCCTTCCCTCCCAGGGCAAAGGGAAGGTGGGCACCCGCCGCAGTGCGCAGGTGCAGAGGCTGGACCGCGTCGGGCTGGTTTAACCCTTTGCCCCAGGGTGGCTCAAAAGCAGAAGGGGTAGGAGGATTGGCCTCAGCTCCCAACTCTCCCAAGCAATCTCACTTGGAGGCTGGAAAGTGCTTGGCACACCGTGGACACTCAAAAACATTTGCGGAGTAAATGAATGACCCCCGTAGCTGTCCTGGACCCCTAGCCTGAACATCACAGGAAGACTACCTTCATCCTCCCCCTCACCTCAGCACCCTTCATTGGGGTCAGAGGAGGGAAGGGCACCGCAGGCAACCGAGTGATGGAGCCGCTCAGAGGCCTGAGGGGGGCATCTAGGGCCATGTCCCTTCTGTACCTCCTATTCCCCACCTCCCCCCACTCAACCCCAAATCTTGCCAACTCAGCGCTTCCCAGGGACCAAACTTTATGCGGTGTCTCCGGGCCCCCCTCCCCCTCGTTCCCTCCCCCGGCGAATGCGGCACTGCGGCTCCGCGTCCTTCCCAGCTCAGGACGCGGCACGGTGGGGGGAGGGGGCTGGGACCTGCTCCTCCGGGTGTTTGGGTCGCCAGGAGCCTAGAAGGGTGCCTGGGGATCGTTCCTCTTCTCCCCCGCTTCCAGTTTCCCCCATTTTGAACTGACCCCCTCTTTTCTCCCACTTTCTCCCTCGGGGTCTGTGGGACAGGGTGAAAGTTAGCAGGAGGAAGAGGTTCAGGGAAGAACGAGGGGGGAGGGTAGCCATTTAGCCTGGTAAGTTACAGAGGCTTGAGGAAAGTTTTCTGGGAAAGATGGAGAGAGCTTTGGGGGATATCTGGAATTTTGAGGGACATAAGGCTGGAGGAAAGACTCTGTGGGCTCTTTGGTTCACTCTGGTGGAAGAGAGGCTGAGGAGCCCAGTCCTGGGCTTTGGACCAGGAGGCCTTGAGAAAGGGAGATGGCAGGGCAGGGGCAGGGGGGCGGGGCAGGTGGAAAGATCCCAAGGCAGGGTAGAAAGAATGAAAGCTATTTTGAGATGAAAGTTTTGGGGCTGATGACTTGAGGAGGGAAGGGGCCCAAGGTTTGAGGTTAGATAAAGTTCTGGAGCAGGAGGGAAAGTCACTTAACAGAATAGCAAAGGGGACAGGGGGCTTGGGAGAGGGGAGCCGGGAGATAGAGTGGGTTGTGCAGTTTAAATGATGGAAGGGAAAATCTGCAAGAGTCTGTGGATGAGAAAGAGCAGTTCTGGGGGACACGTGGGGACTCTGCAGAGGAAAGGCATACCTTGGGGACTCCCGGGGGTCCTAGAGACACTGAGGAGTGCAAAAGTCTTGGAGGAAGTCTGGAGCTTTATGGGGAAAGTCCTTGGGATGGGAGTTGATGTGGAGGACGTCAGAAAAGAGTGAGCACAGAGGGGGGTAGGACGTTGGGGGGGAAGGTGCCCCAAGACTCAGTGTTTCACTGAGGGGGAGAGGGAAGTGTCCTGGCTAGAGTAAGTGCTTTGTAGGTTCAGAGGGGGTCCAGGAGGTCCCCAGGTTGGGATGGGGGAGTCTTCTGAGACTCTGAGAACAGAAGAGGTGGGGCGGGGGGTAAAAAAAATACCCAGGAAGGTTCAAACTTGGAGAGAGAGGTCTTTTGGGAGAGGAGCCAAAGAGAATCAGCAAGGTGTTGGGAGAGACTGAGAGCTGAAGAGGGGGCTGCAGAAAGCCTGGAGGGGGCAGGTGGGAAAGTGGAGGGACAGTGTTCACGGAGCTTAGGTCACTGAGGATTGGGAAGGGATGTCTTCTGAGGGACTGGGGGTGGTCCAAGACAATGAGGGCTGAAGGGTGGCCAAGAGTGGTGAGAAGAGGTTTGGAGGGGCTCAGTAGCCTCACCACCGGGGAGGTCTTCTGAGGGTCTGTGAGGGGTCTGGGAAAAGCAAGGTTGAGGGTGTTCAGAGGAGCCAAGGAAATTCACGGTGGGCAGGAAGTTTCTAAGGGTCTAGGGTGGCCTGAAGAAGCGGGGTGGTATTTGGGAGGATCTGGGAGTCTGAAGGTTAGAGATACGTCTCTGGAGGATCTGAGGGATGGCCGAGATAGGGGGTGTGTTCAGAGGGATACAGAGGACTCAAGACAAGGGGAAGAGGCTTCTAAGACACTGGGAGGCCTGGAGAGACCAGGAGAGGTTGGGACGGGCCGAGAGATGCTAAGGGTTAGGCTGGGGCGCTCCTGAGAGTCTGGGGGCACCCGGAGAAGCGGGAGTGGGGTAGATGGGGACTCTGAGAGTGAGCTCACCCTGGCGGCCCGTGACGAGTAGGGGTCCTCGAAGAGCGCCCACACGCGGGGCTGCCAGCGGCGCCACCAGGTGCCGCCCGCGCCGCCCGCGCCCCCCGGCGGTCCCCCGGCGCCGCCGCCAGCGTCCTGGAAGCAGAGGCGCTTGAGCTCGCCGCCCGCACCGTCCAGGCCGCCGCCGCCCGCACCCGCCTCATCGTCCAGGCCTCCGTCGTGGGCGCCCGCGGCGTTGGCGGCGTTGGCGGCGCCCGCGGGGTCGGGTGCCTCGAAGGAGTCGAGCGCCTCCTCTGCGTCTCGGTGCTGCCGGTAGGTCATCCAGCAGCAGGCCTCCACGTCGGTCTCGTCGATGCCCCAGAAGCCGAGCTCCTCCTCGAAGAGAGGCCCGCACACGTCGGCCGGGCAGTGCAGCTTGCCGGTGCGGTAGTAGTTGAGCACGTAGGCGAAGACTCCCGGGTGCCGGTCGAAGAAGAACTCGTCGGCGCCCGGGTCGTAGTCGAAGCGCGCCGCCGCCTC
Organism: Varecia variegata; assembly: GCA_028533085.1. Lineage (NCBI taxonomy): Eukaryota > Metazoa > Chordata > Mammalia > Primates > Lemuridae > Varecia > Varecia variegata. The sequence continues at coordinate 20,876,820 of CM052449.1, read as the reverse complement.
GGGCTCCGTCAGGCCTGCCAGCCGCGTCCCCGGCAGGGTACGCAGCGTCGAGCGGTACGTCTCATGGCGCACGCCGCCCACGTTGATCACGATCTTGCCGCTGTCGCCACCGCCGCCGCCGTGCCGCCCCATGGCCGCCGCCGGCAGCCCGGGGCATGGCTCGGCGCGCTGGCCCCCGGGCCCGCGGGTTGCCTGGGGGCCCGCCGGGGATGCGGCGGGGCCGGGCTGCGCAGGCTGCTGCTGCTGCAGCGGCGCCGGTGGCAGCGGCGGGGGCAGCGGCGGCGGGGACTCGGGCGGCTGCGGCGGTGGCGCCGGCTGCTGCTTGCTGGCCCCCTGGCGCCCGCGGAAGGACGAGACGCAGACTGAGCTCAGCATTGGATGGGGGGCGGGGCTGGAGGGGCGGGACCTCTAGGGGCGGGGCCCCTAGAGGAGAGGCTGACGTGATTGGGTGGGAGGAGGAGCTTTGTAGAGAGGGCGTGGCCTCAGGGAGCACAAACTGAACTGATTGGCCTGGGGGATGTGAGAGGGGCGGGGATTCTAATGCTGCCCAGTTAGAGGAGGCGGGGCCACCGATGGGGGCAGGGTGGAGCGTCAAAGGGGGCGGTGACGGCCGCTAATACTGTGTTCGGCAGCGCAGGCAGAATGGAGAAGGCGGGGCTAGATGTGAGAGAGAGATCTGATTGGATTGAAAAAAGGGACGGGCGGGACAGAGGGAGAGGGGGGACAAGTCCAAGCTATTTAAAGGAGCCTGACCGGCCTAAAGGGGCAGGGCCACAATGCGAAAGGCCTTGCTGATTGGACTGAGGAGGGAGGAAAGGAGGGAGATCAAACGCCCGCACCTAAAACACCGGCAGGCCCTGGTGGGAAGGAAAATTGCTTGGAAGGGGCGGGCCAGAGAAAGCAGAAACGGTCCGGATTGGGGAGGGAGCGTGAGGGGGCGGGAAGTGAAAATGAAGCACTTTTCCGCAGGAGGGGACCAGCTGGACCAAAAGGGGACAAGGCGAGGGGGACAGAGCCTCAGATCGGTGAGAGGGGCTAGAGATGAGCGAGGCCTGGGAACCGAGAGCGGCTGGAGAGGATAACGGAGGGGCGGGCGGAGGCTGCAAGCGTGGCCTGCTTAGATTGGACTGGGCCGGGAATGCCTGTCCGGATGTATGAGGCGGGACTGAAGAAAGCAGGTGGGGTCTACAGACGGTAGAAAACGTCTTGAATGGGCTATGGGACGTTGAGACTACGGGAGAAGCGGGGCTTTAAAGGGCTTGGAAGCAACCAGGGTGGGCGGGGACGGGCAGAGCTAAGAGAGGGGAGAGGGGGTGCCAGGGGAAAGTGACACTTGCAAAGAGTGGAAAGCTACCGGGCTGGACGAAGGGAAGGGACCTGGAGTGGAGAGTCTTGAGGGTCAGAGAACCTGGGAGAGAGGCCTTAGTGGGTCGAGAGCTTCCAGCTGATGGAGGAAGGAGGACGAAGCCTGGACAACGGGGGATTGCAGATGGGAGGACCAAGGGACGGGTAAGGACTGGTGAGGCGGGAGCACGAAGGGAGGCAGAGAGGAGGGGAGAGGCCAAAGCGCCCACAAGGCGATAGGCGGGACCGATGGAAAATGGGCCGAGTTGGGTGTCTGAGAGGTCCGGGGTTGCGGGAGAGACAGCGAATTAAGGGGCGGGGCCAGAACTAGGTCGCCCGCCTGCGGGCGGGCCGGCCCCGCCCCCTGGGCTGTCCTGGGCTCCGGGAGGCAAGGCGCAGGCGCAGGGGCTGGGGCGGGGCCAGCGGCTGCGGCTAGGGCTGCGGTGGGAGGAGGCGGTGCCTGTGGGAGTGAAGGGGGCGGGTCAGGGGGCTGCGGGCATCCTCTGGCTGCACAGTCCCTGGCCCGCCGCCTCCCTCTGCAGGTGCGGCGGCTGGTTCGTATCGCCTCCCCACCCGACACCTGCCTCCCCTTTCTGTGTCTCTTGGTGTCCCTTTTTCTCCCCTTTCTCTGAGTATTTGTCCAGACGTCTCTGTCCCCACCCCTCCGAGTCTCCGGCCCTGTCTTCCAAGTCTCTACCCTCCCTCTGGGTCTCTGAAATCTGTCCCCTCCTGAGTCTTTGCCCGCTCCTCTCTCTAGTCTTCAGTCCCTAGTCTCTTTCTCTTGGTCTCTGTACTTTTTTATCAGGGCGTGCCTTTCTCTGGGACTCTATCCCCCTCTCCCTGAGTCTTTGCCCCCTCTTTGTGTCTATGTCCCTCACTTCCCCCCTCCCCCAGGCTCTGTCCTCTCTCCTCTCTGGGTCTCTGCCTTTTCGTCTGGGCCTCTCTCTCCTCCTTCGTGTTCTCTGATGACCTTCCTTCCCCCTCTCCCCTTCCCCCTCCTCCCTCTCTTTACCCTTTCTGTCTCTGCCCTTTCTCTCTCTAGCTATCTGTCCTCTCTCTTTCTCCTTCTCTCTGGGTCTCTGCCCCTTCTCTTTCTGTCACCTCCCTGGGTCTCTGTTTCTCCCATGCCTCACCCCCTTTCTCTCTCTAGGTCTCTGTCTCCACTTCTTTGGGACTCTATCCCCCTCTGTTTTGGTGTCGGTCCCCCCTCTCTGGGTCTCTGTCCCTTTCTCAGAAGTCCTCCCATCACCCCCTCTAATCCCTATCCTGGCTGGGACTGCGTCACTGCAGAGAGAGTTGCAGAAGCGGGGCCTGTTCTGCAGACCAGGGAGGTAGTCTGTCTCACTCTCCCATTGCCCCCAGTCCAGTATCCAGGATCCTGGGACAGCCATTAAGCCTCTGATGGGACCCAAAAGGACAGAGAAAATACCAGGGCACTTCCTATCCCTCCCTGCCCGAAATTCTGATGTGTCCCCAGGCAGAAGCAGGGAATCCTGAGGTGAGGGACTGGGCTGGGGTTGAGTGAGGCTCCTGGGAAAGTTGGGGGCGGGATGGAGGCTGGAGCAGGGTTGGGTAGGCCCTAGGGGCTGGGAGTAGAGGCTAGGCCCTAGGGTAAGGACCTAAGTCAGCCATCCTCCCTTACACTCTCCCCCAACCCTACTTTTCTTCTGCTTTTAACAGCAGCCAGGCACGGGATCAAGTTACCAAATCAGCGTTTTTTTGCAGAGGTCAGAAGATCTGGGAGAAGGTGGTGGTTGGTGGGGGAAAAGGAGCTGGAACAGGGGAGAATATGGGATGAGACTCAGGATTAGAGAAGATGAGAGATGGGAAGAGGCAGTGGGCAAGGAGTAACAGGGTGGTCCACACTCCATCAGGGCCTGAGAAATTTGGATGCCATCACTCCCTCCTGGCCCTCCCCAGACCCCACCAGAGCCTGAATTCTCCACCCACCTATTAGGGAGGAGGGGGCTTCTGGAGGCATGATGGGGGCTCAAGATACAGGACACCCAGGGGGGTGTGTTCACAGACCAGGGGGAAATGGACTCTATTTTTGGCCACGGACACCAGGAGGGGAGACACCAATGTCTGTCTACGTTTTCAGATCCTTTCCTCACCCCTGCTCCTCCCCAACCCATCCTTTCCCAGGCCCTCAAGGCACAAAATTCCTGAGAGCTTCAACTCCCACCTCCGTCATCCTCAGTGCCCTCTCCCAGCCTTTCCTCCCCCATTCCCTAAGGCCCTGGAATTGGGGAAGGGTCTTCCCCTCCCTGACCTCTAGGACCCCTTCCTTGTTCCTCCGACCCCATTCCTATCAGCTCTACATCCAGAAAAGGGGATCTCCGGACACTAAAGCTGACAACATGGGGACTCCCTGCCTACCATCTTGGTCCCCCGAGATCCTCCAAGTACCTTGGTCCCAAAGCTCAGAATCAAGGGGAATCTCTCCGCTCTAATCTTTGGGTCCCCGTCTCCCGAGTCCCCCGCCTCCAAAACTGGGATTTGGGCTGTCTTACCGTCCCCGGACCCTGAACCTTCGCCCCCTCCCCCGTACTCACCCCAAGTCGAGGCGAGGCGGGGATGGGGGGGATCCCGGGCTGGAGATGGGGGGAGGGGTGACCCAGCCCTGGCAGCTCTGGGCAGCAAGAGGCTGCGGAGGGGGGGATGACATCACCGCCGGAGGAGGGGCAGCACCGCTTTCCCCAACCGGGGGCTTCAAGCTCCGCCTTTATGGCGGACCTAGGGGTCCCGGAATCCCAAGGGAAGAGAAAAGGAGCAGGAGATGAGGTCCGTGAGAATGGTATCCCCTCCGCTTAGAACAAAGGTTGGGAAACCCTTTACCGATTTCAGCCACCCCCCCACTGCCACCTGTCGCTGCCGTCGCGACCTGTCGCCTCCCACGCATGTTGTGGCTACGCCCGCCTCCGCCAGGGCGTGAACACGGCATGGACTACAACGCCCGAGATGCTCCGCGGTGCCGGCCGCCTTTGACGAGAGGCAGTGTAGACGAGGGGCTTCATGGGATTCGTAGTATAAGACCCCCTCACCAGTGTGAGACTTAGAGAAAAAAGGTGATGTGTTTCCCGGCCTTCTCTTCCTCAACTCCGGAGGTCCAGACACGAATTTTTCTCTCTAAACATCACGCACTTAAAAGAAGCAACCCAGCCAGGTTCATTCAATGGAAAGAGCGGGTTTTTACCGGGTAGCTACACCTCCGCTACCACCCTGTATGCATGCGCTCAACTAGGGCGGCCACCGGCGAACTGCGCCTGCGCGGGCCCGCCCCCTCTCTGCCCCGCCCCGCGAGGCCGAGCATGCGCCAGGCCCACTCGGGCACCGCGGTGTGTGTCCCCGCGGTCGAAGACCGCCACGTAGGTTCCCAAGAAGACGTCGCCGAGAATCCAGAGGGGCCCTGCAGGCGGAGGCATGTCCAAGGCCTGGAAGCCGGACAAGCAGAGACGGACGCCATCCCGAGTAATCTGCGCGCAAGAAGACAGGGAAACTGGATGTCACAAACAGGGGCCATTTCCCTGCTTCGCCCCGCCCACTACTCCTGGACAAAAAACGTTTCTGTGACCCCGACCCCGTCCTGATGCTGTCTCACTCCCAGCCCTACCCTCTCAAATCCAGTCATATGACGTCACTGTGACAGCCACCTACCTGGATTACGTAGTCCTTGGCCGTGAGGTTAAACCAGACCCCGCCAAGAAGGAAGGAGACTGGGGGGAGCGTTGGGATTTCCGAGCACTGGATGAGGTACTAGGGGAGAAGAGGAACAAGTGAAGATGGGAGAGTCCTGCTCTACCCAAATCCCTTTCGTAGCACCCAAGTGCCAGAGGGTGATGTCCGTACTGTGCGCCTTGTGTGGACAAGCCTGTTGCCTAGGCTTCTATCACCCAAGCCTAAATAAACCTGCATTATCATCCCCTCCCCCATCCACTGAGTCAGTCAGGATAGACACTTGGGAAGTGTCCTTGCTTCCTCCCATTACCCTCCAGTCCATCACTCATGAGTTCCAGTCCCTTCTGCCCTGGAATACCCGCTACCTACCTGCTTCCCACCCTCGGGCCCCAGTGTTCACCATCAAATTGCTATCAGCCTCTCCAGCCCACACCCACCACAGACTGGGACCTTACCGCCCCAGCCAGCAGGCGGATTCCCCCAATGGCTGCATTCAGGGCCTGGATCTCCTCAGTGGGTCCTGTGATGAGAGATGTGCCCGTATCTAGGATGGCAGCACACCCGTGGGCACAGACAGTCAGCCCTGTGCCAACCTTCACACTGTGAGGGAGAAGGGGGCAGTCATTAGAGGCAGGGTCCTAGGAATCCAGGCCCCAACCCCAGCTCCAGGCCCAGAAGGCCAAGTCCCTCACCGCTCCATGTGGATCTGCCAGTAGGCAGGGATTGTGACTGGCACGAAGGTGAGGGGCGGGATGTAGTGTGCTGGGTCTGAGCCCCCCAGGACAAGCTCTCCTCCATCAGCCACATCAGGGTCCCTGTAGAGGCAGAGTGCTGTCAGTGTCACTGGCCTAGGAGTGGCCAGGGATGGGACTTCCTGCCAACTGGGTCATTTCTGGGGTTCTAGGTGGGGTAGTGAGCCTGGAAGCAAGGTCAGAAGTGAAGGGAAACGGTACATTTCCTGATGGAGGTTAGGACTTTGGGGTGGTGTGGACTTCCTGAAATGGGGGTGGGAGTTCTTGGTTTGGCTGTGGAAGTTAGAACTTCTGGGGAGAAATTTCCTGAGTTGAATATCATAGTGACCAAGTGGAGCTGTGGAGTTTCGGAATTGGCTCTTGAGGGTGCAACTTGTGCAGGGGTGGGGTGGCTTCCTGGGTAGGTGGTGAGACTTTCTGAATTGCTTGTCCTGGTATCTAGAGAGGTGTTACACTTCCTGAGTTGGCTGAGAGTGATGGGAAGAGGGTGTGGGGACTTCCTGGAAGGTGTAGGAGGCTGGGACCTATCTACTAAGAAGTAGGTGGGACTTCTTGGGTGGGTTCAAGGTCAGGTTAACTGAGAGGGCATAGGATTTTCTGACTGTAATAGAATTTTCTGACTGTGGTGATAGGCCTCTGAGATGGAAGGTAGAGACTTCTTGGATGGTGGGTGGGACTTTCTGGGCGTAAGACTGAATTTCCTAAAAGGTGGGTGGGACTTCCTGGATTAAAACTGGCAATTCCTGACTTCTGGTAAGTGGTCTCAGATGGAATTTGAGCTTTCTTTGTGGTGGAGAGAGGGTTCCTAAGTTGAGTATTTGGTTGGGAGGGGCATGGAATTTCCTGTCTTGATTTTGAAACATGGAGTATTTTGAACAGCTGGTGAGTTTCTTTAGTATGTCCCAAATTGCCATGCAAACGGTGGGACTTCTGAATAGGGTTCAGGTGTTTCTGATATTGGGTAGGTGACTTCCTGAATGGAGGACGGAATGTCCTGTGTTGGATGGATGACTGCCTGAATGGAGAGCATAGGTTGGTAACTCTGAAAGGAGGTTGAGGCTTCCTGCATTGGGTCAGTGAATTCCTGAACCAAGGGTGGGACTTTCTTTGTTGGGTAAGAGACTTCCAGAAGCGGGGCTGAACTTCCTTCTTGGGGATAAGACTCATAGACAGGTAGCTGTCATAGATAGGTAGCCCCTCCCCCAATACCTGTTGAGGTAAAACGAGAAGACAGGCTTATCCAGTAGCCCCTGCTCCACCAATATATCCAGCGGGGGCCGAACTCCTTCCACGGCCAGAATGGGAAAACCGAGTCCCAATATCCCATCAAAGTGGGCAAAAGTGAAGACGAGGCTGGGCTCCCACAGAGCTTCCCCAAAAACCACAGATGCACCCTTGATTCCTCCAATCTAGCGGTAGATTGAGATGCGGCCAGTTACTTCTGGGAGGACATTACCCACATGTCCCCGAGAGCCTCCAAACCAATGCATGAATCCCAGGTCACCTGGAAACAAGCCCCAACGGCCTAGGAAACTTTGCCTCACTACTTGAGAAGCTCCGCCCCTCCACCCAAGAAGCCCCACCTCCCTCTTGAGAAGCCCCCACCCCTTCACTCAGGAAGGCCCACCTCCCTACTTGAAAAGTCCCATCCATCTGCTCAGGAAGCCCCTCCCTAAGCCAGATGATCTTAGACATTGGGGTTCTCCCAGGCACAAGCCTTCCTGAAGTCAAAGGTCACGCACAGTCAGCTTGTCCTCACTCAGGATTCCAGTCAGCCGCCCAGTTCCATATTGAATGGCAAACTTGGTCCCATTGGGCTGGAAGGAGCTAGAGGCTTTGGGATTGAAGCGGTGGTGGAACCCTAGGTCAGAAGGCCAGAGAGGTATCACTGGGGTAGGGGAAGCTCTCCAATGCCTCCTACCCCATTGACCTTCTGACCTGTAAGGGCCTCAGAAAAGAATGGGTCCTCCAAAACCTGGAGGAAACTGAGGCCCAGCCCGGCCTTCTCCCTTTACCCCGATTCAGCCTTGTTCTCCCCCATGAAAACTCACAGCAGGGCACACTGAAGAAGTGGCATCTCCTGGACGGGACCCAGAGGTTGGAGGAGCCAGTGTCAAAGACGACAGAGAAGTTTTGTGGAGGTGTTCCCAGCCCAATTTCCCCAAAATACTGGACCTGAGGCAAAGAAAGGGGAAATTGAGAGTTTGGCTTGACGGCATGAGGGTGGGGACTGTGCAGGGCTGTGACTCACATCCATGTACTTGGTGAGAGGCACAAAGCCAGGCTTGTCCCCAGGGGATGAGGCCCCCAACCTGGGGAGCTCTGCCGGTTCTCCCCATCTGCTCAGTGTGTTCAAGGTCCTGCGTCCTGGGTGGACTCGGCGAAGAGGGATCCTGTAGGGAAGAAAAGAGGATTCTGGGAGTTGGGAAGCTACCTTTCCTGGAGACCCTCTACAATAGACTTTCCCAAATAGGGAATTAATGACAAATTAAACACCTCCAAGGCCCTACAATAGCAGTCATTACCAGAAACCCTATCAAAGATAGATACCATGATGACAAATACCCAAAGACTTTACAAGAGCAAACCATCCCAAACAGACCTTCCCAAGACCTTTCAGTATCCAAACACCTGAAAATAAGCCATTCCCAAGGAATTGACATTCTCAAAGTTCTCCAAAGACCCTAACATAAAATCCAGCCTTTGCAAAAACCCTGATATGATGAGTCCTTGCATGCTTCATTCATGAGGTTGGGGACAATTTTCCCCACGATGGGGTGGGGGATGTAAGCACCAAATCTTAATTACATTAAAATACTTTCTAGATATATCAAAGACTTAATATGAAATGTAAAATTATAAGAGCACTAGAAATGCTTTCTATGGGGGGAAGTATTGATAAGTGCTACTCAAAAAGCTTAAGCCTGTGTACTCTCCCTTCCCACCCCACCCCCCAAAACTGTAAATAAAGTTAAAGGACAGGACCAGGCCCAGTGGTTCATGCCTCTAATCCTAGCACTTTGGGAGGCCGAGATGGGAGGATTGCTTGAGCTCAGGAGTTCAAAACCAGCCTGAGCAAGAGCAAGACCCCATATCTACAGAAAAATAGAAAAATTAGCCAGGTGTGGTGGTGCTTGTCTGTAGTTCCAACTACTTGGGAGGCTGAGGCAGGAGGATCATGTGAGCCCAGGAGTTTGAAGTTGCAGTAAGTTCTGATGACACCACTGTACTCTGGCTGGGGTGACAGAGCAAGACTCTGTGAAAGAAAAGAAAGAAGAAAGAAAGAAAGAAGAGAAAAGAAAAGAAAGAAAGAAGAGAGGGAGGGAGGGAGGGAAAAGAGAGAGGAAGGAGTGGAGGAAGGAAGGAAGGGAGGGAGGGAGGGAGGGGAAAAGACAAAAATTCTGGGAGAAATAATTACAAGTTATATGTCAAAGAGTTACTATCCCTAATATACAAAGAGCTCCTAGAAATAAATAAGTATAAGATAAACAAGACAGTGTTGGGAGACAATCCTCCATGGGTCTCTCACATTTCTACAGAGGCACTGGCTTCCTTTGTCCAGACTATCTTTTCAAGTATTTTGTTTTGTGAACAACTTTGGAAGACAGACAGTGTCCCCCTCTAGAGAAAAGGGCAGGCAGGCTTATGATCCATTATAAAAAATTTAGACTCCCTAAGCTCAGGGTGGTTTTCCTATAATGCACCTTACTGCACATGCAGGTATCACCTGGCCTTACTCACTTCATCCTGTGGAAACATGGGCTCAGAAAACTGACACAAATGCTGATACTCTTGCTACTACTCTTTTTTTTTTTTTGAGAAAGAGTCTCACTCTGTTGCCCGGGCTAGAGTGAGTGCTGTGGCGTCAGCCTAGCTCACAGCAACCTCAAACTCCTGGGCTTAAGCGATCCTACTGCCTCAGCCTCCCGAGTAGCTGGGACTACAGGCATGTGCCACCATGCCCGGCTAATTTTTTCTATATATATATTTTTTAGCTGTCCATATAATTTCTTTCTATTTTTAGTAGAGACGGGGTCTCGCTCTTGCTCAGGCTGGTCTGGAACTCCTGAGCTCAAACGATCCGCCCGCCTCGGCCTCCCAGAGTGCTAGGATTACAGGCATGAGCCACCACGACCGGCCCTCTTGCTACTACTCTTGCTTGGAGTAATAAACTGCCCTTTGTTTCTGACCTGGCAGTCTTGTGTCTTCTATGAGCAGCCATGAAACTGTGGCAACCTCACTTCACACTTTGACACTAAGTGGGAAAATGGACAAAGGACATGAACAGGTATTTTGCAAAAGAAGTACAAAGAGGTTCTAAACACATGGAAAGATGTTCAACCCCTGTAGTCATCAAAGAAATACACATGACAAGAGTGAGAAACCTTGTTTCACCCTGCGGATTGGCAAAGAACTGAGAATACTCACTGTTGGCTAGATGTGGTAAATATGTATCAAATGCGTTAAAGTTGTACCCACCTTTTAACCCAACAATTTCAGTTCTAGGAATTTCATCTACGGGAGATCATTGGATGAATGCAGAAAGATGTGTTTAATTTTGGAAACTGGAGACACTCCAGTGGCCAATAATGAGCACAGCTTAGCTCTGCTATACATAGAACGGAATCCACTGAACCATTAAAAAGGAGGAAGTAGCTCTCTGTACTAGTGGTTCTCAAATTTTAGCATGACACAAAATCACCTACAGCAAGATGTGGGGCAAATCTTTCTGTAAAGGTTTTGCAGGCCATATGCTCTCTGTCATAACTACTCAACTCTGTAAAAATCGAAGAACAACCCCAGACAATATGTAAATGAATGAGCGTGGCTGGGTCATTTTAACTTTATTTTCAAAACCAGGTGGCAGGCTGGATTTGGCCTGTAAGCTGGGTGTTTGTCAATCCCTGACCCAGAGGGCCAGTTAAAATTCAGATCTCTTAGATTCTGATTAAGTAGGTCTGGGATAGGGCCCAGGAATTTGTATTTCCAGCGAGTTCTCGGGTCCCGCAGATACTGTTGGTCTTGAGACAACAGTCTGAGACTCACTGCTGTCTGCATTGACTTGGAAAAGGTCCGTGATACATTAAGTTCAGAAAGCAGGCTAATAAACATCATGTGCAGTAATATTTTTGTACCTGCCCTTAGTCACTCCTTGGAGTGCTGCCCCCTCACTCACACCTTGGCCCCCACCCCCCAGGACTCAGTCTTTGAGAGGCTCAAGAATGTGAAGTGGGGAAAACACTTCCTGGAACCCAGAGTTCCAGTGGGGGAGGGGAAGAGAAGAGAGGAGGGGAGAGATTGGGGTGGGGTAAGTTGGGGGCTTGGGGGCAGGACCCCTTGGTGGGGTGGGTCCCTGAAACTGGACTTCTTGAGACCTAAACAGAGTGGAGGGTGTGAATCTGGAGAGTCTTAGCTTAAAGGTCACAGATGTGGGTCTCCAAGATGGGGGAGTCACATGTCTGGAGACCCCAGTACCAGATCATCAGAGCTCAGAGAGGGATCTGCAGGGGGCTCCCAAAAACATATCCTGAGAGGAGGAGGGGGGGTTCTCAAGCAAGGGTCTGGGCATTGGACGGTCTTGGACTTGAAAGTGCTGTGGTCTTCGGAGATGCCAGAGTGGAGCCCTCAGCGGTGAGAGTCCAGTTAAGAGATCTGGGAACTCAAGCAAGAGGAGTCAGAGATCCTGGGGTGTGAGGTTTGGGGAACTAGGGAGCCCCAGACTTAAAGGGCAAGAGGTGGATAATCTGTCCCAGGTTTGGGGGTGGCGGTTGGGTCACCATACCGGATCAGGGTGGCTCCGGTGGGCTCCACATTCAGCAGCAGCAGCAGGAGCAGCAGCAGCAGTAGTGGGGACATCTCTGAGGATCCAGGAGTGGACCCAGGCATCCTGGGGCCTCGTTTACTTTCCCTGAGACTCCACCCTGTTCACGCCCCACCCCCAGGTTTCGGAGGTGACCAGGACATAAAGTCTCAGTGGTTGACACAGGGGGACAAGGATGTTTTTGAAGATTTGTGCAGGGTATTTTTGAAGGGTCATCAGGAGTAGGATCCCAAGTGCCTGCTGCTCCTCGCTCACAATTTTAGTGGTATCGGCAGTGGGGTCTCCTTAGCTGGGACCACCTCCCCACCCCCATCCTTTAGCTTCTGTCACTTTTACTTCTAACTTTCACATCCCTTTTCTGAGATTCATTAACCACAAGTGTTTCTCTGGGCAAGTGGCAGGGACGGGCGGATTTCAGAGCAGGGTCTGGGGGGAGGGAGAGAGGGTCAGATTAGATGCCAGTCTGACATGATAAGTGGCACTGCCCAGTCTCAGGATCCCAACTCTTACTGTTCTATTTGGAAAATACTCACATACACACACACACAGATAAAAATCACCTGTAGGCCGGGCGC
>CM052449.1:20812490-20857175 GCA_028533085.1 Varecia variegata | reverse complement strand
GATGCCCACGACCATTTTATTTAATCGTCTAACCTAGTAAGAGAGGGATTATCGCCCCCATTTTACGGGAGGATTGAGGGGACTGAGGTGCAGGGGAGGAAAGTGCAGGCAGCTCAGGTGCACTAGGAGAGGATTTGAATTCGGGTCTGGAAGCTCCAGACAAGAAACAACCAGCAAAATGCCACGCCTTCTCTCGCTGTCCTAGTACTTTTACTGTTGTTCCATTGGTTGGAAGTCCATCACGTGAGCACGCCTAGCAGCAAGGGCCCCTGGGAAATGTAGTTCAGTTGTGTGTCCAAAGGCAAGAGACTGAGTGAATGCTCAGCCAGTTGGCTACATCTGGCCCACAAGGCCTCATGATGGGACCCGCGTTCCTTCTGTGATCTTATCTTGCACCTTCTCCTCCTCTTCACTTAGCTCCAGGCACCCTAGCTTCTTTGCTGCTCTTTGAATATGCCAAAATTATTTCTAGCGCAGGGCCTTTGCACTGGGTATTCCCTCTGCCTGGAATGCCTTTCTTTCCTCCAAATTTCCTTATGTATTTTTCCCTCACATCCTTTATGAAAGGGGAAGCCTTGCAAAAATAACAGGAAAATACCTAATCTCACATAGGAAAATCCCTAATCCCAGAATTTCCCCAGTAACGGTTAAAGAGCAATCCTAGGAGTTCTCTGACAATCAGGTACCCTGCAGGAGTTCTGTTTTGCACAACTTCTGAAAAGAGCTGAATGAACGGAAAAGAGATGCAAATCTCTCTCTTTCAAAATTGTTTTTTTGAGAATCTGCTTTTACAGAGTTCCTGAGTAAACGGCAGGAGAAGGAATTATAGTCTCAACCGTATCTCCAGAAGAGAGTCACATCTCCTGTGATAATGCCTTCTCCAAGGGAAGGAAACCAAATCTTGGACTTTGACATCCTTGCCGTGTTTGGTATCTACCTGCTGCTGCTTTTGCTATCAACTGACAGCGTGGCTATTTTTTTTTTTTTTCTCTTCATCCCTTTTAAATTCTGCGAACCACTTGGCTTTGCTGCTGGCATCTCCTTTCTCTTTCTTTGGGATGTCATGTCGTCTCTCCGCCTTCTTCCACCACCCCCTTTCTCTGTCTCTTTCTCTCTCTGTCTTTCACTCTCTCTGTCCTTCTGAGAGGATAAAATAAACTTTTTGTTACTTTTATATTTCTTAATCTCTGTGTGAGAAATCTTTCTCCACCTGCTCCATGAGCACCTACTAGCCTTTCCATCCTAGCACTTTATGTCTGGAAGTTTTATTCAGGGAAGGGGTATTTTATTTCCACAATAACTAGGAGTAGATGCTATCATTGACAGGAATTGCAGGCTACTCTCTTTTGTATAAAATTGCAACTGGGCCAGGTGCAGTGGCTCACATCTGTAATCCTAACACTGTGGGAGGCCAGGGTGGGAGGATCTCTTGAGTTCAGGAGTTTGAGACCAGCTTGAGCAAGAGAGACCCTATCTGTACCAAAAACAGAAAAATTAGTCAGGAGCTGTGGTGTGTGCCAGTTACTTGGGAGGCTGAGGCAGGAGCTTGAGGTTGCTGTGAGCTATGATGACATCACTGCATTCTAGCTGGGGCAACAGAACAAGACTCTGTCTTAAAAAAAAGGAAAATAAAATAAAATAGTAATTTCTAGCAGGATTTTAATATACCCTGAATTTTCCTGAGGTGCAACTCATATTATATACATATATATAAAAATATATAAAGTATGTAAATATAGTTTGTCTTATTGACAACTTCATTAAATTGGATCACAATTTTGGAAAAATTGCATTATCTACAGCAATGCTGCCTAAGGTGTTTGAGGCCATGATATTGCACTCCTGTATCAGACTGCATGGTAGCTGTCAAATTTACAATAATACATTTCAAGCAAAATCTGGGTGCCATATTGTGTATTTCGTGTACTTATGTTGAAGGACTTATCACTTTATTACAAATTAGTTTCCATTTATTCATCCTTTGTATTACAGTTGGTGAAGTAAAATGATATTTTGTTGTAGTTATAGATGGGTTATATTATCTCTGGATTTCATTCAGAATAATAAAGGCAGAATTACATATTATGAATTATTTGTGATAAAAAGAAATAAACTCAGCCATCTGGAAAGTGCAAATTACAACCACAATAAAATATCATTTCACATCTAGAATGGCTGTAATAAAAAAGACAATAACAAATGTTAGGGAATCTTCATTATGAGGGTTCCCCATGTATACGCATTAAAATAAATTTGTAACTTTTCCTTGTTAAAAAAAAAGAAAGAAAAAAAATGAATAACAAATGTTAGTAAGAATGTAGAGATATTGAAGCCATCATATATTGCTGGGGGAAGGTAAAATGGTGCATGCAGTCTAGCAGTTACTCCAGAGGTTAAACATAGAGTTACCATATCACACAGCAATACCACTCCAAGGTATATACCCAAGAAAAATGAAAACAAATGTCTCCACAAAAACTTGTACATGAATGTTCATAGCAGCATTGTAGCCAAGAACAGAAACATCCTAAATGTCCATCAACTGATTAACAGATTAATAAAATGTGCTATATCCATACAGTGGAATATTATTCAGCCATAAACAGAAATGAAATACTGATACAGGCTACAACATAGATGAACCTGGAAAACATTATGCCAAGTGGAAGATACCACATACAAAGAAGCACATATCCTTTGATTTGATTTACAGGAAATGCTGGGAATAGGCAAATTTCATAGAGGCAAAGGTAGATTGATGGTTGCCTAGGGCCAGAGGAGAGGGATGGGAGAATTGGAGGTAACCACTAATGGGTATGGGGTTTCTTTTGGTGTGACAAAGATGTTCTAAAATTTATTACGATGATGGTTGCACAACTGTGAATATACTAAAAACCATTGAATTATACTTTTAAGTGGGTGAATTGTATGGTGTGTGAATTCTATCCCAATAAAGCTGTTACAAAAAAACACTAGGGCACACTTAAAACTTTGACTCAAATGGTATGAAAACAATTTATGTAACCAAAACGTTTCTACCTCCGTAAGATTCTGAAATAAAATAATAATAATAAAAAAAACCTAGGGGATGTTGTGTCAGTTACAAATGAGATCATTGGTCCACAACTGGGTTCAGATAATGAAACTGCCACTGACTGAATGCTAATATATGCTAAGCACTGCACTTCCTGAATCCTCACATCCTTCATAAAAAATAAGAATTAATTTCCCCTATTTTACAGGTAGGCCAACTGGTAGCCTATTTCAGGATTTTGCACATTTCTAAGAGTGGAAAGTTAGAAACAACTTTAACATCCACAAGAATAAATACAGCGCCAACGTATCAGGCTCCTCATTTGGGTCCATCCCTGTTTATGCTTTTTTACCTCATTTAATCATAAGGACAATGCAACGAAGTCAGCACATTTCTCATTCCCAGTTTGCAGACAAGGCAACTGAGGTGCAGGGACGTTAAGTAACTTGGCGCAGCAACACACAGCCAGGAAGTGTCAGAGACACCAGGTTCTGCCAGCCCCTATTGCTCATGTTAACTAACCACTCCCTTTACCTCTAACATCCTTGGGTGGAAAATTCCACAGCTTCAAAGGCTGGGGCGGAGTGGACAAAACAAGTTAGAAAGCTTATGGATCACATATTCCCGTTAAGATTTAAAAAAAAGCATCTGTAAATGCTCGATAAAGACCTGATTGTTCTCGAGGCAAAGGCTTTGGAACAATTTTCATCTTTTACCTGTTCAAGTATTCTGATTTTTCTTGAAAAGTTATTATTTTTACCTGTTTGGTAGGGAGGACTAGGCTTTTTTAATTCTTCCAATCACCACGTTATGTTTTAAAAAATATTATTTTCTGGATCCAGGTTTGTAATTTAACTTGTTTAAACCCAACAAACAGCGCGCCTCCACAATCAGAACATTTCTAACAACTCATGCTTTAAAATCAGTCATGTACAGAAAGCAGTTATAGCAGGAGAGATTTATGTCGATTATATCTTTGGCCGCGGGCCCAGAGAAGCACATGAATGGGCTAAAGCCACAAAGCGCTGGGCTGGAATGTTCGGGACCGGCCACGCTCCTCTCCAGGGCAACATTTGATTAAATGCGTCCGGAACTCTTTTGTCGAGCCCCAGTGGATCTACCCGGTAAAGTAAACTTCCGGTGAGCTCATTACTTTTGAGCGGGGCAGCAGACCCAGCTGGTGCTAAGCGGCCCGGAAGTCTGTCAACTTACACTCCCCGCCCCATTCCGGATGTGACGCACGGGCGGGGTTGCCGGAAGAAGTGGCGAAGTTACTTTTGAGGGGACTCGAGTAGCGGCGGCGTGTCAGGGGCTACAGAGGAGGAGGAAGAGAAACAAAGTGAGGGGGACGAAGACAGGTGCACCCGAGAGTGGGGAGACGCGGGAGGCCAAACTCGGGGCTTCTCGGCGTTCTCCGTTTTTCTCCGCTGAGCCCACTTTTCTTCCATTCCCTTCCCTCCGTAGCTCGCGACTCCCCTGGCTGTTTCCAGGGCAACGGGAGTAGGAGACCCCGCGAGACCCCTGCGCGCAGCCATGAGCCCCGCCCCCCACTGGTGCTCGGAGAGGGGCGGGACCTGGAGCGAGGTGTGGGGGCGGAGCATGAGGGAGGAGATGGGGCGGGACCTGGAGCGAGATTACGGGGGCGAGGCTTGGGGAGAGGGGTGCCGATGGGGCGAGGCAAGGTGTTGGTTGGGGAGCCCTGATGGGGGCAGTGGGGAAAGGACCTGGAAGGGATGGGGCAGGACCAAGGAGAAAATGAGGGGAGGGGGAGCATAATTGGAGGAGGCGGGGTCAGAATGAGAAATAGGGGCGCTTCCTCGGCTAGCTGAGGTGAAGTTTTAGAGTAGGGGGCGTGAAACTTGATGGGAGGGAGGACGTGAGGGCAGAGCATCATTGGAGGAGAAGTGGCTGTGCCTGAAAAGAGCAGGTGGGTGGGACCCGGAGGGGGTGGGTCCTATAGGAGGGGCGGGGCTTAAGACCAAGCTGAAGGCTAGCCCGGAGCAGAAGGGGGCGGGACCCGTTAGAAGGGTAAGGAGGGTTTGTAAGAGGACTGGGCTGGGACCTGGGCTGGGGTCTCTGTGCAATAGTAAAGAATCTGGGAGAAATGGAAGAAAGCAGGGCACCCCCATGAGGACTGGTAACTGGCCTGACCAAACCCTTCCTTGCCCCACGAAGCTCTCAATTCCCTGTATTCTGCAGGTCGCTGTGTGACCCTACCATGTCCTCCCCCACCATGAGTTCCCTGGACACCCCCCTGCCTGGTGAGTGACCCTGTTCCCTACCCAGCCCTTATTACACACTGGCAAGAGAAGCTCACTGTACCCCTCTTGTTTGCCTCCCTCTCCCAGAAAATGGCCCCCCTCAGCCTGGCGCCCCTTCTTCTTCACCCACTGTTAAGGAGGAGGGTCCTGAACTGTGGCCTGGGGGTTCAGACCCTGATGTCCCAGGCACTGATGAGTCTGGCTCAGCCTACATCGTGGGTGAGACGGGGCCCAGGGTCAGGGGTTTGGGAGTTGATGTGTGGGGCTTGGAGAAATTTAGGAAGGGAGAAAGAAACAGGGATGGGGAGATGGGAGGCCCCTGTTTCTTGTTGATTCTTTTCCTTCATTTCTCCTTGATACCTCTTAACTTTGTTCGTTCTTTGGAATCTACTGACATATACACATTTCTCTCTGAATTACAATCTCCCTGGGTGTGAGCATTTCTTCCATCCTCTGCCTCGGGATCTCTCATGGGCCTGTCCCTCTGGCTGCCGTTTCTCTCTGTGGCTCACTCTCATGGCCTCTGTGTACCCACCCCAGTCATCCTAGACCCAGATGAGGAGCCAGAGCGCAAGCGAAAGAGGGGCCCAGCCCCGAAGATGCTGGGTGACGAGCTTTGCCGTGTGTGCGGGGACAAGGCCTCCGGCTTCCACTACAACGTGCTCAGCTGTGAAGGTTGCAAGGGCTTCTTCCGGCGCAGTGTGGTCCGTGGCGGGGCTGGGCGTTACGCCTGCCGGGGCGGTGGAACCTGCCAGATGGACGCTTTCATGCGGCGCAAGTGCCAGCAGTGCCGGCTGCGCAAGTGCAAGGAGGCAGGGATGAGGGAGCAGTGTGAGTGCTGGGGGAGAGGGTGGTGCCAGCCTGGCTCCTGTCCAGCCCCAGGCCTCTACTGAGGCCTGTATCCCCGCAACAGGCGTCCTCTCTGAAGAACAGATCCGGAAGAAGAAGATTCAGAAGCAGCAGCAGCAGCAGCAACAGTCCTTGCAGTCACCTGTGGGGCCGGGGGGCAGCAGCAGCTCAGCCTCTGGGCCTGGGGCATGCCCTGGAGGATCTGAGGCAGGTGGCCAGGGCTCTGGGGAAGGCGAGAGTATCCAGTTAACGGCGGCTCAGGAACTAATGATTCAGCAGTTGGTGGCAGCCCAGCTGCAGTGCAACAAACGCTCCTTCTCTGACCAGCCCAAAGTCACGGTACTGCCCCTTGCACACTGTTGAGGGGTGACGGTCCCAGTGGGATAGAGCTGGCCAGGCCATGGCCCTGGGTGTGGGAGGGAATGAGGCTCCAGAAGGCAGGGGCTTTGGGAGGAGGTCCCCCAGGCTGCAGGCTTTGCCTCAAGGTGCTCCTGTGGACTTAGGGTTACATGTGGAGTCTTGGGAGTGAGCCTGGTCTCCTGTGTCCCAGCCCTGGCCCCTAGGCGCTGACCCCCAGTCCCGAGATGCCCGCCAGCAGCGCTTTGCCCACTTCACGGAGCTGGCCATCATCTCAGTGCAGGAGATTGTGGACTTCGCCAAGCAGGTGCCTGGCTTCCTGCAGCTGGGCCGCGAGGACCAGATCGCCCTCCTGAAGGCGTCTACCATTGAGGTAATGGCCAGGCTGGCTGTCCTCAGCAAGGCTCTTCCCTTCGTCCCACAAAGGACCCCTGAGATAGCTCCAGGACAGACGCTGGCAACAGAGCGATGAGCAGGACCAGTCCTCACCCTCATGGGGATGACATTCCTCAGGGGAATGTCCAAACACTGAACTTAGATAGTCAGAGCCTCCCAGGAGCTGAGGAGAGAAAGGGAAAAGGGGTGAGGCTGAGAGTAAATGGGGATTGGCCTGGAGGGGCCGCTTTAGAGAAAAGGTGCCAAAAAGCCTTTTCAGAGGAGTTGGCTTTTGAATCCAGGATAACAAATAACGTATTGAGTGCCTACTGTATGCCAGGCTCCATTCCAAGTGCTAGTATACGGCAGACAACAAAGCAGATAAAATTCCTTGCCCCCGTGCCTTGTAACCATTTGCAGAAAGAGTGTCTTAAAGTGGGGTGTGGGCAGCGTGTGCTGAAGCCAGGAGGGCGGAAGAGTTTGGCGTGTCCAATGTGCTGAGTGCACATTGATGTGTCTGAGAGAACAGGGTGTGGGTGAGGGATGATCCTGGCGAGTTTGGACCCCCATTAGGGCCAGGCAGGGGGGGACTAGCAGCTAAAGAGTCACAGAGGTCCCCCTCAAGCCCCTTCCACCTGCATCCTTCAGATCATGCTGCTGGAGACGGCCAGGCGCTACAACCATGAGACAGAGTGTATCACCTTCCTGAAGGACTTCACCTACAGCAAGGACGACTTCCACCGTGCAGGTAGGGCCAAGGGGGGGCTTGGGGGTCAGGGGGAGGGTTAGCACCCTGCCTGGCTGGGAGACCTCCGGTCATGTCATCCCTGTCTGAGCCTCTGTTTCTTTATCTCCAAAGCGGGGGTGGGGGTTGAGCCAACCTGAGAGCAAGAATAAGAGTGCATTTATTCTGCACCAGCTCTGTGCAGAGGGACGCAGTAGGGGTCTCTGCTGTCACACTGGGCATCTTGGTGGGAGTTAGGAAAAAGCACCCCCACCCCCGCCACCCAACCTGGCCTCACCAGAGGGAGGCAGGCTGGATCTTAGTCGATTGTGAAGTGTACAACCTGCCCAGCTGTATATGGCAGCACGGCCTCCTGCCTTCCAAGAGTACTTACCTGGGGATGTCACCTGGGCTCCTGGAAGAAGTTCAGGTGAGGTGAGGCCTAGGGGGTAAGAGGCATCACCAGTGAAAAGGGGGTGGGAACCCGCCGTAGAGCATGCACAGAGGCCTGGCTCCCTCATCCTTCGGGCTTTCTCAGTAAGTCCTGCCCTCTCCCACCATTTCCCTCTCTGTATTCCCAGATATCCACTCCTAACCCCGTCGTCTTCCCTTCCTGTAACCCTGGCCCTCCCAGCACCCATGATGGCCCCTGTAACCTTTTTAGTGTGACTTTAGCAGGGTAGGACTGGAGGGAAGAGTGTTTCTGGCAGGGGGACTGGCATGTGCAAAGGCCCTGAGGTGGAGGAAAGCCTGAGGGTGTTGAGGAACTACCAGGAGGTCCAGGCAGCCAGAGCACAGGGAGAAGGGGCTGGAGAGGAGGTCGGGAATCCCACCACTTCCCACCCATCCTCTGTGACTGCCCCAGCCCAGGCTTCAGTCATCTCTCCCTGGGACATTGCTGAGGCCCCTCACTGGGCTCCCTGCCTCCACCTCTGCCTGATGTGTCTGCTCACATGGTAGTCAGAAGGATCCTGCCAGCTCAGCACCAAGTCAGCTCACGTCCCTCCTCTGCCCAGAACCCTCTGCAGCTTCCATCCCACTGGGACAACAGCCAAAGTCCTCCCTGTGGCCCACAAAGCCCTTCAGGATCTGTTCCTTGTTCCCTCTCTACCCTCAGCTGTTGTCCTCTCCCTCTTATTCACCTTCCCAAAGCCACACTGGCCTCTTGGCTCTTAGTTGAACCCGCCAAACTTGCTTCAGCCAGAGGACCTTTGTACTTGCTGGTCCCTCTGCCCAGAACCAGGGTGACCAACTGGTCCTGGTTTGCCCAGGACCTTCCCAGTTTTAACACTGAAAGTCTTGTGGCCCAGGAATCCACCCCCAGCCCAGTCCCAGGCAGAACAGATGGTTGGTCACCCTATTTGGAACACTCACACAGCCTTGTAACTCAATCCCTCACTTCCTTTGGGTTGGTCATTGCTCAGATGTCACCCTACAGTGAGGTGACACCTGAGTGTAAAATGTGAACGTGATTCTCAGTAATCTAGAATACCCTTCCCTGCATTATCTTGTTCCGTAGAACTCATCACCATCTGACAGGCTGGGTATTTTACTGATGTATTGGTCTGTCATCCGGCCCCTTGACCCTCAGATGTAAGTTCTATAAGAGCAGGGACTTTTGTCTTGTAAACAGCTCTGCCTCGGGCCTGGCACATAGTAGGTGCTCAGTAAAGTTTGATGAATGAAAGAGGCAGTCTTGGGGATGAATTTGAGGTTTACCGCAAAAGCAGTGGAAGCCACCAAAGGGACTGACATGATGTGAGCTAGCTGTTAACAACTTCTCTCTGCCTTCATGACAAGGATTGATCCCGGGAAACCAGGCAGGAGCTGCAACCACCACCCAGGCAGGCAGTGAGGGTGGTGATAGGATAGAAAACACTGGATAGATGTTTGCCTTCATTGTCCATTCCATCACTTAGGCAAGGCTTGTGGCACACCTACTGCGTGCCAGGCACTCTCACAGGCACTGGGACCCAGAGGTGAGCAGAAATGATGAGAACGCTGTAATTACTGCTGTTTTCCTCACCCCATTGACTGTGGGTGGCGCCAGGGGTCAGGGCTCAGGCAGGTTTCAGCCAAGGGAGTCATGGCTGCCTCCGCCCTGCAGGCCTGCAGGTGGAGTTCATCAACCCCATCTTCGAGTTCTCCAGAGCCATGCGGCGGCTGGGCCTGGATGACGCCGAGTACGCCCTCCTCATCGCCATCAACATCTTCTCAGCAGACCGACCCAACGTGCAGGAGCCAAGCCGAGTCGAGGCCCTGCAGCAGCCCTACGTGGAGGCGCTGCTCTCCTACACGCGCATCAAAAGGCCACAGGTACCGGGGCCTGGAGCTCCCCAGAGCCTGGCTGCTCCTACTGCAGCCTCTCCAGCCCCTCTGGGCAAAGCAGACTCAGTTCTGAGGCCTGGGTAGGGTTGGGGTGTCCAGGTCCACGTGCATCAGTTTTAGGCTGGGGTCTGTCCTGAGGAGCCAGGCCCACTGCAGGCACTGGGGCAGGCCGCATCCCCTGCCCAGACGCTCCCCGTGCCAACTCTGCCAGCTCACCTGGGGAGGGAGGCCCTCCTTTCAGTTCAGGCGGGCTGACCAGAGCCTTGCAGGACAGGGGCTCTGCCAGCGCCCACCTCCCTCCTGTCCACCCACAGGACCAGCTGCGCTTCCCACGCATGCTGATGAAGCTCGTGAGCCTGCGCACATTGAGTTCTGTCCACTCGGAGCAGGTCTTTGCCCTGCGGCTCCAGGACAAGAAGCTACCACCTCTGCTGTCTGAGATCTGGGATGTCCACGAGTGAGGGGTTGGCCACCCAGCCCCACAGCCTTGCCTGAACACCCTCTAACAAATGACGCTGTCACCCCTTCCTCCTCCTGGGGTGGCAAGGGGCCCCAGGCCGGACCTGCAGTCCCACCTTGCTCCCGGCCTCACCAGCCCTCAGCTCTGGAATGAGCCCCAGTCAGGGCCCATGAGGCTTCCTCCCTACCCACGGAGTCTTCCAGAAGGTGTGGAAAGGGTCACAGGTCCCGATCTCTGGCCTTTCCCAGCAACTCTCCTCACCCAGCTTACACCTCAAGCCCACCATGCAATGCACCTTGAACAGAGGGAGGGGAGGGCCTATGGCTCTGCCCCACAGCCTGAGAGACCATAGGTCCTCCTCTTCCTCTGCTCCTTTTATTTAATAAAAACTAAAAACAAAACAAAAACAGGAAAATAAAAATATGAATACAAGCTAGCCCTGAGCCAGAGTGCAAGAAATGGAGAGGGGGTGGTCTTTATTGACATGGCCCCAAACCTGATTCAGTAGGCGGACCTGGGGCCTTCCCAGGCTGGTGGGGGGTGGCCTGGACGGTCCTGGTGCAGGGTGATGTGCTCTGGCTGCTGTGGGGGTCCAGGACAGGGGCCTGACAGCCTCAGGGACACCTCCCTAGACGAGGTGAATCAGAACCTGCTCTTCAAGGATAAATAGGATTTGTGTGGACTTTTGTCCAGTCAACAAGTGTCTGCTGAGGCCTCTTGTGGGCGGCACTGTTGGCCATTCTGGAGACGCAGACATCATACATCCAACAAATGTACGTGGGGCATTTACTAGGTCAAACAATTCTGGGCACTGAAAGCGTCAGTCAGCAAGATAAAGACCTTCCTACCAGACAGAGCGCGGTCAGATGGGGACAGAACAGAGGGAACGGGACTTCAATGGCAGCACATTGCAGTGAGAGAGCTAGAGGAAGTGAGGCAAGGTGTCACAAAGGAGATGTCTTTGCTGGGGCCTAAAACAAAAACCAAGGAGGGCTGGGCCTCCAAGTTGTGGGCCGCACGTGCTAAGCCTGGAAGATGAGAGATCCTGGTGAATTCAGAATAGGGGAAGCCACGAAGTTCTTCCAACTCCTACCCCGGGCCAGGCCCTGATGGATGCATAAATGGAGTTGGATGGACAGCCCGGGTCATGGGCGAAGGGGGTGTTGCACGGAGGCATGGCTGGGTACTGAAAGGTACATTTATTTGGGGTGGGGGATGGGACGGCGGAAATGAGATTAGTTACAAAGGATCAGCCTATTGCATGTAGTGTACTGGACGCCCCACAGGTGTTCCCCGCCCCCCACGTGCGCTGAGTCTAGTTTACAGATAGAGAAACTGAGGCCGGGAGACAGGAGAACAGATCAGACCAGGACCTGACCAGGTATCGGCCAGCCTCTGCGGGGAGGGTGGGCGTCCGGCCTCCGGCCAACTGGTGGGCAGCGCTCAGGTGGTCCTCTCGGTGCAGAATGGGGAGGGAGGCGGCGGGTGCGCACACAGCGCCAGAGGCAGGGAGGCCAGGCCCACTGCGCGCCGGGCGCAGCGAGGCAGCAAATGCAGCCGCGAGGAGGGGCGTGGCCTTGGGCCTTCACGTCATGAGGAGGTGGGGTTAGCGATAATTTATCAGCCAGGGGGAGAGGGCACTTCCCAAATTGAGCGGAGGGGGCGTGGCCCGCCAGCCTGTTGCACAGACGGGGCGTGGCCTTGCCCTCACTTGGGCGGCAGGGGGCGTGGCCCGGCTCGGCGCGCGGCGGCACTGGGCTTGCGCGCGCCAGAGTCAGGGGTCACGGCGGCGTAGGCTGTGGCGGGAAACGCTGTTTTGAAGCGGGTGAGTAGAGGAAGAAGGGGAATTGGGGGGACTCGGCCGGTCAGGGAAGGGGCCTTGAGGAGACGGGCACGTAGGCCTGAGAGAGGGTTACGAGGGGTCTCGTGGGACGTGGTGGCAGCCGGGATCCCCTTGGCTCGGGGGCGCACAGAAGAGGGGCCGAGGCCAGAGGTCTCCCGGGCGAGTGCGCGGAGACGCGCGGGAAAATGACGGGGCCAGGGGCTTCCTCGGAGGGCAGGGGGCTCATGTGCTGGACGCGGGGCCTCGGGGGCGGGACGGGGCCTGGGAGGCCTTGCGGGACTGAATAATGCACGTGCGGGCTTAGTGTCACCCTTTATTCGCTAGATATTTATTGAGTAGTCTGTGACAGGCATTGTTGTGGAAACAGGAATTGCAGCAGGAACAAGTCAGAGAAGGTCCCTGCTTCAGGGGAAGACAGAAGAAAGACAAGTAATAAGTAATGGTAATACTAAAGCAATGCTCTCAGGCTGTGATATGTTGTCTGAAGTGAATAAGACAGGGTAACGTGATCATGACCAAGGGGCAGCCTGCTTCTTTAGCTGGAGAGATCAGGAATCGACCTCTCTGGAGAAGTAATGAGAAGTCAGCCTTGTTTGTAAGGAAAGATCTGGGCGGAGGGACCCTCAAGTGCAATGGCCCTGAGGTAGGAAGGAGCTTGGCATATTTGTAGCTGGAACCCAGGGAACAAGAGAGAAATGCAGATGAAGTCAGAGTCGTAGTGGGGGACCAGATCCCACAGGGCCCTGTAAACCTTGGTATGGGATTTGGCCTTTATTCTGGGTTCACTGGAGAGCCATGGGAGGGTTTGAGCATGGGAGCAATGTGATCTGCCCAATATTTTGAAAATCTCACTGGCCGCTGAGTGGAGATTGGATTGCAGTAGGGGTAGGAATGGAAGGAGGGAGACCAGTTAGGAGGCGAGAGCCGGTGGTGGGTGGCTCTGCCTGCACTGTGCAGGTGGAGAGAATCCACCAAGCTCAGGCTGTCTTTGGGGCTGGGACCAGCAGGACTGGCTGACAGACTGGGCCTGTGTGTTCGGGGAAGAGGAGCCCAGGATGACGCCTGGGTTTGTGTTTTGAGCAACAGGCCAGATGGGGAAAGGTGAGGGAGAAGCAGGTTTGGGGGTGGCACTCTGAAGGCAGAGCTTACGTGGGGTAATGAATGGGCAGGGTTTAGAAGGGAGCACAGGAGGGGACAGGGTGATGTCAGTGCCTCAGCCTCAGTCCTGCCTACTCTGGGAACCTATTGTCTCCTCCTCCTTCCTGCACTTCCCCCACCCAGTTCCCTTTAAGGGAACCTTAGAGAGGTTCCTTCCCTACTCAGGGCCTTTGCCACACCCTTCCCTCCTCCTGAAATGCTCTTCCTTCTCTTCAGCTGCTCTTGTGGCAGGCAGCCCTTTGCTGGGCCCTGGGGAGCCAGTGATAATCCAGTTTGGTTGAAGAAAGCACAGGAGCTTTGGATCCAGGTGCTGTGAGCTATGAAAGGCAGCACTAGTCTTCCGGAGCTGAGAGAAAAACCTGGGGCTCAGGGAGGATGCGCCAGAGTTGGTGCTACCTGAAGGGAGTTTAAATTCACATGTCTTGAAGTGGCCAGGCACCATGCTGGGTGATGCTGGGGACCTCAGTGTGGGCAAGGAGCTCACAGGCTGACACATTCCCAGCTCAGCTTGCGTGTGTGATAAGGGAAGTAAGTAGTCCAAGTCATTGTGAGAGCCCAGATGGGGAGCTGGTTGGCCTGAAGGAGTTGAGCTGAGTGCCGAGGATGTAGCAGAGCTAGGCAGCTGAGGGTGAGGGCGATTTCATGCAAGCAGACGCTTCCTGAGGCATCCCAGGGTTGGGCCCGGTGCTGGTTGGTGCTGGGGACCCAGAGAAGAGACAGGCCTTGCTCTAGCCTCCAGGGGCCCCTGGCTGGTGAGCGAGGCAGATACACACTCACATGATCCAAGGACATCAGCAGTCAGAAAGGCCAGGGGAGGGACAAGGCCAAAGCAGGAAAAGTGTGAAGACGTTTTCTGGGTAGCAAAACCGAGTAGTTACATTTGTAATCATTTAATCATCTCCTCAACAGATGTGTGTGAGCCAGGATACAGCTGTGAACAAGCAGACAATCCATCTTCAGAGTTATCTCCCCCACTGGGCAAAGGGCAGGTCATTGCTGTATTTCCACTGTCATGGGCCTGGGCCACAGAGGCTGGCAGTATGGAGTGCCACTTAACAGTGGCTCTGGAGCCAGTCTGCCTGAGTTTGAACCTGTCTCTCTGCCATTGGGCTAGCTGTGCCACCTTGGACAGGCAGCTTCACCTCTGTGGGCCTCCGTTCCAGCCATTATAAAATGAGGTAGTGGCAGCACCTACCTGAGAGAGTTTTGTAAGGGTTCTTTGAGTTCTTTTATTCATTCTTCATTCAAAAAATGTTTTATGAGGACCAGGCACGGTGGCTCACGCCTGTAATCCTAGCACTCTGGGAGGCCGAGGCGGGCAGATCGCTTGAAGTCAGGAGTTCGAGACCAGCCTGAGCAAGAGCGAGACCCCGTCTCTACTAAAAATAGAAAGAAATTAGCTGGACAACTGAAAATATCTATATAGAAAAAATTAGCCAGGCATGGTGGCGCATGCCTGTAGAGTCCCAGCTATTTGGGAGGCTGAGGCAGAAGGATTGCTTGAGCCCAGGAGTTTGAGGTTGCTGTGAGCTAGGCTGACGCCATGGCACTCTGTCTCAAAAAAAAAAAAAAAAAAAAAGTTTTATGAGTACCTACTCTTTTCCAGGAGTTCTCCTAGGTGTATGAGATACAGCAAGAAACGAGACAAAATCCCTGCTCTCGTGAAGCTCCCATTCTAACAGTGGGACAGACAGTAAACAAGACATATAAGAAGTGATTCTCAGCCTTGAGTGGCACCAGAATCTTCGAGGTCTTTCTCCAACAGCAATTGTCGGGCTTCACTTCCAAAGGTTGCAATTCGGTAGGTCTGGGTGGGGCCTGACAATTAGCATTTCTAACGGTTTCCTACCCAGAGCTCATGCTGCTGGTCCAGGGACCACACTTTGAGAACTCTGAGAATGAATACAGTGCACCAGACAGGGTTAAGTGCCATCAAAAAAATAAAGCAGGAAATGGGGTTAGCGAGTGCCCGGAAAGGGCAGCGGCACTGCACTTTTACACAGGCCTCACTGAGAAAGTGGCATTTGAGCAAAGACCTGAGGAGGGGTGGGAGGGAGCCATAGGAACAGCTGGGGAAGAGCATTGGGCTGTGAGCAGCCCGTGCAAAGGTCCTGAGGTAGGAGTCTGGATTGTGCTCCCAGTGACACCTTCCTTCCCCGCCCCCACCCCACCATCACCACAGCCAAGTGACCAAGGGCAGCAGTCGGCCCCCTTCTTGCCTCCCTCACTCCAAGCCACGTCTGACAGTGACTCTGGGCTCCTGTAAGCCCCTCAGGTTCCTCTGCCCTGCCTGGGTCTCTCCCCAAAGGTTGTAACTCCCCGTGTCTCCCTGGCTATTTGCATGGCTGGAGCAAGGGCCACTGAGCCTCTTTCTTCCTGTGACATAAGTCATGCGTATATCCATGCGTATATCCATCCAAAAGGCACAGGAGGAGAGTCAGTTAAGTCTTCCTCGTGCACACGTGTTCACAGCAGCACTGTTCTTGACAGCCAAAAGGTGGAAACAGCTCCAATGCTCATCAGCTGGTGAATGTATAAACAAAATATATTATATCCGTACAGTGGAAAAATAGGCATAGGCCGGGCGCGGTGGCTCACACCTGCAATTCTGGCACTCTGGGAGCCCGAGGCAGGAGGATTGCTTTGAGATCGGGAGTTTGAGACCAGCCTGAGCAAGAGCAAGGCCCTGTTTCTATTAAAAATAGAAAAAAAAAATTAGCCAGGCACAGTGGCACGCCTATAGTTCCAACTACTTGGGAGGCTGAGGCAGGAGGATTGTTTGAGCCCAGGAGTTTGAGGTTGCTGTGAGCTACGATGAGGCCACTGCATTCTAGCCAGGGGGACAAGTGAGACTCTGTCTCAAAAAAAAAAAAAAAAAAAAAAAATTCAGGCATAAAAAGGTATGGAGCACAGATACATGCTACAGCACAATGAACCTTGAACACATTAAGTGAAAGAAGCCAGACACAAAAGGGCCACATATTCTAAGATCCCATTTATAGGAAATGCCCAGAATAGGCAAATCCATGGAGACAGGAAGTAAGATTAGTGGTTGCCAGGGGTGAGGGGCAGATGGGCTGAATGAGGGGTGATAGCTAAAGGATACGGGCTTTCTTTTTGAGGTGATGAAAGAGTTCTAAAATTGTGGTGATGGTTACGTAACTGTGAATATACTAAAAATCATTGAACTATATATACCTTAAATGGGTGAATTGTATAGTATGTGATTTATATCTCAATAAAGCTGTGACCAAATGAAGTCTACCCACCCCGTCCCCCAGGAAACCAATGTCACCAGTTTCTTTCCTCTCCTAGGAAAAAAAAAAAGCAAATATATTTATACATATTCTTCCACCTACCTTGTAAAAACGTTACTATTTTTATTTTTTATGTATTTCCCCTCAACTTACATTGAAAAGTTTCAAATCTGCAAAGAAGTTGCAAGTACAGCGTACAGCCACATACCTTTGCTGAGATTCACTGGTCATTAGCATGACACTTCATTTGCTTTATCTAAACACACATATCCGTGCACCTTTTTTTTTTTCCTTTTTTGGCTGAACTATTTGAAAGTTGTGGTCATCATGATAATTCACCTCCAAAAACTCCAGCAGGTATCTCTTAAGAACAGGACATCTGCCTACATAAGTACATAATTATCATAATCAGGCAATTTAAGGTGAGACAATACTATTATCAAATAGACAATCCTTATTTAGATCTACCCGGTTCTCCCCGTAATATTCTTCAGAGCCAATTTCCTTTTTTTAATCCAAGTTTCAGACTAGAATCATACACATTTAGTTATCATGACTTTTTCTTTTTCTTTTGTGCCATGACCAGCTTTAAAGATTCTAGACCAGAAGTTGTCACCCTTCACTTTGGATTTGTTTGATTGTTTCCTTGTGACTAGAATCAGGGTAAACATTTATCTTAGACATTTTCTTTCCAACACAAATGATAAAATTCTTAGTATACCATTCTGCACCTTGCTTTTTTTACTAAACAATGCCTCTCTTGGGAGCCTTCCATATCAGCACACAAAGAGCTTCCTCATTCCTTTATACAGCTGCCTAATATTCCATTGAGCGGACTTAACGTATTTGAACAATCCCCTAGGGGAGGACATTTAGGTGGTTTCCAGTCTTTTGGGATTTCAAACAATGCTGCCGGAAATAACCTTGTAAATGCAGTTTTTCATATGCGATAGCATATCTGGAGCATGAATCCTGAGATATAGAATCACAGCCTCCAAAGTTTTATGTTTTTAATTGAGGTGTAATTTACGTTTAGTGTAATGCGCAGGTGTCAGGTGTGCAGTACTCCCTCCTACCCCTTCCCAGTCAGTCTCTCCCGTCCTAGAAACAGCCACTAATCCAACTTCTGGCACCATAGGTGAGTTTTGTCAGTTGTACAACTTTGTGTAAATAGCATCATATAATGTATACTGGGTTTTTATTACCAAGATGAAATTAACCATTTTAAAGCAAACAATTCAGTGGCATTTGGTACATTCACAATATTGTGCCACCATCACCTCTATCTAAAATATTTCATCGCCCCAAAAGAAAACCCCATACTAATTAAGCAGTCACTCTCCATTCCCCCAATATATACTTTTTTGTGTCTGGCTTCTTTTGTACAGCTTATTTTTGAGATTCATCCATGCTGTGTGTGTATCTGTAGCTGACTCCTTTTTAATGCCGAGTAGTATTCGTGGTATAGCATGTCTGAACATTTGGGGAAACGTGTCCCCCGTCAGGTCAGAGTTTTTCACTGTGGGTATTTGTTAAGGCCTAGACTAAGCTGCTGTAATAAGGGGCTGCCAAAACTCTGTGGCCTGGCTGGGCGCGGTGGCTCACGCCTGTAATCCTAGCACTCTGGGAGGCCGAGGTGGGAGGATTGCTTGAGCTCAGGAGTTCGAGACCAGCCTGAGCAAGAGCAAGACCCGTCTCTACTAAAAATAGAAAAAAATTAGCCAAACAACTAAAAATAGAAAAAAGAAATTAGCAAGGCATGGTGGCGCGTGCCTGTGGTCCCAGCTACCTGGGAGGCTGAGGGAGGAGGATCACTTGAGCCCAGGAGTTTGAGGTTGCTGTGAGCTGGGCTGGCGCCACTGCATTCTAGCCCAGGCAAGAGAGTGAGACTCTGTCTCAAAAAAAAAAACAAAAAAAAAAAAACTGTGGCCCAAGGAAGATCCAAGTTGATTTCTCCCACTTAACTGTTCAGAAGTAGGCAGGTGTGCAAGATGGGTAGGCAGCTTTGCTCCGAAAGGTTGTGTAGCAAATGTTGCCACGAACTGATGATTGGGGGATCTGCAGGAAGGGTGTACAGAAGTTCTAAGAGTTTGAAATTATTTCAGAGTAAAAAGGATTTTTAAGGCAATGGGGAGCCTCGGAAGTGTTTTGAGCTGGGAAGGAAACTGACCAGACTCGTGTTTCAGGGCCCTCCCTGGCATCTGACACAGGGACTGGCCTGAAGCTGGTGCCCCCCAGCTGCTCACTGAATGAAGGCCGGGCAGAGGGGGTGGTGTGTAGGTGTGAATGTTCCAGACAGAAGTTTATGGGAAAGAAAGAGATGTGCTAAGGTCCAAGTCTGATGGGGGGAGAGGGTAGAGGGTGTGCAGGGAAGGTGATGAGGGGCCTATAAGGGGCGAGGAAATGGAGAGAAGGATGTGGGGCTTGAGCACGCAAGGAAAGGGTTAAGCGGAGGTAGGACGTAGAATGGGGTGTAATTGTATGAGCTAACAGTTGAGCATCTGGAATGTGCCACCCAACCCATTAGCCTGCAGGGTGGAGAGTTATGTTACCCTTCAGCCACTCCAGAGTATTAAAAGGCTCACAGTCATGGTGGGTGCATGGGAGGCCGTGGAGAAGACAGGGAAAGGGGTGTCTGTGGTCAGGACTCCCACCAAGCCCCAACTTGCCCGGCAGGATGGATGGCAAGCGGCGGCCAGGCCCAGGGCCTGGGGTGCCCCCAAAGCGGGCCCGTGGGAGCCTCTGGGACGAGGACGAGCCAATGCAGCCATCCCAGTTTGAGGCGGAGCTGGCAATGATGGAGGAGATGGAGGCGGAGCACAGGCTGCAGGAACAGGAGGAAGAGGAGCTGCAGTCAGCCCTGGAGGGGGCCACAGATGGTGAGACTTGGAGTGGGAGCCCCCAGCTGTGCCCCTGCCCCAGTCACCCTTGGTCTTCTGGGCGAGAGTCAGCCTCAAGTTTGACCTATGACCCCCGTCTGGCCCACTTGGAGTCCTGCATAGGGCTGACCTTTGCCCCTCATTCTCTCCCGAGTTTCCTGCCTGACGCGGACACCACCTCCACCTGACTCCTTTCATGATTGCACATCCCGGTCCCAGGGGTTGTTATTTCTAAGGCAGGACCATGACTCCACATAGCCCCACTTCCTTCCCTCCCCACCAGGGCAGTTCTCCCTGTCAGGCATAGATGCCCGCTGGCTTCGGCCCACCCCACCGCCCCTGGACCCCCAGGCAGAGCCCCTCATCTTCCAACAGTTGGAGATCGACCATTATGTGGGTGAGTTTGGGGGGGTAGAGGCAGGGTCGGGGAAGGGGCCCTGGGCTCCTTTGGGCTCTGCCCCTCTGGTGGTCACAGTCTGCGGGAGGAGATGGACACAGGCAGTCCCACCCCAGTGACCAGGGCTGTGAGAGGAAGGACAGGGGTCCGGGAGGGCTTCCTGGAGGTGGCGAGCATCTTCCAGCTGATGCCTGAAGGTGAGACGAGCTGGCTCCTTGCAGAGGAGAGAGACGTATGTTTTTACATCCTTCCATCCATCCATTCACTCATTCATTCATTCTTCCATGTAGTCAGTGACTTCCAAGCATCCATGTTGAGCCAGGCACTGTCCCAGGCAGGAACGTCCCTGCCCTTGTAGGCTCAAACATTCTAGAAGGAAAGAGAATAAACAAAGATATGTAACGCCAGGTGGCAGTGAGGGTTATGGAGGAAGGTAAAGCAGGGTGGAGGGTACTGGACTGTGTCACAGAGGTCAGGGAAGGCCTGGGAGGAGGTAACTGGGAGCCGTGAGGATGTCTGGGAAAGAGGGGTTCCTGGCAAGGGTCCTGAGGAGGGACATGTCTGAGATGCTTAGGGAATAGCAAGGAGGAGACCAATGTGGCGTGAGTAGGGGCGAGGGGTGAAGATGAAGGCAGGGAGGTCACCGAGGTCTTATGGGCCCAGGCAAGGACCTCAAGGAGCCCTCCCGGCTTCTGTCCTAAGCGAGCTGGCGAGTGCTTGGTATTGGAGCGACTCCGGCTTGGGTACGGGGCTCCCTGCAGAGAGTGAGAAGACAAGCCACGTACTGGGGAAGCGTTCACAAGCCACACAGATGACCAAGCACTGGTGTCGTGAGTGTGTAAAGACCACTCAGATCTTGACAGCGAGAAAACAAACAACCCGGTTCAAAAATGGACAAAAGACTTGAACAGATGGTTCACCCAAGGGGACAGATCTGATGGCAAATAAGCCCTTGAAATGATGCTCATCAGCCATTAGGGAAATGCAAATAAAAGCCCCAGGGAGGGACAGCACCCCTGTTAGAATGGCTGCAGTAAAATAGACTGACAACACCAAGTGCTGGTGAGGACGCAGAGCAACTGGAACGCTCGGACACTGCTGGTGGGAAAGCGACATGGCGTGGCCACTCTGGAAGACAGCTTCCTGGTTTCTTTTTGTTGTTGTGGAATTTGTTTTTTTGTTTAAAGACAAGATCTTACTGTGTCGCCCAGGCTGGAGTGCAGTGGCACGATCATAGCTTGCTGCAGCCCTGAACTCCTGGGCTCAGCGATCCTCCTGCCTCAGCTTCCCAAGTAGCTAGGAGTGCAGGCGTGCACCACCACGTCTGGCTAATTTTTCCATTTTGCGTAGAGGTGGGGTCTTGCTGTGTTGTCCAGGCTGGTCTGGAACCCCTGGCCTCAAGCGATCCTCCCTCCTCAGCCTCCGGAAGTGCTGGGATTACAGGTGTGCGCCACCGCGCACAGCCTGCTGCTGGTCTCGAAGAGTTTGAAACCTACTTTTACCATAGGACTGGCAATTCCACTCCTAGCAAAACAACTTAGGTTCAAACAAACCTTGTACGTGGGTATTAATGGCAGCTCTGTTCACAACCACCAAAACTGGGAACGACCCAGGTGTCCCGCAGCGGGCGAACAGATAAAACAAACCGCGGTTCGTCTGCAGCGCGTGGCGCTGCTCCACAGTAAAGAGGAACGGACTGTTGACACGCAGCGATGCCGGTGACTCTCAAAGCCGTCACGCTGGGTGAAAGAAGCCAGGCTTGAAAGGTTATGTTACTGGATGATTCTGTTTGTGTGGACAGCCTCGAGAAGACACAAAACCGTAGTGACGGAGAACAAGATCAGCGGGTGCCAGGGGTTGCGGGGTGGGATCACAGAGGGCCGCTTGAGGGAGGTGCTTGGGGCGATGGAACTGTTTTGCACCCCAGTTTTAGTGATGGTTGCCTGAACCTCTACGTACATTAAAGTTCATAACGCTGCGCATACACACCAAAAGCCGATTTGACTTTTTGCAGGATTTTTTTTTAATGTAGTAAACAGAAGGAGGTCTGCGTCTGGCTGCGCTATGGGAGGTGTCCTAGGAGGACAAGGGTGCGAGCGGGGACCAGGGATGAGGCGGACGTACACCGTGAACAGCACGGCCAGGCCGGGGGGCTGTGTTTGGAGCCTCAGGGGTCTGGGAGACTGGCCTTCAAGGAACCTGGGGGGGTGGCCCCCGCCTTATCCTGTGACTCCCAACCCAGGCCCAGCACAGTCCCTGCCTGGAGGGCCCCCTCCGTCCCCCAGCTCCGTGCCTGTGCTCCGCGCCTTTGGCGTCACTGAAGAGGGCGTCTCCGTCTGCTGCCACATCCACGGCTTTGCGCCCTACTTCTACACCCCAGCGCCCCCTGGTGAGTGGCCCCCACCCCGCAGACCCTACCCCTGTGCACCAGAGGCCCCTGCACCTCTGACCGGCCCTCCCACACCAGGTTTTGGACCCGAGCACCTGAGCGACCTGCAGCGAGAGCTGAATGCGGCCATCAGCAGGGACCAGCGCGGGGGCAAGGAGCTCACGGGGCCGGCAGTGCTGGCCGTGGAGCTGTGCTCTCGAGAAAGTGAGTGATGTCCCGGGGCCCAGCGGGTGGGGCCCCGCTGAGCTGGTCTCAGCCTCCTCTGTCCGCAGGCATGTTCGGGTACCACGGGCACGGCCCCTCCCCGTTTCTGCGAATCACCCTGGCGCTGCCCCGCCTCGTGGCCCCCGCCCGCCGCCTGCTGGAACAGGGCATCCGAGTGCCAGGCCTGGGGACCCCCAGCTTCGCACCCTATGAGACCAACGTCGACTTTGAGATCCGGTACAGCCTCTGCCTCACTTCTCAGACCTCTGTCCCCACCCCACTGCCCGCCCTCAGGCAGCCTCTGCCCACTGACCTTCAGCCCCCACCATCCCCCAGGTTCATGGTGGACACGGACATTGTTGGCTGCAACTGGCTGGAACTCCCGGCTGGGAAATACGTCCTGAGGGCAAAGGAGAAGGTGCGTGGCTCCCTGGGTCAGGGCAGGGAGCCGGGGCCCCGCTGGCTCTGACACACCCGTCCCCACAGGCTACTACGCTGTGTCAGCTGGAGGCGGATGTGCTGTGGTCAGACGTGGTCAGTCACCCCCCAGAAGGGCCGTGGCAGCGCATCGCACCCCTGCGCATGCTCAGCTTCGACATTGAGTGTGCTGGCCGCAAAGGTGTGTCTGCAGGGCCTGGGGCACCTCCCTCCCTTTGGACATCACTGACGCACCGGGTGGGGTGTGGGGAGAGCAGGCCTGGCAGAGGGTACAGCAAGTGCAAAGGCCCTGAGGCAGGAGTGAGGGAGGGGGAAGGGCCTGGCGGTGATGGCAGAGCAGGAACCAGGGGTGGGTCTTGTAGCTTCTGCAGGCAGTGGGGACGGACAGGTGTGGACAGGCTGGAAGAGGGAGGGAGATGCGGCCACGTTGGTGTGTCGTAGAGAGACGCAGGAGTCAGGTCCCATGCGTCCTCCTCCTCCCTCGCTCTGCAGGCATCTTTCCTGAGCCCGAGCGCGACCCTGTGATCCAGATCTGCTCTCTGGGCCTGCGCTGGGGTGAGCCGGAGCCCTTCCTGCGCCTGGCGCTCACCCTACGGCCCTGTGCCCCGATCCTGGGCGCCAAGGTGCAGAGCTACGAGAAGGAAGAGGACCTGCTCCAGGTGGCTCTCGTTGCACATTGCCCCCCATTTTCCTCAGTCCCCCCACCCCGGCCTCCACATCCCGAGCCATCCCAGGCGGGGCCCCTGGATGCTGGGACGCCTGTGTCTGGGTTTGGTCGGATCCTGTGCTCTGAGGGCTAAACATTTCCCTCGGGGTCCTGCAGTATTTCAGATGTGCAGGAGGTGGGGGTGGGCTTCCAGACCATTCCCGGAGCAGGGGGATCCGAGGCCGAGGGATGAGCAGGGTGACCCCGTGTGCTCCCACTGCCAGGCCTGGTCCACCTTCATCCGCATCATGGACCCTGACGTGATCACCGGCTACAACATCCAGAACTTCGACCTTCCGTACCTCATCTCTCGGGCCCAGACCCTCAAGGTGAGGGCAGGGTGGGTGGAGAGGCTCTGCGAGGGTGCCCAGCCAGAGGTGGGGCCCTGGGCCCCTTCCTGCTCCCTTCTGTGTGGCTCTGTCCCCTCTGGCTGTCCCTCTTCTGTGTATCTGCAGCCTGTCACCGCCAGCAGCTCCAGGGGCATCCTGGGCCCAGCCCTGTCCTGCTTAAAGCCCACAGCGTTACTGTGGCTTTTGTCAGAGGCGAAGAGGGCATCACGGTTGTGTGGAAGGAGGCCTGTGTATTCATGGCTGCAGACTGAAGCTTAGAGGGGTTCAGAGAGCCGTCGAACTAGCCCTTGAATGCAGGCCTTGCTTTAGCATAGGACAGAATTAGGCCAGGCACGGTGACTCACGCTGGTAATCCCAGTGCTTTGGGAGGCTGAGGCGGAAGGATCGCTTGAGGCCAGGGGTTCTAGACCAGCCTGGGCAACATAGCGAGACCCTGTCTCTACAAAATATTTAATATTAAAAACATAAGCGGAGTGTAGTGGTGCGTGCTTGCTGTCCCAGCTACCCAGGAGACGGAGGAAGGATCACTGGAGCCTGGGAGTTCAAGGCTGCAGCACTGCTGCGCCACTCCAGCCCGGGTGACAGCAAGACCCCATCTCTTAAAAAAAAAAAAAAAGACAGAATAAGGGAAACCATAATAGTAACAACGAAGAATAAGAAAAAGGTAGAGTTTGCTGAAGACTGTGACGATCTGGGTGCGTGTGTTGTCTGGTGTGAGTGTGTAATGGTGTGTTAGTTTCCTCGAGCTGGTGTTACAAAGTACCACAGACCAGGCGTGTGGCTTAAAACGACAGAAGTTGGTTGTGTCATGGCTCCTGAGGCTGGAAAGGCCAAGGAACAGGTGTTGGCAGGGCTGGTTCCTCAGTGACGCAAGGGCTGTGAGGGAAGGGCCTGTCCCAGGCCTCTCCTTGGCTGGCAGATGGCCGTCTCCTCTCTGGGTCTCTTCACGTTGTCCTCCCTCTGCACACAGCTCTGTGTCCCCATTTCCCCATTTTATAAGGACACAGTCGTATCATGTTAGGGCCCACCCCTAACGTGGTCTCATCTTCACTTGATCCCCTGCGAAGACTTGTTTCCAAATGAGGTCGCATTCTGCGGTGCTGGGGCTTTGGACTTCAGCATCTCGGGGAGGACACGATTCAGCCCCAAACGGGGTATATTGTGTCATCGTACGTATGTTGTATATGTTTGGCCAATTTGGCAGTGAAAAAACAAAACTCTCATGATTCCCAGCAGCTCCAGGGAGAAGTCCCCCCCACCAGCCTGGCATTGACACCGAGGCCACTGGACGCCTCCCTTCCTTTCCCCTCCCCTCGGCGCACCCTGCGCTCTGCTCTGGGCCCAGCTCAGGCCTCTCCCCTGCCTCAGTCTCCCCTCTAGGCTGGGCCCGACAGCCTGCAAGGCCCTTTCGCCTGTGTGCTCCCCGGTGCCCTCAGCCCAGCTCTCCAGGCCGCCCCCAGCTGGGCCACCCGATCCGCTCACTGCGTCCCTGCCGAGCGTAGCGTCATTCCCCAAATCTGCTCCTCCTCCTGTTCCCCACCTAGGTGCGGCCCGCAGCCACTGGGCACCATGCTTGGCCCCCCCCAGCCCACAGGCCCCCCGACTTTTTGTTCCAGCCCCAGCTGCAGCTTTGTCCTCCCCCCGGGCTCCCCAGACTCCCCGGCCTCCAGCCCCCATGCCCAGCCCCGTAGTGTCTTTGATCCAAGGCTGCCCCTGCTCCTGGTTCCCCAGGGTCGCACACAGAGATGTTGTGTTTGGTCTCAGTCCCTTCCCCTCCTGTGACCCCAGGGCCGCTGAGTCAGGAGCCAGCTTGTCCCACACCACAGCCTTTCCCTGCCCACATGGCTGTCCCACCCCCCAGGTACAGACATTCCCTTTCTTGGGCCGTGTGGCCGGCCTCCGCTCCAACATCCGGGACTCGTCGTTCCAGTCCAAGCAGATGGGCCGGCGGGAGAGCAAGGTGGTCAGCATGGTGGGCCGCGTGCAGATGGACATGCTGCAGGTACGGCTGGGTCGGGCCGGGAGGGTCCCCAGCCTCGGGAGGCCACTGCCCAGGCCCGTGCCCAGCCCGGTCCTGCCCCCCGCAGGTGCTGCTGCGGGAGTACAAGCTCCGCTCCTACACGCTCAACGCCGTGAGCTTCCACTTCCTGGGCGAGCAGAAGGAGGACGTGCAGCACAGCATCATCACTGACCTGCAGGTGCCCGCCGGCCTTGACCCCGGCCTTGACCCCGCCAGGCCCACCACCCCCACCTGCTGCCTTCCTGACCTCTCATCTGACCTCCTGCACCTTGTCCTGACCCCTGACTTTTACCTTCCCTGGCCTCTCACCTCAACTTTGTGCCCCAATCTCTGACTTCCTTCATCTACTTGCGTGACCTGGGATCTCCCTGGCAGGTCCCTTTTTCTGACCTCTGACTAGACTTTTGCCCACTCCTGTGACCTCTGTCACTGTGACCTTTGCTCTGCTCTGCTGCCCTGACCCCTAGTCCACACTGGCCCTTCAGACTGCTCCCCCCTCACGGCTGTCCCCACCCAGACCCTCGCCCGCTCCCTGACCGTTCAGCATCTGGCCCTGCCTCGTCCCACCTCCCAAGCCCCCCAGGCCACCTTGTCCCGACCCTGGAGCCTCGGGGCCTCCACTGACCCGTCGGTGCCTGTCCACAGAATGGGAACGACCAGACCCGCCGCCGCCTGGCCGTGTACTGCCTCAAGGACGCCTACCTGCCACTGCGGCTGCTCGAGCGGCTCATGGTGCTGGTCAACGCCGTGGAGATGGCACGTGTCACGGGCGTGCCCCTCAGCTACCTCCTCAGCCGCGGCCAGCAGGTCAAGGTCGTGTCCCAGCTGCTGCGGCAGGTCAGTGAGTTGAGGAGCCCAGGCTGGGCGCCATCCACACCACTACCTACCAAGGGGCCCTGCCAGGCTTGTCCCCACCCCTGGGCTCCGGTCACTCACCCCGGGCCCCTCCGGGCCACGTGTCCTGGATGCACTTTCTTTCCCCACCTTCTAGTCTGCGTGGCCTGTCCTCCTCCACTCCTCCATCTCCTGCCTTCTCCCCTCCCAGGCCATGCGCGAGGGGCTGGTGATGCCCGTGGTGAAGTCGGAGGGCGGCGAGGACTACACGGGAGCCACTGTCATTGAGCCCCTCAAAGGGTGAGGCCCCGAGGCAGGGCAGGGGGGTGGGGAGTGGGGTGGTGTTCGGGGGCTCCTGGCCCTGATTCCTCGGGGCTCCTCCCCTCCCAGGTACTACGACGTCCCCATTGCCACCCTGGACTTCTCCTCGCTGTACCCGTCCATCATGATGGCCCACAACCTGTGCTACACCACGCTCCTGCGGCCCGGGGCCGCCCAGAAATTGGGGTACAGTGCCCGCATCAGCACACGTCCCCC
Source organism: Varecia variegata (assembly GCA_028533085.1). Taxonomy (NCBI): domain Eukaryota; kingdom Metazoa; phylum Chordata; class Mammalia; order Primates; family Lemuridae; genus Varecia; species Varecia variegata. Next base: position 20,829,775 of record CM052449.1, on the reverse strand, counting down.
CAAGGCTGACCTGGGCCCTACCTTCCGGGGCTCCCAGGCTGGTGGGGCGACAGGCACAGGCTCAGAAATAGCAGGGAGAGGAGGGGGTGCATGGGGGCCCTAAGTGTGCCCACGGCCAAGGCCAAGACAGCAGGGCAGAGGTGGGGCTGGAGGAGGAAAGGCGGCTGGGCAGTCACTGCCACCGCCTCCCACCCCAGCCTGACCGAGGATCAGTTCATCAAGACGCCCACTGGGGACGAGTTTGTGAAGACGTCGGTGCGGAAGGGGCTGCTGCCCCAGATCCTAGAGAACCTGCTCAGCGCCCGGAAGAGGTGAGCTCTTGACACCCCTCCTTGAGGCCTCTCAGCAGTCCTCGGCCCTCGCTGGGTCACCCGGGGCTGCCCGCTCCAGGCAGCTGCCACGCGCCCTTGGCCGGAAGCCCCGTGCAGTGCACAGCTCACCCAGCTCTGTGTGGCTTCCCTCTCTGGAAAGACGCCCTGACCAGTGCCCAGGCCCAGGCCCCTCCCCAAGCCTCCGGTCTTCCCTTAAGACCTGGGGCCCTGGCTCAGTGGCCTTTTACTGCTGTCCCCTCCCAGGGCCAAGGCCGAGCTGGCCAAGGAGACAGACCCGCTGCGGCGGCAGGTCCTGGATGGGCGGCAGCTGGCGCTGAAGGTGAGCGCCAACTCTGTCTATGGCTTCACCGGCGCCCAGGTGGGCAAGTTGCCATGCCTGGAGATCTCGCAGGTGAGCACTCAGGCCCCCGCAGGCACGCAGGGGGCGGGCGGGCCCCCTGTATAAGTGACCAGGGCTCCATATGGTGGAACCGCATCCAGAGGCCAGGGCCTGGGCACCCAACTCGCTGGCCTTTTGGAGAGAGGATGCCAACACGGCTCGAGCAGTTGGTTCATTCGCTTTATGAGCAAATACTGAGCGTGTGCTGTGGTCAGGCCTTGCTCTGCACTCTGGGAGTACGGAGGTGACAAGACTGATGAGAGCTGTCCCTGCATGGCTCACAGCCTAGTGTGGACGTGGACAGGGACAGCAATAAACGTGTCCGGGAGGCAAGTGGGGTGCTAAGGGCTCTGCAGACAGATTAAGCAGGGGCTGGGCAGGGCCTGCCACTCAGGCAGTGATGCTCACGCAGAGTCACCCATCACACGGTCCCCTACGGACCCCCCACCGCAGCACGCTGCGCCCCAACTCACCTCCTCCCTTGTTCCTGCGAGGGGAAGGGGAAGGAGGTAGATTCCTCTCTCACTGATGGGCAAACAGGGAATGGGCTCATGCCTCTGCTCAAGGGACTGGGGCAGGGCTGGGGGACGCCTGACAGCACAACCAGGCTCTGACGCTTGATTGGTGTGTGTCCTCGATCACCGCCACGGTGGGCGTTTGGTCAGTGCCTGGCTCTGAGAGGGATCGTAGGCAAAAAGCCCACTGTCTCGCTCACCATCCGCAGCAGCGTGGACAGAAACACAGATTCGCAGTGAGACCACAGAGGGTCTGAGTTTCTGAGATTCCCCCAGGCTGGAATCAGTGCCTCAGCCCCTGGCCTAAGAGAGTCTTCCCGTCCAGCCTTCTCTCCTGGGGTTTGAGTCCTGGCACATTCCAGACTAGCAGAACAAGTACATCTCTGCTTGGTTAGCTCCAGCCATGGGGAGCTCCCTCCCTACCTGGGCACTGCGTCAGTTTTCACGTGGCTCTGGACGGAAGACTTGGGAGAATTGCCAGTGGGCAGGCCTGCTGATAGGAGGGGCCTGTGCACACGCCCACCCACCTGCAGTTCTGGAGCTTCCGAGACTGCTCTCAGACTCAGTAGCACTAGAAGCACTCACAGGAATGATTTAACACAGCAAAAGGAGACAGGTTAAAATCAGCAAAGGGAAGAGGTGTAGAGGGCGGGGTCTAGGAAAGACCAGGCATGTAACCTCCAGTTGTCCTCTCTTCAGGAGAGTCACACAGACAGCACTTATTTCTGGAAGACTGATGCATGACGACACACATGGAGTGTTGCCAACTAGGGAATCTCACCCTAGCTTTGGTCTTTGGTATCCATGGTTTTTACTGGGTGTCATGTAGGCATGGAGCACCCATGTGACTGACCTTAGTTACTCAGTCTCCAGCCCCCTCCTCCCACAGGGCCAACTGATAACATGGCCCAAGGTCCCCACCATAAACCACGTTGTTAGCATAAACTACCTGGTGTGGCTCAAGGTCTCAGGTAAATAGAGACACTCTTTATCAGACAGGAGATTCCAAGGGCTTAGAGGTCCCCTTCTAACAGCCAGACCTTTCTCTGGGCAAGGTGGATCCCTTACTGCATGCCACCCTTACTCCCCTATTTGGCCTTTCATAATCCTTGGCTGCCTCCCCAGCCTCCTTTTTTTTTTTTTTTTTTTGAGACAGAGTCTCGCTTTGTTGCCTGGGCTAGAGTGAGTGCCGTGGCATCAGCCTAGCTCACAGCAACCTCAAACTCCTGGGCTCAAGCAATCCTCCTGCCTCAGGCTCCCGAGTAGCTGGGACTACAGGCATGTGGCAACATGCCCGGCTAATTTTTTCTATATATATTTTAGTTGGCCAGCTAATTTCTTTCTATTTTTAGTAGAGACGGGGGTCTCGCTCTTGCTCAGGCTGGTCTCGAACTCCTGACCTTGAGCGATCCACCCGCCTCGGCCTCCCAGAGTGCTAGGATTATAGGCATGAGCCACCGCGCCCAGCCACTCCCCAGCCTCCTTGGTGGAAAGGGATGAATGGACATCAGCCTCCGGCCCCTAAGCAAAAGGCGGGCCAGGAGAAGAAGATAAGAAAAGAAAGAAAAGGAACATAGAACAGGCAGAACAAGTAAAAGGCAGATAATAGATTTAAGCCCAAATACATTAGTAATTACACTAAATGTAAACAGACTAAATGCTCAAGTTAAAAGATAAAGATTTTCTGACTGGATCCACACAAACAAAAACAAAAGAAATACACCCATCTCTCTTTGGTGCTTCTGTCCCCCAGCCTCAGTTTCCTTAATTGTAAAATAAGACAATTAGAAAGGAATCGTTTCTCAGTGGGGGTGGTACTACCCCCTACACTGGGGGGCATTTCTCAGTGTGTAGGTAGGGTCATTTCTGATGTCACAGGTATGGGGGTGGCACTGCTGGTTTTCAAGGAGGGGACTAGGAATGTCAGTGGTCCTGTACCTTAAAGAGCTGCCCAGAATATCACAGTGTCAGAGAAATACTGAGTCAGTGGCCTCTTCAGGCTACACTTGTTTGATGTCATCAATTCCTTATCTGTGCCCAGAGCTCTGGGCCAGAGAACCTACTTCTTTCCAGCAGACCACTGAAGAGCAGCCTAGTAGCCTCATTTTGCAGATTTGGAAGCTGAGGCCTGGGTGGGCAGCGTGGTTCATCCAAGCCCATGCTGCAAGGAAGTGGCAGAGGCGGGACCCCTCCAGCCTATGGCCACTGCAAATGACCTCTGGGCCTTCGCTCTGCATGATTCTCTACCCCGCAGAGTGTCACCGGGTTCGGGCGTCAGATGATTGAGAAAACCAAGCAACTGGTCGAGTCAAAGTATACAGTGGAGAATGGCTACAGCACCACTGCCAAGGTCAGGGCCTGCTCTGACTGCTGCCCTAAGATGGGGCGGGGGCAGGTGGGGGGACTGCTAGATGCCCAGGCCCGTCTGTCCCCATGCCTCCTGGTCTCACCCTGTCCCGATCTCCTTCTGCATCCGTGGGCTTCCCTCAGCACTGGGCACGCCCCGGGGGTTGGCAGGAGGTACCCTCCCTCACACAGACACCCTCCCCAGGTTGTATATGGTGACACCGACTCCGTCATGTGCCGATTCGGGGTGTCCTCTGTGGCTGAGGCGATGACTCTGGGGCGAGAGGCCGCAGACTGGGTGTCTGGTCACTTCCCATCGCCCATCCGGCTTGAGTTTGAAAAGGTACTTGGACCCCTCACCTCTCACGCTCAGGACTCAGTGGAAACTAATGTGGGTCTTTGCAGTTGGGGGTCTTCTGAGCCACGGGGTGCCTGTAGGGCTTGAGTATGTACTGAGTTGGGGATCCTGTGGTGTGTCAGGGTCTCCATTTTGGGGTACTCTGAGTATCCATTCTTTGGGTTCACAAGCCCCAATGTCAAGGTATTTTGCTGCCTGGATTCTCCTGAGTTTGGGGCCGTGGGCTTTGTTACACAGGACAGCATCTGTTTTTTGAAAACCCTGTCACAATGTCTGTGGTTTTGAGGTTTCCCAGCACCTGTCAGATGTGGGGGCTGCCCTCAGCAGTAGGGACCCTGCCGAGGGGGTATCTTGGATCTGTGCACCCTTGTCCAGTCCTCTCAGCTCCCATGGCATGTCGTGCTTGGCCCCAGATGTCATGCCATAGGTTTTTGTTTTTTTTTTTTAAGAGACGGGGTCTCGCTGTTGTTGCCCAGGCTGGAGCACAGCGGCTACTCCCAGCGGCACTCATAGCTCACTGCAGCCTCGCACTCCTGAGCTCTAGTGCTCCTCCTGACTCGGGCTCCGAGTAGCTGGCACTGCAGGCCTGTGCCTCCATGCCTGGTCCTCAAGCTGCATTTTTCTCCATGGTTCAAACGTGCATCTCTGGGTGCCCTGGATCTCAGACTTGGAGCCTTCCGGTTTGGGGAGGTCTCTGCCACAGGGCTCTGCGCTGGGCCTGGTCTCGTCCGTCTTGGAGGGGAAGCCTCATCGCATCCCCTGTCATGTTGCAGGGGCTGCCTCTAGGTTGATCCCAGTCCCTGTTTCAGATCGGGGGTCCCTGGAGTGCTGAGGGTGCTCAGGGGCCACCTAACAGCAGCACGCCAGGGTCACAGGGTCCCGCCTGCCAGGTTCAGGGCTTGTCTCCTCAAGTATCCGAATCCTGCGTCTCCCGGCCCATCCCTGTCTGCCCTCGTTTTCTGGAAGGAGTCTCAGGACTGGGGACCAGACATCACGGTCTTGGGGTCTCAGCCACGGGTCACTCCCAGGTCTACTTCCCCTACCTGCTCATCAGCAAGAAGCGCTACGCGGGTCTTCTCTTCTCCTCCCGGCCTGACGCCCACGACCGCATGGACTGCAAGGGCCTGGAGGCCGTGCGCAGGGACAACTGCCCCCTTGTGGCCAACCTCGTCACTGCCTCGCTGCGCCGCCTGCTCATCGACCGGTATGCGGGACCCTCATCCCGGCCCCTCCTCCCTCAGACCCGGGGGTCCCGCCCCGGCCCCTCCTCCCTCAGACCCAGGGGTCCAGCCCCAGCCCCTCCTCCTCTAGGGACACAGGTGTCAGGCCAGCACTTCCTCAGTGGGGAGGCAGTGGGAGGAGTTGCCTTAGACAACTGTGGGTTCCGGCCTCGCCTCTGCCACCTTGCAGCCTGTGGCTGGGCAGGACCCTCCCCAGCCCAGGAACCAGTGGAGGTGCCAGCCTGGCCCTCAGTGGCCATTGGCGACACCAGCCTGTCCGGCCCACCTTCCCCACAGAGACCCGGAGGGCGCTGTGGCCCACGCGCAGGAAGTCATCTCGGACCTGCTGTGCAACCGCATCGACATCTCCCAGCTGGTCATCACCAAGGAGCTGACCCGCGCGGCTGCCGACTACGCCGGCAAGCAGGCCCACGTGGAGCTGGCCGAGAGGTCCGCGGGTGGGTGGGGCGGGGCCATCCAGAAATAGCCCCCTCCTTCCTGCCAGCTGGGCTCACCACTTCCTATGCCGCCCCCCACCAGCCCTCACCCACCCACCACTTGGTCTCCACGCAGGATGAGGAAGCGGGACCCCGGGAGTGCGCCCAACCTGGGCGACCGTGTCCCCTACGTGATCATCGGTGCCGCTAAGGGCGTGGCCGCCTACATGAAGTCTGAGGTCAGGCCCACCTGGGCTGTCCGCACCCTCCCAGGCCCCTCCACTCTCACTTCTGCTTTCCAAGATGGGCGGGCGGGCGGGGAGGGGCGTGTGCCTCCGTGGGCCTCACGGGGCCTGAGAACCACCCCCTGTCCCCTCCCCCGGGAGTCAGTCTCTCGGCCCCTCTGGAGTTATTCTGACACTTCCCTTGCTCCCTGCTTTAGAAAGAGGCCCTGGCTGGGCATGGTGGCTCCTGCCTGTAATTCTAGCACTCAGGGAGGCCAAAGTGGGAGGATCACTTGAGGTCAGGAGTTCGAGACCAGCCTGAGCAAGAGCGAGACCCTGTGTTACTAAAAATAGAAAAATTAGCCAGGCGTCATGGTTTGAGCCTGTAGTCCCAGCTACTTGGGAGGCTGAGGCAGGAGAATCACTTGAGCATCGCTTGAGATTGCTGTGAGCTAGGCTGACGCCACGGCACTCTAGCCCGGGCAACAGAGTGAGACTCTGTCTAAAAACAAAAAGAAAGAAAGAAAGGAGGCCCCAGTGCCTGCCCTGGCCAGCCCTGACTCCCCTGGGTTCACAGTGCTCCCATCCTACCCAGACTCCTGTGACCCACATCTCAGGCCCTGTGACCTCTGACCCCGACTCCTTCCTTGTCCTTGCTTCCCCCTGTGAACTCTGAGCCTTCCTTGGTGACCTGAGGGTCCCCAGCATGGGTCACAGAGCCGGTGGCCCAGAGACTCCTCCATGACCTCTGACCCCATCCAGACGCAGGCCCATGTCACAGTCTGCAGGGCAGCGCTCACGCCCAGGCACTGCCCACACCATCGTCCTCCTGCCACCGGAGGTTCCCAGGGCCCCTGCCCTCGGCCGCCTGGTGGGTGACGTGTGCTGTGTGGCCGCAGGACCCGCTGTTCGTGCTGGAGCACAGCCTGCCCATCGACACGCAGTACTACCTGGAGCAGCAGCTCGCCAAGCCGCTGCTGCGCATCTTCGAGCCCATCCTGGGCGAGGGCCGCGCCGAGACCGTGCTGCTGCGTAAGGGCGGGGCCGGGTGGGGGCGAGGGGCTCCCCCAGGCCGGGGACGGCAGCAGCCCACCGCCTGCCCTCCCCTCCTGTAGGGGGTGACCACACGCGCTGCAAGACGGTGCTCACGGGCAAGGTGGGCGGCCTCCTGGCCTTCGCCAAACGTCGCGACTGCTGCATCGGCTGCCGCACTGTGCTCAGCCACCAGGGTGAGCGCCCACCGGCCACCCGGGCCCCAGGCCCCACACCCCCCCACACAAGCAGGCACTGCGCCAACAGGCCTGGGGCCCTGGGTGGGGGGCTCCCCTCTGCCTGTACCCCCCACAGGAGGGTCCTCGCCCCCGCCCCGGGAGTTCCCCAGGGGAGTTTTCCCCACACACGGGCTCCCTTGTTCTCTGGCCTCCGGGGACTTTTGGAAGCCGGGATGGGCCCTGGGCAGGGAAGGGGCAGGGATGTGGTGGCCAGGCCCTGGCTGAGCCCTAGCACCCCGTGCTGACCCAGCCCCGCCCCCCGCCAGGAGCCGTGTGCAAGTTCTGCCAGCCGCGGGAGTCGGAGCTGTATCAGAAGGAGGTGAGAGGCCGGGAGGCTGGGCAGGGGTGTGGCCGGGGGAGAGGCTGCGGCACCTGCTCAGCCCCTGCTGTCCCCAGGTGTCCCACCTGAATGCCCTGGAGGAGCGCTTTTCGCGCCTCTGGACACAGTGCCAGCGATGTCAGGGCAGCCTGCATGAGGATGTCATCTGCACCAGGTGTGTGCCCCGCCAGGCCCCACCGGCCTGCCGTGCCCCTCCCAGCTCCCGGCCTGTGGGTCGTGGGCCAAACCTCCCTCTCCGAGGTCTTTTCCTGCACGCCCTCCCCGCCCTTCTCCTCTGGCTGTGAGGCCTCCTGAACCTCAGTGTCCTCGCCTACAAAGTGGGCCCATCCCAGCCCCCCAGAAGGTGGGTGCTCGGGGCAGCAGGGCTGGGCACCCAGTATCTGCCGGGAATGGCACACCCAGCTGTTCTGGCCCCCTCCCCCAGGGAGGGGCTGGGCTTTCCCCAGGGAACGGGCAGGCGGGGCGGGTTCCCACGCCAGGTGACAGGTGATATAGGGCCGTGGCCCGCTCCTCACCGGGTACCCGCTGTTATCGGCCCCCCCTTCGTGCCCACTGAGCAAACAGCCTGCCGTGGGAGGCGGGTGGGCAGCAGGCAGGGGCCAAAGTCCTGGGAACAGCCCCTGCCCCAGGGACGGGTGCTCACTGCCCCCACCCCATGCCCGGGCTGGGCACGGGCCTGGCCTGACCCCGCCGCCCGCCCGCAGCCGGGACTGTCCCATCTTCTACATGCGCAAGAAGGTGCGGAAGGACTTGGAGGACCAGGAGCAGCTTCTGCGACGCTTCGGGCCCCCTGGCCCTGAGACCTGGTGACCTAGGAAGCATCCTTGAGGGCTGGGGCGGGAGTGAGAATTAATAAAGTTCAGGCCTTTTGCTACCTGGTGTTTTGTGGTCTCTTGGGGGGAAAGGTTGTATCCCATAAGCCCGGACCAGACCCCCGAGACCCCCACTGGGCTTCCTTCCCCTCGGTGCTGAGGTTTCTGCTGCCAGGCCCATGCAGGCCAAGCCTGCCTCAGTTTCCCTTTTGACGCCTCCCATGCAGCCGTGAGTGAATGTCTCCACACACGCTCTCCTCTGCCCCTGCTCAGGGCACCCAGGTGTCTGGCCCCAGCCCACCTTCCCTGGGGGCCGCCCCGCCCTCCAGGTGCTGACCTGTTTTCTCCAGGCCCTGGGGCAGCCCCTGGCACAGAGGCTTCCACTCCCCGGCATGACCAAGGGGACCCCCCTGCCACGTCACACACCCACGGATGTTTCCACGTCGGGGTCCTGGCGATCCTATTCTGGTCTGGTTTCCCCCCAGCCCCTGTCCACTTATGAGACCCCCTGGTGATCCCCATGTCTGTCCCCGTGGTCCCTCACTGCCTCCTGACACTGACCTGTACGTCCCTCAGGGACAGAGTGCTGTGGCTGCCCCCACCCCACCCACGGCCCAGCCCCCTCCTGCTACAATGTGGCTCCTGGGTCCAGATCCCGCCGTTCCTGCTCCCCTCTTCACTGACCTCCCTGGTCCTTTGCTTTTTTGGGGTCCCCCAATCCAGCTCCTCTCCCATCCCCACCCCGTGTGGGGATCCCCAAATCCAGACAGCCCCTGGCCGGCCCGCCCTCCCTGCCACGTGACCACGGGGTTGTGCAATCCAGCCCCCTCCCTGACCCCCTCCCTGAGGGGATTTTCGAGGAGGGCCGAGCTGTGCCCCCCCCAGGGGGCTGGGCCAAGGTATAAATAGGGTGGCGGCCACAGGCGGCAAGCTCCAGCCCTGCACCACCATGCTCGCCCTGGAGGCTGCACAGTAAGTGGGGTCCCCCTTGCCTGCACTCAGGACCCCCACCCCCCTCCGGCCCCTCACCCCTGGGCAGTGGTCTCTGCCCCGCCCAGCGCAGGTGGGTGGGACGGGAGGGGTCCACACTGTCCCTTGCCCCGCTGGTTCTCTTCCCGATCCACCTCGGGCTCTTTCCTCCCATCCCTGTCTTTCCTAGCCCCTAAATATCTCATTTCCCCGGGACACTTGCTTCTGTCCCCTCCGGCTGATGTCCTCTGTGGCTCTCACGCTGCCCATCTCCGCCTCTCCCTGGGTCTCACTGTATCATCCTCGCTGTGTCGGAGTCGCACTCCGTGTCTGGCTGTATAGGTGTTTCTGGCTCTGTCTCTGTCTCTTGCTATCTCTGTCTCTGTCTCTGTCTCTCTGTTGTCTGTTTCTCCTCCCTTACCCCCCCCCCACCTCTCTATCCCCGGGGCTCAAGAGATGCTCTCTGCCTGGGTGCGTGACTGTCTCTTTGCACACCCCTCTCCTCTCCCCCATCGCCTCTGTTTCCTGTCTCTGCCCAGACATCTCCCCATCCCTCTCCTCCGGTCCAAGGTGCACCCATTTAACGGACTTGCCACCCAGGCCAGCTTGGCCCAGGCCCCCTCCCCCCAACCTCCTCTCTGGGGACTTTCTCTCCCTCACTTTCCCTGCCCCCCCCCAGCCTGTGTCTATGCAAATCCCGGGGAGGGGGGACATTTGCCTGGCCCCCGCCTCCCACTTCCTGTCCCGGTGGGGAGTGGGGTGAATGTGGTGGGGCAGGTCTCACGCAGGGACACCAAGCCCCACTGCAGAGCCACAGCGGGCACAGCTGCTGCCACCTCCCCTATCAACCCCCAACCACTTGGAGACTCAGGTGGCCGAAGGCAGCCCGGACATGCCCCTGTGTCTCTCCCCTTCCAGGCTTGACGGGCCACACTTCAGCTGTCTGGTGAGTCGGGGCCCCTGGGGGCCAGGGAGGGACGGCCCACCAGTGACCTCCCTCAGAGAGGTCACTTGCTCCCTGCCTCAGTTTCCCCTTCCATCTCTTCCTGTCACTTTGTCTTTCTGAACTCCCCCTTGGTATCTCCCACCACCCCCATCCTATCACAGCCACATTTCTGACGTCTGTCCTACGCTCAGACTCTGAGTACACTTTCCTGTGACTCTGTGGGTCTTGTCCCCTGCCCACCCCACGTTCAGCAAATGTACATACATGTCTCTTCTTTCCCTTCCTCCTTTTTTGTTTTGTATTTTTAAAAATTTGATTCTGTAATATTTCAGACACAAGAAAACTATGCCCAACACCCTTGTACCCACAACCCAGTCTGAGGACTGAAACCTGAGGGCTGCGGCCGAAAGAACCCCTCCCCCACCCCATCCCCTCCTCTAGTTTTGTTTTGTTTTTTAATTGAGGTGTAACTTACAGATCAGTGAAGTGACAAGTCCCGAGGACACTGCAATGGGTTTCCACATGACGACATACACCTGTGTCACCACAAACCAGATCAAGACATAGAATACCTCCATCATTCCAGAATATTCACTCATGTCCCTTCCCAGTCAACACTCGATATTTTCCACCATCGATTGGCGTTGCCTATTTTTGAACTTTATATTAAGTGAACCCTGCAGTGTGTCCCTCGTGGGGTCTGGCTTCCTTCATGCAGCATGAAGTGTGTCCCAGCTGTGTCGTGCTCCACCACCGGGCACCGCCGCGGTTTGCACCCCTGCACCTGCTGATGGACACCTGGGCTATTTCCAGTTGGGGGCTATTAACCAAGCTTCTCTGATTATTATTGAACAAGGCTATTTTGTGGACATACATTTTCCATTTTCTGGGGTAAAATTCCTAGGAGTGAGATTGCTGGGTCATAGGGACGGGGTATTGTCCCCAGTTGCTAAAGCAACACATGATTCTTGCAACAAATGGAAGAAATATGGAGGTGGGTTTGAGAAGTGTTGAGCTCCTGCCTCTGCAAAAACACTTCCTTCCGCCTGCTCTCCCCCTGTGCCTCCCGCCCCCAGGAAGGCAAGGCCGGGGGGTCCTCCCACCCCTTCCCTGGGCATTATGTGTGCTGCCCATACACCAGCAAGGTGCCAGGGGTCTTGGGAGCCCACAGTCCCAGCAGGAGCCGGCTGCCGTGCGTCCATCTTGCATCGTGTCTGTCTCTACTGTCTGTATCTCTGTACGTCTCTCTCTTTGCCTCATCTCTGTTGCCTAGTCTCCATGTCTCTCCCTTTCACTGTCTCTTTCTGTCTCTGTGTTCTCTGCAGTGTCCCCTCTTCTCTCCCCTGTCTGTGTTGGAGTCTCCCAAGGGTCCAGGGTGGGGGTGGGGCTCCCCAGAAGCCGGTGATGACCCCTCTTCCCTCCCCATCCCATCAGTACCCAGACGGCGTCTTCTATGACCTGGACAGCTGCAAGCACTCCAGCTACCCCGACTCAGATGGGGCTCCCGGTGAGTGACCCCGGTCCCTTTCCCATCCAGGCCTTGGGCCCATTTCACAGATGGAGGAGCTGAGGTCCAGGGGAGGGTGTGACCTAGCACAGTGGGATAAGGGTAGCCCAGGCCTCCAGATCGCCTCCCCTTCCTTCTCCCACCCGGCTGCTCCCCCATGCAAATCTTGGGGTCAGATATTTGCACAACCCACAATGGCCTCTCTGTGCTGGGGGCTTCAAGGAGGAGGATGCCTCAGTCAGACCGGCCAACTTCTGACTCAGTGCCCTTCCCCCAGATCCCCTGTGGGACTGGACCGGGTCCCCACCTGTCCCAGCTGCCCCCTATGAAGCCTTCGACCCGGCAGCGGCTGCCTTTGGCCACCCCCAGGCCGTGCAGCTGTGCTACGGACCCTCGGCCTACGGCTCTACAGGGAGCCTCAACCCGGCCCCCAGCCTGGAGGCCACAGGGCCCGGCCTCCCAGCGTACCCCACAGAGGACTTCACCAGCCAGGTGAGTGGCAGGGAGCTAGTTAAGAACAAGCCCTGTCATCTGATTGAGGTTCACTAGGTGCCAGGCCCTGTGTTAAAACCCGTGCGCATAGTAACCGCTTTAGCAACCTCCAAGCGCAAGTACGGCCATTCCTGCACCGCACGACCGGGCTGGGGTGGAGACAAAGCAAGGGACAGCACAGACTGGCATTGGCTGTATTGGGCAGGCTTCAACAGGCACGGCTCAGGTGTCCCCTGGCCACGACAGAGTCCACGCTGTCCACAAAGTTGGGGCAGAGTAGGGAGGGCCACAGCAGGGGGCCGAGTGGAGGAAGTGGAGGGACAGAAGGGGGCCCCAGGATGTGCAGGTGACCCTGACCTTCCGCAGACTCTGGGTCCCCCGGCGTACGCCCCGTACCCCAGCCCCGTGCTGTCGGAGGAGGAAGATCTCCTGCTGGACAGCCCCGCTCTGGAGGTTTCGGACAGCGAGTCGGACGAAGCCCTCATGACTGGCCCCGAGGGCAGGGGATCTGAGGCAGGTATGTGGGAGTGGATGGGGTGGGGACGCCAACTGGAGATGAGGGAGGGGGCTAAAGGAATCGTGGCTTCCCAAGCACCTACTGTATACCCCAGTGCTGAGGGCAGTTCCCAGATCCACACCAGCTGCTAGCTGTGTGACCTTGGGCAAGTGCCTCTACCTCTCTGTGCCTTGGTTTCCTGTCTGTGCAGGGGGGATGGCAGTGACAGTGTCTACCCTTGTGAGGTCATTAGGAGGATAAGACGGGATCACACGTGTAGATGGGACAGCAGTACTTGGCACAGAGCGAGCACTCAATAAGTCAACGTCTTCACCGTCATTATCCACACAGTGGCAACAAAAATAACCACGAGATTAACCCCCAATAGTCAACTTCTGCTCTGCCCCATGTGCCCAACATCCATTCTGCTCAACCCTGAGAAGTCAGGGTCATGAGTGACTTTCTGTATCTGGGCCTTGATTTCCCCTCTGTAAGCTGGGCGTCCTCCTCCTCCCATGTCATGGGTCGGGTCCTTCCTCCCAGAGGGCAATTGTATAGCAGCTAGCAAAGCACCTGGCACCAAATGCTCCCCAGGGCTTTGTAAAAGTCACACACACACACATTAGCCTCACTTATGGCTGAAGAGACTCTGACGCAGAGAAGTTAAGTCACCTGGTTTAATGTAGGATCTTTAAGATGGAGAGCACTCCCCTGTTATTAGGGGAGACACAACATGGAAATAAAGATTGTATTATTTACAGGTCCTGAGCAGTATGTGGCATTCACGGAGGCCAGGGAGCACAGGCAGGGGGAGAGAGAGCGCGACCCGTGGGCCAACGCCCTTATCGGGGTCCAGGGCATTATCCAAACCCGTTTCCTGCAGGGAGTTTTAATTGGAGGGTTTAGAGCAAGTAGGCTCCAGTTTCACGAGGACACGCTGTGCCTGAGAGGTGGTCACTGAGACCCCCCCCCCCAATCTGGGGCATGCGGCGTGGGGGCCAGCAGGGCTGTCAAGGAAGCTGCATCTAGCTGTCCCATAGGGAGGTGGTCACTAGGAGGCAACAGTATAAGGCAGGTATCTGGGATCCACCACATTTAGGACCTGGTCTTCAATGAGGTCGGGGAGGGGAGTGTAGGTAGAACTGGAAACTGTCAGGGTGACTGAGCCCTGATTCTGGTAGGAGAAAGTCCAGCTTATGGTTAAAATGGGGACCGAGAAAACATAAAGTGATAGAAATCACTACATCACCACCTCATGTTCACACAGCTGGGAAATGACAGAAGGTTCTTTTTTTTTTTTTAATTTTTTTTTTTTTTTTTTTTTTTGAGACAGAGTCTTGCTGTGTTGCCCGGGCTAGAGTGCCGTGGCATCAGCCCAGCTCACAGCAACCTCAAACTCCTGGGCTCGAGCAATCCTCTTGCCTCAGCCTCCCGAGTAGCTGGGACTATAGGCATGTGCCACCATGCCCGGTTAATTTTTTCTATATGTTTTTAGTTGTCCAGATAATTTATTTCTATTTTTAGTAGAGATGGGGGTCTCACTCTTGCTCAGGCTGGTCTTGAACCCCTGAGCTCAAACGATCCACCCGCCTTGGCCTCCAAGAGTGCTAGGATTACAGGCGTGAGCCACCACGCCCGGTCGACAGAAGGTTCTTGTACTCAATGCCCTGCTTTGAAACCCCAAGCTCTGTGGGGTCCTTGCTGCTTGTAGGAGCCCAGGAGTCAGGTGCCTCGGCCTCTCCAGGGACCCCATCCTGTCTGGGCTGAGCAGCTGGGAGACCAGGAGCTGGAGAAATGGCCAGGCCCATTCAAACCGACCCCAGATCCATTCGTGGCCAGTCAGCTCCGCTATCAATAATATGAGCCCTTGAGGAGCGCTGTCAACCCATTTCACAGATTCCTTCACTCACGGGCTCAACAAAGATGTGGGACTATGTGCTGGCCGCAGAGCAGGAGACAGGACAGACGCAAATCCCAAAAACTGAAGCGCAGAAGGGGGATGGAGTTCTGGGGTTAACAGATGCAAGGAGGGCGTGACTTGCCCAGGACGGGACTGGGGGCGGGATGGGCACAGAGTCAGGTGTATCCAACAGGCACCTCCCTCGCCCCACTTCTCTGGATGGGGAGACTGAGGCTGGAGTGGAAGGAAGCTGGGTGGGCGTGGGGGCGGGGCCTGGGGACCCCCTCCTAACGCGTCCCCCTACCCCGCCGCAGGGGCCCGCAAGAAGCTGCGCCTGTACCAGTTCCTGCTGGGGCTGCTGACCCGCGGCGACATGCGCGAATGCGTGTGGTGGGTGGAGCCGGGCGCCGGCGTCTTCCAGTTCTCCTCCAAGCACAAGGAGCTCCTGGCGCGCCGCTGGGGCCAGCAGAAGGGCAACCGCAAGCGCATGACCTACCAGAAGCTGGCGCGCGCCCTGCGCAACTACGCCAAGACCGGCGAGATCCGCAAGGTGAAGCGCAAGCTCACCTACCAGTTTGACAGCGCGCTGCTGCCCGGCGCCCGCCGCGCCTGAGCCCAGCTTGGGCTCGCGGGGGGTCCGCACCCTGCCTGGGCAGCCCCGGGAGCCCCAAACCGCCTGTGGAGCCGCTTGGGGACCTCACGGCCCAGCCAGGACTCCTCTGGGGTCCCCGTGGCACGTTGGCGTCGCCACACCCTAGGTCATAGGACCTGTGGAACCCACACTCGAGGTGGGGGAGTGTTGCCATAATCCCTAAGCCCTGCCCAGGGCCCCCGTGGCATTCCTCTGCCACGTACAGGATCCCCGGATGCTCATGCTTTGGGGCACAGGATCCGTAGACCACTATACCGTGGGGAGCTGGAGGGGGGCAGTGCTTCCTCAATCCCAGCTTCTCTGGGGTCCCCCGGCCGGGCCCGGGACCTCCCTAAGATCCTTTGTAAACCCTCAAGTCTCATCGAGGGGAGCACACAGATCATCACACCAGGAGGGGGGCCCTGACAGCAACCCTGAGCCCTGTCCAGGGGTACCTCTGGGGTCCCTTTTTCATGTCTGAGTCCCTCTTGTCAGATCTGAGCTCTCCTAGTCCTTTATCATGTCTCAGCTCTCTGTGCCCATCTATGACTCTTGTGACATCTGTCCCCTCAAATCCCTTTGCCATCTTTGAGATCTCCTGATTCTCTGGAACCATTCTACTGTCACTTTCTTGGGTCTGCAATTCTCCAATCACATCTAGGGCCCCTCTGGGATCCTTTGTCATGTCTGAAATCACTCTGGTCGAGTCTGGGGTGGGGGGTTCAGTGAACTGGGTCATATCTGGGCCCCCACTGGGATACCCTTGTCATATCTGGGATTCTCCCATCACATCTGAGGGCCCCCTAGGATCCCCATCTGAATATGCCCCTTTAGGGACCCCACAGCAGCCATAAGTTCTCATGGGGTACTACCTGTCCTGGGGTACCCTCCATATGGCCACACTGAGGATCATTCTGGCCACTCAGCCGATTTCTGGGTGATCTTGGCAGCTCCCCTGTCATTTCTAACTAGAGGTATCAAGCTGGTCGCCCTCCACAATCTAGGCAAACTAGGTCCCTGGTGGTGGTTTCTTTAGTTCACTGCAGCATTTGGGGGTTTGGGTGGGTGGCTGGGGTCCACAGTAACAACTTACCTTTCAAAATGGGGAGATTTTACATAATCCAGGTTTCTGCCTTCACTTAAAACTTGGGGTTCTCTCTTGACAGTGGGTCAGCTTTTCAGTCTGGGGAGGTTAGAACAGGATGTGGCCTCCTCCTAACGTGGCATTTCTTCCCCAGTTTGCCCCGGTCTCTGCCTCCCCTGGCTGTCCTACCACAGCGGCTTCTGTCAGCTGCCTGTTGGGCCCCAACCATTTGTGTCTTGGCCCCTGGGTAAGCCCAGCTGGAGCTGAAGCCTGCATGACTGTGGAGCTCTGCCTGGGACCCCTGGGGAGTCACAGCTGTGGTCCAAGGGGCCAGAGGTCCAGGTCCTTGATCCTGGGTGGGCTGGGGGATCTAAGGGGAAATGACTTCTAGGCTTCAGTTTGTCCCTTCGGTGAAAGGGGGAGAAGAGGAGGAGGAGGAAGATCTCAAAAAGTACTTGGAACCCTATTGAGCCTTTGACACATCTGAAATCCACCCAACTCCCCACTTGACGGCAAGGAGGAGGAGGAGGAGGAAGAGCATCAAGGACCCAGAGAGGCAAGAAGTCCACGTGGGGACACACAGCGGCTGGCCGCAGAGCCTAGGCTGGGACCTGCCCTCAAGAGGAGTGGGGAGGGGAAGGAGGGAGGCACGTGCAAAACGTCCTCCCCAAGGCCTCCTCCTACAAAGAAGGTACTTTTTACAAAAGCAATCGCTGTCATCCTAAATGTGGAATAAAAGAAAATAAAGCAAAAGAAATCAAGGTAGACCTCCTGGGACACTTTGTCAGGGATTGCAATCCTGCCCCTCCACTGGGGCCACTGGCTCTCGGAGGCACCGCGACAACAAGGGGGAAAGGGAGACTGGAGTTCAAAGAGGCAGTTACAGCCAGACCTGGCTGAGCTTTGAGTGCCGAAATAAGGGGCTTGCGGTACAGGCACTGAAGTTCCGTTTAATTTTTATATCTTCTCTCTTCCTGCCAATTAGAGCTCTCCCCCACCTCCTTCATGGTTCCCCTTCCGTCTGGG
>CM052449.1:20764088-20811990 GCA_028533085.1 Varecia variegata | reverse complement strand
GTCTTTGCGTTCTGAGCAGAGGGTGCCTCAATGTCTCTAACCCCTCCCCCAAAGTGGCCCACGGCCCCTCCACCCCCACCTCAGACCTCCTCATCCTGTCTCCTGAGCAGAAGCCCCACCTGAGGACCAGTCGCCCACTGCTGAGGAGCCCACCGGCGTTTTCCTGAAGAAGCCGGACTCTGTATCAGTAGAGACTGGTGAGGGGGCCTGAGGGAAGGGCTGGGAGCCCTGGACCCCTGGGTCTGAGGGAGGAGGGGCTGGGAGCCTGGACCCCTGGGTCTGAGGGAGGAGGGGCTGGGGCTGGACCCCTGGGTCTGAGGGAGGAGGGGCTGGGAGCCTGGACCCCTGGGTCTGAGGGAGGAGGGGCTGGGAGCCCTGGACCCCTGGGTCTGAGGGAGGAGGGGCTGGGAGCTGGACCCCTGGGTCTGAGGGAGGAGGGGCTGGGAGCCTGGACCCCTGGGTCTGAGGGAGGAGGGGCTGGGGGGACCCCTGGGTCTGAGGGAGGAGGGACTGGGGTGTCACAATGTCACAGCCTCTCTGGAGAGTCTAGGTTCCTGACTGGACCCTCCTTCCCCCCCCACCCCCTCTTCCTCCCCACCCAGGAAAGGACACGGTGATCGTGGCCAAGGTGAACGGGAAGGAGCTCCAGGGTCCACCAACCATCAAGTGGTTCAAGGGCAAGTGGCTGGAGCTGGGCAGCAAGAGCGGCACCCGATTCTCCTTCAAGGAGTCCCACGACTCTGCCAGCAATGTGAGGACCCTGTGGGATGAGAGGGCATGGGCCGGGACTGGAGGTTGTGCAGGCCCTGCTTCTCAGAAGGCCTGCTGCCTGAGGCATGGTCCTAGGCCTGGAGCCTCCGCGGTGGGTCATGGAGGTTGTGCTGGGCAGGAGAGGGGATGCTGGGGCCGGGGCCACATACACTCCCAGGAGGGTCTTAGGGAGTCGGGAACATGGGCCCCTGGGGTGGAGATTGGCCAGGTGTGAGGGGCACAGAGCTGGCCACCAGGTGCTAAGCACCCCCCTTCTAGATCTCCACCAGCCCCTCCTGTGGGTTGGGGGTGAGGACTTGGAGACAGAGTTATGATGTGGGCTCTGGGGGACATCGGGTGGTGCTGGGGGGTGGTCACCTGCACCCACACCCTGGCCCCGGCCCCCAGGTGTACACCGTGGAGCTACACATTGGGAAGGTGGTTCTGGGGGACCGCGGGGATTACCGCCTCGAGGTCAAAACCAAGGATGCCTGCGACAGCTGTGGTTTCAACATCGATGTGGAGGGTGCGCTGGCAGGGAGTGGGGGGCTGAGGGCTATGGGTCTGGCTGGGGGACGGAGGCAGCAGCCAGGTGTAGGGAGAGGGTAGAGATGTGGGGGGGAGGCGGGTACAGGTGTTTGGAGGAGGCCATAGAGGTTCAGGGGTCAGGGCATTCAAGACTGGTAGACAACCTACAGGCTTAGAGTAGGCAGAGGTATAGATTTGGGGAGAAAGTGTTCAGGGTCTTGGGGTGCGCATGTGAAGGCTTAGGAGGCCGGTTATGTAGGCAGTGCGGGTGTCCAGGTCTAGAGTACAAGGGCGTGCGGGTTTAGATGAAGACGTGCAGGATTAACAAGAGGTTGCACAGATTTGGGGGCACGAGGATGGGGGCCTGCGGGTGAACGGGCTGTGGGGGTCTGCAGCCCAGGCTGCGAGAGGGCACAAGGAACGAGACTGTCCAGGCCCGGGTGCGGCGGGCACAGGCTGCTGAGAGCCGGTGTGCGTGGCAGCCAGGGAAGTGTGAGCCACCGTAGGAGTGGCGGATGTTCAGACCTAAGCGAGGAGTGTGCTGCTCCAAGAGGTGGAGGAAAGGGGGCCTGAAGAGGTTGTGCAGGCCTGGGGAGGAGCTTTCGGTCTTAGATCAACCCTCGCTCTGGCTCACTTTCCCTATCCCCATCGCCTCTCCCAGCACCCCGCCAGGATGCCTCTGGGCAGAGTCTAGAAAGCTTCAAGCGTTCGTAAGTGACCCTGGACCCTGGGGAGGCCAAGAAATGTGGGAGGCTCTCCCTTGAGAGGGAGAGAAGGGAGAATTGGGGGAGGCAAGGAGTGGGGACCCTGGGGTGAGTCTGAGGGGACAGGACCCCAGTGGGGTTCACACACCCTCTCGATGGCCACAGGGGTGAAGGCAAGTCAGAGACCACGGGTGAGCTGGATTTCAGCGGCCTGTTGAAGAAGAGGTGAGCTGTCCCCCGGGCACAGAGAGTGGAGAGGGGTGGTGGGTGAAGCCCCATGGCCACTGCTTCCCCACCGTCATCTCTGGACTCCCTGCCCACCCCGTAGTCAACCCACCAACCCATCTGGCCACTTGTCCATCCACCCACCTACCCATTCACCCAGACCCTGACCCACAACCCCACCTGATCAACCACCTGCCATGAGTTCACCCACCCACTCACCCTTTAATCCACCAGCCTCACATCCACTCTCCTGTTCACTCAGGCTCCAGTCTACCTACTCACCCACCCATCCATCCATCCATCCATCCATCCATGTATCCATCCATCCAACCAGCTACCTATTTATCCATCTACTAACCCATCCATCCACCTACCTGCCTACTTGCCAATCCATCCACCCACATATCCATCCATCTACCCACCATCTTCCCACCTGTCCCCCAACCTACCTGCCATTATGCTCAGCCTGGCTACATGGGTGGGTAGACAAGTCAATGGGTGGATGGGATGGTAGATTCAGTTGGGAGAGAGATGCAGATGTGGGTAGGTGGGTGGTGGAGAGGCAGGTAGATGGGTGCCCCAATAGTTGGGAAGTGGGGGATGGATGGAGCAGGTGAGAGGTGAACAGTCTATGCACTCATCCGCCAGGCTAGCCCTCTGCTGGATTGAACTATATGAGACTGATGTGCTGTGGGTCAAGAATGACTGAATACTGGCAATTCCACATCGTTTAACATAATGCTTGTCCACTTACTCATCTGTTCATTATCACTAGTGCACCTCTCCTAACTTCGCTCACCCACCTATCCCCATAACCAAATCCCTGACAACCTCACGTACTAATAGATTCATCTGTTTCCAGCCAGCCAACCACTAGGCTGCCACCTCCTGTCAACATATCCACCCACCTCCTGCCCAGCCATTTCCCTGTGACCACTGAGCCAAGCCACTGAGCCAAGCATCCGTCACCAATCCGTCCACCCACCTCCCCACCCAGCCCTCTGTCACCCACCCACCTACTCATCTGTCCACTCACTCACTGTCCCCACATTCGCCCACCCAGCTGTCCTCTCTTTGCTCCCTTCCTTCCTTCTTTCTAAAGACCCACCCATGCATTCGTTCACTCTCTCACTCATCAAACATCTGAGGCCTCCTGTCTACCAGGTCCTGGGCTGAAGTCAGGGGACAGAGGGCAGTTGGACTGGGTCGCTGATGTTGAGTCACTCCTTGCCGTGGGAAGATGGGTCTGGTCCAACAGACCTGGAGGCAGATGGGGCCTATGTGGTGTGATCAGAGAGAGGTCCCAGGGGGGCCTGTGAGAGCCGGAGCAAGAGCAGTGCACTGTCATGGAGCACAGGGAGTGCCTCACAGAGAAGGGAACTTTGGCCTAGGTCTTGTAGGATGAAGAGGAGTCCGTCAGGAAGAGGAGGTGGGGAGAGGTCATGAAGGCAGGGAGACAGTTTGTGCACAGGCTGGGAGGCAGGAAAGAGCCTGGCGTGTTCAGGAAAAGGCAAGTAGCTTGGTCTGGAGGGTCGTGGGGTGATGATGGGGACAGGCGGGGCTGTGATTGCCAGGCTGAGGAGGGGGGTTTCCCCCTGAGGGTCATGGGAGCCATGGAAAAGTCTGGAACAGGGAGGGGATGGCACCTGATGTGGGTGTCAGAAATGTCCCTCGGGGGCATGTGGGGAACAGAGCAGAGGCCAGGAGACCCCGGAAGGAGGCTGGGTTGGTGGCCAGTGGGGGAAGAATGAGGCCCAGAGAGAGCAGGTGGTGTTTGAGTACAGGAGGCCGAGTGAGGTCCTCCCTTCCTCACCCCTGGTGGCCCGGCCTGTACCCCCACCCTCAGGGAGGTGGTTGAGGAGGAGAAGAAGAAAAAGAAAGATGACGATGACCTGGGCATCCCCCCGGAGATTTGGGAGCTCCTGAAAGGGGCAAAGAAGAGCGAGTACGAGAGAATCGCCTTCCAGTACGGCATCACCGACCTCCGTGGCATGCTCAAACGGCTCAAGAAGGCCAAGGTCGAGGTCAAGAAGAGTGCAGGTCAGTGCTGGCCGAGGGGGGAGGGCCCTCGCACAGGGACCCCGCACTCTGGGCAAGTGCTGCTTGGGCCCTGGACCTATCTCTGGGAGGCCCCAACCTGAGCAGCAATTGAACCTTGTTTCTGGGGATGTCTGAGTTCACAGGAGGCCTCTTGACCTTGACCTTGGAGAGCCCATGGTCCAGGGAGGGAAACTTGGCGTCTCTGGGGATGACCAGGGGAGTGAGCGCCTCTCACCTCCATCCCCTCCGCACCTCTCAATCCCCAGCCTTCACGAAGAAGCTGGATCCGGCCTACCAGGTGGACAGAGGCAACAAGGTCAAGTTGGTGGTAGAGATCAGCGACCCAGACCTTCCCCTCAAGTGGTTCAAGAACGGCCAGGAGATCAAACCAAGCAGCAAGTACGTGTGGGGCAGCCCCCACGTGGGGGGTCCTAGTCCAGAGAGAACACCCAGGAACAAGGCCAGTAACTCTTAACCCAGAAAGGGTACTCCCACGCCTATATCAATGTTACAGACACTGCCAGGTGCGGTGCCACATTATCGCTTGAGGCCAGGAGACCAGCCTGGGCAACATAGCAAGACCCTATCTCTAAAAAAAAAAGGAAAAAAATTAGCCGGGTGTGGTGGCACACGCCTGCAGCCCCAGCAACTCAGGAGGCTAAGGTGGGAGGATCGCTTGAGCCCAGGAGTTGGAGGCTGCAGTGAGCTATGATTGCACCACTGCACTCCAGCCTGGGTGACAGAGCAAGATCCCATCTCTAAACAAACAAACAAAAAAGTACAAATACTTCACTAGAAAAAAAGACAAGAGCAAGGAAGGGCAGGGATTCACCTGAGAAGAAACCCAAATGGCCAATAAGCCGTGCAGTACACCTTTGACCTTGCAAATAATAATGATAAAAATGCAAATAAAGACAACAGTGTTTCTGCTCTCCAAACGGGCAAAAGCTTTACAAAACCAGAAAGCCCAGTGCTGGCGAAGACATAGGGAAATGGGTACACAGACGCTGCTGGTGGGAATGTAAACTGGTAAGTCTCCAAAGGGCAACATATTAAAAAGCCTTTAGGTTACGCAATTGTAGGTATTTGTTGTGAAGGAGTTATCACCGCTGTGTCTATTTAGCTACGAGGATGTTCACTGAAGCATTTGCTATTGTTGCAAAAAATAGAAAACCACCAAAATGTACAGTTCCATACTAAGGGGATCTTCAGTCACTAAAACAGAGATTCTAGAACATATACTACTATGGGAGGTGTTCAAAATTATTATGTTCAGCAATGTATTACCCACTTCTGCCTCACAGAGTGTTAATCTACATTTTATTTATATATAATAAAAAGATTGGAAAGACAAGGGCCAAAATATTTGCAGCAGTTATCTTTTGGTGGGACAGTTATGGATGGATTTTAAAAGAAAAATTTTTTTCCTTGGTTGTGTTTGCTAAATTCCCCATAATGAGCATTTTTGATAAGATAAAATGCTATGTTGGCCGGGCGCAGTGGCTCACGCCTGTGATCCTAGCACTCTGGGAGGCCGAGGCAGGAGGATCGCTTGAGCTCGGGAGTTTGAGACCAGCCTGAGCAAGAGTGAGACCCCATCTCTTCTAAAAATAGAAAAACTTAGCGGGGCAACTAAAAATAGAAACAAAAAATTAGCCAGGGGGCACACCTGTAGTCCCAGCTACTCAGGAGGCTGAGACAGGAGGATTGCTTGAGCCCAGGAGTTTGAGGTTGCTGAGAGCTATGATGATGCCACGGCACTCTAGCCTGGGCAACAGAGCGAGACTCTGTCAAAAAAAAAAACAAAAACAAAAACAAAAGATAAAATGCTGTGTCAGTGAAGGTACAGGCTAATCCGCTATGACAAAGAGTCCCCACAGTACATGTAGGGTAGAGAGCCGTGTATTTCCAGCGGGTTGAGGCTGGTGGACCAGCTCTCCTCTAAGAGATTATTTGGGGACCCAGCTTCTGTCTATATTGTTAGCTGTATCGTCTCCTGCGGTGCTGTCCCCATCTGTATTACTGATGGGCACATCTGGGTTCCAGCAAGGAGGAGGAGGGAAGGGGAGGAGTGCAGGGCAAGCACTCATCACAACGTCCGAGATGACCTAGGAGCTACGTGCATCACCTCCACCCGCTTTCTGCTGGGCCCCCCTTGCAGGCCTAGCTGCAAGGGAGGCTGGGAAATGTAGTTCTCTAGGTGGGCGGCCGTGTGCCGCTGCTAAAAGGAGGAGAGGACGGACGGACGTGGGTGGACAGTTGGCATTTCCGCCGTGGTTATTCAAATAATAGAAACTGGACCCTCAGTCCCCTCCCACGCATTTGGCTCTGAGGGGGAGAGACTTGCCCTGAGAACCGGCGAGCAGATCTACCCCGGGGCTGGGCGAATGCTCCACACCCTGGGCTGATGGCAGACTTTGGCGCCAGGTACGTGTTTGAGAATGTCGGTAAGAAGCGGATTCTCACCATCAACAAGTGCACGCTGGCGGACGACGCCGCCTACGAAGCAGCCGTCAAGGACGAGAAGTGTTTCACCGAGCTCTTCGTGAGAGGCGAGGCTGGAACTCGGGCCTGAGTGTGGGGAGGGAACGGAATTCTGGAGGGGGTCCTGAAACTGCTGATCGATCTCCTGTCTCCCTGCCCCGCCCCCCAGAACCCGCAGTCCTGATTGTCACACCCCTCGAGGACCAGCAGGTGTATGTGGGCGACCGGGTGGAAATGATGGTCGAGGTGTCGGAAGAGGGTGCCCAGGTCATGTGGTGAGTGACCCCCGATCCCTGACCTCTCTGTGTCCACAGCTTCCTTGCCTCAGCCCTGACCTTTATGGGACCCTCTGACCTTTAGTCAGCAGTCACCAGGAGACCTCAGCCTTTCTCTATAAATCCCCACCTTCACTGTGACTTCTTTCTAGAACTTCTACCCATCCTGTTCTCTGCAGGGTCCTTTTCCTCATCCCTGCTGATTCATTAAATATTTATTCATCCATCTACCCAATCATCCGCCCTTTGGTCCACCCACCCACCCACCTGTCACCCTGTCCTTTCATTCACCCATACATCTATGCACCTGTCCAGCGCATACTTACCCATCACGCGCTGGCGCTCTCCTGCACATCAGAGAGCTAACGGGGAGGAAAACATATCAACATGGTACCCGCCTTCATGGCGTTTATAATGTGGAAATTTGGCGGTGTGTGTAGGAGACAGAGACAGCCATTAGTCAAGTCTTTGCGCAAACACATAGAGAAGTTATATTTTGAAAAGTGTTTGAAAGCAGCAGCAGCAGATGCTGAAGCAGCTTTTCATTCGGAGAAAGGGATTCAAGAGGTCAGGGAAGGCTCCCCGGAGGAGGTGACAATCTGATTGCTCTGAATGCTCTGCGATCTGAATGCTGGGGAGGCATAAGTGAAGTGAGAGGGAGAGTGCCCTGGGCAGGGGACACGTCATTTACAGAGGCCACAATATTCATCATTTCTCTGAGGCTCTATAGCTTCCTCTGTGCTCTGGCCTCTCCCTGTGACATCTCACTGTGTCCCTGACTTCCAGCCAGTACCTTGAGGCATCTCCTTGTGGCCTGTGACTTTCTCCTCCCCCTTTCTCTCCCCCGACCCCACCTGTGACCCACCCACCCCTGAAGATACCTCTGCCACCCTTCTCTCTCCTTTCTCCTGTGACCTCCTCTGCCCCTCTGTTTGGGCCCCTGACTCCCTCTCAGAGACCCAGACCCAGAGCCACGCTGACAGCTCACATGCCCCTGTCCCCTCCGCCCAGGATGAAAGACGGCGTGGAGTTGACTCGGGAGGACTCCTACACGGCCCGATACCGCTTCAAGAAGGATGGGAAGCGCCACATTCTCATCTATTCGGACGTGACCCTGGAGGACCGGGGGCGCTATCAGGTCATGACCAACGGCGGCCAGTGTGAGGCCGAGCTCAGTGTGGAAGGTACGGGGCCGGGTGGGGTGGGGGCCGCGCTGTGCTTCTCCTCGCAGCTCAAAGCCACCAGGCCTCAAATCTCAGCGTTGTCTCTGATTCCTATCAACGGAAAAGAACCCAAACTCTGTCAAATAATCTAAAGCAGGTTTATTTAAATTTAAAGAGCTGAATATGTGTGACCATGGCCCAGAGAGCCACATCCAAGAAGCCTTGAACACGTGGTCCCGCCGTGGTTGAGTGACAGTTTGGTTTGATACATTTTGGGGAGGCAGGAATTATTCATAAAGTCACAAATCAGTACATGGAAGGTGTATACTGGTCTGTCCCCAAAAGGCAGGACTTACAGGGGGACGTACAGGTTATAGATGGGTTTAGAGATTCTTTTTCTTTTTCTTTTTTTACAAAAAACATCTTTTATTTTTGCTCTGACATCATGATCTCTGCCAAAGCCATGAATTTCCATAAAGATTCTTTTATTTGCAATTGGTTTAAGTAATGAAGCTTTGTCTAAGGCTTGGAACATTTTAAGTTAAGATAAGGAAGTCTGTTGGTCAGAGAGAAGCCCACGGGACATATCCCAGACTCAAGTCATCTCTTAAGTAAGTTGATGACCTGCAGGTGTGGTTTAACCTTTGTCTCACGTGACCTTAGGCTTGTTAATGTTTTGTATCTTTTTTTTTTTTCTTTTGAGCCAGAGTCTCGCTCTGTTGCCCATGCTCAAGTGCCATGGCGTCAGCCTAGCTCACAGCAACCTCAAACTCCTGGGCTTAAGCAATCCTTCTGCCTCAGCCTCCCGAGTAGCTGGGACTACAGGCGTACACCACCACGCCCAGCTAATTTTTTCTGTTTTTAGTTGCCCAGCTAATTTCTTTCTATTTTTAGTAGAGATGGAGTCTTGCTCTTGCTGAGGCTGGTCTCGAACTCCTGACCTCAAGCAATCCTCCTGCTTTGGCCTCCCAGACTGCTAGGATTACAGGCATGAGCCACCGCACCCGGTTTACCATTTTGTTTTAAACCATGTAAATGCCTGATCTTATTGAAAATAAAATACAAGTTTGAATGTAAGATCTCATCCCCGGCCTCACTTAGAGCCAACCTGGAGTCCTCTCTGTGGCCGGCAAGGCCCATGACCCGGGCCCGTCGGTCTCTGTCCACTTCACCGGACCATGTCCACCTCCCACACCCACACCAGCCTCCTGTGGCTCTTGATTCCAGCAAGCCTGCCGTGCCCCAGGGCCTTTGCACAGCTGCTCGCTGCTCCTGGGAGGCTCCTCGGCGTCCTCCCGTGGGTTCTCCCTCCTTCCTCAGGCCGCCTTGCTCCGTCTTGTTGACTTTCCTCTTCACTGCCTTCCCGCTAGAGCATCAGCTCTCCAAGACCAGTGGGATGTTTCTGGGTTGTCCATGGCCGTGTCCCCAGTGCCTAGAACAGCGCCTGGCATGTAGTGGGTCCTCACAAGCGCTTGTGGACTGACCGGAGTAGTGACGGCCCCATCTCCTTCCCTCCCTGCCCAGAGAAACAGCTGGAGGTCCTGCAGGACATCGCCGACCTGACGGTGAAGGCCTCGGAACAGGCCGTGTTCAAGTGCGAGGTGTCTGACGAGAAGGTGACGGGCAAGTGGTACAAGAACGGGATCGAGGTGCGGCCCAGCAAGAGGATCACCATCTCCCACGTGGGGAGGTGAGGAGTGGGCTGCGGAGGTGGCGGGGGCGGGTGGTGCGTGTGTATCAGTTAGCTATAGCTGCGTAACAAAGCGCCACCAGACTTAGCGGCTTGAAAAGACAAGGCTTGATTTCAGTGTGCGGGTTGGTGGGGGCTGGGTGGGCGAGGACGGCCTCCCTCGTGCCTCTGCGGTCGGCTGAACGTTGGCCCTGCTGCCCGTGCCTGGGCTCTGTCAGAGCCTCCGCTGGGACGGCTGGGCTGGTCCGTGTGGCAGCTCATCCCCCAGCAGGCTGGCAGTGAACATGGTCACTGTGGCCTAGGCTGGGAACAGTCCCAGTGTCACTTCCACCATATTCTATTGGGCAAAGAAAGTCACAGGCCAGCCCAGGTTCAAGGGGTGGGGAACAGATGCCAGCACTTGGTGGAGGGGGGAGGGGCACTGCAGGGTCTCACTGCAAGGGCACAGACACAGGGAGGGGAACAACTCTGGCCATGTCTGTCAAACGTCTACACGGCGGGGGATCCAGCCAAAAAACAAGAGGCTGGAATTCGAGGAGCCACCAGGACGTGCAGAACTCCCGTGGGTTTCTGAGCTGTAGCTCCTGGCGGGATGTGAGCTTTCCCTGTGTTCTGTGGAAGGAACGTGCTGCTGGTGTGTCAATGAGAATGATGACACATCCTGACGCTCACAGGGCACTTTCTGTGTGCCGGGTACTTTCTAGATGCTTTACCACAGCCTTGATGTAGATTGGTATCATAACCCATGTTTTATAGATGAGAAATGGAGGCACAGAGAGGTTAAGTAACTTGCCCAAGGTCACACAGCTACTAAGTGGGATCTGAATATAGGCCATAGCATTCCAAAGCCCCAAATAAAAATGGTGGGCATATATTGATAGATTGCACTGAGGAGGGTGCTTCTCAAGGTGGCATTAAGGGAAGCAGATGGGGACAGTTTGGCTCTGTGGTGGACCCCGGGGTGACTTGGCCAACCCCTGCCCTGCTCCCCGACCTTTTAGGTTCCACAAGCTGGTGATTGATGACGTCCGGCCCGAGGATGAGGGAGACTACACGTTTGTGCCTGATGGCTACGCGCTGTCACTCTCTGCCAAGCTCAACTTCCTGGGTGAAGACGCCCCTTCCTTCCCCCTGTGCACTGTAGCACCCACCCTCCCAGGCCCAGGGCCCTGGGCGCCCCCTTCAGGATTGTTTCGCTGATTGTACAAGGAGGATGACAGCAAGCGTCTGTCGAGTTCCTGGGTGGAGGCAGAAAATGGAGGGAGGGAGTTGTCTGCGCCGGAGTGTGTCCACGAGGGGACAGGGGTGGTTCATGGGCCTGAGCCTTGCCCCTGGCATCCCAGCTCCTGGGGACGCTGCCAGACCTCGCCCCTGCCTCCGGGCTGTGCCTGCTGGGTGTAGACCTAACTGTCCAGTTTCCTTTGTCTTCCAGAAATCAAAGTGGAGTACGTGCCCAAGCAAGGTGAGCCACGGGGCTGTCTGAGAGCTGGGGCCCCCGGGTCGGGGGGAGGAAGGGCTGTGGGCCCGGACCCCTGGGTCTCTATTGGCGTTGGAACCCAGCTCCCTGGGAGATCCTCTAGTCGGGGTTGGGCAGGCCCCACTGCCCACACCCCTCAGTTCCCCAGTCACCGTTCTGTGCCACCAGAGCCACCGAAGATCCACCTGGACTGCTCAGGGAAGACCTCCGAGAATTCGATTGTGGTTGTGGCTGGAAACAAGCTGAGGATGGATGTGGCCATCACAGGGGAGCCCCCTCCCGTTGCCACCTGGCTGAAGGGAGATGAGGTAGGCTGGGGCTTCCCCTCTGCCGAGTTCCTCTTCCTCTCAGTGCTGCTGGGTGACTTTAGGCAAGTTGCTTTCCCTCTCTGAGCCACAATTTCATCCTCTATAAAATGAGGATGATGAGTCCTTCTTCACAAGGTTGTTTTGAAGACTGGAGATTATATTTGTCAGCCACAGGTATGGGCCTAGCACGTGGTGGGTGTTCCATCCCCTTTCCGTCAGTTAATTAATCAGTCAATTGACCAAACCAGCTTTCCAGCCATCTAGCAACTCATCCGTTCATCCATGCATCTTTTCATTCATCAGCTAATTGATTAATTCACTCAGCCATCCACCCATCCACTAATTAATCCGTTTGTCCATTTATCCAGCAAGCAATCCAGTTATCTACCCATCCAGAAATACATCTACCCGTTTATCTATATATTCACATATCCACAATCCATCCAACGATCCAACAAATATTTCAACCTTGTATGTTCCAGGCTCTGGGACACTTCAGTTTCCTCTTTTGTGAAATGTACAAACTTGAGTCAATCTCCTCTCACGCACTCACTCAGCAGGCGTGCCCAGGGTGCCCCCTGTGCCAGGCTGTGTGTAGGCTCCCAGGACACACCATCAGTCAGATACAGCTCCTGCCCCCCAGGAGCCCCGGGAGAGGCAGACACCTGCCCACAGTCACAGTCTAGGGCGCTCAGGGCTGAGATAGAAGGAGGTTCAAAAGCTCTGAGAATCTGGGGGATGGAGCTGTCACTGCCTGCTGGGGGCATCCAAGCCAGGAATGCTTCCTGGAAGAGGTGGCTTCTGGGTGGGCCCTAAAGGATGAGTAAGAGTTCAGCATTGCATGCACAGGGACAGCACTGCAAAATCACAGGGACAAGACAATGCGGTGTGTTTAATGAATGCTGGTGTTTAGAGGGCAAGGAGGGCAGTGGAGAGGAATGATTAGGCTGGTTGTAGACCCGAAAGGGCCTCTTGGGCTGAGTCTGGAGCACGTGTGTCATGTGGCGATGGGGAGCCACTGCAGGGTTTAGGGCAGGGGAGTGGCGGAGGCAGTCCAAGCCATCTGGTGGCTCTGTCCAGGTATTCTCAGTCACCGAGGGCAGGACCCGTATCGAGAAGAGGGTGGACAGCAGCAGCTTCGTGATTGAGAGTGCGGAGCGGGCAGACGAGGGCCACTACACCATCAAGGTCACCAACCCCGCTGGCGAGGACGTGGCCTCCATCTTCCTGCGGGTTGTGGGTGAGCAGAGAGTGCTGAGGTGGTGGAGCAAGGGGGCCTGAGGCCACGAGGGCCCAGGCTGACTTTCCTGTGCCCACAGATGTCCCGGACCCCCCAGAGGCTGTGCGCGTCACCTCAGTGGGAGAGGATTGGGCCATCCTTGTCTGGGAGCCACCCAAATACGATGGGGGGCAGCCAGTCACTGGTGAGTGCCTGTAGCCCTCTGTCTTCATGACCTCCAACCCTCACTGCCTTCTGACTTCTCCTTGACCTCCCACAGCTGTTAGTACTTTAGTGACCTCCCTCCGACACCCCGTTTTCCATCGCTGACACCTCACCATCCCTTTGGTCTTGCCCTGTCCTTCTCCAATCCCCAACAGCCTGGGGATTCTCACTTCAGCCAATAGCCTGGAGTTTTCTGTGGCCCCTGGGCCGCTGACCCATGACCTGTGACCCCTCTCGATTCCTGACCCCAGGATTGATAGCCTCTGAGTGCTCCGTGGCCCCTGAGATCAACCCAAGATTCATGGTCCTAGACCTCTCGGGGTCACATGATCCTTCAGGTGTGACCCTCACCGCCCCAGCTGACCTATGTCCCCATGCCCTCCCGTGACCTCTGCTCCTCCCTGCCTGGGGGCCTCCAGGGTACCTCCTGGAGCGCAAGAAGAAGGGCTCTCAGCGCTGGATGAAGCTGAACTTCGAGGTCTTTACCGAGTTGACCTATGAGTCCACCAACATGATTGAGGGCATCCTCTATGAGATGCGGGTCTTCGCTGTCAATGCCATCGGAGTGTCCCAGCCCAGCATGAACACCAAGCCCTTTATGCCTATCGGTAACACCCCCAGACCCCTCACTCTGACCCATCCACCCCCATCAGCCTCTGACCCACGCTCTGCCTGTCATTGACCTCTGACCCTACACCCTGGCCTTTGACCCCACAGACCGCTGACTTTTGATCCCTCCCATCCAACACCCCAGCACACTGGCCCCAGCCCCACCCATCATCTGGTCTCCTGACCTGACACATCCAGCACTGACCTCTGGCCCGCCAGGCTAACACCTACCCTGACTCGGGGACCTCTCTGTCCTCCCTTGCTATTGGGTTGCTTTAATGACCCTTGGTGACGTGTCCTGGCTCGTCGACCTTGGCCCACCATACTGATTCCTTTCCTGACCAGTGACACTACCTCTGACCCCTGCCCCTTCCTGCCCCTGACCCCTGATGTCCCCCTGTGTTCTCTTTGCCTGGACCCTGCAGCACCCACGAGTGAACCCCTGCACCTGGTGGTGGAGGACGTGACAGACACCACCACCACACTCAAGTGGAGGCCTCCCAATAGGATCGGGGCAGGCGGCATCGACGGGTACCTGGTGGAGTACTGCCTGGAAGGCTGTGAGTGACCCTGGCGGGCTGGGGCTGGTGGCGGCCCTCACAGAGCTCCACTGGGTATCCTGTCCAGGGACCCGAACATGGGCGGTGCAGGGAGAGAGATCTGGTGCAGCGGGCTGCCCGCGTGTCATGTCTGTGCTGCTGCGAATCCCTGGATGGGATGGGTCCAGCCAGACCCCCAGTGACTAGCTTGTCCTCTCTCCCTCCCTCCCTTCCCTGCATCCATCCTCCCTACAGCTATGCCTTTTCATCCATCCATCCGTCCTTCCATCGTCATTGATCTGCCTGTGTACCTTCCTCCTGCCTTCTGTTCCTTTACCCATCCAACCATCTCTCATCCATCCCTCTTAACATCCATCCATCCATCCATCCATCCATCCATGTTTCCCTCCCTCCTTTTCCATGTATTTCTCCCTCTTCCCCTCCCGCCTGCCATCCACTTACCTACCCACCATCTCTCATCCCTCCATCTGTCCATCTGGGAGTCTAGTGGATCATGCAACCACCCATCCATCCCATAGCACTGTTTTCATCCGGTCTGTCTCTTGACCACCATCTTCGCTTCCTTCCTTCTTCCACCCACCTGTATGACCACCCAGCCACCTGTCTAACTCGCAAATGTCTCCCCACCTGTCCATCCACCACCTGCATTTCCATACACCCAGCCCTCCACCCTCCTGTGAAACACACATTCACTGGGCGCTGTGTGCCCGGCCCGGCACCGTGGCTATGGAGGTGTCTCCAGTGCAGTCATCTCCCTGGGAGGATAGACGGGATCACCTCGACACCATATCCCAGGTCACTCCCTACACTTGCTAACTGTGTGGCCTTGGGCAAGTGTCAGAGCCTCAGTATCTTCATGTAAAGATGGCGAAGATGGTTCCCATCTTGGCAGGGTGCAGTGACGGCTGTGTTGGACCGTGCATGGGTCGATGGGTGGCTGATCCCTGGTCAGCTCCTCCCTCTGCCCTGTCCCAGTGCTCTCCCCACCGTCCCTCCCTGGCTGACCGTCCCCACACCCCATGGAGCCTCACGTTCCAGAACCAAGGGTTAGAGTCCACCCTGTGATTGTTGGGTTGACCCACATTGGTTCACCAGCCCATGGCCATGAACCCAGACAGAAAGGTGTATAACAAAGGGCAGGCAAGCTGATGAGCTCTGACTGCCACCCTCGACGAACCCTCCCGGACATGTCTGGGTGCTGGCTTCCCGCTGTGCCCTTGGACAGAGCCACCATCCCTGTTCCTCTGTGCCAACCTTGGCAGAGTTTAAGAGTGTTCTGGAGTCAGACAGGCTTGAGTTTAACTTCCTAGTCCATCACATCTGAGCTGTGCGACCTTGGCAAGTTCCTTAACCTCTCTGGGCCTCAATTTCCTCATCCTTAAAATGGGGATAACAGAAGGTTGAGACAAGAATTAATGAGCTAACACGTGTCACCCTTACAGCCCAGCCATAATAAATGCTTAACAAATGTGAGCTGCTCTGCTACAGCTGCTGGAAGATTTACTCAGTATTCATAGTGGTGGGGCCCAAGTCACCAGGGGACAGTGAGCTGAGGGGTGCAGGGGGCCGGGAGGAAGGCTGTGGGATCCACCAGCACGGCTCTTCTCTCTAGCCGACGAATGGGTCCCAGCTAACACCGAGCCCGTGGAGCGGTGTGGCTTCACCGTCAAGAATCTCCCCACGGGAGCAAGAATCCTCTTCCGGGTTGTTGGGGTCAACATTGCAGGCCGTAGCGAGCCAGCCACTCTGGCCCAGCCGGTCACCATCCGGGAGATTGCAGGTGAGTGACCCCTGGCCCCTGACCCTGCTCTTCCAAAGGCCAAGTTGGACTCATCCGACCTGCCCTTTCCCTGTCATCAGTAGACCCCAGAAAACCTCATCGTCATTGTCTCTTGTCCCTCGAATGACCCCCCAGCCCAGTGCTGAGCCCCCTCCCTGTGTTTGTGCCCTCAGAGCCACCCAAGATCCGTCTCCCCCGCCATCTCCGCCAGACTTACATCCGTAAAGTGGGAGAAGCTCTCAACCTTGTCATCCCCTTCCAGGTACGGGGAGCTGGGGTCAGGGGTCAGGGGTCAGGGGCAGCTACTGTGGCAAGACTCATCCACAGCAAGACTCTTGTGCCCCACCGGCCTCACCCTCTGTCTTCCCCCAGGGAAAGCCTCGGCCCCAGGTGGTGTGGACGAAGGGCGGGGCCCCCGTGGACACCTCCCGTGTACATGTGCGGACCAGTGACTTCGACACCGTATTCTTCGTGCGCCAGGCAGCCCGCTCGGACTCGGGGGAGTATGAGCTGAAAGTGCAGATCGAGAACATGCAGGACACGGCCACCATCCGCATCCGGGTTGTGGGTGCGCAGCCGGGCCAGGAGGGGAAGGGGGCAGGAGATGAGAGGAGGGGTTGGGGAGCAGGTGAGGGAGGTGAGATGGGGGAGCCCTGAGGGAGAGAGATTGGGGTGGAGGCAGGAAGTGGGGCGACATGGGGCAGGGGGCATCCAGGGACCCACGGGCTGGCCTACAACACCGCCCCCTTCCAGAAAAGGCAGGGCCGCCGGTGAACGTGATGGTGAAGGAGGTGTGGGGCACCAACGCGCTGGTGGAGTGGCAGCCCCCCAAAGATGACGGGAACAGTGAGGTCACGGGGTATTTGGTCCAGAAGGCCGACAAGAAGACGATGGTGAGTGAGGGAGGAGGGGCTGTCGGTGGGGACGATGGGGGAAAGCCGGCCAGGTCAGCAGCGTGGGTGCAGATGCTCCCGTCTCACAGCGGGGGAGACTGAGGCCCAGAGAGTGGGTTGGGGCCTTTTCTTTCTTTTTTTATTGAGGTAAAATTCACACAACCGAATGAACCATTAGCCATTTTAAAGCGAACAATTCAGCAGCATTTAGCACATTCACAGTGTTGTGCAACGACCACCTCTATCGACTTCCAAAACGTTTTCCTCACCCCAAAAGGAAACCCCACACCCATGAGCGGTCACCTCCCATCCTCCCCGGACCCAGCCCCTGGCACCACCAGCCTGCTTTCTGTCTCTGTGGATTTACTTACTCCGAACATTTCACATGGAGAGAGGCCTCCCTTGTGCCTGGCCTCTTTCGCTAGCATAATGTCTTCAAGGGTCATCCGTGAGTCAGTGCCCCGTTCCTTTTCCTGGCTGAGTAATATTCCACTGTCTGGATGGATCACATTATCCACCCATCCGCCACACTTGAGTCGTTCCACCTGTTGGTGATTTCGAATAGTGCTGCTAGGAGTGACGGGTTCTCCTAACCCCTGGCCCTTCTTGTGTCTGTGTCCACTTGTGTGTGTTCCCCATGTGTCCCCGACTCGCCCCGTCCCTCCCTGTCCTCACACCAGGAGTGGTTCAACGTCTATGAACGCAACCGGCACACTTCCTGTACTGTGCCCGAACTCATCATAGGCAATGAATACTATTTCCGTGTTTTCACCGAGAACATCTGCGGGCTCAGTGACTCCCCTGGTGTCTCCAAGAACACGGCCCGCATCCTCAAGACAGGTGCTGCCCTCCCTCCCAATCCCACCCCCACTGCCCTCTTGGCTGGGGTCCCACCTGGACTCCTCCGGCCCGACCCCCTGGCCACGGGGGAGAGGTGGTCGGGGTTCAATCCCTGGTTGGGGCTGGGGGACAGTCCAGATCAGTCACCTCACAGATGTATCTCCCCTCTGCAGGAATCACCTTAAAACCATTTGAGTACCAGGAGCATGACTTCCGGATGCCTCCCAAGTTTCTTACGCCTCTCATAGACCGGGTGGTCGTGGCTGGGTACACTGCGGCTCTCAACTGCGCCGTCAGAGGCCATCCGAAGGTGCCCGGGGCAGGGCCCAGATCTGTGTGTGTGTCGCATGTGAGACCCTGGTGGGAATCTCCCACACGGTGAAGCCCCCACTCCGTAGCACACCGCTCTTCTTCCCTGAGTTCTCCTCTGTTTCATGGCATTTGCTCATTTTTAACCCATTTCCTGTTTCTCTCCTCCTCTGGCCAGAGCCCAAGTCTCAGACAATCGGCCCCTGTCCCTGTCTTTCTGTCTTTTCCTTTGCCTAACGACTGCCAGGCGACAGCTCATCCCGGCAGCCTAAGGAGCGGGCCATTCAGTCTCTCTTGCCCTGTCCAAGGACAAATGCCAGTCCCTCTGGGGGCAGGGGCAGTCTAAACCTCCACGGCTGCCAGGGTCTTCCTGCTCCATCCCGGTTTCCAGACTGCTGTTTGGGAGTATGGACGCTTGCAACCTTGAGCTTGAGTGGCTCATCTAGAACAGGGGTTGGCAAACTATGGCCCACAGGCCAAATCCACCTAGCATTTGTTTCTCTCAATAAAGTTTTATTGGAACATGGGCCACACACATTTGTTGACATTTTGGAGGCAGAGTTGAATAGTTGCAACAGAAACCGCAGATCCTACAAAGCCTGAAAATGGCCCTTTATGGGAACAGTTTGGCGACTGCTGGTCTAGATTCCAGGTTTTTAGCTTTAGCACCTTTAGGCACACTGTGGATTCGTCTCTGTCTACTCACTAACTCCACTAACCCCACTCGTTCATTCTGCTCATTTACTCACCTACCAATCCACTCATTTACTCAGTTCATTCATTCACTCCATTTGCTTATTGACATCATTCATTAATTCACTTTCATTTGTTCACTTCATTTATTCTTTCACCAAACATTTTCAGGGACTTTCCATGCACTAGGTGAATCGAACAAGAAGTTTTCTGTATGTTGGGGGAGACCCACATTAACCTAAAGTCACACAAATAAAATAAAACTAAAAAGGGACCAAAGAGTGCTAGAGAAACGCAGGCAGTTATGAGAGTGTAAAATAGGAGTTCCTGTCCCAGTCTAGGGGCCAGGAAGGGACGTGTGAGCTGAGACCTGAAGGGGAGGCAGGTTGCTAGTTAGGTAGAAAAGGAAGGGACAAGCAGTAGTGGAAGAGGGAACAGCCAGTGCCAAGGTCCTGAGGTGGGAGCCTATCTGGTCTGTTTTGAGGAACAGTGAGGTGGCCAGTGTGGCCGGGCGGTGGCGGGGAGGTGAGTGCAGAGGAGTAACGGGGTCAAATCATATAGGGCCCGTGGGCTGCTATGAGAGGTGAGCTCTCGATTGGGAGAGCCATGGGAAGCCCTCAGCACGACACTGTGAGGTAGGGACTATCAACCTGCTTTCACAGAAGAAGAGACTGGGGGTCACAGAGTAGAAATGACTAGTCCAAGGATATCCAGCAAGGAGGAGGCACAGCCTAGAACCCACATGTTCCTCCTGAGCCCCACTTCGCCATTGCCCAGGGGACCCTCTCTAAGTTGGCTTCCTCTCCCGCTCCCTTCAACAGCCAAAGGTTTCCTGGATGAAGAACCAGATGGAAATCCGAGAAGACCCCAAGTTCCTGATGACCAACTACCAGGGGGTCCTGACGCTGAACATCCGCCGCCCCTCGCCCTTCGATGCTGGGACTTACACCTGCCGGGCCGTCAACGAGCTGGGCGAGGCGCTGGCCGAGTGCAAGCTGGAAGTCCGAGGTGAGATCTAGGAAGGAGTCGGACCCGGGCCCTCTAGCATGACTGGGAAGCCAGGTCTGGACCCAAACAAGACAGATGCAGTGACATGTGCTGAAATGAAGGCAGCACGGGGCACTGGGGGAATTGGGCTGGGGGAGCCCCTGACCCAGCGCGGGCAGGAGGAGACCCAGAGGGTTTTTCCGAAGGAGCTGAAGGGCCAAGAAGAGGGAGGTGAGTGGGGGAGAAAACCTCAGCAAATGTCCCCAAGGCCTCTGGTGCTCCTGGACGCACGTGGGTAGAGGAGGTGCCTCAGATGAAGCAGACAGGGATAACGGCAGAGGACAGGGCCTGTGGGAGCCCAAAACAGGCCCCCTCCCCAGCCTGTCCCCAAGCTCCTTCCTTCCTGCTCCTGCCTCTCCCTGCTCCGCCCCCTCCTCTCTGCCCCATGGCTCTACCCTGCTCAAGTGTCATCCTTTTCCTCCTGATCCCCTTCCCAGCCCCGTCCCCAGCCCGCTGCCTGTCTCTCCCTCCTGTCCGTCCCCACATGGCCCTAGAGGGGGTCTCTGTGTCCAGAGCCGATCTGCCCTTCCCCTGCTCCCAGCCCTCCCAGGGCTCCCCGGTGCCCCCGCAGCCCCTCGGCCTGGTGCTCACCGTCCTGCTCCGGCCCCAGCCCCGCCTGCCTCGCGTTCTCCCTGCGCACTGCGTGCCAGCCACACCGAGCTGCTGGCTGTTGCACAAACTGGCCATGTTTTCTCCCGTTGCTGGGACTTGCACATGCTGCTCCCTCTACCTGGAGCCCACTTCCTCGCCTCCTTTGCCTCAGGCTCCGGCCCCTCAGACATCAGCCAGTTCAGGCTCAGTGAGGCGCCCACTCACCAAGACCCCCAGAGCAGGCTGACACCAATATGGACCTCCAGAGTCCCTCCCCGCCCATGACCTCTGACCACTTAGACTTCCCCTGGCCCTGAGGACAGCGCAGCAGACAGAAGTGGCTGGGGACCCTTAACAAGGGCTCTGAGAGGACACTTTCCAAACCTGTCTGTCACTGTAGATCACTGCCCTTCCAGACTGACTCCATTTCTAATACTCTCTGTCCCCTGTATCCACTATTGAATCAGTTCAGAAATACTTCGACGTCAGGATTCCAGTGACTGCTCACAGCCAGCAGCTGCTCAGAGCGCCCCAGGGACAGTAACCGGGGCACCCTGATGCTGGGTTGGCTGGCCAGGGACAAGCACCCAATGGTGAAGTATCACCTCGCTCCCCTGCTGGTCACATGGACACAGCAGGCGGAGACGACGGGGAGGGCGCAGGACTTCGGGAAGAGGCATGCCCAGGCCCACCTCACCCACCCTTTTCTCATTGCCCCCATAGTGCCACAGTGAAACTTCTCCCACTGTCAAGACGATCAGCTGCTGTCCTAGCCCCAATCCCACACCTCCCGGGACTGTGTTCTTTCCAGAGTTCTCATTGAGAACAAAACAGGCTTGTCTCAGACTCGCGTGTGTCTGTCCTTCTTGAATCTGTCGCTCCGCCTTCCTCCTCCTGTGGGGCATCAGTCACATTCAAACAGACCAAAGTGGGGCCATCTTGGAACAGCTACTTTAGTGGGGGGGGACCACGTTGCCATGGCAACTACAGTGTATCTGGTGAGCCCAAGCCCGGGGCAGCAGCTCTGGGACTAGCTTCGGGGAGCAGGGAGGACACAGGCTGGCTGCAGTGGCAAAGACAGTGAGTCAAAGATGAACCCCAGGCCAGACTGAGAAGGCCGTTCCACTGACGCAGCCATGTCTGCGTGGTGGGCACCAGATCTCAGTGGTGGCCCAAGGAGCAAGACACAGTGAACCGAAGACCAGGTGGAAGAGGCCATTCTGGAGAAAAGCTACTGCCAGGCAGCCATGTTGAATTGGTGACAATGGCGGAACTGCTCATGACCTGGTTGTTGGTTCTTAAGTGGCCGATCTTTATTAACTTTAATAATTCATCTCTCTGGCCTGAGGCAAGGTACTTTGATCTCTAGTCCTCTGGTGACCTCAAAGGATGTTGGAAGAATCAGAGTCCCCATAGTTCAGAGGTCTGCGGGTCAAGTCTGGCTTCCATGGCTTGGAGCTGGGCGTAAGGGAGAGCTGGTTTCAGAGGCGTGACCAGCAGGCGGAGCTGCACTGGGGGGTGGAGGGGGGGATTTTAAAAGGAAGAGGCCCACAGGTTCCAGCGCCCCACCTTCTAGGACTGGCTCCCCTGGGGGCCTCACAGGGAACTGGACACCTGGCGTGGCTCGCACTACCCCTGCAGATCCCACTTCAACGGGTCAAGGTGTGGGTGGGTGTGTGTTTCCAATTAGGACACTATGGCCACCTTAGCTAAGGGCTACTCTCAGACACAGGCAGCCAGGTCCCCAGCCCCCTCCTCCACCCCCTCACCCCCTCCTCCCCTCCTCCCCTCACCTCCTTGCACTCCAGCTGGGCCTCTGCGTCATCTTCCTCGTCGTTGTCAAGGTCCCCCAGTGCCAAGTCCTGGGT
The DNA here is from genome assembly GCA_028533085.1 of Varecia variegata. Classification (NCBI taxonomy): domain Eukaryota; kingdom Metazoa; phylum Chordata; class Mammalia; order Primates; family Lemuridae; genus Varecia; species Varecia variegata. The sequence continues at coordinate 20,789,712 of CM052449.1, read as the reverse complement.
GAAGGGCACGGCTCCCTGGGCCGAGTGGAAGCGCAGGCGGTAGAGCAGCCGCACCCACTGGCCGAACTCTCGGTCTCGGGTCTCAGCCGGGGCCCGCAGCTGCAAGTAGAATGCGCGGCCGGTGCGGAACTTGACCTTGAGCTGGCAGCGGCTTTCATCGTGGACAAAGAGCTGGACGAACTGCAAGGGGAACAGCCTGGGCGGACGACAGGGGCGGCTTCAGGTGCTGCCCCACTGACTCAGCCTTCCAGGCCCCTGGTGCCCTTGGGGTTGGGCGTCCCGCCATGCCACCCCTCCCCCGGCCCGGAGGAATCCTTTTTCACTTTCATTGCCTTTTGAATTTAAGTCCATCCTCAACTTTCTTCCAGTCACACATCCCCTTTTTGCTCCCACTGGTCCTCTCTCCTAAATGCCAGACTCGAATATGCAGCTGCCTGCTTGACATTTCCATCTGTGTGTTGGATCGACCATCTGACATAACTTGTCCAACAACCGAATTCCTGATCCCCCAGCCCCGCCCCCAACCTGCTCCTCTCGGACTTCCCCATTTTAGCTACATCCCCCCACTTGCCCGGTCAAGAATCTTGGCGTCGCCCGATTTGACGTTCTCTCTCACACCCTCATTTAATCATGCCACCAAATTCTGGTGGCTCCACCTTTAAAATGTATCCACAATCCAACCACTTCTCACTCCCTTCCCGCCCCCACTGGGTCCAGCCACTAATTTCCGCCCTGGGCTCACTGCCTCCGCCCTTGGCTCCTAAAGTCTGTGCCCCACCAGGCCACCAGAGGGCGGCGGTTAGCACCTCGGACAGCTCAGTTCCCTCCCGTTGCTCCCAGCTCACTCTTAACTGCAAAGCCCTCACCAAGGCCCTGTGGGATCTGCTCTTTAGTCCCTCTGCCTCATCTCCTGCACTTGCAGCCACACTGGCCTCCTCGCTGTTCCATAAAGACGCCAGGCTCACTCCTACCCCAGGACCTTTGCACAAGCTATTCCCACCACCTGAAATACTTTCTCCAGCCACTCCCGTGACTCACCCCCTTCATCTCCCTTGCATCCTTCTCAGGAAGTACCTTCTCAGGGAGGTCTCCCCCAGTCTATCTGCAACCACATCCACCCTGGCAGACCTCCCCATGGCCCTTCCTGGTCTTATATGGCCCCATAGACCTCTCTCCCTATCTGATGACTTGCCATTTATTCTGTCTGCCTTCCCGGTAGAAAGTGAGCTCCTTGGGGGCAGGAATTTGGGGCCAATTTTGTCCAGTGCTGTTCTCTGGTACCCAGAGCTGACACACAGCAGGTGTTCAGCCCATGCATAGCAATATTACTTCCAGCAATGGATCGAACACACTCCCTTACACCTGTTCACAGACTTTCCCAACACGGGTTCCCCTGCCGCACTGGTTGTAACCCCAAGACAAGGGACAACCTCAGTGTCACTTAGTGGGTGACTTGATTATTGACCCCCAAGTGGAAGAATAACAGCTGACGTTTACGGAGCACTTATTCTGTGCCAGGTGCTGTTCCAAGCACTTTGCATTTGCTCAGTTTATCCCCTGACAGCCCTGGGAGGTGGGCTCTCCTCTTATCCCCATTTTCCAAATGAGGAAACCGAGGCATAGGCAGGTAGGGGAAGCCTGGCCAAAGCCAGTGAAGAAGTGAAGCCGCGATCTGAACCCAGGCCATCTGAAGGCAGACAGTTGTTCAGGGACATCCCCTCCCGTATTAAGAGCAAGAGGCTGGCACAAGCTTGATGTCCAGGAACCCAGAGCTCACTCAATTGTGTATGTCCAAACAAGTCTGTTGGTTGTACCCATGGCCAGATGTGTAGGGTCACAGTGCTGATGATGGAGTGGGTACTGCAGAGAGGTGGCATACAGCTTGTGTCCACTGCTGTTTTTAAAGAAAGGATGGGCCCACATGTGTGCCTCTTGGAAACTGCTTCAGAATAGCTCAGGGCTGCAAGTTGGTTAGACAGAAGTAAGGGGCTAGGGGATGAGTCTTGTGGCCAAGTCAGCAGAGCAACTGCAATGTTTTCACTTCATTTGGGGAGGGGGCTTAGGGTGCTGAAGCTTAGGGGGGGTGTCAAAGCCACCACTCAGCACAGTCACTAGTGTTCTTCTAACTGCAGGTCATGACTCAGTGAGTGGTAAGGTCAACTGGTGGAACGATTAGCATTTAAAGTAAAAGGAATGGTGTAGAAGAGAAAACATCCTAGTGTTCCACCCCAGCGTCAGAATACTGCTTTGTGAAGTTTTTAACTTGGGGGCAGAGGCGGGGAGATACATAAAGGCTGTAAGCAGCCTCCAGCACTTTCAGATCTGAAGCTGATTCTGCCACAGAGTTACAAAAAACCTTTTGGATCTCAGAACTGCAAAGGATTGTGGACCTGTGTGTGTGTGTGTGAGACAATGTGAGTTTGTCCTTCCTTTATTCCTTCCCTTCTTCCTTTCCTTCTTTGCTCCCTCTCCCTTTTCTTTTCTCCCTCTCTCTCTCTTTCACTGTGAGATGTTGTCAAAAACGTGAAAGCTGCTGGGAGAATGTTTCTGTAAATACTATAAGCATGTAAATGTTTCAGTGTTTGCAGCTGGAGTTGGGGGTAGCAACTGGCATGGGCAAAGGGTCTACCTTGCACTGTGTTTGTTTTCCCTGTGGGTTTGCATTACTTCTTCAATGAAAAACTGAGACCTAAAGGGGCGGTGTGTAGCAAGGCGTGGGGGCTCAAGAGTCCTAAGATAGGAAATCACGCGGAGCTCGAGGTTCCAATTCCAGCCCGTTCCCGACCCACTGTGGGAACCTGGGCAACTGGCTCCCTGCTCTAAGCCTCAGTTTACCTCTTTGGAGAATGGAGCTAGGGAGCCACCTGATGAGGATATGAGGTCAGAGATGAGAGCATGTGCATGGCCTAGGGTGCACCTGGCATGCAGCAGACACTACATAAGTGGTCATTCTCCTGACCCCTGCCGGGGTATAGCTGAGGACTGTCCCCTTCATATCTGTCTAGTCCCTGTTTTCTGGCCCCTGAGGGTTGACCTGTCCTTGTTCTCCCAGGTGGACCCTAGCCCAGAGAGGGCTGGCAGCCCATCCAAACTCCTCCCTGGGGGTGGTCTGGATGCCCAGAGCTTAGGGAGCAGGAGGTGTAGGCTGAGGTGGGGGCAGTCACCCAAAGAGCTGCAGGTGTCCGTTCTCCTTGGCAGGGCCTGCCAGCAGCAACAGGTCGGGGAGTTCCAGGGCTGGACTGGAGGCTGCCACCCCCATGGTGACCTTGTTGGCAACTTCTCCTAAGCGGGTCACCTGGGCCACAGGTCAGCAGTTAGAAGCAGGACAGATCAGGGGACAGAATTGGAGACGGATCAGAGGTCAGGAATCTTGGCAGGGTAAAAGGTCATGAACCAGGTAAGTTGAAAATCAGGTTGGGGGGCCAAATATCTTGGGATTAAAGCTCAAGAATCATGTGGGTGTGAAGTCGGGGACACTGAGGCAAGGGAATTAGAATCCGGGATTCATAGAGACGCTAAAGGGCTGGAGGTATGGGGAGGGGTCAGAGGTCACATAGAAGCTGGAAGTCAGGAATCCCACGAGGTGGACATCAGGGGGGACTGGTCAGAAGTAGGGAGAGCAGGGGTTTCCCAGGTCAGGAGGCCAAGGGTCAGGCCGAGGCTCTGGGGTCCTGGGGCTCCACACCTGCACGAAGTTGCTCTCAAAGATGGGAAAGTCTCGCAGCTGGTCGAACTCGCCGCTCTGGAGGTGGCGTTGGAGCCGTCCGGGACGGCCCGTGGGATAGGCTGGAACCAGGGGGCGTTCTAGAGGGGTGAAGTTCGGGGGTCTATCCCAGGAGGCTGGGCTTGACCCCCGCAGCGGGTAGGCGTCGGAGCCGTCCCGCTCTGAGGAAAAGGATATCTGATGTCTCCGAATAGCTGGTCCCATCCCTTACATGGTCCCCTCACTGATTCCCTCACCAGGTCCAACCCCTCCTGGTCTGGCTCTGCCTCTCACCTGCCATCCCACCTGGTGCCGCCTCACCTGCTCCACCGAGGGCCGGCCTAGGCTCATGCCCCCGCTTCATCGCAATGCCCCCGCCCCCAGAGCCGAACGTAGGGAGGAGCCGGCGCAGAAAACAGAAGGCGGGGCTGCGGGCACTGTGACATCACAACGTGGCGGACCGGGCTGAATGACGTCACCGAGAAGCCGACGCCTGTGGTGGCGACGTCACCGGAGGGACGGCCCTGGGGACCTGGGCGATCGCCCAGCCGACGCCTGGCCGCCAGAGCGGACGGACGGCAGTGCGCAGGCGCAAATAGCCAGCGCCGGCGCACAGGCGCCAGGATGAGGTCCCGCTCCTCCCGGCGTGCTCCGCGGCTCTCGGCTTACACCGGCCCCTGGGCTGGTGGAGGTGGCCGCGATGGCGGCCGGTGCCGGGGCAACTCGGCTGCTTCTGCTCTTGCTGATGGCGGTAGCAGCGCCTAGTCGGGCTCGAGGCAGCGGCTGCCGGGCCGGGGCCGCTGCGCGGGGGGTGAGTGCTCATTGGCTCTGTACAGCGGCCGAGGTCGACGGAAGCCGTGGGTCTTGGGGCTTTAGGTGGGTTAAGGTGGGAACGAGGTTGCGCTGGGCCGAGAAGGACGAGGTGAGAGAACCGCGGAAAGCCAGGCTGCAGCCGCGCGCGCGCACCAGGAGCCTCGGCAGGGCAAGAGGCCGCGGCGACTGGGAGAGAAAAACCAGAGGACAGTTCTGAAGGCTTTAGTCGTGAATATGTATGAGGGGGCGGGGCTCGGATGGAATCTTGGCGAATCGGACGTCGGGGCGGTTAAAATGAAAAAGATGTGGCGAGGGGCGCTTCAGGGATTGGAGACGAGTTCTTTCCTGAATATGCATGAGGGGGCGGGATCTTGGGCTTGCACTTAACCTTTAACGTGGAAATAGGGTCAAAGGTGTGAGGGCGAGGGTAGGTTTTGCAGAGGCGGGAGTGGTTTGGCGAGCTGGAGATCTTGAATGTGCTTGGTAGGGGCTGAACGCAGGCTGGGCTGTTAAGGTGAAAACGAGGCATTTTGGATCTTAGCATGGAAAGGAAGCCCTGGGAGAGGGAGGGTGTGTTTTAACTTATGATTATTTATAGCACAGGGTGTGAAGGTGACCTGGGGATAGTTGCCTTGGGAAGGAGGTTAGAGGAGTTTGTAGAGTCTGGTTTTCTGGGGATCAGATAGCCCGGATTATGCATATTCATGAAATGGGTGGTTCCCTTGCGAATGGGGGCAAGTGTCAAGTGTTTTGGGTTTTTTCTTCCTGCCTCTGGTTCTTGAATCAGGAAGGCATCAGTGATTGAACATGAATATGAAGATAAAACTCCACCCTCAGCCTGCCAGTCTGTCCTGGGGTCTGTGGGTCCTGCCCTGCTGAGGGCTTGGGTGGTCCTCACCTATGCCTGTCTCTCTTGCAGGCTGGGGTAGAAGGCCGAGAGGGCGAGGGCTGTGGCCCGGTGGGACTGCTGCTGGAGCACTCGTTTGAGATCGGTGAGTCCAGCAATTTCCTTTTCTGGACACTTACCTGGTGCCCTGTGAAGTCAAGACTCGGGGTCTGGGTGCTGTCTGGTGTGAGGCACACCATCCATTTACTAACAGCTTTGCCCATGGTGGGGTGTGGGAGGGGGACATGGAGAAGAGAAACACTGCGTTTAATGCCTCCAGACCTGTAAGACAAATCCCAGTTTCAGAACAGTCAGTGAAGCAGTAATAATTTCTGAGCAGACTTTTCCAGGCCTGTGGGGTTAGGCCCTGGCGTCTGCTCCATGAGCAGCTCTGCTAATTCTGACACAGCCGGGCTGTTGGGAGCTCCTGAGCTCTGCAGCCTTCATGTTTTGCCCCTGGGGAAACCGAGGCTCAGGAAGGTTATGTGACTGCCCTTGGGTCACCTGGCAAGGCAGAGGCAGGACTTGGGAGCTTTGGGGTTCATGCATCTGTCATGGGCTGCATTGTGAGGTAAGAAGGCAGGACATGGTAGGGTTGTCCCCGGTTTGCAGATGTAAAAATGGGGGCTCAGGTTGGGGAAGGAACCTGGTCACTCCTGGGTGGGGGCCAGACCAAGATTTGAATCCAGGGCTCCTGGCTCCTGCCTGGGTTGAAGGATGCATTTGGGGGTGGTCTCTGAGCCCAGGCTCCCCACAGATGACAGTGCCAACTTCCGGAAGCGGGGCTCACTGCTCTGGAACCAGCAGGATGGCACCTTGTCCCTGTCGCAGCGGCAGCTCAGCGAGGAGGAGAGGGGCCGACTCCGGGTGAGGTGGGGACCCCAGGGCTGGGCTGGGGCTCAGGGTGGGGGTGTCTGGTTATCTCTCCAGCTGCCCTGCTCTGGTTCCCTACAGCTCACCCTCTAGGTCTAGGTGGGGCCCAGCGCCTCCTGCCACTGAGTGAGTGCCTCACTCTCTGTCCCCTGATGACTGCCCCAGGCTGAGTGGTGCTGTGGCTGGCCTTAGTGCCAAAAATGTGAAGTGCCTGCCTCAGGGCCTGTGCCTATGCTGTTCCCTCTGCCTGGCACACCTTCCCCGACAGGGATCACACAGCTGGCTTCTCCGGTCTTCCACAGTTAGCTGAGATGTTTCATGATCACTGAGGACAAGATTTGCTCGTGAGGGGAAAGAGATCCTCAAAGTAGCTGTGGTTAGACAAGAGGTCACTTCTGCAACCTGCTTTGTGGCCTCCTCAAGGGCCCGGGCTCCTCCCAGGCCCAGTCTGAGCCTCCCTGGGGTGGTGCAGGGAGGCCCCAGGGCTCCGGGCCATGGGACAGAGGGGGAGAAGGAGGGGCGGGGGGGCAGCATCTTTTAGGGACAGTTTGCAAAGCCTGCGCAGTCCGTTTCCACTTCTGCCCTGTTGGCTGATGTGGCTGCGAGGGAGGCTGGGAAACGTGGGCTTTATTCTGAGAGCCGTGTGCCTGTGGGCGCTCTCCCCGAGGAAGGCGTCATAGTGAGGTTTGCCCGACCAGCCTTTCTGCATGGTCCCATGTGATTTTGTCACAGGTGTCCCCAAAGAGAGTTTATTGCTCGCGTGCTAGCAAGTCCAGGTGTGGGGCAGACGCCAGGTATGGCTAGATCCAAGTATAGAGAGGGTGTCTTCAGGACTCACTCCACCACTGGGCTGGGCTCTACTGTGCTTATCCCCCCAGGTAGGGTGGCCCCAGGTGCTCACAGCCTCACCCACCAACTGGGCCACCCAGTGAGAAGAGTCCTGGGGAGACCCAGGGCAGCCAGGCAGGGAGTGAGATGCTAGTGGGTGAGACTGGGGAAGGCCTTCCTCGCTGCGGCCTGCGGGGGTCACAGCCTGGCAGGGGCCAGCACCGTCCCTCGCACCAGCACCGCCTACCCGCCCTGCAGGATGTGGCAGCCCTAAACGGCCTGTACCGTGTCCGGGTCCCACGGAGGCCTGGGGCCCTTGATGGCCCAGAAGCCGGTGGCTACGTCTCTTCCTTTGTCCCCGCGGTGAGTTGGTGGTGTGGACCAGCCTCCCATCCTCGCCCCTGCCACCCGCCTCAGCCTGCTTCCACCACTGAGCCCCTCGAGGCCCTGGTGGCTGCAGAGGCTGCGAAGACACAGACCCGACCTTGCCCTGGTCTCCTGGTCCGGAGGGGTGGGCCTGGGGCTGGGTGCTTTAACGTGAGGACCCTGGGGAGGCTGTTGAGCCTGGGCTTGTGCCTGAGGGTGGCAGGGAGCCATGGAAAGGTTTGGAAAGATGCTTTGGGGGTCCTGTGGTGGGGGCAGGAAGCTGGGGGAGCCTGGGCAGCAGCCCCTGCTCTCCCCCTCCCCTTACCCCACGCCTCCCCTCAGTGCTCCCTGGTGGAGTCGCACCTCTCAGACCAGCTGACCCTGCACGTGGACGTGGCCGGCAACGTGGTGGGCGTGTCGGTGGTGACGCACCCTGGGGGCTGCCGGGGCCACGAGGTGGAGGATGTGGACCTGGAGCTGTTCAATACCTCGGTGCACCTGCAGCCGCCGGTCACGGCCCCGGGGTGAGGACGTGTGGGGCATTGGGGGTTCCTCTGCCTTTGCGGGTGTCTGCTGGCTGCCCCCTGGCCCTGGCCCCTTCTGCTGCAATTCCTGGAGGCCTCAGGGTCTGCAGGTCCCTGGACTCTAGCCCCTCACGCTGCTCCTCTCCTCTTGCCCCAGCCCAGAGACAGCGGCCTTCATCGAGCGCCTAGAGATGGAGCAGGCCCAGAAGGCCAAGAACCCCCAGGAGCAGAAGTCCTTTTTCGCCAAATACGTGAGTGGGGCTCCCCCGGCCTCCCCGCCCCCTTCCTGCCAGGCCCCTGGGGCCTGATCCTCCGTGTCCCTGTCCACAGTCCCCCACCCAGCTCCTCTCTGTTCCTTGTCCTCTGGGCCTCCTGCGCATGGGCCCCTTAAACTCCCAGTGCCTCTGTGCGTGTCTCTCTGGCACCTGGGCCGAGCCCAGGCCCGGAGTCGGGGGCTGAGGGCTGTGGAGCACATACCCTGCCGCTGCCAGCTTGAGGAAGTGGTCCTGGGACCGACCGGGCGTGCTGGGCAGGCACGGGCACTGGAGTTAGAGTCCTGCTTGTGACAGACAAGAGGCTCGTTTGGAGGAAGAGAGTGAGGAGGAATGGGCTGGCTCTGGGGTGCAGGCCCGAGCCAGGCTGTAGAGGAAGGGAAGGGACAGAGGTTCCAAAGGAACGAGGGAGGCGGCAGGTCCTGTGGGAGGTTGCGCAGGAAGGCAGACAGGAGCAGCTGTGAGGCACGTGGCCCTGGGGAAGGGCGCGGGCGGGGGGCGGGGGAGGCGGGCAGCACGGTGCCCGGAGGGCTGGCATGGAGCTCAGGAGGGAAGGGCCCCTGCGGCCGGAGCCCGAGGCCAGGCAGGGAGGCTGGGGGTGCTGGAGGGGCGGCTCTCTGGGGAAGGCCACTTGCACCCGAGCCTCAGGTCTGCCCTCGTCTGGAGACTGGTGCTAGGTCGCGGCACGGGCCCAGGGCAAGCCAGGGGCCACAGGGAGGCCGTTGTGGCCTGAGGGGGAAGGGTGCTGGCAGCCGGTGATGCGGAGCCCGGCTCTGCCGAGCGCCGTCCCTGGAGGGCCCAGTGCTGCTGCCCTCAGCACAGTCTAACAGCCGCAGGGAAACTGAGGCCCAGAGAGGCTGAGGCCTTGCCTGCCCTGGCTCTGCCCTGCCGCTTGCTGGGGGTTCCTCCTGCCCTGCCAGCCCTGACCTGCGCCCCCCTCCCTCCTCAGTGGCACCTCATCCTGGGGGGGGCCGTGTTGCTCACAGCCCTGCGTCCTGCTGCCCCAGGGCCCGCGCCGCCGCCGCAGGAGGCTTGAGTGAGGACCGAGACCCCCTCCCGCCTCCGCCCCTCCCGCACCCACAGCCCTCCCCAACCTGTAGTGACGTAGTGGACCTGGGCCCCCTCCCTTCACTTGGCCTCCCCTCGTGCTGGCTCTACCTGCCCCCACCACCCCGGGCAGGTGACACCCACGCTCATCCCCTCTCTGTCTCTGTGTCTGTCTGTCTGTCGTCCGCAGTGGATGTACATCATTCCTGTCGTCCTGTTCCTCATGATGTCAGGAGCGCCGGATACCGGGGGCCAGGGCGGGGGTGGGGGTGGAGGTGGCAGCGGGGGCAGTGGCCGGTGAGGGGCTGGGGCTGGTCAGTGCCCCTCCTCTGTCGCCCAGAGGCCTTCATCCCTGCTGGAGTCTCCCATGTCCTTGGCCATCCCAGGAAAGATTTGCCAGCCCCTCCTGTGTGCCCATCCCATGAGGGGAGGACACCCCCCACCAGGAGACAGCATGCCACCTGCAGGAGCCCCTCGCCCTCTCTGGGCCTCTGTGTTCCTATTGACAGAGCAGTGGCTGGATTCTGGGCCCTTGGGCGTCCCCTGCCCGAGTCTGCTGCAGCCCTGCCTCCCCTGTGTCCCTGCTGTGGCCCCAGAGGCTTCCCTTTGCCCTCAGGATAGCGTCCTGCCTCCTGGGCCACTGGCGGCTCCAGCCTCTCTGACTTCGTGCACGCACCCCCTCCAGCCCCCCCCGCCCCTGCCCCCGCAAGCCCGTGCAGTCTGGGATCATGCCGAGTCCTCTCCAGCCTCCGTGCCTTTGTTCGGGGTGGTCTCACCCTCCCGCCCCTAGCCAGGTAGATGGCCCTGTCCAGGCTCCCGCCGGTGCCCCCCTCGCTCGTCTGACCCTGGTCTGGGCTACAGCCTCTCCGCTGTCTCCCTTGAGGGCACGAGGGGCACTGGCTCGACTCCTGCCCCTGCCCCTCCCCGTGCAGATAGAGTCCTGCCCTCAGGACACCAGGCCCCCGGTGACCTCTGGGCTGGGAGGAAAATGTTTAACATAAAAAAGAAGCAAAGCAAAACTGACACTCAGTGGAGTCAAGGGCCACATGCTATACAAGAACCCTTCCCAGCTGTCCCATTCCCTGCTGTCCCCTTCCCTGGCTGTCCCCTTCCCTGGCTGTCTGCTCTCAGCAGGATCTGAGCAGCCCACCTGGAGCGCGGCCTCTGCAAGTCATCGCCCTCCCTTTTAAATCTATTTAAAAACATTGACAACATACTGAAATACGTGAACGTTTTGAAAAGTTACAGCTTCCGACAGCCAAATGCAACTGTGGTTTTGGCTCGAGACGGCCGTGGTGTGCAGGCTTTACTGAAATCCACTGTTCATTTCATATGTTACTAAGGAACAAGAAAATGGCCGTCCTTGTCGTCGTCCTCGCCATGTAACGCTCAGCTGTGTCGTGTGGCAGTTTATTATTAAACTGTTTCCCAAATGTGCGACATTCCGCTTGCTTCCTGCTTTATATGGTTATAAATAGTACCACAGAGAATGTTGTCGTCTAATCTCTCTTTGGTGGAAGTCTGAATGGTTTCCTTGGGACGAGGGACTAAAAGTGGAATGACTCTGGCAGATCGGAGACGTTTTTACGAACAGGTAATACAGTCACATGGCTCCGCTGAGCAGGTAGGTGCGTGGCAGAATGTCACGTTCCCTCCTGCACTTGTACTTGCTTTTTGTTCTCCCTCCTAGAGTGGCTGTTTGCCAGCCCAAACCCGCAATGTGCAGTATTCACCCCTGTTTGTAACACAAAAGCAGCTAATTTGCGTGGGCGTGGACCTTCCTTGCCAGAGCCCAGCAAGTGTCCTCGTTCTCCATCCACCAGGAAGATGGACCATGTCCGCCACTGGCCAACTCTGCCATGTCCCATGGATGTAGATAAACTAGGATAAAACTGGACTGGAATGGCCGGGCACAGGCAAAGGGCGCTGGCAAACTTGGTCTGTGTTGCCAAGTGACCCTCCATGGTGACCTGCCTTGCCACAGTCCTAGAATAGCGAACCTGTTTCCCCATGGCCCCACCAGCAGACCACATTCCCAAGCTCTTGGGTTTTGGCCAGTCCGATGCGTTCAAAAATGGTATCGTGGTGCGATGCCCTGCACTTCCGAGAACAGGCTGAACATGCTTGAGCTGCAGGTATTTCCTGAGAACTGTTCTTGTCCTTTGCTCAGTGGCAGCTCGTTCATTTTCACATTCCTCTGTGGTTCACCCGTGGCTTCCAATGTGCGGAAGTTGCTCAGGTCTGAAAGTTCTCCCGGTTCCTGGTGCTCTTGGACTTGGGTCTTGCCCAGGGCCCTTCCCTTGGCCTCTTTTCACTCTGCAGCCCTGAGGTGGCTCAGAGCCCACTCCAGGGATCCAGCCACCCCACTGCCCTGCGACAGATGGCCTGAGGGGCCTCAAGGGTCTGGCCAGTTTTTGTTCCCTTTGTCCATCATGCCACATGCCTGCCAGCATTGGGTGTTATATTTTTACAGATTTCTTGGTAGCTTTAACGTAGAAAATGGAGTCTTAGGGTAGATTTAACTTTGGATTCTTTCTCCACCAGCGAGAGAGAGAGTGAGTGTGCTGTTTCTGTCTTCGTTCCATGAGAATTCCTCTTCTAGATTATTCCAGAGGTCTGTTGGTCTTTTTTTTAGAGACAAGATCTCTTCACCCACATTGGAGTGCAGTGGTGTCATGATAACTCACTGTAACCATGAACTCCTGGCCTCAAGTGATCCTCCCACCTCAGCCTCCCAAGTTGTTGGGACTACAGGCTCAAGTCACTATGCCCAGGTTTTTTTTTTTTTTTTGTAGCAACAAGGTCTTGCTATGTTGCCCAGGCTGGTCTTGAACTCCTGACCTCAAGTGATTCTCCCTTCTCGGCCTCCCAAAATGCTGGGATTACAGGCGTGAGCCACTGCGCCAAGCCTTCCACAGGCATTGATTGCTGCTTTTTGGAAAGTGTTCACAACTCAGAGTTCTGAACCTTTTGTCTAATGTGCAGATGTTTTCTCAGCCCAGTCCTTTGCAGGACCATCTTAATTTTTAATGGGCTGAGCTTTGGGATCTTTATACATCTGATTACATCTTTCCTTCTAAGACTCAATTGTTTTCAGGTTGGCTGAGTTATCCTGTGGTGTGTTCTTGTCAATGTCTGAGATTGTTCAGGCTCCCCAGGGCTCTGTCCTTATTCAACTTCTCTTCCAGTTCTTGCCTGTCCCTGGGGAGCCCATTCACCATTTTATTTTACTGACCAGCATGTCTAGGGACAAAGTTTGAAACTCAAAAGATGCAGTAGGATCCATAGCGAGGAGCCTTCCACTCACTTCTGACTCTGACACTCACTGGGGGCAGCCTGCGTTTTCTGTCACCGTGTCATTTTGGAGATACTTTCCTATGTAAATAAGCAAATGCACGTGTAAATAGTTTTGCAAAAGTGCATTGCTCTTGGTTTTTTTTTTTTTTTTAAACCTCCATTTGACATAAGCTGGAGAGGTTTCCCTCTCTGGTGGAAAGTACACCCTCATTCCGGGATATGGACAGCTTGGAATGTACTGCATTGGTCCCTGGTTGATGGGCATTTGGGTTGTTCCAAACATCACTGCAGGAATCCCCATGTTCCTGCATCACTTTGTACACATGCATGCATGTCTGCAGGACACATGGCCAAGTGGGGACTTACCGGGGTACAAGGATGTATGTGTGGTGGGCGTGGTGGCTCACACCTGTAATCCTAACACTCTGGGAGGCCGAGGCGGGAGGATCACTTGAGCTCAGGAGTTTGAGACCAGCCTGAGCAAGAGCGAGACCCCGTCTCTACTAAAAATAGAAAAAGTTAGCCGGGTGTGGTGGCACGCCCCTTGTAGTCCCAGCTACTTGGTGAGACTGAGGCAGGAGGATCACTTGAGCCCAGGAGTTTGAGGTTGCTGTGAGCTAGGCTGAGGCAACGGCACTCTAGCCCAGGCAACACAGCAAGACTCTGTCTCAGGGAAAAAAAAAAAAAAAAATATATATATATATATATATATATATATATATATATATGTGATTTTGGTGAATGCTGCCCCATTGCTACTCTAGGTCTCAGCCACCCTCTCTCTGCACTGGAGGTTCCAAGCAGCCCCTCTTCACCAGTGGTACCCAAATCCATCTCTAGCTCCAACCCCCTCCTGCTCCCCAGACCCAGGGCCCCATCTGCCTCCCGGGCTCCTTTCCAGGATGCTTTAGGGTCCACTGAAGATGTCAGTACCTCCCACCTACCCGGGTTGGGTGCTCCTCCAGAGATCTTTGTTCCAGTGAGTGGTGCCACCACCTGCCCAACCTCACAGACCACAGTGCTTCCCTGCCCCAGTCCTGTCCCCCAATGAACCACCATCCCAACCCCTAAAGTTCTTGGGCTCATCCCTTCATCTCTGTCCCCATGGTCTCAGCCCTAGCTCCAGCCTCATCCTTTCCCACTGGGACCACCAGCCTCCTTCTTGGGCTCCCAGCCTCCAGCATCCTTCTCCAGTCCCTCCCCCTCACGGGGGGCTTTCTGACACCAGAGCTGACCCCACCGCTCCCCTGCTCACAGCCCTCCCATGGCCCTCCACTGCCCACAGGACAAAGTCCCAGAACCTCTTTCTGCCATATTCCCTCTCTGTTGCCACTGTCCTGACCCCAGCTCAGCCTATATTCTCTCCCTCCTGGATGCTCACCCCAGTCACATGACTTTTGGTCTAAGATGTGAGAGCACCTTTGAGGTAAATGCCCAGTGAAGGGATTGCCCCCCCCTTCCCCCCCTCACCCCTTGGATACCCTTCTTTGCCCCACAAAATGTCACTTGCTCCCTGGCATTGAGAAAGCATCCCCCTTCCCAGCCTGGGGTTTCATATTGGCATTTAGTTGTTCTCAGCACATAGTTGTATGACAAGCAATCTTTTAAAATATAGAAGACTATATTTAGAGCTTTGTAAAACTTTTTACTACACCCAAATTGTGGCTTCTGGAAACAATTCTGTATGCTTGTTTATTTAACCTGTCAGAGAGACTCCGTGGTGAGGAGCAGGGGCTAATTACTGAGACCTCTTTAGCTGTCAGTCCATCCACCTTTGCTTCCTCCCACCTGCCAATTAGCAAGGCGTAACAATGTCCCTATAAAGGAAACAAACACAGTTTGGCCCAATTCCTGGAAATGCAGTCTCCCCAACAAGCTTGTGTAAACCAAATCCCATTTCTTTTGTCTCTCTTAGTAAAGTCCCACTTACATTTCCATGGTAATGCAGGAGAGAATTCACCATTAGAACGACTTGAAAAGTTCAGAGGTTTAAATTGGCATACCAAGAAGTTTGCTGGGTGTGATGTTTATACATTGATTAGGAGCAAAATTTTTATTTTTACAAAATTTGCAAATTCTCCCTCTCCACTACCCCACACCCAACAGCCCCTATCCCTGCCCCAGGCATTCAAGTCATTGTTCATTTTGTTGGGATCATTCTCAGTGTCTAATACAGCTTGGTTGCAGTTCCATCCTGTGCCAGTCGGTGGCGATAGAGGATCCCACACGCTCAGAGTGCCTCAGGCAGATCCCTGTGGCTGCTCGCAATGGAGAGAAGTTCCCTGCAGGGGGCACTGTTGGTCCTTCAGGCAAGGCCGGTTCCCTGGAAGCCTAGCAGTGGCTGGTTTTCAGAAACACTGGGTGCCCATGTTCTCATCTGTGAAATGGAAGTCAGGTGAGGCCCTCCCAGCACTGGGGTGTTCCATGCTGCCTGAGGAAGAGAAAATGGCGGAGGGTTGGGGAGGAGAACAGAGCAGAAAGAAAGTTCTCATCCGCTTCTCACCAAACTCAGGAGCCCAGGAGTGGGTTCCTGCAACCCCAGGGGAGCCCACCTGGTCCTGGCCCTGCCACTTACATGCTGTGTGTCTTTAGGCAATGTGCTTCCTGTCTCTGAGCCTGTTCCTTGCTTCCTCCTTCCTGGGCCTGGGCAGGCCTGACTCCTCCAGGCAGTATCCAGAGTCCAGGACAAACAGAAAAGAGAGAAAAGGGTTGTCACAGGGGTCCCTCTACACCCGGGCCTCTGGCTCAGTGGCTCTGCTCTGGGCTGGCCTCCTGCCACAGAGCCTGTGTGGCCTCCTGGTCAGGACCCGGAAGGCTCAGAGCACCAGGGCAGGAGAGGAGCCCCAGGGCCAGGGTGCAGGGTGCAGGGTGCAGGGGCCTCCCTGAGAGGAGGGCAGGAGGGCA
The DNA here is from genome assembly GCA_028533085.1 of Varecia variegata. Lineage (NCBI taxonomy): Eukaryota > Metazoa > Chordata > Mammalia > Primates > Lemuridae > Varecia > Varecia variegata. The sequence continues at coordinate 20,774,199 of CM052449.1, read as the reverse complement.
GGAGGCCAGTGGGAATGCGGACTTGGGGAGGAGGAAGGGGGTGGGGGGACAGGGAGAGAGAGGGAGACAGGTTCAGAGCAGAGAGGAAGGAAAGAAAAGGGGAGAGAGGGAGAGATGCAGAGGAGAGACCAAAGAGAGAAGGAAGACAGAAGGGAGATGGAAGGCAGGGAGGGGGAAGGAAGAGGAAGATGGGAAGAGACATTGAGAGGAGAGAGGAGGAGGAGAGAAAAGAGGTGGAAATTGGAGGGAGAGAGTGCAAGGCCACAGGAGAGAAGGGACCACATGGGGGAGAGAGAGGAGCAGACCTTGAGAAAGAAGGGAGAGGTGACAGAGAAGGGAGAAAAGGAGGGGGGAGGGAGGAGGCGGGACTGGGGGGAGAGTCAGACATGGAAGGAAAAGAAGGAGGAGAGGGTGGGAAAAGGGACAGGAAGGAGAAATAAGAGAGACCCAGAGCCTTGGGGGTGGGGCTCAGATGACAGACAGGCCAGGAAGGAGGGAGGAGGAGGGGAGGCTCCAGCCAGGGAAGAGAGAAAGAGGAGAGAGTGAGGCCGGGGGAGAGAATCAGGAGGGACAGGCCATGAGACAGAGGATGGAAAGCAGGGAGGGAGGAGAAGGAGGGAAAGAGGAAGGACGACAGGAGGGAGAGAGGGGATGAAGGCCAGAGAAGCTGAGAGCAGGGAGAAGAGACAGGACAGAGCCGGGAGGGAGAGAGCAAGAGAAGTGGAGATACAGGAAAGAGTGAGAAAAGGGAAAGAGGGGCAGAGGAGAACGTAGAGCGTAGAGTGAGATCACGCCTGTAATCCTAGCACCCTAGGAGGCCGAGGCGGGAGGATCCTTGAGGCCAGGAGTTCGAGACCAGTCTCAGCAAGACTGAGACTCATCTCTGCAAAAAATACAAAAATTATCCGGGCGTGGTGGTGCAGGCCTGTGGTCCCAGCTACTCAGGAGGCCGAGGCAGGAGGTTGCTGTGAGCTATGTTGACACCACTGCACTCTAGTGGGCGACAGAGTAAGATGCTGTCTCAAAAAAGAAAATGAAAAAGAAAAAGAGAGGAGAGAAAGTACAGAAAAAGAAGATAAAGAATCAGGACGGAGATGGGCTGGAGAGAGGGCAGGAGGATGAGAGAGAAGACGGAGACAGAGGGGAGGCGGGGAGGGAGGGAGAGGAAAAAGGACGCCAGGAAGTGTAGATAGAAGAGAACAAAAAGGGAAAGATGGGGAGCAAGTGTGTCATGAGGGAGGAGGGAGAGAGGAAGAGGGAGGGAGAGAGAAATAGAAGTGGGGAGGGCCGCGGTGTGGGGGGAGGACGGGGAACGCCCTCAGGGTGTCAGCCGGAGACCAGGGCAGGAGGCACAGTGAAGCCAGGATGGGAGCCAGCTCACAGCGCAGCCTGCCAGACTCTCTGGGAATGCAAGGTTGTAGCAGAAATGTCCCTGAGCCTCAAGCCTGGCAGAGAACGCTCTCTGCCTCAATGGGGCGAAGGCCACCCCGTGGCCATCTGTGTGGCTAAGGGAGAGAAAAGTATGACAAGTGTGAAAAAAGGAGGAGGAAAAAGTACAAAGCAAAAGGCATGCCAGAGAAAGGCGCTGGGGAGAACAGAGGAGGAAGGACAGGATGGGCCTGGGAGAGCAGGAGAGAGACCAGAGAGGGACAGAACAGGGCAGAGAACACAGGTGACAAGAACGTGGGGAGTGGAGGAAGAGCAAAGTCCAAAGGTGGGAAGAGGCAGTAGAGAGAAACTAAGGGGAAAGGAGCTGGGGAGTAGCCTGAGAAACACACGACTGTAAGGGCACGTGTGGGGGAAACAGAGAGCACCAGCGCCAGCGCCAGCGACAGGACAGAAATGGCAAAGAAGGTAAAGACCTGGACTCTTGCATCAGTAACGTTGGGTCAGCTCATCGTGCTGAAAACAACCAGGAGCCTAAAGTCTTAAAAGCATCAAACTGCTGACATAGACTGTGAGGAAGACGTGGGTCAACGTGGAGGGATACTGCAACCCATGGGAACCCTTGGGGTGAACAAGCAGGTCCCTGTCCTTTCCCCAGGATCTGCCGGCCTGGGCAGATTTAGACTTCCACTTGGATGGCCCTGATGGGGGGACACCAGGCCACAGGGACCTCCCCCCGGGGCAGGGGCCCACATCTGGCAGGACAATAGGGAATCGTTTGTAGAGGAACTCGCCCTCAGTCCTGTCGCCTAGATCATTTTTCTAATGCAACAGAGGATCGAGGGTGGCAAGTAACTAGGCATGCAATGGAGGAGGGGGCCACGAGCACAGACACACCGAGGACCCACAGAGGCCTTGGCTAGTGGAAAAGTCAGACACAGACGACAGAACACCTGTGTCACTGTTTAAAAAAAGGCAAAAAACAAGCTCTCTGATATGGAGAACAGGGTACAAGAGACAGAGACAGACACAGAGAGGAGAGGTGAGGTGGAGAGGGAGAGGAAGACAGAAGAGTGAGGTTAGGTTTCCTGCCGTCCTTCCAAGTCATGGGATGACGCCCCGTGTCCCGGTTAACCAGGGGCAGACAGACGGGAATGCGCAGCTGCGGAGACAGAGACGCACTCGCTGGCGGTCCCAGGACCTGGCGGGACATGAAACGAGTTTCGTAAACGGGGAAACACGAGGCAGGATGAAAATATCACCAGCACGTGGAGGAGCCGTCCCTGCCCTCTGGGTCATCAGGGTCACCAGGCAGGGCGGGGAGGGGCGGGGGGGGGCGCTCAGCAGCTGCAGCTGTCGGAGTCAGACCGATGGGGGAGGGGCGGGGGCAGGAAACCGCGAGGGGCGGCGGGGCTGCCAGCACCAGGTTCCAGAACCCGACGGCGTGCGACGCAGAGGCCACAGGAGGGAAGCAAGCGGCCGAGGGACCGCAGCAGAGACGTCGTGAGGGCAGCGGGGCGCCGACGAGAGGACAGCCGTCTAGGAGAGGAAGGGAGGGCCTGGAGAGGTGGGGACCGGACGGCGGGAGCGGGGTGAGGGAGAAATAGTAAACTACAAATAAGGCCAGGAGAGAACGACTGCAGTGAGGACAGAAAGGACACAGCGGAGCCCCACGGAGGGGCGCGGGAGAAACAAATAGCGGTGAGAGACAGGGACAGAGAGGGAGAGACAGAGGGAGGAGCCAATGGCGAGAAGCCCAAAGGCACAACCCGGAGAGGAATTCCGGAGAGGGCGTGAGAGGAAACGGGAAAAGCAAAACTAAGGAGAGCAACTGGAGGTGAAGGAGACGGGAGCAGAGAAGAAGAGCACAGGCCCCGCCCCCTCCCGGCCAGGCCCCGCCCCTCGCCCCGCCCCCGCCCCGCCCCGAACCCCGGCCGAACGGAGGAGCGGGCGCTGGGGAGACCTCCCAGCCACCCGCAGGGTGGACACCCCCGCTGTCTCACCTCCCGCCGTCTGATCGCCCCGGGTCGGCACCTCCTCTGCGGGAGGGGTGCAGACAATAGGAAATGACGGGCGGGGCGGGGATGAGGGTGCGGGTCCAGCGCCCAGGAAGCGGGAGGGCAGAGGAGGTGTGTGTGGGGTGAGGGTCTGGAGGCAAAAGGAAGAGTCCAGAAAGGCTTAGAGCCAAAGGGCGGGGCAGTGGGGAAAAGGTGGGGTTGGGGTGGAAGAAGGCGAAGAACAGCAAAAACATCCCTTAAGGAAGAGGAATGGGGAGAAGTAGGAGCGCGTGTGTGTGAAATAAAGAGAAAAAACTCTGAGGATCAGGGTGAAAAAAAGGAGGTCTCCTGTGTGTGGAGAGAGGGAAGGAGGAGGAGGAGGAAAAAGAGGAGGAAGAAGAGGAGGAGAGGAAATAAAAGAGGAAGAGGAGGAGGAGGAAGAGGAAGGAGGAGGTGGGAGGAGGAAGAGGAGAAAGAAGAGGAGGAAGTAAAAGAGGAAGAGAAGGAGGAAGAAAAGGAGGAGGAGGAAGAGGAAGGAGAGAAAAGGAGTAGGAGAGAGGAGAAAGGGAAGGAGAGAAAGGAGGAGGAAGAGGGAGGAGGAAGAGGAAGGAGAGAAGAGAGGAGGTAGAGGAAGGAGAGAAAGGAGGAGGAGGAAGGAAGAAGAGGAAAGAGAGAAAGGAGGAGGAGGAAGGAGAAGGAGGAAGGAGGAAGAGGAAAGAGAGAAAGGAGGAGGAGGAGGGAGGAGAGAGAGGAGGAGGAGGAGGAAGGAGGAAGAGGAAGGAGAGAAAGGAAGAGAAGGAGGAGGGAGGAGGAAGAGGAAAGACAGAGAGGAGGAGGAGGAGGGAGGAGGAAATGGAGGAGAGACATCACCTGGAGAGGAATGAAGGTGTGATGAGGAAGGTATGAGCAAAGGAAACTAGAATGTAGTGCCAGGGAATTAGTGGGTGGAGGAAAGTTCAGTTGTGTCAAAGAGACTTGGGGGGTGCGGAGACAGAGGCCCAGAGAAGAGAGAGGAGAGTGTGTGTGTGTGTGTGTGTGTGTGTGTGTGTGCGCGCGCGCGCGAGAGAGAGAGAGAGAGAGAGAGAGCGCGCGCGCGCGCGCGAGAGAGAGAGAGAGAGAGAGCGCGCGCGCGCGCGCGCACCATACAGAGACTGAGGAGCAGGGTCAGGGACAGACCCCGGCAGAGGAGAGGGAGGGAGCGAGACAGCCCGCAAGTCCTCTCCTCTTCCCTGCCTGAGCCTCAGTTTCCTCATCTGCGCCCCCAAGGTGGGGGGAGTCTGGGGGGCTGCCCTGCCACGCCCACCTCTCAGGGAGGCCTGGGGAGGGGAGGGAGAGGCGGGGGAAGGAGCGGCAGGATCGCCCCCTCCGTGGGCATGTGCTGCCTCTCAGGTTCTGTTCTAGCACGTTCCTTCCTACTTTCCCTCAAGACCTCCTCAGTGCCCCCCCACCCCCGCAGGAGGGCGTGGCCATCGTCATCCACAAGTTTCTCCAATGGAGAAATCACATTGGCTCCGATCCGCCCAGCACCCTGAGGCGAAGCGACCTGCCCCTTCTACAGGTGTGGCCTAGAGGACACCCGAACCCCTTCTGTCTGGAAAGTTTGGTGCTTCCACCGCTGAGAAGGAAGAAAAAGAGAAAGAGAGGGAGTCGGTAGAGTGTAAGAGCAGGAGAAAAGGAGGGGCTAAATAGGGCATCAGTGAGTGCCAATTACCTGGGACACAGTTGGTGCCCAATTGGTGCCCCTTCCCTTTCCTGGGGCAAAGCACAGAGGGCAGGAAGGAAGAGAGGGGGTGGCAGAGACGGAGGGAAAGGCGGGGTGGACTGTGAGGAGGGAGGCAGTGCATATAAAGAGCCTGGCACACAGTAGGCACTCAATAAATGCCCATTCCCTTCAGGAGAGAGGAGACAGGTGAGAAAGGGAGAGAAGAAACCACTGCAGAGGAAAAACAGGGGAGGAAAGACACTCTGAAGAGAGGGGGCCATGTGTGGAAATTGTTAGGTATACAGTAGGTGCTTGTTGAGTGTTCTTTCTTTTCCCTAGGAGAAAGGAGAAAGAAGAGGAGAAGGAGGGGGAGGAGGAAACTCCAGCAGAGAGAATAGAAGAGACTGCTGTGTGGGAAGGAGATAATGTGTGTAAAGTGGCTAGCACACAGTAGGTACTTAATAAATGCCCATTCCTCTCCCTGATAGCCAGCACAGAGAAAGCAGCCAAAAGGAAGAAGGCAAGCAGAGAGGAAGAGAGAAGGGAGGACAGGCATGTGAGGCATGCAGACAGGGTATATGAAAGCAGCAGCACACAGCAGGCGCTCAATACATGCCTGTTTCCTCCCCCCAGGAAAGAGGTGGCAGGGCAAAGAGGAGGGGGTGAAGCTGGAGGAGAGAAGGAGCCAGGGAGAAGAGAGGAAACGGGAGCAAGTGTGCGGACAAGGCAGCGGGCACACAGGAGGTATTCAGTAAGTGCACATTGTTTTCCACCGAGTGAGAGAACAAGAGGAAAACAGAGGCACGGACATGAGAGCCAAAGGAAAAGAAGGTGTTGGCTGAGGAGGTCTCCATAGGGCTGGAGGAGCAGAGGGAGGAGGTGACAACCTGAAAGTCTGGCAGAGGAGAGGATGCACAGGGAGGGACAATGCAGGCAAACCACCGGCACACAGGAGGTGCTCAGCACATGCCTCTGTCCTTCCCCAGAAGAGGACCCAGAGGACAGAGGGAGGGACAACCTGGCAGAGCAACAGGGGCGGAAAGAAAGAAGCAAGAGGAGATGAGGTGGGATGTTAATTGCCCGGCATACAGTAGATGCTCCATAATTGCTTGTTTTCTTCCCCGAGAAAGAGTAGATGGAACAGAAAGCACAAATCAGGGATGAGGGGACCAAGAGAAGCAAAGCGGGGTGGGTGAGAACTGACACGCAGTAGGTGCTCAATAAATGCCCCTTTCCTTCCCTGGCAGAGAGCAGAAGCAGAGGCCAGCAGCGACCACAGGGCAGTGCAGACTGGAGGCAAGAGGAGAGAAAGGACAGGATCGCTTGGCATACCAGAAGTGCTCAATGCGTTCCTTGCCTTGGAAGAGGGCAGAGAGCCCAGAAAGACAAGGAAAGGACAGAGGGACAGGGGAGGAATAGGGTGTGAGGAGAGGACAGAAGGTAAGGAAAGTGCCTGGAACACAGTAGGTGCTCAAAATGTGTTGGTTCCCTCCTCTAGGAGGCAGCAGGTGGTCAGAAAGGAGAGGAAACCAGTAGAGAGGAAAAAAAGGAAATTGTGAGGGGGGAGTGTAGTGAGACAGGAGACAGTGTTTGTAAATTCTCTGGCACACAACAGGTGCTCAATAGATGCCTATTTCCTTCCCAAGAGAGACTAGGCACATCAGAAAGAGAAAGGAATCAGGGTGGAAGGCACAGGAAAACAAAAAGGGTAGAAGGCACAGAGACAGTGTATGGAAATTGCCTGTCAAACATTAGGTACTTAATAATGCCCATTTTCTCCATGGAAGGAGCCGGAAGCACAGGAAGAACCAGCAGAGGGCACAGAGGAAGGGACAGGCGCAGTGGAAGGGTGTGAATAGAGGTGAAGAGAGACATTTCAGGTGCATACAGCAAGTGCTCCATAAATGCCTTCCCCTGGCAGAGCAGAAAGCAGGCTGGGAACAGGCAGAGACCGGGGAGGGGAGGCCAGAAGAGGGGTAGTCTGGGGTGGGGACTGCGGGCCAGGCCTCCCGGCCCCTCCCCCACGGCCCATCCACTGGCCGCCCCCAGCTGCCCCTGGATGGCGACAAGGGCTCCTTGTCCTGGGCCTGGCACAGCCTGGCCTGGCCCTTGTCCCCTGTGGCGGGTGGGGGTGGGTGGCGCTGCCCGGGCTCTCTGAGTCTCTCACTGTCTGTGTCTCTGTGACCTGCTGTCTCTCCTGTCTCCGTGTTTGTGGCCCCACCTCGTCTCTGTCCCCCTCAGTCTCCCTTTCTTGGGTCCTCTCTCTCTTTCTCTGTCCCTGTCCCTAGTTCTTGCTCCACACCCATCCCTGTCTCTCCAGTCTCTCAGCCTGTCTCTTGCTGAGACTGGGAGGGAGGCCCCCACCCACCCGGGGGTCCCACCCTTCCCGACCCAGGACGGGACTGGGGGCGCCGAGCTGAGAGGCAGAGGAGTGAGGAAGGAAAGAAGGAGGCTCAGGAGGGAGAGGTGAGAACAGAACAGCTTTATTCAGCGCGGCGGGCACAGGCCGGGCAGGGCTTCGTCCGGACTGGGGAGAGGGGGGAGTCGAGAGACAGAGACCGAGAGGGAGACATGGCAGAGACAGGAAGGAGAAAGCTGGGGAGAGACAGGGGAGGAAGGGACAGAGAGAGTCAGAGAGGGACCCAGAGACTGGGAGGCAACTGGAGGAGGAGACAGAGACACAGAGAGAGAGATGGGCAGAGAGACGACAGGGACAGAGAGACAGGGACAGAGAGAGGCAGGGAGAGACAAAGAGATGGAAAGAGAGGGAGAAAGAGAGACAGAGAGACAGGAACAGAGATGGGCTGCGGAGGAAAAGGAGAGGAGAGAAAAGAGACACGAAAAAGGGCAAAAACTCAGAAATAGGGAGTTTCCTTCTGGGTCTGTCCTCCCACCCCTGTCCTTTGCCACTCCCTCCCCCACTAGAAGGAGAGAGGGAGAGACAGCGCAGGGCAGAGAGACAGAGGGAGGAGGGAGAGGGAAGAGCCCGAGACAGAGGCGCTGCGGGGATGTCGAGGAAGGAGCGGCCCCTCTCACCTGGCATCGGCGGCGGCCGCCCCCTGGGCCCAACTGCACAATTTAAGGGGTGCCCTGGGGGCGGGACTGTTCCCCTCATTGCCTTATCTGGCCAGACCTGGGCTTTGTGAGCTAAATCGGGCCTCAGCTGTCAGCACCAGAGATGGGGGGGTGGCGTGTGGGGACAGCTGTCATCCCCCACCTGCCCAGCACCTGCCATGTGACCGCAGCCCCTCCCCTCCCCTCCTGCAGCCTGGCCATGCTGGGAGGCCCCTGAGAGTCTGCGTGGGGTGCCCCCAGCTCTGGGACCCCCAGGAGTCCTGCCAGCTCCAGGCCAGGCCTGCCTGGGCACCCTAGGGCAAAGGGCAGCCCTCTCAGTCCCAAGGAGCCCCCCTGAGAGGTGGGGGCTGCAGGCAGGGAGAGGGGCACTGAGGGTGCGTGGGGTCTTGTGCACTATAAAGGGCAAACAGTAAGTGCTCGATCGGTGCCCCCCCTCCCTGTGCTCCTCACCCGGACCTTATTTGGCCACAGCTGAGGAGGCACCTGGGGAGGCCACAGCCCCGCCTGCCACTCAGGCCAAGAATGGAAACACTCAGGGAGACCCGCCAGGCTGTCTGGGACCATGGGACAGGCGACAGGCACAGGGCGGGAGGTGAGAGTCGCAGAGAGATATGGGGAAAGAGACAGAGTTGAGGAGAGGCGCGTAGAGAGATAAAAGGAGCTGGAGAGTCAGAGGCTCCGAGAGACAGAGACAGTGGGGCACAGAGAGACAGGAAGGCAGAGATAAGGACCCAGCAGGAGAGACAGTGAGATGGAGATAGGAGACCTGGTGAGGACAGAGGGTGGGACAGACCAGGGAGAGGCCCAGGCGGAGGATGCGGGACAGGAAAGAGGCGCAGGGGCCTGGGTAGGGCTGGGAGAGTCGGGGTGTCCCCTCCTGTGCTGTTTGGCTTTTCACTTTACAACCTGCCCTTTGACCTCCGGGAAAACTTGCAAACCAGAACCCACCACGCCCAAGTCCCTGCATCACCAGGGCTTTTACGAGTGCGTCCTGTCCTGTGGTGGCATCTGCTCCCCGCCCTGCTTTGGGTGCCAGGGTGTCACTCCTGTGGTCCTGGGGCGAACTCTCTGCCGGAGCAGATCCCCACCCACGGCTGTGTCCCCAAGCCGGGACCTTCCTGCCCCTCCCCGTCCCCGGCCTCCTGTGCCTCTGAGTCCCCCACTTCTGCCCCACACCTAACGGGGGTCCCCAGGTTCGGCCAGACCCTGGGCACCCTCTTCACTTCCTCCCCTCCTCACCCCCAGGACCCATCAGGCTCAGACCGTCCTCCCAACTCTGTCACTTGCCTCCCTCAGGGTTCTGCCTCAAGTCTCCTCCTCTCCCCTCTGGACTCTCCTCCCAGCCTCCTCTGGTCTCCCCCCAAGTCTGTCCCCACAGCCCCAGAGGAGTCTTTCTGCACCCTGAGCTGGCCTGCCCTCGGGGGTCCTGCCTGGGTTGGTTCCGGCCAGGACCCACCCTCATCTCTCCTCACCTCCCCAAGTTAACTACGGAGAATGTTCCAGGTCTCACGTAGAGTAATTTCCAGTCCTGGACAGCGCTGCCCGCCCACCAGCCTTCGGGACAGCTCTCCTCAGCCCTCCACGGCCATTCTTGTCTCTGGGCCATTTTACGTGACCTGCCTGCCTCTGGGTACCTTCCCCATCCTCTGGGCCCGCAGCGCCCTGTGGGACCCTGGGACTGGGAGTTTTGCCATCCTCTTTTGCCTCCCCCCAGCTTGGGGGCCGGGAGGGTGGGCCGACTGCTCCAGTCCTGGGCATCCTTCAGCATCAGCCAGGCCCAGAGGAGGGACTTGGATGGGGCGAGGGACCAGGGACACAGAGCAGGAGGTCCAAGGGTGAGCCCGGCCTGGGTGAGACTGCGGAGTGAAGATATTTAAAGTCCCCCCTCTGCTCACAATCCCCCAGGGCTCTGGCCCAGCCAGAGTCAGAGCCAAGTCCTCACTGTGGCCCA
>CM052449.1:20748990-20763988 GCA_028533085.1 Varecia variegata | reverse complement strand
TGCCCGCTGCTCACGGGCTGCAGCCACACCAGCCTCTGGAGCACGCCTGGCGCCACCTGCCTCCTCTGCAGGGCCGTGCTGTGCCTGCTTCTTCCCTGTAGGCCCTCCCCCTCCCCCATCACCTTCAATCTTTGCTCAAAGGACACCTTCTCACAGGGGCCCAGCTCCCTGAGTCATCTGCAACAACCCTGTGTTCATCCCTGGTGGCTACTGTAACTTATCACCGCAAACTCCGTCGGTTCAAACCCACATTTATTCTCTAAGTCCACGATGGGCCTCGCGGGCTGCCTCTACCTTCCAACTTAAGGACCCTTGTGAGGACACTGGACCCCTCGGGGGTCCGGGACAGCTGCCTGTCTTAAGGTCAGCTGACTGGCAGCCTCGGTTCAACCTGCAACTTCATTTCCCCTTGGCCGAGTAACCTATCGTATTCACAGGTGCCAGGGATCAGGACGTGGGCATCTCTGGGGCCACTGTTCTGCCACCTACCAATCAATGGAGAAGAACAGAGTCAAGAAATAAGCCCCTGCCACCTGCTTAGCACTCATCCCGCCGGACACACCAGGTCATGCCAGTTGGTTTGTCCCGGTCTCTCTCCCGCTGCAGAACATGGGCCTCACATGGGCAGGGACTTGTGCTGTTTTCTCCTGTGCCCAGAGGAGGAAACTGAGGCCCACAGAGGTGCATGACTGGCCGGAGGCGGCAGGGAGCTGGGATCGGCGCCAGGGCGGGCTGGCTCCCGGGCTCTGAAGCAAAGGGCCCAGCGAGGGCTGGATCAGTCACGCCAGGCCAGGCCCGAGCAAATCAGATTTATTGAGGCAGCAGTGGCACGGAGGGTGGGGGGGTGGGAGGGGCCGGGGCCCCCTCAGGGTCCATGAAGTGCAGCCCCCTTCCTTGCACTCGGAGCCTGACGTGGTCATGCAGGGACCGCACTGGGCAGTGGCGACAGTCAGCTGTGGGGTCAGTCTGTCCGCAGCCAGCAGCCCTTCTCCTCCACCTCCTTGGTCACCACGAGCAGCACCTCACACAGGCCCTGGGCCAGCGCAGCCGCCAGGAAGGCCCTGGGCAGAAGAGACGGGGAGACTGAGGCCCGGCCAGCCTCGCCGCTCCCTTCTGGGCAGTGGAGCTCCCGCGAGCCGCGGCCTCGGAGCAGCCTCTGCCTGGCTCACCTGACGCCGTCCTCGTCCCCCAGGGCCTCGGGCGCCCGCAGCTTGGAGTCCAGGTTGTAGTAGACGCCGTCCACTTGGCGCAGAGCCACCCAGTGCCTCCGGCGCAGTGGCAGCGACAGCAGCCCCAGTGACACGGGTGAGGGCAGGTTCAGGATCAACCCCAGCACCTGGGGCAGGGCCAGCTGGGACAGGGGCCTGTGTCGGGGAGGGTGGGGGTGAGGGTTGGGCTGTGGTCAGGGACTGCTCTGCCCAGAGTGTTCCGGAGCATGTGGGGCCCAGGCTGAGCCCACCCAAGGACGCTCCTTAGCCAGCCCCCCCCACCCCTGCTTCCCTGCTCTCCGTTCACCCACCCAACCCCATCACTCTTCACCAGCCCCTGCCCAACGCCTTAACTGCTCTTCACCCAGCCACGGCCCCCCCATTATCCGGCCAGCCCCCCAACCTCCCTGCACCACCTACAATTCACAGCTCACCACTGACCAGCCCTTACACACCACCCAGCCTCCCACCTCCCTGCCAGCCCCTCACAACCACCACCGGCCACCAGCCACTGACTGTTCACCAAAACACCACCCACCTGCCAGCCAGCCGCCTGCCACCGCCACTCCCCCCGCCCCCACTGCCCTATCTGTCCAGCTCTTACCCACCCGCCACCTGTTACAACTTCCCTCCGTCCATCCAGCAGCCCCCGCCTGTTTGCTCTCCCCTGCCCACCAACTGTCCATTTTTGAACTGCTTGACCACCCACCCACTCACACCCCCTCCCCCAATGTGTCCAACTGCCCACTGGCCATCCTCTTGTTTGTCCGGCTACCACCCTCCATCCATCAGTGCACCCCATCCCACCTGACCATCTGTTCACCCCACCTACTGGCCATCAGGCTGCCGGCCTCCACCCACCCATGTAGAGCTCCCCCCGCCCCCACCCTCCCTATTACCCTGCACCCCCGTGCCCAGCCCAGCACGTGACCGGGCACTCTGGGGCCTACCTTCTCCGGTCCCACCACACGGCGGCCAGGCCCAGCCCCTGCAGGGCGGCCATGATCACATTGACGTCATAGTTGCCGGTGCCCAGGAGGCTGCGATGGGGGTTCAGCCGGGAGTCTGGAGCCAACCTGGTCGGGGGGTGGCCAGAGCCTGAGTCAGGGACGCTTGGAAAAGCCTTGCCCTTCCCACAAAGCAGGTGGTGCCAGGCTCCACCAGTTACCCCGGGCTTTGACTCTTCCCTCTTCAACCCATAACTCATCAGCCCCAAGTCCTGTCCTCCTGTCCCGACTGGCCCTGTCCCCGAGGCCCCGGCTCAAGCTTTGTCTTCTTGCACCTGGACCCTCCCCATCCTCCGGCTCCAGCCCATCTCCCCACCTGGGCTTGGAGCTGCCCCCTCAACCCCGCCACGGCTCCCCAGTGCCCCTGGACAAAGTCCCTGTCCCTTGGTCTTTCTTGTCATGCCCAATCCCTTCCTCTGTCCTTCAAGACCCACCTCAGACGTAATTTCCCCTGGGAAGAGTCTCCTGAGCTCCAGGCTGGGTCTGAGGCCCTCTCTGGCTCCCCCGTGCACTGAGTAACCTCAATGATGACCAACCCTGTTTTAACACCAGGTGCTTCCCCTGTCCCTCCCTGGCACCCCATCACCCCCGGGACAAAGTCCCATGAGGCCCTGCTGGCGTCTGAGCCTTAGCCCCTCCCTTTCTGGCCACTTGTCCCTGGCTATGTCCCCTGTGCCTCCCAGCCTTTCCGCCAGCTCTTCCCCTAGCCCAGGAGGCCCACCTGTCACCACTTGCCTCTCTGGGCCCTGCCTCCTGTGAGCAACTCTACCTCTGTCCCCACCTGGGCCTTTGGTAGGCAGGGCAGGGGAGGGAAGAGCATGTATTATTTTTCTGTGTGTCTGTTTCCTTCGCCTCCCCCAGGATAGGGCTCGTGCATGAGTGTCTCTGGGTCTCCAGCACAGCCTTGGCGTGAGAGTTGCCAGATCCTTGTTGTGAGTGACACAGATGAATAAATACCATGATGATCACTCTGAGGGGCTGGCCTCTGTCTGAGGAGGCGAGGGGGCCCCAGGAGGCTGGGAGCTGGGGGGAGGGAGATAGGGTCATGTCTGGGTGTGGGAAAATCCCTCGAGGGTTACTGACTGGAGGCTGCGGAGAAGGCTAGGTAGGGCATCCAGGCAGGGAGGATTGGGCCTGGGCTGGGGCCAGGGCCGTGTGGCCAGAGAAGAGGGAGTGAGGCAGAGAGATTATAAAGAAGAGATGTTTGAAATTTGGAATAGTGAGGAGGCATATTCCAGGCTGCCAAGAGTAGCACACCATGCCAGATGAAACAAGAGCCAGTGCAAAGGCCCAGAGGCCTCACAGTAGGGCCCATCCGGGGACTGGAGAGAGGTCCGGTGTGAGCAGAGCAGTGACAGCTGCAAGGCCATGATATCAGGCGGAGGGGCAGGGGATGGGACAGGGTTGGCTCTCAGGCTCTGTGCAGGACGTTCTGGAGAGAAAACACCAGAAGCTGGAAGGCTGTGACAAGGCTCAGATAGGAGAGGGAGGCCTTGGCTGGGCTGAGGCCCGGGACAAGCAGACGGAGGGGGCAACATCTCAGTCTGAGCCACAGGGTCCGGCTCAGGTGGTGAGCAGGCAGAAGAAACCCTAGGCTCTGCCCCTGACTCGCTGTGAGACCCAGGTGGGTTGCTCTGCCTCTCGGAGCCCTGCTGCTCCAGGGGTTAAGGTGGGTGACAGTAACCTCTTGCAGATCTCATCGGCAGCCTCCTGGCTAAAGAGCTGCTGCTGCAGAACGTTGTTGAGGGCGTGGACGGCACACAGTTCCAGGCGTTGCCGTTCGTGGTACACAGAGGGCTGGTTCGGCTGTGCTCCTGGGGCCTGGGACATGCCGTCCTTGGCTCCTGCTGGGGGTTGGGAGGGGGAGAAGGTACTCAGGGGCCCAGGATCTTGAGGCCCAACCTCCCAGCAGGTCCCTTGGGGCAATGCCATTGAGGTGGGGGATTAGAGAAGTGTGGGAGGACATTGGGCCTCTGATCCTATTTCCTGTACTGTCTCCTGGCAACAGAGGTACCGCCATTCCCTATTCTTAGGTAAAACGCTCTCTCTTCTGCTCACCTAGCAACAGAGAACCACCCCTTCCACATCTCTAAGTAAAAGGGTCATGGTCACCTAGAAACAGAGAAACCCTCCTCCCCTGTCCCTAGGTAACAGGATCCCTCTCTGGTTACTGAGCAACAGAGGACCCCAACCCACTAGGTAACAAAGTCTCTCTTCTGATTACCTAGCAAAAGGAATCTTCCTCCTCTGTCTCTAGGTAACAGGGTCTCTTTGGTCTCCTAGCAACAGAAGACTCCCCTTCTCCAGCCGTTAAACAGCAAGGTTCTCTCCTCTTGTCACCTGGCAACAGGGCCCCCTCCCCAGTCACTAGGCAACAAGAACCCCTCTTCCTATCACCTGGCAACAAGGCCCCCTCCCCGACACCAAGTAACAGAGCCCTTTCCCTGACCCGTACCCCAAACACGGCGCTCGCCCTTTGCCAGGCAACGCCCCTCACCCCGCCTGCCTCTCCGCTCCCCCGAGCCAGGGGCTTCCGCATCCCCCTGGGCGGCGGCTCTGGCTCCGAGTGCGGGGCGGGCAGCACCGCGCTGACTGGGCAGGCGGGACGGACTACAGCTCCCGGCGGTCTCGGCGTGCCGGACTACGATTCCCGGGGGCCCCCGCGGGACGGTTGCCCCACACGGCACAGGCGGGCCTCGTGGCCCGGAAGTCCGCTGTCGCCCACAGAAAACGTAGGACTACAACTTCCGTCGGCCCCCGCTGCAAACCCCGGAAATGCGACCCAGAGGCCCTCCCCCTCGCGTACTACACGCCCCCTGCTGCTCAGAGGATTCTGGGAAATGTAGTGGGTAGGCTCTCGCGATAGCTTCCAGACAATTCGCTCCCGTGTGTGCTCGCCCCCTGCGATGGCGTCATGCACTGTGTGCAGACGCGGCGTGACGTCACAGGAGGGAAACAAGGGACCAGAGATGCCAGATAATGCAGGGCGAAGAATCTGTGATCTTTACTGAGACAGGAGGGAGATCTCGGGAAAGTGATGCCAGGGCAGGAGTGGGACCGTGGCGGTGGGAAGGGAAATCAGATGAGGATGTCCTCTCTGGCAGGAGGCTTCTCAGCAGAGATGGATCCCGGGCCTGGAGGGGAGCTGGCAGCAGCCTGCGAGGGAGAGACGGGGAAGGAAAGACTGAGACAGAGGGAGAGGGAGAGAGAATGATGGGAGGAAGGGACAGGTCAAGGTGGGGGTGGAGGAAAACCCAGAGAGAGAGAGACAGAGACCCAGAGAGATAAAGACATAGACCTGGGGGTGGACAGACAGACAGACACACATGCAGAGGTAGAGTCCCAGAAAGAGGGGGGCTTAGAGTCAGAGAGTGGAGACATGGACAGAAATAGAGACATATACAGTACAAAGATTCGAATTCGTGGAGTAAACAGGTTGAGATTCAGAAATAAATATCAATGAAGACAGAATCAGAACTGCAGAACCAGACAGTGTCCAAGATCCCAGGGCTGGGGGAGAGGGGCCACTAGCACTGGGGAGGGGCCTGGCCGCACTCAGGAGGCTGCGCCAGAAGGCTGTGACAGTGGCGGACCCCGTGACGGCACCGGGCTCGGCAGGGTTCTCTCTGTGGGTGTGCACAGCAAAGCTTCGGCCTGTGAGGCCTGGGGGTCCTCTCAGCTCCACATCCACCACGTGCATGTCTGTGAGGCTGAGGCAAGCAGGGGCAATCAGTCTGGTTAGCCTGAACCCAGCCCACCCCCCTGCTCAGCTCTGCTCACCTGAGATCGGCCACAAGCACCCCAATCACGCGGTCGAAGCCTAGGCTGGGGGCAGCCAGAGCAGCGGCTGCCATGGTGTTGGAGTTTCGGGGGGCAAAGGGGCAGAGCCCACGGACAGGGCCTTCATAGAGCACAGTGCGAGGCCCAGTGCTGTGGGCTGCAGCCAGGGGTCCCTCCAGCCGGAAGCCATCGGGGTGTGTGGCCATGGTGACACGAAGGCTCTGGAAGCAAGAGCCAGGGTCAGGGGCAACGGGGTCTTTGCAGAATCCCTCCAGTTCCTGGGGAGCCCAGCAGGCCCTCACCTGGAGGCCCCCGGCTGCATCCAACCTGGTGATGTCCTCAGTGCCCCACAGGGCCCCTCGGGCCACAAACACGGCATGGTCCCAGTGGTGTGAGGCCTCCAGGAGCTGCTGCTCTGTGGTCTGGTCAGCTAGGGCTGAGGGGGACCCCACCTGAGGTGGACAGAGGTGGAGAGGGATCACCACTTTAGGGTGAGTGATGGGGTCGTGACAGAAGGAGTGGGGGCCTGCGTTATGGGTTGGGGTGGGGCTTACCAGGAGATTGGCATGGTGCAGGATTTGTGCCCCAAATTCATGGATTATTTTAGGATGGGCCACTTCCACCACAAGATCAGGGTGCCTGGGAGAGGGGAGAGATGGGGGAGGGCCTTGGAGAGGTATTAGCCCTCCCCTCCCCAAGGTTCTCTCAGAGTCTGTGGAGGGCTGTCAGTCTTCACCCTGGCCTGGGGGGGGAAATGAGATGAATGGGCTTCTCCCATTTCACGTTTGTGTGAACTAAGGCCCAGAGAAGGTAAGGGACTTGCCTGAGATCACACAGCAGCTAAGGGAGGCTAGAACAGGAGCTTCAGGGAGCCCCATTCTCCTATGGCAAGGTCACTGACCTTTCTCCAAGGGCAGCAAGGTTCTGGAGCTGTAGGGAGGGGGGCACGCTCCCTGCCATTCGTCCTGGGTCCCGATTCCAGACAAAAACAAGTTCTAGGCCCAGTTCTGGTCCCTGAGCTAGCAGGTGGGAGACGAGAGACTGTCCTGGAGAGAGGGAAAGGAAGGGGCTAGAGACCCAGAGAGAGGGGGACAGAGACCAGGGGTGGGGACATAGAAGATAGTCCGGTAGGCAGAACCAGAGACACAGCCAGGGACACAGATAAAGACAGATGAAAGGTGTGTTTGTGGAGGGGAGAGGGACTTGGGGGGCTTTAGGACTGGGCCTGGGGAAGGAGGCCCAAAATGGCCAGGGACTTACCAAGGCGGCCGTAGCCTACCACCCCCACCCTCTGTGGGACTCTGTCGAGGGCCATGCCCCTGAGTCTGGTTGGTGGCTGCGCCCCGAGCTCCCTTGGCTGCTCACTGTCCCCTGCACGAGGCCTGGGCAGTCACTGCTCTTTGGACATTTGACCCTTGAGCTCAACCTCCCCCTTCCCCCAGCAGCCCAGAGGTGGTGGGGGGTGGGTTTGCGGGGATGGAGGCGGGTGAAAATCCTTCTCTGCATTCTCTCCACTTTCGCCAGGGCTGAGGGCAGCGAGCATGGTGATTTGGGGTTCCAGGGACCCTGCATTACCCCCCAACCCCTGCTTTTCCCAGGGCTGTTCCTTCCTCTGCAACACACCCTCCTCCCTTCCTGCTGATGTGGAAAATTTCCTCTGCAGTCCCCTGCCCCCCTTTCTGGCCGGCCAGGTTGTCATGGAAACTACATCCTGCTTGGGGTGGGAAGAGGAGATGGTGACAGGGACTCTGGGCTCTCTCCCCTTGCTCCCAGGTCCTCTTTGCCCCCTGTTTTTGTCCTCAAGTGGCCACGGTCTGAAGGAGTTTTCTGCCTGGTCATGCCCCCTTCTCTCCCAGAAGGCAACAGACGCTTGAGTTCAGCTTATCTTAGCTGTGCCCTTGCCTCAGTGGGTCCAGTCTCCCCTGGCCCCATAGAGAGGGTCCCCTTCTCACATCCCTCAGCCTTCAACCAGAACCTGCCGCCCTCCGTCTCTGAACCTTCAGTTCACCTTGACTTCCCACCCCTCCTCCCCCTCAGCCATGATGCCACTAGTCCCCCCTGTCCCATGTCCTGTTCTCACTCCCATGTCCTTTCTTCCCTCTCCCTAACTTGCATCAGCCAAAGAGTAGCCCGCGAGGCCTGGGGAGTCCGAGTGCCCCCGGAATGAGTCTCAGCCTCTGCGCCTTGCGGGTGCCTGGCATCGGAAATGGCAGAGGCTGCTGCAGTGCCAGCTCCCTGCCCCCAGCCACCACCTGGTACCCGCTGCAGTGTTGCCATGGCAACCAGGATTGGCACTGGAAGAGACTGAAGAGAAAGAGCATGAAAGGGAGCATGGGGGGGAGGCACCGGGCGAGACTGGGATGGACCGAGATAGAGGGCCAGACCCCAGACACGTTGGCCAGAGGCCACCGGAGGCTGCCACTGCTGTTAAGGGAGGAATTTGCTTCAAGAGCCAGGAGCCCGGGTGGGGGAGAGATAAGATGCTGACAGGCACAGGGACCCTGTCAGCCACTCATGGGCCAGGGGCGGGGACTCGCTGCCTTCCCCCACCTTTTGACTGTTGTCAACTCCTTTGGGGCTGGAGTGTCCCCAGAGTGCCCAGAGCTGCCCTGGCCCAGACCTGTGTGTCCTCGGGGCTGTCTGCCCGGGCTGCCCCCTCCTCAGTGCAGGAAGGCACCATAACCACTCCCTCTGCTTCTGTCACCCTGTGTCCCCAGACTGCACGAGATGGCAGCCCTGGCCTGCGCCAGCCCTCTGGAGGCTGCAACTCAGGCACCTGGACCCCCCAGAGACATCACACCCTCCAGCCTGCTTGCTGGCTCCTGCCGGCTCCTCCCCAGGCTCTCTCTGTCCCTGTCCTCCCAGGCGGCACTGTGGCACCCCACCTTCCAGGCCGGACCCCACCATCCCTCCTGCCCAAGCATTAAACAAGCTGGAAGTGCAGCCCCAGCCCCAGCCCCGCTGGCCCGGGCTGTTGCAGCTCCAGCCTCCTCCTCAGCCCACCCTCATCGGGCCTCCCCGGAGCAGCCTCGAGTGGGTTTGCAGTGGAGACGGACACTCTGGTTTGGGCCCTGTTGTGGGTTGAACTGTGCCACCCAGAAAGAGATTTCTAGAAGTCCTGGCCTCCAGCGCCTCAGAATGGGCATTTGCAGAGGACCAAGTTGAGGTTATGCTGGGTGGGGGCGTGCTCCCTGTCCTGTGTGACTAGGGTCCTTGCAAGAGGGGAAGTCGGACCCAGGCGGACACACACACAGGGAAGAAGCATGAAGACGCAGGGCATGGGCCCTGGGAAGACTAGGGAGAGGCTGCCACAATCCAGGGCCGTCTGGGGCCACCAGCAGCTGGAAGAGGCAAGGAAGGGCCTTTGTCCAGGCTTCAGAGGGA
This sequence comes from Varecia variegata, assembly GCA_028533085.1. Classification (NCBI taxonomy): domain Eukaryota; kingdom Metazoa; phylum Chordata; class Mammalia; order Primates; family Lemuridae; genus Varecia; species Varecia variegata. The sequence continues at coordinate 20,754,609 of CM052449.1, read as the reverse complement.
GCGGCCCCCCCACTGGCACCTTGATCTTGGACTTGGAGCCTCCAGAACTGTCAGACAGGATCCCTGTTGCTCTAAGCTCCCACCTGGCTCTGGCTGTGGCCCCGCCCGAGGGAACTAATACAGGGAACTGACGTGGGGGGGTGTCCCCATGCAGACCCCTCTCTGGGGTCTCCGGGGTGACAGCTGAGGGCCTAGGACCACCCTAGAGGGGCCTCTGCCCCCATGGGGCCTGGGAGGCCTGTTTCCAGCCTCTCCTTCTCCTTCCCACCCACATCCACTTTGTTCTCTCTCCTCCATGCTTTCATGACCAAAAAAAATATTTTTTTACTTTTTCCGTGTTTTTTTTTTAAAGTAATTACAGAGCAGGTAGTCGTTGACGCAAACCTCCCTTCAGTTGTATCAAAAGAGTCTGTGGGGCGGGTGGGGGCGGGCGGTCAGGCTGCCCCCCCAGCGGGGAAGGGCCGGGAGCACGGGCGACGTGTCTCTTCAGTTTCGGGGGGTGGAGGAGTGGGAGGGAGGGACAGGCGTCAAACTGCAAAAAATGAACCGTAAAAGGAGGGTGGTCGGGGTGAGGGGAAAGGGTACCCCTCAAAAAAGCTCCTGTCTCCCCTGGAAGGTGGCGGGCGGGACAGTTGGTCGGGAGCGCGAGGAGGAAACGTGGAGGGCTCGGGCCACTTCTCCCGAATCCCGGGTCCCCTCCCGTCACCAGGATGGGTGTAGGCGAGGCTAGAACCCTGGAGACTCCACTCCTGGAGTCCCGCCCTGTCCTCGCCGGGGGTCTGAGCCCCGGGTGGGGCTGGACGCCGCCTTTCCCCACCTTCCCTGCTTGGTCCCAGGGTGGGCTGGGCTGTGGGGAGGGGTCCCAGTCGGCGTGCCCGGGTGGGCTCTGGGGTGGCGGGTCTCCGAGCCCCTCGCCAACCCCCCACCCCGCCCCCGCGGGCCTCAGATCTGCGTCTCTTGCACGTTCTCCTTGGAGCCGCTCTTGAAGAGCAGAGGTTCGTGGATGGAGTTGAGGCCAGGCGGGCCCTTGCCCCCGCAGCCCCCGCCGCTGGGGTTGCTGCTGTAGTGTGCCTTGAAGGCGGCTGCCACGTAGTGGTGGTGGTTGAGGTGGTCGCGCTCCAGGGCGGGCAGGGCTAGGTGGCTGTCCCCACCGACGCTGCCCCCGCCGGCCACGGCGGCCGCGGCGGCCACAGACACGGCAGAGGCAGCGGGCAGCTCGTCCTCCACGTTGATGATCTCCACGGTGCGCGTGGGCCCGTGGTGCTTGTGGAGCTGGTGCTGCTTGCGCAGCTTGTAGAAGGCCACGAGCATCACGGCGGCCATGAATGTGATGGCCACGAAGCAGCCGATGATGATCTTGGTGGTCTTCATGACGTCGTCCAGGTCCTTGAGGGCGTTCTCCGTCACGTCCGTGATGGGCACCGTGAACGCCTTCTCTGTGGGCCGCGAGGAGCGCGGGGCAGGTGCCGTGGTGGATGACGAGGCTGGGCCGGCAGCGTCCCCGGGCCGGCCCCCACCCCAGACACCGTCCGTCGTGGGCCCTGGCGGGACCTTCTCCGTCCCCCGAGGCTGCACGGCCTCCTCTCCAGGCTGTGTCTCCAGGGTCTCCACCGTCACCGTGGTGAAGTAGGTGTAGCCACCACTGCCCCCTCCGACACCACCGCTGCCCCCAGGGCTGCCCCCGCCGCCACCAGAGCCCCCAGCCGCCACGGGGTCCACGGCCGAGACGTTGAGCGTGGCTGAGGCGGTGGTGTTGCCAGCTGAGTTCGTCACCATGCACGTGTACTGGCCCGTGTCCTGCACGGTGACGTTGGTGAAGTTGAGCGTGCCATCATGCAGGACAGAGATGCGCACACGGTAGGAGCCGTGGGTCATGAGGGTGCCGTTGGGCGTCAGCCAGTTGACAGAGGTCATGGAGGTGCCCGTGCGGCACTTGAGCTCGGCAGCCATGCCCTCAGTGACGTTGAGGTCCGTGGGCGGCTCCACAATGACAGGCGCGTAGCAGGTGAAGTGCGACTGGTCCAGTTCACCAATGTAGCGGCCCTTGAGGCCGGCGGGTGCGTGGCAGCGGGCGCAGCACGTCGTGTTGCTGGGCACAGTCTCCTTGAGCCACCAGCTGAGCCAGAGCACGTCGCAGTTGCAGTGCCAGGGGTTATGGTTGAGGTGGACGCGCTCGAGGCGGTGCAGGGGCGTGAAGAGGTCGTGGGGCAGCGACATCAGGTTATTGTGGGACAGATTGAGCTCCTCCAGCGACTTGAGGTCGTCGAAGGCGTTGCGCTCGATGGTGGCCACCTGGGCGTGCATGAGCCACAGCTTGCGCAGGCTGGTGAGGCCCTGGAAGGAGCCCGGGCGGATCAGGTCCAGCCGGTTGCCCGACAGCTCCAGCTCCTCCAGGCGCACCAGGGCCGTCAGGTTGGGGATATCCTTGAGGTTGCACATGCCCAGGTTGAGGTAGCGCAGGTTGACCAGCCCCTCGAAGGCCGCCTCCGAGATGTATTCCAGCCGCTTGAGCTCACCCAGGTCGAGGCGCCGCAGCGAGGGCACTCGGTTGAAGGCGTAGGAGGGGATGCTCTCGATGGGGTTGTTGCGCAGCCAGAGCTCCCGCAGCTTGGACAGGTACTCGAAGGCCTGCGTGGGCACCGTCGTCAGCCGGTTGTCGAACAGCTCCAGCGTGTTGAGGCTGGGCAGCCCGTTGAAGGCGCCCACCTCGATCTTGCGCACCAGGTTCTTGCTCAGCTGCAGGATCTCCAGGTGCCGCAGGTGCTTGAACGTGTCTGTCCGGATCACCTGGGGGCAGGGAGGGGAGACGGGGTCAGTGACGCTATCGCTAATGACAGAAATCACGAAGGCAGCACGTGCTGCGAGGGTGTGGGGCGACGGATCGCTCCGGCTTTGCTGGTGAGGGTAGGACACGGTGCCACCACTTAGGAAAACAGTTGGGCGGTTTCTTACAAAGTTAGGACCGGAGGTGCCATACGACCCGGCCCTTCCCTTGCGGGTGTTTCCCCGGGAGAAACAAAAGCAGATGTGCATACAGTGGCTTATCCACGGGTGTTCACAGCAGTTTTGGTCATTACAGCCTAAACTGGAAACCACCCAAATGTCCAATACCGGTGAGCAGATGCACACTCTGTGGTGTGTCCCCACCGTGGAACACTGTGACTCGCCTGGGGAAGGAACAAACAGTGCTGCGCACAACCCGATGACTCTCTCAGGCATCCTGCTGAGCACAAGATGCTGGACACAAGGAGCCCATGCGCCGATTCCGTCCACACCACGCTCGAGGTGCTCTGCGTGTGCAGGGCAGACTGGGAAGGGGCATGAGAGAACTTTCTGGGGTGATGGAAATGTTCCCTGCTGGGGTGGCGGTTACAGGGTGAATGCAACTGTCAAGACCCCCCCACAAACTCTACACTTAAAATGGCATTTTATTATGGACATATTTTTAAAAATAAAAAATAAAAAAAATAAAAAAGATGACAAACACTAATACCAGGAGCTAACATGCATTGAACATTTCTTTGCTGCCAGACACTGTTCTAAACACTTCATTTAATCCTCCAAACTGCCCTACGAGATAGGTGCTATTTATTACAAGTGCTTATCAATACCCACGATTCCAAACTTCAGAAGGCCCTGGAAACCAGTATTTCCATCTTTGGCACCAAATCCCATTTGGTGGCCAGACCTGATCAGAACACACGTGGAGCTATTTAAAGCTTGTAGTGATCCCACTCACGTGACTATTCAAGCATTTCACTCTCGAAATTCCCACGTTTGATAAGGGGTGTAAGACCGCTAGGATGTTGTAAAATACATGCTGTACAGTATTACCTCTCTTTTTTTTTCTTTTTTTTGAGACAGAGTCTTATTCTGTTGCCCGGGCTAGAGTGCCATGGTGTCGGCCTAGCTCACAGCAACCTCAAACTCCTGGGCTCAAGCGATCCTCCTGCCTCAGCCTTCCGAGTAGCTGGGACTACAGGCATGCACCACCATGCCCAACTAATTTTTTCTATATATATTTTTAGTTGTCCATATAATTTCTTTCTATTTTTAGTAGAAATGGGGTCTCGCTCTTGCTCAGGCTGGTCTCGAACTCCTGACTTCGAGCGATCCTCCCGCCTTGGCCTCCCAGAGTGCCAGGATTACAGGAGTGAGCCACCGCGCCCGGCCCAGTATTACCTTTCTAATATCAGAATGCCAAACACATGTGGCCTCAAAGGTTTCACATGAGGGATTATGAATTAGAAACAGAGAGGTGCAGTGACTTGCCCAAGGTCACACAGAAGGGGAAGGTAGATTTGGGATTGGGTCCAGGCTTTCTGGTTGCAGAGTCCTAGCTCTTGACCTCTTACCTCCTACCTCACAGGGCTGGGCCTGGGGACCACAGGAGGGGCAGTGCAGGCCGGGGCACAGGAGGCAGAATCTCACAGAATCCTCCCAGGCACAGAGGGTCAGAGCCCAGGTTTGAGGCCGAGTTAATGACATGTACTGGGGGGAAGGAACAGATGAGGAGAGATGCATTTGCTGGGACGCTATGTCACAACATTAAGGGGGCAGTGGAGAACTCCCAACAGCATCACATGGCATCGCAACTGCATGAAACTCATAAAAAAAAAACAACAACAAAAAAAGCTGAAGAATTAGGTGTCTGCATTTATGTACTGAAAAAAAGACTGGAAGGAAATACTTCAAGCTGTTCTTAGTAGTAAACGCCAGCTGTTGGGGATTATGGGCAATTTTTACTCTTTCGTTATTTTTTTCTCAATGAACAAAAATTACCTTTATAATAAACAGGCATAAAAACAAAACAAAACAAAAAACGAAGAAAAAATATATAGCTGAGAGGCACCCAGGATCAGGAGCAGTAATATTCTTGGCATAAACACAGTCATAAAATTACAATTTATGCCAGTGCTGTCCAATGGAGACATAACGTGGACCATGTGTGTAATTTAAAATTTCCGGCCGGGCACGGTGGCTCACACCTGTAATCCTAGCACTCTGGGAGGCCAAGGTGGGAGGATCGCTCGAGGTCAGGAGTTCAAGACCAGCCTGAGCAAGAGTGAGACCCCATCTCTACTAAAAATAGAAAGAAATTATATGGACAACTAAAAATATATATAGAAAAAATTAGCTGGGCATGGTGGCACATGCCTATAGTCCCAGCTACTCGGCAGGCTGAGGCAGGAGGATTGCTTGAGCCCAGGAGTTTGAGGTTGCTGTGAGCTAGGCTGATGCCACGGCACTCTAGCCCAGGCAACAGAGTGAGACTCTGTCTCAAAAAAAAAAAAAAAAAAAAAAAATTTCCTAGAAGCTGTATTAAGCAAAACAGGTGAAATCAATTGTAATAATATATTTACTTAACCCAGTATGCCCCAAATTTTATCATTTCAACACGTGATCAAGACGGAAGCTTAAGAGTTAGAGATGTCACGCTCTTCCTGCCCAGGCTTCCGGATCCCGTGTGCGTTTCCCGCTCAGGGCTCCTGGGATGTCACACAGCAGGGGCTTCGCTCTGCGATGCTCAGAAGCACCGTCGTGTCTGTCGGCAGCCGCCCTGTGAGCGAGGACTATCACTGCCCAGTTTTGGAAAGGTGGAAACGGAGGCCCCGCAAG
>CM052449.1:20730868-20748490 GCA_028533085.1 Varecia variegata | reverse complement strand
GGGAGACGAGAAGAGGTCCCAGTGCCAGCACTCAGGCAGTGCCCCCTCCTCCCGGGTGCTCAGGGGCGGTCACCACATCATTACTGTTATTGTTACTGCGGGCACTGGGTGACCCGTATGTGCCATGACTTTGGGATCAGAGCCCTGAGCCTTGTAACCCAAAGCCACGGGTACGGTGCCACCTGCAGAGGGCGCAGCTCTGGGGACAGAGAACCCTCTTACTGCATCCTCAGGGCGGACAGGGCCTCGCCAGGCCCCAGAAAGATCTGCGTGTTACCCACGGATCCCCTGCGCCTCCCCTTCTCACAGCGCCCCCCCCCCCCAGTATCCCCATCATTCCCAGTGCAAGATTCTCCCACTCCACATTGTGCTGCACACCAAGGCGACAATGACAGTGAGAGCCCGTAAGACAGGGTCCCTGCCCGCCAGCAGGTTATGCCAGGCAGATGAGGTCGTGCTCCTTCCTCTCCCACTCATCCTTCCCCTTGTCTCCTGTTCTAGCGGGTCCCTGAGCACGGCACACATTTCCGCCTCTGTGCCTGCGCACCTGCTGTTCCTCTGCCGGGAACACCCTTCCTGCATTTTTGTCTGGTTACCTCCCCTCTGCCTTTCAACACCCAGCTCCAGTGTCACCGGCTCTGGGGGATGTCCTGGTCCCCTCTACCCACCCCAGTCTGGTGAGGGGCGCCCACTCTGGGCTCCCACAGACCAGAGTCTAGACCCTTCCAAGGAGGCAAAGGACTGGGTCTCAACTATAGAGCTTCCAAGAGCACAGCAGCGCATGCCCAGGTTTTGGGCTTATTTGCTGTGTTCTGTGACAGAGTGAATTTGAAAGCAGACCCGCTCAGAATCTCACGTCTTGGGGTCCTTTTGGAGCAGAACTGAGGTTCATTCCCCGAGTGGACACCAGATTTCCTGAGCACACACAGAACAGCCCTGGCAACCTTGCCGGATGGAGGACTCTTGGCAGACTCAGAGTGAAAGGAATAACAAGGAGATACATTTGGGCCCTTAACATTTTGGACTTCTCGGGTGACCGTGAATGGGTTATAGGCGTGAGGGGACAGAATCAGGACAAACAGGGGACATGCAGACACAGCGTGTGACCATGGCAGGGGAACGCCTCCCCTCCTTCCCATTCAATAAACATTAACTGAAGTCTCCCATGGGCCAGGCCTGTGCCAGGTACCATGTTAGATAGAATAACAAACAAAACAACTTTTTATATACCTTTCTTTTCTGCTGACAAAAGTAATACACCCTCATTTAGGAAAACAGTATAAGAAAAGAAAAAAATCAGCCAAAATACATCCGCCCAGAGTTTACTTATGTTGACAATTTGATACCCATCCTTCCAATCTTTTTTCTATGCATATTACGCAGGGATATATTTTTTCATCATCTTTTAAATTTTTTACAAAATTTTGATGATACAATATACTTTCCCGGGTCCTGCATTTCCCCTTGATAATATTATTTGGTGAGCATTTTCTCATGTGACGAAATATGCTTCAAAAATATGTCGGAATGGCTGTGTGGAATTCTGGCCCCGAGCTGGACGTCGCGCTGAAACTGACAGAACAATCCTCATTTTCCTTCATATGCTCTGTCTTCGCTAGTTTCTTACGTTGAACTTGGCTAACTTTTAGGACTGAAGGAAACCTCAGCGAACGCTGTCCCACATGCCGCAGGGGGTGAGCTGCGTCTGCAGGGAGCGGGTGGGTGATCAGACTGCAGGACGCCCTGCTGGCCCCTGGCTGGGGCAGGGGATGGGCAGAGCACGACAGATGCCTTCGACGGCTAGTGGGTGTGAGGGTTGGGGACGGCTCCGAGCCGGCCTGGGGTCTCTGCACACTGCTGGTGACGCAACTGTGCCTGTGCCCGAGGCTGGGGGCCGTGGGCACCTCCCGCCCAGGGCAGGAGAGGTGGGGGCTCGAGAAAGCCTCTGGCCCGACTGGGCTCGAGGTCTGGAGCCTCAGTCTCCTCCTTGGAGACAATCTCCGGGGAAGAGCCCAGCCCAGTGCTGCTCGTAGCCTGTCCTCTCGCAGGTCTGTCCCACGGGACGCTAAACACCACCACAAACCTTTCGTGGCAAATGCACTGGAACCTGTGTGTTCCCGCTCGGAGACCCTACTGCACGCAGCGCGTGAGGTTCTGTGAGGTCCAGTCTAATCCTTTAAAAGTCCACTTTACTCTCCCCTAGTGACTGGAGTGTTTGGACCAAGAAATTGAGACCAAAGGGATCCCTGAGCCAGGTGCCGCCGAGAGCTCCCTGGAACTCACCTTTGTCCAGTCTTGGTCACACTCAGATGGCCTGGGGGCCTCCTCAGTTCCCAGCAAACACTGTGTGCCCTACCCTGCTGCTGCCTCTTTCTGGGGTCCCTGTTCTCAGTGAGGCCCCTCTAGCCCACCTTCCCCATCAAAAGGGGGGTCACAGCCCTGCCCATGGGTTAGCCAGCAGGGCCCGGGGCTCTGTCCCTATTACAGCCTCACAGCCAACCCCCCTCCCCAATTTCCTCTGTCCCCACAGCCCAGGCCAGGTCTCATCCTCTCTCCCTGTCCCCTGGCCCAGCTCCCTGCCTGGCCTCCAGTCTCTCCCTCCAGTCTCTGGGGTTCCTGCTGCACCCACAGCTGACCCTGTCTTTGGATACCTCCACGGCTCTCCAGTGCCCTCGGGAAATTCCGCCTGCCTGGAAGCCCTGTCTGCGTCCCCTCCCTCTCCCTTCCCTTCTGCATGGCCCCTCTCTTGCAGCCTTCACCCCAGACACATGTCAGCAAGTGTCAGTCCTTGGCCCATCTCGCCAGGTACTCCACCTTTGCACATGCTGTTCCCTCCGCTCAGGAAGCCCTTCCCTTTCATCCGCCTGGAAAACTCCTGCTCGCCCTCTTGAACCCAGCCCAAAGGGCTCCCACTCTCCCATATCCGTTGCTTACACATTGCGTGGGGTAAGCAGTTCCGAAGGTGCAGATGTGGACAGGGCCACTGTCTGTGAAAGGGCATCACATGCCAACCTGGCAGAGCTGTCCTAAAGGCTTGAGGGCATGGGTGGGATTCGCTCAGTGTGGGGCTAGGCACCTGCACGCATGCACTGAGCACCGGGGATGACGCCAGGCTCCGGGCTGGGTGGTCCACATTGGCCACCCCAGCTTTCCCTCCACCAGCCCCACAAGGCAGGTGCTGTTAGGCTTGCTTTTCAGAGAAGGGAAGAAGCTCAGCGAGGCCACATGACGAGGAAGTGGCAGAGGTAGGGTTTGGACCCGGGCGTTGGCACCCTCCACACCCGCCCTCCTGCCCGCAGCTCCCTGAGCCTTTGCAGCATCCCTGGTCCCTGTTTACTCCCCCAGCCCCCCAGGAGGTGGGCATCACACCCCATTTCACAGACAAGGACACCCAGGCTCAGGGAAGTCAAGTGACTTGGCGAGCCCTGGGAGGTGTGCAGCAGGGCTCCAGCCGGTTTCCAAGTCTCCCTGGTGGCCCTGCACAGAGGACCACGAGCATGTCCACAGGGGAGAGCCTGAGGCTGCTGCCCCCCCTGGCCCCCCAGCATGCTGTGCCCCAGTTGCGATGGGAAGAGGGGTGTGAAGGGAGATGAAAGGGAGCTCCCAAAGGCGGTGGGGTCCCCCCGCCAATCACTTTAATAATGTGCTTGAGAACTGAGCGGGATGGGGGTGTTGCTGCAAAGGGAAGCCTGGTTTTATTGAAAGACGTGCCCTAGGGTTGCTTTAAATAGTGAGTCTCTTTATTCTGAACAGAATTCCAAGCTATTCTCTCTCCTCTTCTCTGTGGAATGCCCGCAGAGCAGCCCAGTGGGGAAGAGTTGGGGCAGGGTTTGAATCCTGGCTTTGCTGCTGACCAGCTGTGTGACCTTAGGCGAGTGTCATAACCTCTCTGAGTCCACTTTCCGCACAGGTTACCATGGGGTGATTGTGAGGTGTGGACAAGACAGCGAGTGATTGGGATGAGATAGGGAATGCTTGGGACATGGCAACAGTACATATTTTTAACTGGTTAACTCAGCTGATAAGGATCATTAACATTGGTCCTGTCCCTGGGCTTCCAGTTTCTCCCTCAGCAGCCTTCCTCTACATTGGCTGCCAGAATGGCCTAAAATGCAGCTGGGACCTCACCACATCACCCTCCAGAACCTGCCCTGCTGCCCTCTCCCCTAATGCAGTCACAGCAGGGACGGGTGCGGGGTTCCTGCGCTTGCCACACTCCGGCCTCTCTGCCTTTGCACAGCCTCTGCCCTCTTCCTGGAAAATAGTCCTCCTCCTTGTCCTCTGGAAAATTTCAGCTGTCCTCCCCTAGAAAGTCCTCTTTGACCCCTGCTCCCTCACCCATCACACACACATCTGTCTCTTTGTCTAGGCTGTGAGTCTGAGGGAGTAGAGACTGGGTGGGGATGATTTCTGCATTCCCGCACGGCAGATGTTAGCCAAGAGCTGCTAAATAAATGGACTACGGCAGACAGCGGACAAGGCTCTTATTAGAGAACACCCCAGCTGTGTTGGTCAGTATGTGCCTGCACACCTTTCAGCCTGGGTGACAATGCCAACATGTCAAAATCCTCAGTGACAGAACTTGGGAGCTAAAAAGCACTGGTGTTTTGGTTCCAACCTATTCTGCTTTCTGCTATAAAGTCCACCTGTCTGATATTATTGAAGCTACACCACCTTTCTTGTGGTGTTTGTCATCATGTTTACTTTCACGATTTCTGTCTTCATGTTTTAGGGATGTCTTTTCGATTTTGTTTTCAATTCAGTCCGAAAATCTCTCTTTTAACTGGAAGTTTAGTCCATTTACATTTATTGTAATTACTAATGTTTTTGAAATTATTCCTACAGTATTATTTTGTGCTTTTTATTTGTCCTGATTTTTGTAGACTGTTCTTTCCCCTTTCCCGTCGTCTTTTGTATTGATTGAATTTCTCCTGATTCCACTTTCCCTCTCTATTGTTTTAGAATTTATATATTTTCTCTTCGTCTAGTGATTACCCTTAAAATTGACCATGCATACCTAAAGACGAAAGCCAGTCAATACCCCTTTTCTCCTTATAAACGATGTAAGACTGATCCCATCTCTGACTCTACAGCAAAAAGCCATCCTGGGAAGCCTCCCAGTAAGGTAGAAGGGGAACCACGTTTGTTAAGTGCTATTCTGTGCTGAATGCTTTGAGGTCATGACCTCATTTAATCCTTGTGGAAATCCTGTTGCATGGAGGTTATCAAGCACAGGCCCTGCCTTTCACCCCCATATTTGATGGTTTACAGCTAAGGAAACAGAGGTTCAGAGAGGTGAAGTCACTTGTCCTCAGCCTCCCAGCTCCAACGCTGCAAAACAAGGACTCCAAGTCTGCCTCTCCTGCATCCAAACACGGAGGTCTCCACCATGCCTACCCCCCTACAGTGAGCGGGTCGGGCTCTCTGTGGGTTCAGTGTGCTTTGGAGCTGCAGGGCCCAGTCATTCATACATCACCACGTACTGATGTGCTCATTTGACAGGTCTTTTTTGACAGCTGCTGTGCGTCCAGTGTCATGCTGGACACATGTCTTCCCGGAGCCCAGTCTCAAGTAGAGAAGAGAGACACCGAACGTAATGATCGTGTGAACGGTCATTTAACCAGCAACAGAAACAGATCACGGGGGTTGCCCTGGCTGCAGGGGGAGGCAGGCCTGGGCTCCCCCCAGGGCATAGTCTGAAACACCCCAAGCTAGCTAACCTCTAAGTCATGGGCTGGGTCCCCCAAGGCCACTGACACAGAGTAGGATGGGCCAGGGGGGTGGGCGGGGACTGGTTCTAAATCCCCTGCCCCTCACTCTGACATATTGGCCGGACCAAGTTGTTGACATTCTGTGATATAGCAGAGAACCAGGCCTGCCCCTAGCTGCCACCCTAGAGCCACCTAGCTGCCCACACCTCCAGCTCCCCCAATCCTTCAGCCCCACTTGCCACGCCCACCTCTGTCTGTGCCGGGCTGTGCCGGGCATCAGGGACACGGACACGAATCAGCCAAGGGAATGTCGCCCCCAGCGACGACTGCCTCCCAGTCCCCAATGGGGGACTCTTCCCTGTTCTTTTATCCCGTAACTTGGGCTATTTAGGGGACTTTCCACTTCAGTGTGGTAAGCAAATATTACTAAAGCTGAAAAAAATCCCACTGTATTCTGTTGTGGTTTTTAGGAAAATACGCTGCCAAGAAATCCTTTATTAAAAATTTAACTGTGGTGGGAAAATGATTAAGGGAACGGTTCATCTTAACACTATTAGGATAACTTGTTTTTATATGTTTTGAATGTAATGAACTGATAACAAAAGTTTAGTAAGCTTACTGTTGTTTCTTGTGTTAATTTTTTTTTTTACATTCAGATTTAAAAAACATTATTTTTCACACCAACTGTTTTCATGATGACTTCTCATATTTCTTCCTTTTCCCTGAGATAAGGGACTTGTGCCTCCCTCCTCGACAGGGACTTTCCCTGGTGGCCAGGATGTGACTGGCAGCATGGCAGGGGCCGGTGTGGGCCCCCGATGAGCCGCTGGCCCTCCCTCCAGCCGTTCTCCTTCCCTGCGCCCCCCACCCGCACTGCCGACCCCCTCCTGCTCCCCTGCCCAGCGTGTCACTCACCCCAGCGTACACGGTGCGGTACTTGTTCACCTGCTGTATATCGTCTCTCTCTCCGCCCGGCTTCCCCAGGGCAGGGATCTGTCTGTCCTATTCACTGGGCCTAGAGTGCTGCCTGGTACACAGTAGATGCTCAATAAGTGAGTCAGGGTCTGAACTGGATGCCGCAGATGAGGCTGGTGGGGCTGGTCAGGCACAGGAGGAACAGGCAGCGCAGGGAGAGGGTCTCAGCTCCGCTCCCCGGCTCCCCTTGGGGGTGGGGAGAGACCCAGCTCGCGGTGTCACCACGAGGATTAAACTGTCTGTATCTGTGACCCACGAGGAAGGGCGCCTGGCACAGGGCAGGCACAGCCATGACTGTGGCTATTTAAGGGCAAGGGGGTTGCTGGAAGGGCAGGAAGGAAGGGGCTGGGGTGGCATCCGGCACCCAGTAGAGGGCGCCCCCGAGTTTAGTGTAGCGGGGACCCGGGGCCCAGTCCTGCCTGAGCTGAGGATGATGAAGGGACTCTGGCGGGGTGTGGGGGTCACGGTGGTGGTGGGCAGAGGTGGGGAGGCTAGGAGCAAACAGGGCAAGTGTCCCCACCAGCCAGGACAAGGCCCGAGCAGGGCTGGGCTGTGGGGTGCAGAGAGTCAGGACTGGGTTCCAGGATCGAGTCGCCAGGCTCTAGCCTGGGGGCGTCAGGAGTCGAGTTGAAGACATGAGGTTCTGCAGCAGCCTGCCTAGGGGAGTCCCAATTCCCCTCACTAACTCTGCATCGTGTGCAAGAGTCTCGCTCTCTTCTGCCTCAGTTTCCTCATCTGTAAAATGAGGATCAGAACAGCACCTACTCGAGAGTTGTGGCGAGGTTGAAATTCACCGGCCACGCAAAGGGCTCGGAGCAGTGCTGGGGCCCCGCTTGCACCCCCTGCCCGCCCTCCCTGGGCTTGTAGAAATCGTTGATTCTGTTTTCCTGCACGGGAAGCAGGCTCAGAGAGGTGACCCGAGGCCTTAACGTCATTCGTGGAGGGGACAGCATGGGTCTGTGCCTCTCGGGGCCTCAGTCTGCTCAGGTGAGAAGTCGGGGTGATTGATTCTCCCGCCGACCCTCTCCTGGGGTTGTCCTGAGGCTCAGAGGACGGATGGCTTTGCAAGATGACAAGCAGTTCTATGCATTTGTCAGTTTAAGGGCTGTAATAATATTCTGGGCACCTACAGTTCGTCAGGCTCTGCGCTGTGTGCGGGGGGTGGGGCCAAGGCTGACACACACAGTGCAACCAACCAGTCTGGGAGGCCACGGGGGCCAGTGGGTATGACCAGACTCGGTGCTCCGAGAAGGCACCTCTGAGGCTGAGACATTTGTCAGAGTCACAAAGGACGATGACAGCAGCCACGTAGTGGTCTCACTACTAGCGCTCGCTAGCGCTCCTCAGCAGCTAATGATCCCCCCCCCCCCAGAGACATGTCTGCTAAGTCCTGTCTCATCTGCAAGTGCCTCGGAGAGGGCCGGGCGCAGGTGGCCTCAGTACCTGTTTATTCAAAGAATGAAGGCATCGAATTTCTCAGCAACTCTATGATAGAGGGACTGTTCCTATTCCCGTTTCACAGATGACAAAACTGAGGCCCAGACAGGTTCAATAAGGTGCCTGAAGAGGGAAGAGCACACGCGAAGGCGCTGAGCTGGGGACGTGGGAGACGCCAGAGCGCCCGAGGGAGGACTCTGGCTCAGGCGTGGTAGCAAGGCCGGGACACCTCGGGATGGCAGTTGAAGGAGGAGGATGAGAGCGTGGAGCGTGGTGTGTGTGGTCCTTTCCCTGCTTGAGCCGGTCTGTGACAGTCCCCGAGGGGGAGCTGCAGCGGTGTGGTGCGTGGTCAGAGACCGCAGGCAGCGGGCCAGCTGCCCCCCGCCCCCCTGGGCCAGGGCTTTCCTCTCCAGGGACCAGCAGGAGCTTGGCTCACGTCTCCCCAGCGCGAAGAAAAGATTCTAAATCCAAAATCAAGCAGGGCGACAGCCCCAAACTGGAAACAACCCACATACCCATCAACGGGAAACGGATGAGCCACAGGGCCTTCACACGACAGAATATTATACAACAGTACAAAAGTAAAGGACAGGAGGGAAGCCGCACGAAACCACGAGGATGAATTCCAGCAACCCTGTAGAGCAACGCAGCCAGACCTGCGTGGTTACACACCTGCACAATCACACACCTGTGCAGTTACACACCTGTGCGGCTACACACCCGTGTGGCTACACACCTGCACACATACCTGTACAGTTACACACCTGCACGGTTACACACCTGTGCAGTTACACACCTGCACAATCACACACCTGTGCAGTTACATACCTGCACAATTACACACCTGTGCAGTTACACACCTGTGTGGCTACACACCTGCACACATACCTGTACAGTTACACACCTGCACGGTTACACACCTGTGCAGTTACACACCTGTGCGGCTACACACCTGCATGGTTACAGACCTGCGCCATCCCACCTGCATGCAGCCCAACTGATCTCTGGAGCCAGAAGTCAGGGGAGGCTTGTCTCAGGGGAGAAGAGGGAGGTGATGGTTGGAAGGGCATGGGGGGGAGGGTGCAGGGGGGGGTCTCTATATTCCATTTCTTGACCTGGGTGGCATTTACATGGCTGTGCTCTTTGTGATAATCTTTCGAGCTGGACTTTCATGTCCCGTGTTCTCTTCTGTATGTGTGTTACATGTCCTGATGGAAATAAGAAGAAACCCACGAAGTATCAGGAGTCCTATTTGACAAGTGGTGACACTCAGTGTGACAAGGACTAGGCAGGCCCTGTGCCGACACTCCCGAGACAATAAGAGAGAAGGAGCGTGGGAGGGGCCACAGCTAGACGTGAAGTCCTGGCAGCGGAGAGGGCAGCTGCCCCTGCGCACCCAGGAGACCTCCTGGCAGCTCGTCACTGGCCTGCAGGCAGGGGCCTGTCCTAGTTGACCTCAAGAGAGGGTCAACTTCTAGATCTTTCACCATTTTCTTCTTAAACGTCTCTAACTGGGAAAAGTCCTCCCAGTCGAAAACTCCCTGTATTTCATGCCGCCAGAGGGGATAGGCCACCTGGAGAATCGCAAGCTGGCTGGAAAGCCATTGCCATTGCCTGGGAAATGCACTACGGTGGGGGCTTCTTTGCAACAGATTGACCCGCCTGTGGCTGCCCCGCTGTGGCTGTCTGGTCCTGGCCTCTCCACGCTGGCTTTGTGGCAGGGCACGGGGAAAGCCCGTGGGCCCACAGCTCAGCGAGGCGATCTTGGACAAGTCACTCGGAGCCACCCGAGCCTTGGTTTCCACATCTGTAAAACAGGAGAAGTAATCCTGCCCTTATGGGAGTGCCAGGCGATGCAGGAAGAGGACTCCTGGTTCTCCTGCCCAGGGCAAACGCCCCACAAATTTTCATTTCTTTTTTCTTCGTTAGGGAAAGGTGAGCAAATCCCATCATAAATGTTCTTTCTTCGGCTTGTATAACATTTTGTACTTATTAAGTTTAATTTGTCCTAATTACAAAAAATATTAAATGCTCTCACTGAAGAATAGAGAGTAGAAAACATAAAGAAAAAAATTAAATATCCCCCATAACACTAGTGCAAAGAGAAAGGCACTATTAACATTCCTGGGCGTTCCCTGGGCTTTTAAAAAAATATTATTAAGTTTTATTTTATTTTATTTTATTTTTAGAGACAGGGTCTCACTCTGTCACCCAGGCTGGAGCGCAGGGGCCTGATCCTAGCTCACTGTGGCCCCCAACTCCAGGGCTCAAGCGATCCTCCTGCTTCAGCCTCCTGAGTAGCTAGGAGTATAGGTGGGTGCCACCACATCTGGCTTATTTTTAATTTTTTTGTAGAAATGGGGTCTCAATATGTTGCCCAGGCTGGTCTTGAACTCCTGGCCTCAAGTGATCCTCTTGTCTTGGCCTCCCAAAGCTCAATTTTTAAAATAAATTGGATATGCTACTCCATCTTTTGAAAGCTCAGAATTATGTTTCGAGCATTTCCCTGTGTCATTTGATATTCTTTGAAACTCTTTTTTAAATAGCTGCATAATATTCCACTGTAAGAATGTGCAGTTATGCATTTAATTAATCCCCTAGTTACCAGGAATTGAGGCTGCTTCTAGATGTTGGCTGTGGGGCTGTCCTTAAACACAACTCTTTGAGACCCCTCTGATGATTTCCTTAGGAGGGGCTGGTTTGTTTCTCAGGACAGAACCACACTTCCTTGCCATACGACCTCATGGTGGACCCCAGGGGGACGGAGGGCAGCTGCTAAAAGCCTTGAGCAGATCCAGTGGTATTTTGTTAAATTAAGCACATGCATATCCTATGACCCGGCAACACCCCCGGGGTATATATTCCACAAAAATTATCATGTAGCTCCCAAAGGGGTCCTGAGCGAGGTTTGTGGTGGGGAAGCCAGAAGCCGTCACCAGGCAAGGAGGGGGGCGGGCGGGCGCCTGTCAACTCTGCAGCAGCGACAGCGACAGGGGTGGAGTAGACACACACACAGCAACTCGAGTGGCTCTCAAACACACAGGCCGAGCGAACACAGTGAGACAAAGCGATCTATAATGCAGCTTCATTTACATAAATTAAAAATACATGCACACAAAGCAACAATAAGCATTTTTCAAGAACACACACAAGCAGAAGGGTCCACAGTAAGCACATGAGGGTGGTTGGCTTTGGGGTGGAGGGGAAGGGGGACGGGGAAGGACATGGGTCAGGGGTGGACCACGTGCCCGGCTGAGGCTGGGGGTGGACCCCTGAGGAGACGGAGGGGCAGACTTGCCCACGGTCACCCGAGGGGCGCTGGGGCTGCACAGCGGAGGGGGGCAGGCTCCAGGCCTCCGCCTTAGCAGCCGTTTCCCCAGGCTCTGCTCGGGCTTGCTGGCCCCACCAATCACAAAAGCCATCGGGGGACCTCGTGGAAGATTGTGGATTTTAAAAAAGCCCTCTGTCTTACTACAGGGGCCACATGCTATCCCTGTCATGCTGCAGAAGGACATTTTACCACCCAGCCAAAGGTGGGTGACAACATCCCAGAGGGAGGCCAGTGCCATCACTCAGTGCGCTACTGTCCACGTGTGCTTCTTGCAGTCCATACTGCGCCCAGGCCAGGGGCAGGTAAGAACTGGTGACAGAGCCTTGCTGCACCCGCCCGAGGAGCTCACGGGAGGGTGTGACAGGGATTTGCCTCCGCCTCCCGCTGACAGATGGTTCGGGGCCTCTGCCAAGTACCTGGGCAGGAGCTCTCGAGCTGTCTGTCCTTCCATTCACAGGCAAGGATCTCTGAGCACCTACTGCACGCCGGCCTCTGGTCTAGGTGCTGGGGACACGGCAGGGAATGGTGTGAAGTCCTTGCCCTCCTGCAGGTGACAGCACAGTGGGGGAGCCAGGCCACAACCAAGTAGCCAGGCCTCAGGGGGGGCTCTCCAATCTCAGGGGGGGCTCTCCAATCTCTAGAATTCAGCCCTTGTCTAGCGGTGCCCTGGGGCTGGGGCTTGGTGCACAGGGTGCTTTGGGAGGGGACAGAGGAGCAGCCCTTCCCCTTCTAGGAATTTATCCCAAGGGCAGAATCCAGCCTGCTGGGAAGAACGAGCACCAGGATGTTCACTGTGGCCGTGTTTATATCAACTCAAAAATTGGAAGAACGGACCAGTTAAATAACAGGACGCCCATGTACCACAATACTATGCAGACTTTGAAAACAACATCATAGCCGAGTATTTAGTGCCGCAGAGAAAGATTTTCATGGCTATGCTACTAGGTGCCAAAAACATGTTTCAAACCAGTATGAAATAGTGTGATTCCATTTTTTTCTTTTTTTAAAAAAAGGCAAAAAATCCATTTATCAATCTGTGCCTACCGTGCCACACACTGAGGACGTGCGTGGAGGGTGTCCCAAAGGAAAGACACCAAAGCGAAGGAGAGTCACCTGTGGCTGCAGAATTCTGTTTGGCTTTTGTCCCTGTGCTTTTACTTAGGTATATTTGCTAGTTTTTCTCAATTAATTTGTATTCATTCTGCAATAAGTAATTTAAAAGAACAGTATGCAGGCACAGGGAAGCGTCAGGAAGGTATTAAAGCAAAATATAAACAGTAGTTGTTTATATCTAGGTGGTGGGACTGGGGTGATTTTTTTTTTCATTTTTTAATTTGGATAATTAAAACGTCATTATTACTTTTTTTTTTCTGTTGGCTCCTTGATCTTGGATTTTTTTTGTGTGTTTGTTTTACATCAGACGGGTCACGCGTGCGCCGTGGTAACAAGGTTCGAGGGAGGCTCGTCTCGCACATGTGCGTGAGCACGCAGCCATCGTGCTCATGAACCACAGAATGATTTGTTACTATCACTACTTTCTAAAAAGCCTCTGATGCCCCTGAAGCAGCCCACTCTTGGGGTCTGGCAGGTGTTCACTACGGCAAGATGAGTCTACTGAGCAAGCGTCCACACGTGTCCACTCTCGTGGACCGGTCATACCCCTCCACCCCTGGGGACGCTGTCTGGGAGAGTCAGTGGTCTCCAGAGTGTGTGCAAGAACCCTGGGGACAAAATGAAAGCGTTCACAGCCCTACTCCTGTTTTTTTCATCCTTTAACAATGTCCATTTTGGTGTCTGCGTTATAATGTGCGTGACGCATGGATGCAGTAGACCTGGGCGTGACCTACACATAAATTCATGGATGTCCACCAGTGGCTCTCAGCAAATGTTTGCGGGACTGAATTGTTCACTGAGCTCCCCAAAGAGAAAACAGTCCAGATGCCACTAAAGGGATGTTGCCACGGCCTTGGGCTGCTGGTGAGTGGACGCGGCACCTCCTCACCCCAGACACACTCCCTGGTGCTCTAGCATCTCTCACTTGCATGTCCCTCGAGCATCTTCCCTGGACACGCCATCCAACCTGTTTGTCATTGTTTTTTCCCCACCAGAATGTGAGGTGCTCAGGGCCGGGCTTGGCCACCACCTAGGACTGCGCTCCGCACAGGGCCGGTGCTGTCGGTACCTGTGGAACGTCACATGCCCAAACGCAGGAAGCACGGACTGCAGGGAGCACAGGGCAGGTGTGTGGCGCAGAGCGAGCTGCAGGATGCCAGCCCCGCAAGGCAGACACAGACCAGCTGCGACTGCAGCCAGAGGGATGTGAGGTAGACTCAGAGTGGACCGGTAGAAGTGGCAGCCTGGACAACAGGACAAAATCCTGCAGCAGGACGGTGGGGCAATGTGACCCCTCTGGAGCCCTTCTCCCTCCGGCGTCCCCAGTCCTTGCACTACAGCCACCCAGAAAGGGACTGCCCGAGAGGTCCCCTCTCTTCCCTCAATCCGGCTCTCAGGACAGTCAGATGGGAGCTGGTGACCCCTCTCACCCTTTCCCAGGGACACCCCTGGGAGAAATGCAGTGGCGAGAGGAAGGTTAGATCTGGGGGGGCTCTGGGACCCTCAGCTTTAGAGGCTGGGGTAGGAGGAGGCCTGTGTGCGGGCAGGGGGGTGACCTTTAAAACAGTGATTCTCAACCTGGGGCGATTTCCCCCCAGGGACAGCTGGCAACATCTGGCGACAATGGAATTGGGGGCCGGGGTGCACAGGCATCTGTGGCCAGGGACGCTGCTAAGCACCCTATGGTGCACAGGACAGACCCCCCACCCCAACAAAGGATGATCTGGCCCCAAACATCAACAGGGCAGAGGTTGAGAAACCCCGCTTTACACTAGCACAGCTCTGCCCCCTGCCTGGCATCATTTAAGGCCTCTCTTAATCACGATCGTAATTAATCAAGTGGCCACTGCTGCATCCTGAGCACCAGCCTGGCGCCAGCACCGCGCAGGCGCCGGGGCGCTCTCAGCTCTCCAGGCCTCACACCAACTCCAGGGCACGGGGCGCAAAGCCCACGCTGCACAGCAAGCGACGACAGACACAACCTGCACCCGCTGCCTGCCCGCCAGGCGCCAGAGCCAGTTCCAAACCTTGACAAGTGTGGAGCCCAGCAGCCCTCGCGCCCACCCTCAAGGCGGGGCTCTCTCAGCCCTGTGTTTCAGATGGAGAAACTGAGGCTCAGAGTCACGCGGTCACGTGCCCAAGGCCCCGCAAGGCTGTGGTTGCCCAGATGGCACAGGGGTCCTCGTGGAAGGGTTGCTGTCAGCACACCAGTGACTCCAGGGCTCAGCCCAGGCCAACCTGCCTGTCCCCTGCTGTGGGGGGTGGGCAGGTGGCCCTGTGCCTGGGGACCCAACACTGGCACAGAGACCAGAGCCTGTTGTGCTGAGAGAACCCAGGTCGCCTCGGCGCCACCTCGGAAGGCAGGCTCCAGTTAACAGGATGCAAACTGCGTCCCACAGGTGCCCGGGGAAGCGGAAAGAGCTGGTGTGGGGACGCCCAGAGGTCCCTGCTGAGGCCAGTCCGAGAGGAGGGACTGGCCACCACCTGCGCACCTCCCCCAGCGCCACCTGGGCCCCCCTCCGCCCACCAGCCCGGCTCACCTGGATGCCGTTCTCCTGCAGGTTCAGGTACCGCGTGTTGACCGGGATGCTGGCCGGGACCTCAGCCAGCTCTCTCCGCGTGCAGATCACCCGGCTGGCCTGGTTGCTGCAGGAGCAGGCCGCGGGGCAGGAGGTGGCCGGTGGGGAGCCCCCTCCGGCGGCAGACGTCACTGCCACGCCACCTCCGCCGGCCCCCAGGGGTGGGGAGAAGAGCCAGAGGAAGAGCAGTGCCCCGTGGGGCCAGGACATCCTACCGGGCGGCAGTGGAGGGCACGGGGAGCCACGGGCACACGCCATCCTCAATGCTCATGCTCCACGTGGACGCTGGGGGGCTGTGGCGGGGGAGAGAGAGGAGAGACTGAGTGAGGGACAGGGACCCACGTGGCCCGGGTGCTCGCCATCTCCCCGCCCAATGTTCAGGACCAAAGGGGGAAGGGGGAGAGCCCGCCACTGGGAAGATTTTATGCCCATTCTACAGAGGGCACAACTGAGGCTGGGGTGAGGGGGTGCTTGCTCAAGCTCACTCAGCCAGTAAGTGGAGAAGTTGGCCAGATTCAAAACTCAGTTCTTTGCATGATTTCGAAAAGGTCGATGAATAGGTAGAGATTGAGTGGGAGACAGAGGCAGCCCAGGCAAAGGCGGCAGAAAGGCTGAGAGCAAGCAGGTGGCATCGGGCCAGGCCCTCGCTCCTATCCCAGCGCCCACTGGTGCCCGTGTGACCTCTGGGAGGTGGCCCCGTCTCTCCCCCTGCCCCTCACTACCCGCCCCCACCCAGGAGTGCCAGCGAGGCGGCACGTCCCCAGACCCTCCACCCGCACACCCTTCCGTCACACTTGGCCTGGTGGGACTCTGCTGCTTGTCACTGCGCATCCCTCGAGGCCCTGTGGGCTTCACGGCAGCTTCCGGGACTAGAGTCAGACTCAGAGGGGAACTGGAGGGAGAGGAGAGGTGGCAGGCAAGGCCACTGTGGAGGTGACGAAGTGACAATGTGGGCAGGTGAGGGCTGAGGCTGGGAGGTGGTAGCCGAGGAGGGAGGAGGTTGGAGGCTGTGACAGGCGGTGGGGGCCTGGGGTGGCGGCACAAATTCAGGCCACCAGCAGCCATCCCCCCATCTGCCCTGACACTGTAGGTGCTCCAGGCAGACACAGCCTCTGTGGGAGCCACGCCAGCAGCTGCCGCAGGGCGGTGCTGGGGAGTCGATGGGGAAGGGGTTGGGGGTCCAGGGACCCTGTGCCTGAGTTCTGAGAGGGAAGGGGGCAGTGGGGAGTCGGCACCTCCCCATCCGTCCCCTTCCATTTCCATAGGAACAGAGAGGGGCAGGGGATGGGCTGGTCCTATAACAACGACATCAGTGATAACAGTCGCCCCCGATACGGGCAGGCCTTGCTGTGCACCAAACACGTCCACCGGTTGTCTCTTAAGCCTCACAACACCCGCAGGAGGGAGCCACGAGGATGCCCAATTACAGGTGAGGACGCCGAGGCACTAGGAGGGAGAAGGGCAGGGACCTGGCCAGCTGGGTGCAGACGGGGACTTTGGCCCTGGGTCTACCCTCAAGCCTCCCTTCCACGCAGCAGCTCCGAGTACACAAATACACCCCCACCAGCAGCTCTGCCCCGCACAGGCCGCCCTGAAGAGTCCCCAGGAGAGGGGGAGCCGTCCACACAAACATGCGCACCAGCCCACTCACACACACGGCAGTGACGGGGGCACGCCCTCGCGCGGGGGACGCTCAGACCCAGGGACACGGGCTCACCCCATGCACACGCGCGTGTGCGCACACACAACACGCACACACACGCGCGCACACATTCACCCCCTCCCGCAGTTTCCAAGATCATTTTAACCCAGATAAAAATGCATGTGCATGTGTCTGTGTGTCTGAGTGCATGTGTGAGAGCGAGAGCTAGACAGAGACGTGGAGACAGGCAGACAGAGACAGAGAGAGACAGAGACACAGAGAGAGAAGGGGGCAGAGAGGCGGATTCTGTGTCTGCACCCAGGCTCATTTTGCTACCTGGAGGGCTGGGAGCCTGTGTCTGTATCTGTCTATGTGAGTGCACTGTGGGGTGGGGGTCTTCGCTTCCCTGCATGTGACCACGGAGGTCAATGCTCGGTCCTTGTCCTGGGTCCACTGTTCCCACCTGGTGGGACTCTGGCGAGGACCCAGCCCACACCCTCTAAGCCAAGGCACCAGCACAATCCCCCTGTGCCAGGATTTGAGGCTGGGGGCCCCCACCCCAGTCCTCCAGGCCTGCCGCTGCTGCCTCTACCTCCGCATCTGTCCCCATGTCTCCTGCTGCCAGCCCGCATGCCCCCACCCCCCACCACGGCTGCTTCTGCGGCGGCTCTGGCTTCTGCGGCTGCCCGGCCTCCCTCCCCTCTCCTCCTTCACCCTCCACCCTCTCCCGTCCTTGTCTCCCCCCAACAGTGAGGGACACTCACCCTGGTGGCTTGGTTTCCGCCGGGCCTCTCCCTGCGCCCAGGCCCCCCCCTCCACATGCCTGCAGCCAGC
>CM052449.1:20716223-20730768 GCA_028533085.1 Varecia variegata | reverse complement strand
GGGACCACCAGGCCCCCTCTCTCCTTCTCCTCCATCTGTCCCTCCCTCTCGCTCTGTCCCTGTCACCCTCTCATCCTGGGAGCCCGGCTCAGTCAGGTTCTCTGTCTGTCTGTCCGTCTGTCTTGGTCTCTGTCGCCGGGCTCTGTCTCTCTTTCTCGGCGATTACAATTTCTAGTCACACGGCAGTGCAGAGCCAAGCTGTGCCTCGGCTCCCTCCCTCCCCGCCCCCCTCCTTCCTTCTCTCCTTCTGCGCGGGGAGGGCACCTCTGCTCTCCTCCCTCCTCTCCTCCCTCCTCCTCCTCGCCTCCCCTCCCTGCACCGCCAGGGGGGAGGCCTCCCCCTCCCCCGCTAATCAAAGGCTCCGTTATCTAATTAACCCATTGGTTCTGGGCAGCCAGGGAAGGTCGGGGAGAAGCGGGGGAGGAAGGTTGACGGCTGGGCTGCCCGGGAAGGGGGGTGGTTGGGCTGTGCCAAGCCGGAGCCTCTTGGCACACAGACAGCCTCATGGGCTGCACAGCCAGGCCGCCGCCGCCGCTGCCAACACCCACCGCTGGCCCAGACCCTCCCTGCTGCACGGCCCCACCCCCAGCTCGGGCAGACACCTTGCGCAGGCTCAGCCGCAGGTGCTCCCGTACCCCGGGACCCCCCAAGTCCCACCGCACCACACAGCACTTACTCCGACCCCCACCCGGATAGAGCAGCGCTGGAACCTGGGCCCATGCCACCGTCACCCCTGCCCTGCAGCTGAGGGCCAGCCCCTACTCATGCCACCGAGGAACCCACCCCCAGGTGTGCCTCTCTCCCCTGGACTTGGCCACACCCCAACACCCACCTTCCGACACACCGCTGAGAAACTGCAGGGCAGCCGCGTGCGTTCATTCCACCCATCCGTCCATCCACCCAATATTTACCGAGTCCCTACTGTGTGCCAGACACTGGTACAGATGCTACCTACAAGCCCTACACCCAGGTCACCTACAGGCCACCAAAGGCCAATAGCAATCGGAGAGAGCACATTGGTCAGGGGCCGGGGGCCTGGTCCGGATCCTGACTGCTGCTACGCGCTGTGTGGCCCCGGGCCACTGATGCATGTTTCTGAGCTGCGGTTTCCTCCACTGTGCACCAGGGTCGCTGGGGACACTCGATAGCTAAATGCCCAATAAACGGCTCTATCTTCACAGTATATGCAGAACCAGACCCCACGGGTCCACCCCAGGCCCTCGCCCTCGCGGGGCCACCATCTCCCGCTTGGATCTGGTTACAGTGGCCTCCTACTGGTCTCCCCACTTCTACCCTCACCCCACTCCTGTGTGCTCCTCACAGGCAGCCAGAGGGATCCTGTAGATACCCAAGTCAGATCCTGGCCCTCCCCTGCTCAACAGCCTCCCGTGGCTCCCGTGTCTTCCCCACCTCCCAGCCCCGGCTGGTGCTTCTCTCACCTCAGCCCCTACCTCCCCCCATCACTCACCCACTCAGGGCACACTGGCCTCTGCACCATTTCCAGAACAGGCTGGGCACACTCTGGCCCCAGGGCCTTTGCACTTGCCTTTCCTCTGCCTGGAACGCTCCTCCCCAGCTGTTCACAGGGCACTCTCCCTGTTCTACCAGGTCTGTGTCCCCGTGTCACCTTCTCAGTGAGACCATCTCGACTATCCCACATCCAATAGCACCCCCATCTCTCTCCCTTCTCTGTTTCATTTCTCTACATAACATTTATCACCATCTGACCTTTCAAATGCCCATACATTTGAATGTAAGCTTCCCCAAGGGCAGGGACGATGTTTGTTTTGTGACTATCTGGTGACGGTGCCTGGCATACAGCAGGTGGTCAACAAACATGGGGTGAGGGAACAGATGAATTTGTTCCCACTGCTGTTAGTCTCTGTTCCTCCTGGTGACACTGGATTCCCTCCCACACTCACACACAGACACACCTGCCTGGCCACAGCCAGCTCTGCATGCCCACCCCAGGCTGCACTCCGACAGCTGCTTGCCTCAGGCCCCCAGCCCGGGATATCCCCGGGCCTGAACTCTCCTTCCATCCCAGGAGGCCTGCCTGGCAGAGGCAGCACATTTATAGGCCACAGTGCAACTGTCTTCAGCCGGACACCCATGTCCCAGGTCTCCCTCCATGCCACTGCACACCAGCTGTTTAAGTCTCAGACACCATACCCTGGGTCCCAAGCAGCAGGTCCCCAGTGCAGGTCTGTGACTCCACTCAACATCCATGCCCTGAGGAAAATGACAACTGTGTCCCGAACCTCAGATACCTCCTGGATGCAGCTGCACTGTTCCAACAAATACTGATTAAACTGAGTGGGCACCTGTCCCCAGCTGTCCCCAGATATACCCCTCTAACATGGATAACAGGAATGCTTTAACCCCACTGCTTCTGAGCATGTCCACAAAGCCAGGCATGGTATGCACATGTGACATGTATGAACTCATTGAATAACACGGCCACCAACAGTGGTAATGTCCAACACATACCTGGCACTGCCTGGGCACCGTGCCGGGAGTTTTGCTTGCATTAACTACTGTAGTTCACCCATCAGCCCTCTGAGAGGGGACTGCTCTTACCCACATTTCTTTTTTTTAATAGAAACAAGGTCTTGCTCTGTGGCCCAGGCTGGAGTGCAGCAATGCAATCACAGCTCACTGCAGCCTCAAACTCCTGGGCTCAAGTGATCCTCCTGCCTCAGCCTCCCAAAGTGCTGGGATTACAGGCATGCACCACCACGCCGGGCCTTGTTATCCCTATTTTACAGATAGAGAAGCTGAGACTCAGAAAGGCCAAGTCATTTGCTCAAGGCCAAACACAGCTAGGAAGGGGCCCCTCCCAGGTCAGCCTCCCCAGAGTCGAGGGATCCCAGAGACCCCCAGGATGTTGCCTGCGGGGGGTGGGGTAACGGTGCAGGCAAAGCCATGGGCATGTTGAACAACAGCTCTCCTCCCTCAGGCCCCTGCCCTCATCCCCACTGCACAGGGGACACCTGCTGATGCCACCCCCAACTCCACACCTGGCCCCTGCCCCAGAGCACCCCTAATAGCGACAGGAAGCATTCGCTATGTGTGGGTGCCGCGCTGGGCACTGCCTACTGCTCGGCCACTGGCTGTGCCCCGTGGCTCTGGGAGGAAGGGACTGTTCTCGTGCCCACTTTACAGGTGGAAAAGCAGATTCCCAGGCTGGCAGCCCTTGCTGAGGGCTCCACAGCCCTCAAGCGGCACAGCCGGGATTGGAACCCGAGGCCCAGAACTTGGCCGCATAACCACGCTGCCTCTCTCACCCCAGCTGCCCTGGGAGAGGCCCCAACACCCGCCCACCTGGTCTCCACCCTCACCTGGGGCAAGGGACGAGACAGAGAGGCAGACGAGGGAGGCCCCAAAGAGAGACGTAAGAAAGGCAGAAACGGGCAGAGTCACAGGGAGACGAACAGAGAGACGGAGGCTGGAGGCAGACAGGAGACAGGAGAGGGAGAGCGCACGCGGGGGCGGGAGAACAAGAGACCCCAAGAAGGAGCAGAGACCCAGGGAAGGCAGAGGCGGGGGTGGGGGGTGGCCTGGGTGCCCGAGGCCCCACCAGCTTCACCATCCTCCCCAGCCTGAGCTCTGAGAGCTCCCGGGAACTGCGCCGGAGAGGATTCAGGCAGATGGCAGATCGGAAACTCGGGGGACCCAGGGGAGGCGGGGTGAGGAGAAAAAAGAGGCAGGGAACATTCCTGTCAGTCACTCATTTTCCTGGGTAAGTTCAAAAGGTGAGGGGAAAGATAGGAAACTGACTGCCAGCGCAGCAAGAGGGATGGAGGTTAGAGCTAAAGAAGAACTTCCCGACTGTGAGGGACTGGGGCGGAAGTGGGGCCCGGAGCCAGGAGGGTGGAGACACTTCAAAGCCAGGGAGAGATGAACAGCTTCTCTCTCTGGAAGCTGTTGTCATAGGGGAGGCCGGGCACTGTCAGGGCTGGCGGGGAGGGCATGGGCAGCGCCGGCTTCAGGGATGGATGAAACAACCATTCCTCTGAGCCCGTCCTGAAGGCTTTCACAAGAATTGACAGTCCCTAAGTTCTGAGGTAGAAGAGCCCTGGGAAAGGGCAGTCCAGGCCCCGCCAGCTGGCGCCCAGGCCACCACCACGGGACAGCAGAACCACCAGGCTCCCCCTGCAGGGGTGGAGGGTGCGGGCGGTGTGCTGCGGAGGTGACCGCCTGGGCAGGGGTCGTCCTTTCCTATCCAGCCACACGCCAGGCGGCTCCCGGGGGCCTCTCCCCCGGGTGGCTTCCTGGGGGCTACTAGAGGCTGTCCCCCCTCCACTCCCATTTGTGTTCCAAGGACACCCCGGGAGGGTTTCTTCAAGCCCGGCCCCCAGCGCTATCCCTTGCACTTCCTTTCCTTCACAGCTCCTGTCCCGGCCGCGCGTCACCCGAGCCTCCGTACCTCCCACTGGAAGGGGCGCTCCGGGCCTGGCCCTCCAGGGTCCCGCCGGCACGGCCGCGCGCAGGGCGAGTGAGCGAGCCAGCGCCCCCTGCCGCCAGGTCCTCTGCTGGCACCAGGTACACCCACGGCTCCGGGGAGTTGTGGTCGGGTGGGGGAGACGCACAAGGGCTAAGTGAGAAGGTGGGCATGGAGCGGGGACCCTGCATGCCTAGGGGCTGAGGCCAGAGGAGGCCACGTCCCAGCTGAGAACGGAAGAACAGGTGAGAGGTGTGCAGGCGGGGAAGGGCAGGGCAGGCGGGGGGACATGCGTGGGCACAGGGCTGCGGGCTGGGGAGGCAGGTCGGTGCCCGGGGGGCCTGTGGAGTCCAGCTCAGCTACAGAGACGGCTCCGTGGGCCTCCTTCCCCCACCTCTGGCCGAGCGCTGGCTGGGGTGACAGGGAGGGGACAGGTCAGCCCTGGTGTGAAGGACCCTCTGGGTGGACTGCAGCAGGGAGGCCGGAGGCCCGGGAGGAGCTGGGCCAAGGGTTCAGGGAAGAGGATGAGGCCGAGGCTGGGGCCATGGGGAAGGAGAGGAGGAAATAATGAAAAGATAAAGCAAATTTGTAAAAGTGGAAGAACTGGAGGCGGTGTAGGAGGTGAGGGAGAGGGAGGAGCCAGGCTCTTCTTATAGCTCCAGGGTCAAATTCCCAAAGGCAGGACCAGATTGTGGGCAGGGAGGCAGGCAGGAGGGGATGGGAAGGCCCTGGCCACGGGCCTCCCCGGCCCCAGCTGCCCTCGTGGGTAGCGAGCCCCCTTCTCGTCACACCCACGGTACAGCAGTGGAGCAGGGGACAGGTGGCCTGCCTGGGTCCCATCCAGTCCTGCGGCCTCTCTGGCTCCCGCTGCCTTCTCTGCCAAACAAGGACGCTGGGAACAGTCCGCACTGCACAGGGCGGTGGCAGGGGGGCCCCTGACAGGATCTGGCGCAGGGCAAGTGCCCGGCAAGTGTGAGGTGGGACTCGGAGCCTGGCTGGCAGGTGGGAAGAGGAGACCACCCGGGCGCTAATTCCGCGGTGCTGCTGATTCCTGTTGAGAACAGTACCTTGCTGTCACCCCACTTCCTCGTCTGAGGAACGGAATTAACAGCAAATCCCACGTGACAGGGGGCTGGGGGGGCTGGGGGTTCACCTGAGGGCTGAGGGAGGGCAGTGGATGCCCACCGGCCAGTATGGACCTACAGCTGACCCTGAGCCGTCTACTGACACACAGGTTTTCTTCTGACTCTGCCTCCCCTAGACAGCAAGACCAACCCCGTCTCTCCCTCCTCCTCCTCAGCCCACTCAACATGAGGACGAGGATGAAGGCCTTCACGACAATCTTCTTCCACTTAATGAATAGTAAATGTATTTTCTCTTCCTTATGATTTTCTTTGCTTTTTTTTTTTTTGGAGACAGGGTCTTGCTCTGTTGCCCAGGTTGGAGTGCAGTGGCACAATCATAGCTCATTGCAGCCTCGAACTCTGGGCTCAAGCGATCCTCCTGCCTCAATGTCTCAAAGCGCTGGGATTACCAGCATGAGCCACTGGACTGAGCCTGATTTTCTTAATAACATTTTCTCTTCTCTAGCTTACTTTATTGTAAGAATACAGTATATAATACATGTAACATACAAAATATGTGTTAATTGATTATGTTATCGGTAAGGTTTCCGGTCAACAGTGGGCTGCTAGTAGTTAAGTTTTGGGGGAGTCAAAAGTTATACATAGAATTTTGACTGGACAGGGGGTCGGTGCCCCAACCCCCAAGGTGTTTAAGGGTCAACTGAATTTCAGTATTTTAATGCACCACTGTCCAGCAGAACTCTCTGCAATGGTGGAAATGTTCTATCCGTGCTGTCCAATATTGCAGCCACCAGCCACATGTGGCCAGTGTGACTGAGGGGCTTGTTTTCAGTTCAATTTAAGCTGATGTAAATGTCGATGGCCACAGGCGGCTGTGGCTAGAGTGGCTACTGTATCGGACGGCAGGTCTAACCGCTGGCTCCCGCTTGGAGTCTGCCTGAGTCCCCAGAGCTCTGCTCTTCTGCCCCTTCGCCAGGCCTGGCTGCCTCACAGGGCTCTTGTGGGACTCACGGGGAAGCCACAGAGGTCACAGCCAGAGAAAGGGACCGTTACTGAGAGCGTGACGCCCAAGAGCCTGGCTGGCTCAGCCTCTGCCCTACCAGGGCTGCGCCGTGCCAGGCCTGTGCCGAGGGAGCTTTGTGCATGAGCTCATCTAGTCCTCCCGGAGGCCCGGGGCCAACAGCTATGGCAGCCCACTTTACAGAAGCGCGCAGTGAGGCGTGGTGAGGTCACTGCCGTACCCATGGATACCCAGACCTAGGCAGGCTCCTCCAGGCCACTAGATTCTTGTCTTTTGAGACAGAGTCTCACTTTGTCACCCAGGCTGGAGTGCAGTGGTGCAATCATAGCTCACTGCAGCCTCAAACTTCTGGGCTCGAGTGATCCTCCTGCCTCAGCCTCCTGAGGAGCTGGGACTACAGGTGTGCACCACTGTGCCCAGCTAATTTTTTTTTTTTTTTGAGACAGAGTCTCACTCTGTTGCCCAGGCTAGAGTGCCGTGGCGTCAGCCTAGCTCACAGCAACCTCACACTCCTGGGCTCAAGCGATCCTCCTGCCTCAGCCTCCCTAGTAGCTGGGACTACAGGCATGTGCCACCATGCCCGGCTAATTTTTTTTCTATATATATTTTTAGCTGTCCAAATCATTTCTTTCTATTTTTAGTAGAGACGGGGTCTCACTCTTGCTCAGGCTGGTCTCGAACTCCTGAGCTCAAAGGATCCGCCCGCCTCGGCCTCCCAAGTGCTAGGATTACAGGCGTGAGCCATCGCGCCCGGCCGTGCCCAGCTAATTTTTAAAAATTTTTTTTTGTAGAGATAAGGCTCTCGCTATGTTGCCCAGGCTGGTCTCCAACTCCTGGCCTCAAACGATCCTCCCACCTTGGCCTCCCAAAGTACGGGATTACAGGCGTGAGCCACTGTGCCTAGCCAAGATCCCTAGACTCTTTGTGACTGGGTAGGGGGACAGGAGAGGGTGGCCTAACACCCCTGAATTGAACCTCCCCGGGAGAGAACTGGGACCTGGCCCGGTATTGGCGGTTTTCAAAACAGTGTCCATTGCCAAGTCTGCGGGCAGGGAGGGGAGTGGTCCCAGCCAGCATAACTCTGGGCTCCCCCACAAGAAGGGAACTGCTGGGATCGGTTTTCTATCTCAGGGTTGCGCATAACTACTTCGTGTTAAAAAAGGGGTGCTACTACAAGTAAGAAAAAGTCGGATATTTGAACTGAAGCAATGTTTCTCAGATATTAATGTGTGTCCAAATCACGCGGGAATCTTGTTAAAAACAGATCGGAGTCAGTGTACCTAGGGTGAGGCTAGCCTCACTGTCCAGAGGGTGCTGGCCTCAGGGCACACTCTGAGGAGCAAGGAGCTAAGTGCCCATCTCACCCCCGCGTTCCACCGCAGGATGGAGAACAAACTCCTCCAGCTCTGTGCACGGGTGCGGCTCAAGGGTGGGCCTTGGAATCCTCCGGACCTGGGTGTGAAGCTCAGCTACCACAGTTCCTAGCCATGTCACCTTGCAAAGGGGACTTCACCCCTGAGGGCCTCAGTTTGCTCATCTGTAAATGGGGAAGGTCCGGCGTCTATGCTGGGCTTAGCGCAGTGCCCGGCACGTGTAAGGCATAAGATCGTTCTATAACTCCTCAGTATTGTCAGACCGTCCTTCCAAGAGGGAGGATGGAGAGGTGGAAAGAGTATTGGTGTCAGGAAAAACTGGGTTTAACTGGGACTCTGCCCCTCCAGGCTCTGTCTTGTCTTGCAGTCTTCGAAGACAATGACCCCTAGCTCCTTGGGGATTGATGGCGACCACGCACAGTGCTGGACACTTACATGACAGCTACGTTAAAAGTTAGCATTTCTTCTCACTCGGTCGGAAGAACAAATCTCTTCCCCATCCGGCGACACAGCCCACCACCCCGTGTGTAAATCCAGTGTTTCTGGCTGGACCCAAACCACCCATTCGCCATGGAGTAGGGGACACAGGATGGCGTTTGGAGTCTCTGTCCTTCCTGCGAAAAGACTCTACACCCCACACTGGTGAGGGCTGATCCTCCGCTGGGAGAGTCGGTGTGGCTAAGTCCTTTCCCCTCTGGGGTTTTAAAGGCATAAACAAGACCCAGAGCCCAAGAGAGCCCTTGACTTCTAGGAACTCCGATGTCTTTCTGAAAGTCTAACCTTCTACGATCTATTGTTATTAACCACCTAATTATAGTTATTGACAATTCTGATTTCCACTTGGAGGCCGGATGGACCAGCACGTTCTCCACTCTGGGCCTCAGTGTCCCCCACTGTAAAGCGGGGGTCTCAGCTGGGGGAGACAACCTGCAGGGGGTTCGAAGTCCCAACCCTGTCACTTCTAACTGTGTCATCTTGGGCAAAGGGCCTCGCCTCTGTGAGCCTCAGCTTCCCCACCTGTCAAACTAGGGACGATGATCCTGCCTCCCTTGCTTGGTGACCACAAACGGAACAAATCCACAGAAAACGCTTAGCGCGGAGCCTGGCTCATGGTAAGCTCTCAATAAATGTTAAGTATTATCATTATTATCTCTGGCTCTGTATTGGAGGGTTCGAGGCAAGAGGAGGGCAAGTCTCTTCTGCGTTTTCTACCTGGGGTTGCCCCTCCGGTGCAGCTGTGGCTGGCACTGCTTTCTGACCTTTGTCACAGTGTCTGAACACGAGCTCTGGGGCCTGAGCTCAACTCCCCGGGCAGGTGCAGGTTCTGGGGGACAGAGCTGAGACCGGAAGTGGCTGGGGTTGCAGACCCCAGCCCTGCCTCACTCCCTTCCTCCTCCTACCCCCCATCCTCACTCCTAGTGGCCCTCGTGGGGAACCAGCGGACCCCTGTGACGGGCTTCTGCCTGCCCCTCGACTGCAGGGTCCCCACCAGCCCATCCTGCAGCCCTCTGATGCAGCCCCCCCACCTCCGCCTGCCATGACAACAGTTGCGCATGGGTTTCCAGGCAACAAGGGGCATCCTGCCACTCTTCTTACTCTCCTGCCACCCCCTGTCTGGCAGAGCCACCCCAGCCTCAGGGACTGGGAAGGGAAGGGGAGGGAGGGTCCCTAAACTCAGAAACGAGGTCTCCTGTGCCCTGCCAGAGAGGAAACAAAGATGTGCTCCCTACATCCCAGCAGGGTGGGCCTGAGCACTGCCATGGCACGAGGGGAGCCCTGTCATCTGCACCCTGGTCTGGAGGTGAGACCACGTGAGGACCCCCTGCTCCTGGGACAGAGCCCCACGCTTGCCGATAAGGACCACGGCCCATGTCCTCTAAGACAGCCCCAGCTCTCCACCTGTGCTGGGGCCACATGTGCTGCCCAGTCCCCGCTGCATGGGGAAAGCCACCCCCTGCCTATGGGCCATGATCTGCCCACACGCTGAGGACAAGAGTGTGGGGTCTGTGGCTGGCCCCAGCCAGCAGCCAGCTGAGAAAGACAGGCTGCAACATGGTGGCCTCATGCAACGATGACTGTGGAACGCTGTGAGGGGCTGACAGTGTCAAAACAGACCCTCGCCCTGAGGGACTTGTGTGTGTTCTGTGCCCTGGTGGTCTTAGGAACCACTTCTCCCCATAAGGGACTCTTCCTGGTCTTGGCACACGAGGGCGCCATTTAGGTGGAAGCAGGGAGGTGGAGGGCAGCCCAGTGGGGCTAAGAGTCAGGGCAAACTGAAGGGGAGAGTGGTGGCGGTCAGGGAGGGAGGGAGAGAGAGCCCCCAGCAAAGGAGACCAAGGGGGGGAGAGTGGAGACAGTGGCAGGGCACGGAGAGCCGGTGAAGAGGAGACACAGGAGCACACAGCTGACTCCAGGACAGACCGAACAGGCTGGAGCAGAGAGTGGGCACCTGAGCACAGCCCATTGCGACTCAGGGGGAAGGATGTTTCAAAAGAAGCCAGTGATCTGGATTTCTATGTAAAATCGCTAATTAAAAAAAAATGTTGGCAAGAAATTAAACATGCTGGAAACACTGTGGAAAATAACACTGGCGCTCCACAAGGCCGCAGCACAGGCATGGGGATGCGGGCAGGAGGCAGAGAGACAGACAGGCTGGCAGGACAGCACCGGAGTGGAGGGACAGTGACACAGAGGAAGGGGGACGAGAGGCACAGACAGTGGCGTGGGGCAGAGACGCAAAGAGAGGCGGGTTTCATAGCAGATGGGGCGGGAGGGAGAAAGGCCGATGATGAATGAGTCCACAGGTCCACAGGACGGGATGTGGGGGCTGGGGAGGGCCAAGGGTCAGTACCAGGGATGATGGGGAGAGAGATGGAGTGATGAGATGGCTTCACAGAGACAGGAGGTTCAGGGGACACCTAACCACAGCCAGGGAGAGCGGGATGGGGAGTGAGGGGAGACAGGGAGAGATGCTGGAAACAGCAATGCCGTCCCAGCAGGGGACACAAGGAGACATCCCTATAGGGGTGAGGAGGAGAGGAGACAGGGAGGTGGGGACCCTGGCAGGAAAGCAGAGTGAGGGTGCAGGAAGAGGCTGAGGAGTCCGGCTTCTCCTCCCCTCCCTTCTGCCTGAAGACCTGCCCCTCCGTGCGGGCCCTGACTGTGCTTAAGCTTAGCTGAGGCTCTGCTTGCAAGGGACATGTCAATGGCCCTCTGCCACCTGATGGCTTCATCCTGCTGTCCTCGGATGGTGGGGAGATCCCTGAGGAGCCCTCTGAGGCAGGAAGCATTCTCCCAACTGTCTCTGAGTGGGATTAGGGGCGACTGCTGGGGGCTAGACCTCCCTCCAGTGCACACGTGTGTTCCTTGCGCTGGGCACAGGGTCTGACTGCGTGTGTGTCTATACGAGCAGCACATGGGGCTGCAACTCCATAGCTCTGGGGCCACCTCTGTGCCTCTGGCTTTGTGTTTCTCTGTGAGCGTGAGGCCATGCGGCCACGAGGCAATGGACCGTGGGCGAGGACCTCTCTGCCTTTGTCTCTCCCTCCAGGTCTCCGTGGAGGAGGGACTGTGTCTCTGTGTGTGCCCATGACTGCGGGGCTGGGGACTGCTCCCTCTCTCCTGGCCTCTGGCTGACTCTGAGTGTGGGAGCCACTGGGAGCCACGTCTGTAACTCAGCCTCTCTGATTCCACATCTGGGCCTCCGGCTGCCAGTGAATGACCATGTGTGCGTGTGTGTGTGTGTGTGTGTGTGTACGTGTATATGTGCAGGGGCATCGCTGCCTACACATGCCTCTGTGTCTTTCTTGCACTCTCCCACTCTCCGTCTGTGACCGATTCAGGGTCCCTCTGACAAGTTAGAAACTGCTTCTAATCCCCTCTGCACGGCCGGTGGCTGGGTGCTCTCTGGCTCTGGCCAGCCCCCCAGCAGCCCCGCGGGCCCCACTCTCCCTAAGTCTGTGGCTCCCTGTGTCTCTGCCTCAAGCAACTGGCTTGCTGTCTCCCGTGCGCGCCGCTGTGTGGGAATGGTGTGTGTTCCCATCTCCCGGCTCTCCGGTTCAGTTGGAAATTAAGTGAGTAACTCCGTGTGTGTGTTGGGGAGGCCGGGCCCCTCTCTCCTTCTGGCAGTACCTCCCACCCTTCCCTTCCTTGTCTCCCGCCTTTCCGCTGCTCTACTCTGTCCCTCCTTCCTGCGTGTGCATTGGGACAATCAGGTGGCCAGGATGAGAGGAGACCCGGGGAAGAGGAGGAGGAGGAAGGTGGGACCGGGAAGAGGAGCTGAGAAACGCGGTTAGGAGCGAGGAGACAGAAGATGCTACGGAAGGGAGGTGCTGCCCCTGGCCGTGGTCCTGGACTGGGGGCGGGGTGGGGATTTTTTAGCGGGGAGAGGATGCTGCCGGCTGCCCGGACCAGGAGGGAAACCGACTCCAGCGACTCCCAGCTGCCGCTGGAACCCGAGTTCCTGTCTGGCGGCTGCGCGGCCAGGACTTGGGATGTGAGGCGCATAGCAATGGGGCGCTGCAGAGGCTCGACTGCAGCTCCCAGCTGGAAAGGGGGCAGGGAGGGGGCCGAGGGGCAGCCCTGAGCTCCTTCCCGCTCCCCCTTCCCAGCTGGGCTCTCCCCAGGGGAATTCCCCACCCCGGAGAGAAAGTCGCCTGGGGCTGTGGGGAGCAGGGCAGGGAGGAGAAGAGGTGCTTGGGGGAGAGCAGAGGTGAGGGTGCCGGGGAAGGAGGCGGAGGTGGAGAGAGAAGGGGAAGGGGGAGGGCCAGAGGCCATTGTGGGCACTGGGGACTCAGAGCCCTGGAGGGAGACCGGCTGGGCCCCAGGCCAGAGAGGAGGAGGAACCCGGGGAAGCAGGGGCATGACAACGTGGGAGGAACCCTGAGAGCCTGGAACGGGGGTCCCTGGAATTGATAGGGAGTTGGCGCGAGAGGTGCCCCGGAAGGACGGTCCTAGGACTGGAGGGATCTGAGATTGGGGGATCCAATGGGGTGAGGAGACAGGGTTGGAGGGGTCTCTGTGTGAAGAAAGGTCATAGAAGAGGGCCCCAGAAGAGCCGGGTGTGAGGAGAATGAGGCTGGGGTGCTAGGGAGAAAGGGGAAAGGCTGGGTCCTGAGCAGGGAGAGGTGGCACCTAGGGAGGAGGGGCTCGAGGAGAGGAAAATTTGGGGTCTCCTGGAGAGAGGATCAAGGGAGGGGAGATCTTGCGGAGAGAGGGTCAGGGATGGGGGGTGAGAGGATCCTGAGGGGAAGGGGAAGTGCCTTAGAAGGTCCTAGAAGAGCAGGTGTGTGTGTGTAGGGGGGAGAAGACAGCAAATGGGGGAGGGAGCCCCCAAGAGGGGAGGTCCCCAAGAGGGGAGGGCTGAGGAAGGTGGGAGAGAGGCAGTGGTCCTAGAGACACGTGCCCAGCGATAGAGGCCCTGAAGCAGAAAGGGGTCAAGGGAGGGGGTCTTGCAAAGAGGGAGGGGCAGGGGTCCCGGCTGCCCGCCAGGAGGGCTTGGGGGACCCCAGAGGGAGAAAGCCTGAAGACTGGGGAGGGGGTTGTCTCACTCCCCAGTCACCCCCTCCGTCTTTCCCATTTTCACTTCCCAAACTCCCCGGTTCTCCCCGGTTGCCACGGCAACCGCTCCTGCCAGGCGCGGTCACCAAGGAAACCCCGTGCCCGCCTCTCCCCCCTCCCCTTCGCTGGCATGCCCCCCCACCCCAAGCAGCAGCGGTGTGGAGGGTGGGAGGGGCAATGGGGGGGAAGAACCCGGACTCCCGCCCGAGAAAGGGGGGCCCAGGCCTGCGCCTGGCGAGACCCCCCCACCCTAAACCTACGTCCTCAAGCCCACAGTTGGATACGCAGCGACCGCCGGACGTACACCCCCCCTACACACCCGTCTTCGGGCAGAGGCGACCCCCCCCAACAGAGAACTCACCCGGCCTGAGAACCCCCACCCGACCGCCTCCCCCACCGGCTTCGGCTCCCCACCAGGCCCCGCCCACTGTCCTCTGCCGTCCCCCCACCATCCCAGAGGAGGCCTGAGACCACTGTCCCCCAATTAGAGAATGCCCCCCCCACCCCCCGCGGTTCTGCCTCCGGCCCCCCGCCCCCGACCGGTGCCCCTCAGAGGCTACTCACAGCGAGGAAAGGGGCTCCTTCCGGGGGGCAGCATGCCCGGCCCGCGGGGGGAGGACCCCCCCAATGAGGCACGGGAATTTGGGGTGCAAGGCCCGCTGCGGGGAGGCGCGGGGGGCGGGGCTGCGGCCGGGCCCGAGTCTCTCGTGTTCTCCCCCCTCCCCGGCACCGGGATGGGGAGGGGGCTTCCGCAGCGGCGGCGGTGGGGTTCGGGGGGGCCCCCGCTCTGCCTCCTCGCCCGCTCGCCCGCCTGCCGCCCGGCCCGGCGCCCGCCTTCCTTCTTGCCTTCCTTTCTTTCCTTCTTTCTTTCCTAGCTTCCTTCCTTCCAGCCTTCCTTCCTTCCTTCCTCCCTCCTCGGGCCCGCCGGCGCCGCTCTCCCCCCACCCCACCCCCCCCCAGGCCCCGGCCCCGGCCCCGGCCCCCGCCTCGGACGGTGCGGCAGCGACCGCGAGCAGCCGAGAGCGGCGGAGACGGGAGCGGAATACTGATGACGGCGGGGCGC
>CM052449.1:20573331-20716123 GCA_028533085.1 Varecia variegata | reverse complement strand
GAGGGGGAGGGGAGGGAGGGGGAGGAGGGAGGGCAGAGAGGAGGGAGGCGGGGAGGGAAGAGGGGAAGGAAGGGCGAGGATGGGCGAGGAGGGAAAGGGAGGAGGGAGGAGAAAGGGAAGAAGGAAGAGGGAGAACGGGGAGGAAGGGTGCAGGGGGTGGAGAGACGAGGAGGAGGGAGGAAAGGGAAAGGGAGAAAAGAAGAGGGAAGGAGAAGAAAGGAAGCAAGGAAGGAAGAGAGAAGAGGGTGGAGGAAGAGGAGGAGGGAGAAGGGGAGGAAGGAGGAGGAAGGAAAGAAGGGAGGGAGAAGGGGAGAGAGGAGGGAAGAGAGAGCAAGAAGGAAGAGATGGGGGAAAGAGGGGCGTGTGCAGGGGGAGGAGGAGCTCCCAGCACACCTCCAGGAGACCGGGTGGAATGAATGGGACAGTGAGGAGAGGGAAGGGGTGGGGAGGGAGGAGGGAAAGAGGTGCTGGAGCCGGGGAGAGTGGGCAGAGGAGAGGAGAGGCGAGAGCAGTGGAGGGAAATGGCTCTAGGGCAGTGGGCAGGGACAGGCCCAGGGGCAGGGAAGTGAGGGAGAGAGGAGGAAGGAGAGGAGGGAGAGGCTTGGAAGGGATGGGAGGGAGCGAGGGAGGCAGAGGGTGGTGGGTGCTGTCAGGGAGAGCGGGAGCTGGCTGGACAAAGAAGAGGACAGGTAGGAAGAAGCTGGACAGGTGAGAGGAGGGAGCAGGAGGGAAGGACCAGTGGGGGTGGAGGTGGGGAGGAGACATCTCCAGGAGGGGCGAGAAGAGGGGTGGCAAGAGCTGGGCAAGTGGGCAGGGCTTGTGGAGGGACAGATGGCCTTTCCAGGACCCCCCCATGTGGGCCCACTTCACCAACCAGTACCCCTGATGGGAAGAAGGGTGGTCTCCAGGCCCATTTTCTAGAGCAGGACGCTGAGGCTCTCAGAGGAGCAAGGGTGGGATGCAGATGCTCGGTCCGGGCTCTGGGCGGCCCTGCGGGAGCTGGAGAAGATGTGGGGTCCTGGCCTGCAGCCTCAGGCCCAGACCCGTGGGGAGGTGCCTGGGAGGGACAGAGGGCCCCACACCCTCCCCTCCCCACGTTCTCTCACCTCCCCAGGTGTTGGCAGCGGTGTTGGGGACACATTTAGAGCTGTGAAGCTGGAGCTGCACCTTGTGGGGTACAGGGAGGGGGAAGGAGGATGTAGAGGCTTCAGAGAGGTCACTGTGACCCTCCTGCTTACCCTTGCACTCCCCCTGTCTGCCACCTCCAAAGCTCAGGCACCAAGGAAGAGGGACACGTGGAAATAGGAGCAACCCAGAAGGGGGCTGCGCGGGGGCGCCCCTGTCCAGGGCACTGAATGTCTTTCCAGATGTTACAATTAGAGCAGAAATTTCACACCTTCCTTGTCCCCACCAAAAGTCTGACTGCTAACTTAGGACATGGAGGACGGAGAAGATAAAAAGAAAGACAGAGTTTCCTTCTCTCAGTGCCAGGGTCCCAGAGAGATTGACTGTGCCTCTTCACTCTTCTCCGTGTGTGAGTCCCAGGGAGGGGAAGTGTGGCCCTGCCACCCGTACCGGCAGAAATGGAGCCAAGTGGAAGTCCATCTGGGGAAAGTTGGGTTGGAAGGCTGGAAGGAAACTGGGCCAGACAGACGTCTGTAATGAACCAGCGCAGGAGCCCGACCAGAGTTCACAAGGGAAGCGAGGTCTCAGATGGGCTCGTGAGCGGCAGCTGTGGGTGGGTGCTGGCTGGCAGGGCCAGAGAGCTGCTCAGAGGGCAACTGAGAAATGGAGGGAAGGCGAGGCCGGAGGACGACAGGTGGTATTGGGGAGCTTTGGGCTGCAGGAACCTAATCTATGAGGCTGGACTGGTGAACGCGTGTGTGCACCCTGGGGCCCAGGGTCAATGCAGACACAAGCAAAATAGTAATGACATGGCAGCCAGTGGCTCCTCTTGCCTGCTGCGGACCAGGTGCTGTGCTGAACACCTTGAGAACATCAATCCATTCCTTGCAACCACTCCCTGCAGCCTCCTAGGGACGTGGGTGCCAGTGGAGGCCGTGCTGTGCCCAGCATTAACCCTTTTGTTACAAGAAGGTCTCGGGTGAGAGACCAAGCAGGGTCAAGGTGGCCTCTTAGAGCAGCAGGGAAGTATTCCACTATTTTAACAACCAGTGAGCCCCCCTGGTCCACCTGGTCTAAATCTCAGCCCTGACTGTCGCTGTTTTGCTGCAGGTTGATTTGCCATCAACCCCCAGTGTTCACTGAGGGCTGTTCAGAGCCCTGAGATGCAGCTGGAGGGCAGGACTGAGCGAGTCCCTGACCCTGTTCGGCTCACCCTCCAGGGGTGAGGGTAACCCGAGGACCTGTTTCGAGAGCAGTACAAGCTATGAAGAAACTAAGAGGGCAATTAGGAAGGAGAGAGGCTGGTGGGAGGCAGGAGGGCTGACTTGAGGTGATCAGGGGAGGCCTCCTGGAGGTGGTGGCTTTTGTACTTAATGAGAAGGAGGCAGCCTCCTGGAGCACTCACCGGGGAGTACCCAGGCAGAGGTGCTGGGCCTGTTTGAGAGCTGGAAATAAGACAGATGTAGTGGAAACATAGCGAGAGACGCAGACAGGAAAAAGATGAGGACAGAGTCTAGCTCAAACACAAAACCAAACCTCGGTGCCATCCTCTGTCCCCTAATCTCCACCCTAACGCTTAACTCAAATCTCCAACTCAAGTGACAGTCCTGAGCAGCTGCACCCTGATCCCCATTTTGCATTCACATTTTCTGCTCTGATTGGGGTCTGTGATATGCCAGAGATTGTATTAGGAAGAGATGGCGGCAGTGACCCGCCACAGTCATGGCTTGGAGGAATTTTCACTATTTCAAAAAACCAAATGGAAATTGTACATTTCCTTTCGGATGAAGTTTCAGAGGTTAACTTGAAAATCAAATTTCTCTGCATCGGGCTGTTAAAAAAAAAAAAATCTTATCCACTCAGTGTGTTCGCTGCTTACCTCGCCCTGATCAGAAGTTCTGATTGGCGGTTAGGTGTATCTTTGATAAATAAAATATGGGAAAACGAATGAACTTAATGTAGTTCAGTTTGCTCAGGAAAATCAAAGTGGGACTGCTGGGGAACAATGGCTAAAGGGACCCCCACCCACCCAGTGTGTGTATTTTGTTGCTGGGCCCTAGACCTCACCTGCGATGCTGACCTTCACCTTGTGCTATGGTCTGACTGTGTGCCCCCAAATTCATATGTTGGAACTTAATCCCCAGTGTGATAGTATTAAGAGGTGGGCCCTTTATGAAGTGACTAAGTCATGAGGGCTGCTGCCCTCATGAATGGGACTAGTGACTTTATAAAAGAGAGTGTTCGCTCCTTCTGCCATGTGAGACCAATCTGCTGGTACCTTGAGCTTGGACTTCCAAGCATTCCGAACTGTGAGAAATAAATCTCTATTATTTACAAGTTACCCAGTCTAAGGTATTTTGTTATAGCAGCCCGAATGGCCCAAGACACTATGCTTCTAATCCAAACCCTACCTACCTATTAGGAGAGATGGGTGACCACTAGAAAAGGAACACAGCATTGGATGCTCAATCTTCCCACCAGGGTAACTTCCCTGTTGCCTGCCTGTCAGGTTTCTAGAACATCTGTATTTGTCCTGAGTCAGTGTGACAGACTGTATTTCCTGAAAATGGCTGCAATAATATCCCTCATCCTATACACTCTTTTTTTTTTTGAGACAGAGTCGCCCTCTGTTGTCTAGGGTAGAGTCCAGTGGCATCATCATAGCTCACTGCAATCTCAAATGCCTGGGTTCAAGCGATCCTCTCACCTCGGCCTCCCAAAGTGCTGGAATGACAGGCATGAGCCACCACACCCAGCCCCACACACTCTTCTTACAATACACTCCTCCATGTGCACTTCCCTTGAAACTGGGAGGGCTTTTGTGACTTTTTTAACCAATGGCCTGTGGCTTCCAAGGCTTTAGGTCATAAAAGAGATGCAGCTTCTGTTTTATTTGCTGAAATATTTGCTCTGAGCCTCTGGCAGACTGCCTTGAGGCTGCCACCCTGGGAGGAAGCTCAGACTACCCCTTGTGCAGAGACCACACAGAGAGGCCAGAGACTCCCTGGGGAGAGCAGGCCTGGCCAGCACGTAGCTCTCTCCTCCGCTGCAACCCTAGCCACTGTCTCAGTGCATCCTCTTTAGAGACCCAGGGCCAGAACCGCCCCACTGAGCCCTTCCCAAGTTCTTGACTCACAGAAACCTTAGGAGATAATAAAATGATTTTGTTGTTTCAAGCCACTAAGTGTTGGGGGTGATTTCTCACACAGCAATAGATAACTGCAATAGTCAGAATGCTAGCACTCAAGTTCTTTGCCAGATAAGACCCTCTCAGACCATCAACTTCCATCAGTGGTTGAAAGTTTAGCTAAACATGTGTCCTCGTCCTGGTCTTTGTTTCTAGATGTTCTTGCCCACGAAAAGGAATCAGACTCCTTGGAAAAATGGCTGCTTTCAGGTTTGTGGAAGGACAAACATAAAATAAGCCAAAAAGGCAAGGAAGTGTTCAAAATGAATGAGGTCACTTTTTTCACGTCAAAAGAACACAGAAGCCAGCCTGAAGGGCTCCTGCTGGCCAAAGTTGGGACAATTTGAGCATCCAAAGGAATGACTGTAATGAACGGTAACACGTTTTGTCTATGTGTGTGACACATGCATGTATGCATGTATGTGTGTGTATATACATCATTAATAGACATGGTAGACATAATGATATATACATATGATGGAAAGATAATCAGCATTTGTAACCCCCAAATTCATTCCTACAATGATCACCGGGTTAGCCACATGTTGCTAAAGTCTTACCCCATAGATTACTCACCAATTATAAGGGGAAAAATATACCTTTATATTGAAGTGAGAGAGTGGTCACCGCCTTAACAAAGTGATGAAACTTAACTTCAGGAATCATGGGACAGCCTGACATTGTATGCCTCCTGATGGGAGGCAGTGTAAAGAACATAGCATCTCTTGTGACATTTTCTTGCCAATAATGTTTAAATTGAGCTCATGAAGGCTCAAGACCCCCGATTCCCAAACTGCATGCTGAGACACCCTGGGGGAACCACTGGAAATTTACAGCAGGTCACAATAGTGCTGTGCTGGTGAAAGCTGTCCTTGAATGCTATGACATCCACATTCAGTAGAGAAGAGAGGCACTGTTCTTCCTTCTTGGAAAACCAGTAGACAGCACCCAACTGGGTACGGGGATATTTAATTCAAGTGAAACACAGTGATACTTTATAGCTATCAGATACCACGTAACCTACTAGCTCTAGATAGTTCACAATTTCAACACTAGATCGTGCTACATTTAGGGGATGATGTTACCTTTGTGAAGCTGGGTTTTTGGCAGTTCTGTGATTAAAAGCAAGCACTGCCCATTTATGGAACAGGAAATGAGGGTGGTGGTGTCCAATCTGATTTTGAAGTTTCAGAGGTTATACAGTGCCCAGTCGGTGCACATACCCCATTAGTGAGTAATCAGTGTCATTTAAGAATGAAATAAAATATTTTTTCTTTCCACTTAAGTGCCTTGCTTTTTCAATTGGTGCTACGTTGTTAGGATGGAATACTTCTTAAGTTGCATGGACCTAACTACTTAATAACTGGAGCCATCGAGTATTTCTTTTTGGCCTAGGGACACCATAAAAGAATTACTGAGACACTGAAGCCACTGTGAACTGCAGAGCTGGGGAACCTCTGCACTAGACCCAATTTCCATCTACAGGAATTAAGGTACAGAAACAAGTTAAAAGACACCATGAAGAAGCAACCAGACCAATCTAGAATGCGGGCCATTCTAGGGGACAAGAAGCCTGGGCTCTTCAAAAGCCAAGATGATGAGGGAGGAAAAGAAAAGGTCAGATAAGGGCTCTACAAGAAGTGCATAAAAAAAGAAAAAGTTGGAGTGGTCGCTGTTGT
Source organism: Varecia variegata (assembly GCA_028533085.1). Classification (NCBI taxonomy): domain Eukaryota; kingdom Metazoa; phylum Chordata; class Mammalia; order Primates; family Lemuridae; genus Varecia; species Varecia variegata. The sequence goes on along the minus strand of CM052449.1, from coordinate 20,710,132 downwards.
TTAAAAGAGATTAAGGAGATATAACAACCACGTGCAATGCGTGAGCCTTGCTTGGGTCCTGATTTGGAACACTTTTTAAAAAAGTCCTAAAGACAATCTCTGGACAATTGGGATAATGGGAATTTGGACTTGATCTGAAAACATTAGGGAATGAATGTTAATTCTCTTAGGTGTGATATGATACCATGCTGTGGTTATGCAGGAGAATGTTCTTATTCTTAGGAGAGTCACGCTGGAGCGCTCACGCCTGCAACTTCCTTTCAAATCACGTGGCATTTGAAATATTAACGATGATTGAATCTAAATGGGGGGGGTGTATGGATGCTCATTAAAATTTTTTTCAACTTTATGTATATTTAACATTTTTCATAAAAAATGTGGTGGGGGGATCAGCTGAGAGAAGTGACATTTAGGGCAGGTTGTCGCTTGCAATGAGCCCCTCCCCCTCCTGCACCAACCTTTCTCCCTCTCCACATTGACCTTTAAGACTGCCCTAGTATCTCCCCTCTTGAAAAATAACTGTCCCCAGCGTGCCCTCCTGTGACACATCTCCCTGCAGCTACTACCCCATTCTCCTGCTCTTCTCAGCAACACTCTGGAAAGCCTCACTGTTTTCTTCTTCGTGTCCTGTTCTCTCTTCAAACACCAGCTGGGCTTCCGTCTCCTTCGGCCCCTCTAAGCTGCCCTTGTTAAGGCCACTGGTGACCTCCGTGCTGCAAATTCAGTAGCCACTTCTGCATCCTCATCCCACTCTTCACTTAGCAGCACTCGACATGCTGCCTCCTTGAAGCATTTCTCGTCTCGGCTTCAGTGACTCTGAGCCCTCCTCCATGGTGGCCAGTGGTGGAGTGACCTCGACGCCCTCTGGATGGGTCTTCTCAGGCTCCTTTGTGGGTCTCTCCTCCTTCTCTTGGCCCCTGAGTATGCGAGGAGAGCCACAGGGCCCAAGCCCTCTCTGTGCTCTGCCCTCTGTCCCCAGGTGATCTCACCCGGTCCTGTGGTTTTCCACCCAGGCAGCTGGTGACTCCCCAGCGTGGGTCTCCAGCCCCGACCTCTGCGCTGAGCTCTACCTACAGGCGTGCAGGTGGCTGCTGGACATCTCCCCTTCTTCAGTGGAACGCGGCCCCGAGAGGGCTCCAGCTCCCACCTGTGGCCCACACGCACCTGTGTCGCTTCCAGTCCTCATCGCAATAAACAGTCCTACTGTCCACTCAGTCATTGAGGAAAGGGTGTGGAAATTGTTCTGGACGGCACTCTTTTCCTCACCCTCCATGGCCAATCATCATCCAGTCCTGCGGCTCTGCGTCTAAAATACATTTCAAACAGTCCCTTCTCTCCATCCCTTCTGCCACCATGGTAGCAAAAGCCACCAGCCTGTCTCCCGTGGCCGACCGAAGGCTTCTCCCTGGCCTTACTGCTTTCCCTCCTACCTCCCTGCAATCCATTCCCCACACAGCAGCCAGAGTGAGCTTGTTGAAAAGTAGATCAGATCACATTAGCCCCCAACTTAAAACACTCCCAGGACCTCCCACTGTACTTGGAGTTAAAGGCACACTCCTCACTGTGGCCTCTAAGGCCCTGTGTGGCCTGGTCCCTGATACTGCGCCACTCCTATCTCCTGCCTCTCTCCCTTCCACTCACTACACTCCAGCTTCTTCCACTGCAGTGAGCTCATTCATGCCCCAGGGCCTTTGCACTGGCTACTCCCTGCCTGGAATGCTCATCAGCCAGATCCTCACCTGCTGCCTCCTTGTTTTCAGGTTTCAGTTCAAATATCACCTCCTCAAAGAGGTCTTCCGTGTCCAGTTTATTTAAACAACACCCCCCTTGCTACTCCCGGTCACTCTCTATAACACCGCACTGTTCTATTTTCTTCATAGCACTCATTGATAACTGAAATTTTCCTATTTGTTTGTTTTCCTACTACTCACTGACAGTCTTCACTCGCTAGAAGGCAGACACCACAGGAACAAAGAGCTGGTCTATTCTCAGTGATTATTACATTCCCAGTGTCTAGAAAATGCCAGGCAAATCCCGTATTTTCATTAAATTTGTTGAATATAATACACGATCCATCCAGTCTTCTATGCACTTTAAATACACTTCTTGAGACAGAATCATCCCTGAACATAGCAAAACAGTAGTTGCTTTTGTCGGTCTACTGTGCATTAGATAAGCACTTGAGTTACCTATAACCCTCCCAACAAGCCTGTGAGGAAGGTGCTATTATCCCCATTTGACAGAGAAGACTCAAGTTCAAAAAGGTGAACTAGGCCAGGCACTGGTGGCTCACGCCTGTAATCCGAGCACTCTGGGAAGCGGAGGTGGGAGTATCATTTGAGCTCAGGAATTCGATACCAGCCTGAGCAAGAGTGAGACCCCAGTCTCTACTGAAAAATAGAAAAATCAGCCGGGCATCGTGGTGTGTGCCTGTAGTCCCAACTGGAGGCTGAGGCAGGAGGATTGCTTGAGCCCAGGACTTTGAGGTTGCTGTGAGCTAGGCTGACGCCAAGGCACTCTAGCCCGGGCAACAGAGCAAGACACATGACCAAACAGTAAGGAAGTGAGTTCGGATTCCAAACCTGCTCTGTCTGACTCCAAAGCGCATGCTCTTTCTACTCTGCCATACTGTTTGGGACAAAATTGAATCACAAAGTTTTTTTTGTTACAAACGTAACACATTGGGAATTCCTGCTTATGGCCCTGATAGAGTAACTGGCACCAGATGTGCCCTCCTGTGACAAACTATAAAAGTGGACAAAATACAGGAGGCCACTGTTTTCAGGCGTTGAACCACAGGGAGAGGACTGCGACCCTTGAGAGACCGGAAAATGCCAAAGGTGAGCCCGCCCCGTATTGTCCAGGCTGCTGCCTGGGGGCGGGCACTGTCCCTGCCACAGCCGAGGAGGCAGAGGGGGCTCTGGAGGCTGGGATTAGCAGCACAGGATAGTGGAGGAGGGGGAGCCTCAGGAGGTAGGCACCCCGAAGTCTGAGTAGGGGTTCACCACGGGTCCTTGTCGGGGGCCTGGATAGTGTCCGCAGAGGGCAAGACTCCATGCTATAGGCAGTGGTCCCCAACTTTTTTGGCACCAGGGTCAGTTTCATGGAAGACAATTTTTCCACGGACTGGGGATGGGGGGTGGGGTGTCGTTGGGGTGGGGGCAGTCGTGTGGAGCTCAGGCGGTGATGCACTGCGCGTTTCTTAACAGGCCATAGACTGGTACCAGTCCTCTGTCAGGGGGTTGGGGACCGCAGGCTGTAGGGATGAGAGCTGAAGAGAATTAAAAAAAAAAAAAGAGGTCAGAAGTGCCAGGAGATAGAAGTTGAGGTCCCAGCCCAGCAAGGACATCACTAAGCTCCTGGGCATTCCACAGAAAACCCAGAAAGGTCATGTTTCCGGTGTAAGGCACGTACCCTGCAGGACTAAGAACAGAACTGAAATAGGCCTATCCTAACAGTGAGTAAAAACCAGGTCTTAGAGGATCCACAATATCTCCCAGTAACTGTCTTTGAGAACAAACTCAACACTTTTTTCAAGGAAGACAGCATGATCCGGGTCCCATACTACACACCATCTACAATGTTCTGCATATACTCAAAAAACACTAAACCTGCAAGAAACAGAGAAATGTGTCCCAAAACAAAAACAAAAAAATGCAGTCAATAGAAACAGACCTCAAGTTAACCCAGATGTTGGATTTGAGAGACGTGAACTTTAAATAGCCATTATACATATGTTTAAAGACTTAAAGGAAAACATGGCACCATGAGTGAAAGATGAAAAATCTCAGCAGAGATATAGAAACTATAAAAAGAATCAAAGGGAAATTGTAGACCTTATGCAAACTCAGAAAATAGAGGAGGAAGAAACATTTCCGAAATCATTTTACAAGGCAGCATAATCCTGACACCAAACCTGACATTACAAGAAAAGAAAATTATAGACCAATATCCCTCATGATCACAGATGGAAAAGTCTTTACTAAAATATTAGAAAATCAAAATAGTAATATATGAAAAGGTTAGTACATCATAAGCAAGTGGGATTTAGACCAGGAAAGCAAGATTTGTTTAACATTCAAAAAGCAGTGAATGTGGCCGGGTGTGGTGTCTCACGCCTGTAATCCCTGCACTTTGGGAGGCTGAGGCAGGAGGATTGCTTGATCCCAAAAGTTTGAGACCAGCCTGAGCAACACAGCGAGACCTCCTTTTTGTGAAAAGTAGAAAAATTAGCCAAGCGTGATGGCAAGTGTTTGCTGCCCCAGCTACTCAGGAAGCTGAGGCAGGAGGATCGCTTGAGCCCAGGAGTTTGAGGTTGCAGTGAACTATGACGACGCCACTGCACTCTAGCCCGGGCAACAGAATGAGACCTTGTCTCCAGACAACAACAACAAAAACAAAAACAGTGAATGTGATTCAGCACATAACACAATAACACAATAAAGGAAAAAAGTTATACCATTATCTCAATAGACAACTGAAAAAAACTAAAATTGTCTTTATTCACAGACAACATCATGTATGTAGAAAACCCTAAGGAATTTACAAAACAACTTCTGGAACAAACATGTGAATTTAGCAATGTTGCTAGCTAAGAGGTCAATATAAAAATTTTTAAATCATATTTTTATACCATAGAGCAAAATGAAATTTTAAAATTCCACTTAAAATAGCATCAAACATATAAAATGCATAGAAATAACTTCAACAAAAGATGTGCAAGACTCCTTTACTGAATATTATGCAACATTGCTAAAAGAATAAATAGGAAGAAATATGTTCATGAATTGGAAGACTCAATATTGTTAAGATGTCATTTCTCTCCAAATGGATCTATACATTCAATGCAATGCCAATCAGAATCCCAACAGGCTTTTTGTGAAGTTGACAAGTTCAACCTAAAATTTATGTGGAAATGTAAATGATCTTGAACAGCCAAAACAATCTTGAAAATGAAAAACAGAGTTGGAGGACTCCAACTATCTGATTTCAAACTTACCAGAAAGCTGCAGTAATCAAGACAGTGTGGTTTTGGCAAAAGAATAGGTAACTAGGCCAGGCGCGGTGGCTCACGCCTGTAATCCTAGCACTCTGGGAAGCCGAGGTGGGTGGATCTCTCAAGGTCAGGAGTTTGAGACCAGCCTGAACAAGAGTGAGACCCCATCTCTACTAAAAATAGAAAGAAATTATTTGGCCAACTAAAATATATATAGAAAAAATTAGCCGGGCATGGGGGCGCATGCCTGTAGTCCCAGCTACCCGGGAGGCTGAGGCAGTAGGATCGCTTAAGCCCAGGAGTTTGAGGTTGCTGTGAGCTAGGCTGATGCCACGGCACTCACTCTAGCCTGGGCAACAAAGCGAGACTCTGTCTCAAAAAAAAAAAAGGAATAGGTAACTAAGAACAGAATAGAGAGTCTTTATATAGACCCATATCTGTAACCGAATGATTTTCAGCAAAGGAGTCAAAGCAATGTATTGGAGGGAAAGGAAAGCCTAGAACAAGTAGATAAATGTATGGAAAATAATTAACTTCAACCCCTACCTCATACCATACACAAGAATTAATGAAAAATGGATCATGGACCTAAATAGAAAAGCTAAAACTATAAAGCATCAGTAAGAAAATATGGGAAAATATTTTTGCAATCTTGAGAGAGACAAAGATTTATCCAACAGGACATAGGAAGTAATAACCATAAAAATTAGACTTTATCAAATTTAAAACTTTAGCTTATCACAAAACACCATTAAATAATGAAAAGGCAAGCTACAGATCTGGAGATAATATTTACAGTACATATATCTGATAAAGGAATGAATCCAGAGTATATAAAGAACTTCAATAATAAAAGATGAACAAACCAATCAAAATAAGGGCAAAATACTAGAACAGACGTTTAATGAAAGAAAAATGAAAACACATATACACAATTGTGGTGTGAGAATGTTCATAGCATTCTTATTCGTGATAGCTAAAACCTGAAGACAACCCAAATGTCTATTAATGGAATGGACAAACTATTAATAATCATAGCATATTGTTATAATGCAAGAGAATGCAATAAAAGCAATAAAAGGAATGAACTACTGACACATGCAACAACTTGGATGACTATAACAGACATTATTAAGAAAAGAAAAAGACAACAGATTGTGAAAAACATACACATCACATATACAGTCATGCCTCAATATCCCTGGGGGATTGGTTCCAGCACCCCACAGCTACCAAACTCCATGGATGCTCAAGTCCCTTTAAAAAAATGGCATAGTATTTATTTGTATGTAACCTACACACATCCTCCTGTATACTTTAAATCATTTCTAGATTACTTATAATACCTAATACAATGTAAATGGTGTGTAAATAGTCATTACACTGTATTTTTAAAAATTCATATTATTTTATTGTTGTATTGTTACTATTTTTTTTTTTTTTGAGACAGAGTCTCGCTTTGTTGCCTGAGCTAGAGTGCCGTGGGGTCAGCCTAGCTCACAGCAACCTCAAACTCCTGGGCTCAAGCAATCCTCCTGCCTCAGGCTCCCTAGTAGCTGGGACTACAGGTATGCGCCACCATGCCCGGCTAAATTTTTCTATATATATTTTTAGCTGTCCATATAATTTCTTTCTATTTTTAGTAGAGACAGGGTCTCGTTCTTGCTCAGGCTGGTCTCGAATTCCTGACCTCAAGCGATCCTCCCGCCTTGGCCTTCCAGAGTGCTAGGATTATAGGCGTGAGCCACCGCACCTGGCCGTATTGTTACTTTTTATTGTTTCTTTTTCCTCCAATATTTTCAATCCATTGTTGGTTGAGCCCAGAGATGCAGAACCTGCAGCTATGGAGAGCTGACTGTATCTGACAAAAGAATTGAATGCAAAAAATATAAAGAATGTCTACAGATCTGCAATAGAGAAGAAAAACAACCTGTTAAAAAATGGGCAAAAGATGTGAACAGACACTTCACAAAAAAGGTATATGAACAGTTGATAGGCACGTGGAACAACATTCATCATCATTAATCATCAGGAAAATGCAAACTAAAACCACAATGAGTTAGCAAATGATACCAACTAGGAGGGCTGAAATTAAGAAGATAACACCAAATGTTGACAAGGATGTGGAGAAACTAAAACTTTCATACATCACTGATGGGAATGTAAAACTGTATGACTGCTTTGGAAAAGGGCTGGCAGTTTCTGGTAAAGTTAAATATAATCTACTCTATGACCCAGTAACTTTACTCTTAGATATATATTTACCCAAGTGAAATGAAAACGTGTGTCCACATAGTCCATGCAAAGTCTTAAGTAAGAATGTTTGGAGCATCATTAATATTAAATAATCGCACAAAACTGGAAACAACCCCAATGTTCATCAACAAGGGAATCGATAAACCAATTGTACTATATTCAGACGATGGAATATTATTTAGCAACAAAAAGAACAAGCTATCAATACATTCAACATGGATGAATTTCATAGACATTATGTTGAACAAGAAAATGTATGGCTCTATATAAAGTTCAAGAAAAGGTAAAATTAATCTTTGGTAGTAGAAACCAGACAAGTGGTTGCCTATGGGATTAATTAGAAGGAGGCACAAGCAACTTTCTTCATTTCTGTTATTTTGTTTGGGGTGTTAGCTACATGTGTGTATAGATTTGTCAAAACTCACTGAATTATAACCTTAGCATCTGTGCATTTCACTGTATGTATGTTGTTTCTAAAATAATTCACTGACCTTTACATCTTATCATTTACAAGAATAAATTCTAGACAGATTATAGATATAAATCGGAGAAGCAAAACAGCACATTTTTTAAAAGAGAGTATAGAAGAGTGTCTTCATGTACTTGGGGTAGCAAAAATTTCTTAAGATAAAAAAAAGTTAACTGTGAAGGAAAAAAATGGTAAATTTGGACTATATTTAGAACTTCTGTTTATCAAAAGACATCATTAAGGAAGTAAACAGGCAAGCCACAGACAGGGGTATATTCTTATCCAAAATATGTAAAGAATTTCTTCTAATCAATAAAAAATGTCAGACGAACCAACAGAAAATGGGCAAACTCTCATACACTGCTGGTAGGAACACAGATTAGTATCCCTTAAAGCTGAACATATGCATACCCCATGACTCCTAGGTATATATATACCCACCAGAAATGTACACGTGGGTTCACCCAAAGATATATACAAGGACTTTCATAGTAACACGGTTCATAATAACCAAAATCTGAAAAACAATCCAAATGTACATGAACAATATAATGAATGAGTAAACTGTGGGATGTTCACAAAATGGCGCACCACACAGCAGTGAGAATGAACGATCCGCAATCACAGGCAACAACATGGATGGATCTCACAAACATATGGCACGAAAGAAGTCCATCACAAGACTAATGTATAGGGTTTGAAGTCAGGCCGGTGGGCTCCCTTAGGAGGGTGGTGTCTGGAAGGGAGCTTGAGAAGGCTTCTGGCGGGGCTGGGAATGTTCTCTTTCTTGAACTGGCTGCAGATTACATGGAAATGTTTCCTTTATAGAAATTTATTGAGCTGGACACTTATAATTTGTGTATTTTTCTCTGTGTATGTTATATATTTTTAAAAGGTTTTACTTTTTAAAAGTAAAATAATTCATAATTGTATTAGTTTTCTGTAGCTGCTATAATAAATTTCTACTAATTTAGTAGCTTGAAACAACACGGATTTATGGTCTTAGAGTTCTGGAGGTCGGAAGTCGAAAATCAGTCTCACAGGGCTAAGATCGAGGTGTGTTCCTTCTGGAAGCTTTAGGGGAGAATCCATCCTCTTTCCTTTCTCAGCTTCTAGAGGCTTCCTGCATTCCTTGGCTTGTGTCCCCACATCATCCCAGTGTCTGCTTGGATTGTCACACTGCCTTCTCCGACTCTGATATCCTGTCTCCCTCTGGTAAGGAATCTTGTGATGACACTGGGCCCACCTGGACAATCTAGGACAACCTCTCCATTCCAAGATCCTTAAACTTAGTCACATCTGCAAAATCCCTTTTGCCATGTATGACAACCTATTTACAGGTCCCAGGGCTTAGAACCTGGGCATCTTTATTCTGTCTGCCACAGTGATCAGGAAAGAACAGGTGGAAAACAGAGAAAGGTAGAAAAAAAAATCCATACTCTCACCTTCCAAATACAATCACTCCTCAACAGTTTGGTGCATTTCCACTTAGTCTTCAAAAGCATAGCTAGATTCATACTTCATATAAAATGTTTGCATTCTCCTTTTGTTCACTGAACATTACCTAAACATTTCCATGCTAATATATATATTCTTCAAAATGCCATTTTAAATGGCTGTGTAATATTCTATTGAGTGGATGTAACATAGTTCATTTAACTGTTCCCTTCTAGTTGGATACTCTGGTAATTTCATTGGAAAAAAACTATAATAAATAACATCACAATGAACCTCTTTGTATATGAGTCTCTGTTGGACTTTCAGGTGGATTCTCAGGCATGGGAATCCACTGCATTTAAGGACAGGAACATTTTTCCTGTATTTGACACCTTCCACCAAATTGCTTTCCAAACGGGTGGTAGCAATTTACATTCTGACAACTGTGTATCAACATGAATGGCTGTTTTGCTGCACTCTTGCTAGCACTCAGTAGACCCTTAAAACATTTGTTGCTCATTTGATGGGCAGAAGAAAGAATCACTGAGTCGTTTTCATGCTGTACCCTCAGGCTTTATCAAAAGGAACTGTGCAAAACCGTTAATGTGAAAATCACTTTAGTTTTTGCTGAAAAGTTGTGCTAATGACCCAGTAATTCAACTCCCAGGAGCTTATATTAAGGAAATAAAAAGAGAGGTAGACAAAAATATGCACACAAAGATGTATCTCATAGAATAGTTTATTATGGCCAAATTTGAAACGAACAACTGAAATGTTAAAAATGAATGCAGTATGTGTGATCTTGGGGAGGTTGCTTTATCTGCAACCTGTTTTCATTTCTCATCACTCTGGCCCTATTTGTTAGTCATTCATTCATTCATTCAGCTCATATTTGGACTAAGCTCTGTGCTGGTTGCTGGGAAGTGTAGGGATGAACAAAACAGTGGTGAACTTGGTCAAAGCTGCCCTCAGACAGGTTTACAATGTAGTCTAGTAGACTGGTCAACCTCAATGAAGGATTTTGTCACCTCAATTTTCCCTTTAAAATAGGGTAGTTGGACTAGCTAGCTTCTGTGCCCTTTCAAAGCCAACTTCTAGGTCTCTAATCTACTTATTATGCCTCTTGCTAGACTAAAATCTCCTTGAGGGAGGGTAGTAGATATCTATTGTCTTGTTGGCCTAGCATGTATTTCTTCCTCTTTCTGTTAATGGCACTATAATTCTCCTCTGGCCAACTCTGTCCTTTCATTCTGTGTAATTGTGGTGGGGCTACCTAGGGGACAGTGCATGACCCAGGCCTGGCAGTGAATTCTCCTGGCCAATGAGAACGAATCTCACAGACCTTTTCTACAGGGTGCTGACTTAATACTGGGGTTGGTTAGCCGGCAGCAATGCAACCTGGACCTGGGAGTCACCATCTTGCTACACTCACATTTGGGAAGTTTGTGCTCTGTGCAAATTGGGCCTGTGCTCCTCTTGCCAACCCTTACATCCTGGCTGCAGAACTGCACCCCCCAGATGGAAGGGATGCTTTTTAAAAATGTATCCACCCAGAGTTAGTGGTTAGGGCCCTGGGGGGTCTCTTTTCTTTTGTAATTTGCCCGTAAGGCCTGGTGACCCTGCCACAGTAGGGAAAAGGCTGCCTGAGAATGAAGACGACATAGAGGAAAGCAGAGGGGATAGATGGAGAGATACGTTCCTGACAGCGTCTGAGCGCCTGATCCAGCCATTCCTGATGCTGACCCCAGTCCCAAACTCTTTGGTTCTATGAGACAAGAGATATGCATTCCCTCTCCTTTATTTGCCTAAACCAGTTTGCACTGGGGTTCTGTTACTTGCAAGTGTTAACAGAAGTGACTGATACTGTTAGGAACTGCCTGCCAACTCTTGCTATCTTCTCATACTGCTCAGCACACTCTCATTTCTCCCCTACGGGTGTCAGTACTTAACTCTAAAATGAAAGGGTTGAATCAGCAGTGCTTCTTACTTCCACGCTGCCTGCATCCACGTGATTTTAGAGGAGTCTTGCTATGTGAAGAAGGGAAAGCGAGTTTATCGACACCATTCTCCAGTTTAGATAATAGCAATTGGGAGAGATTAAGTGATTTATCCAAAGTGGCATAAAACAAGCATGCAGAGCTGCTGGGATTCAAACCTCGGGCCATGTGGCTCTAGGTCCTGTGGTCCATTTACAGACAGGGAAACTGTATAGAGGAAGCGATGTTAAAAATCACAGGAAGTGGCCACAGGTGGCAGCTCTTCCACCTGGTGCTTTTTCCTCTACATAGTGCTGCCTCTTGGCTGATAGTAGCTATAAGAGCATTTTGGATTTTTTTAAAAAATCAAGACGTATTTCCCCCGTAGGAGTGGCGAAAACTAAGTTGACTGTGTATTGCGTGTGTGGGGAAGCAGGTCCTCCGTCCTATCCCTGGCAGAAGAGAAAACTGGCATGCCTACCAACGCCTGCACACCCTTGCCACGGCCCCATCATGTGTGCAGCGTACCTCCCTGCCCCTTAGCTCTGTGCGTGGTCACATGACTTGCTTTGGCCAATGGCACGTGGATGGAAACGACAGTGTGTCTGTCGACTCTGAGTCTAGGCTCTTTTAAGAGGCCTTGCATGTTGCCTCTAGTCCTCTTGTGTCCCTGCTGTCACCACGAGAAGCTCTCCGGAGTAGCTGACCCTCCCTCAGCCTGGGCCCCAGCATGAGACACTTGGAGCAGACCTGAGCCAGCCAGACCTGCAGCTTCACGCAGAGCAGCCCTAGACGAGCCAGGCTAGACCAATAACACATGATTATTGTTGGAAGTTTTTGGTATTTATTACATAGCAATACTTGACAGTTACAGAAAGTGTTTATCAAGATTCGAATGAAAATACTCACATAGACTGATAATTCCACCTCTCCTTATAGACCCTAAGGAAATAGACATATACCCAAGGAAACCCATATAAAGATGTTCACGGCAGCTTCGTAAGTGCAAAGAAACCAAGAATAAGCCAAACACCCAGCAACAGGAGAATGGACGAAGAAACCCGAGTTCTACGGAACACCACCACAGCTCTTATAAGGAACGGGACAGAGCTCTTTAAATAAATCTGGATAGATTTCCAAGACATATTGTTGAGTTAAAAAAGCAAGCTGTAGAACAATATGTACGGTAGGATCCCATTTATGTTAAAACACACTCACATGCTTGCTCAAAACAATACTACTCATTTACTATACAATGCTATGCATATACCATATTATCACACACACACACACACACACACACACAGGCACTTTGAGACAAAGATCCGGAAAGATTAACCATAAACTGATAGCAGTGGTTATTTTCAGGGAAGAGGTCTAGATTGGGGAGAGGTGATTGAAGGGAGCTTTAGTTTTATCTGTAACACTCTTTTTAAGAGGCAAGGACAATCCATCCACACGTACTTGTACAATTGAAAAATGATGTTCTAGGCTGGGCACGGTGGCTCATGCCTGTAATCCTAGCTCTCTGGGAGGCCGAGGCGGGCGGATTGTTTGAGCTCAGGAGTTCGAGACCAGCCTGAGCAAGAGCGAGACCCTGTCTCTACCAAAAATAGAAAGCAATTATCTGGCCAACTAAAAATATATATAGAAAAAATTAGCTGGGCATGGTGGCGCATGCCTGTAGTCCCAGCTACTCGGGAGGCTGAGGCAGAAGGATTGCTTAAGCCCAGGAGTTTGAGGTTGCTGTGAGCTAGGCTGACGCCACGGCACTCACTCTAGCCCGGGCAACAAAGCGAGACTCTGTCTCAAAAAAAAAAAAAAAAAGAAAAATGATGTTCTAAAAGGAATAAATATATGTGACTATATATACACTCATCCAGTGAATATAAACATAGGCTCTATTTGAAATATCCTTTAGAGGCAGACTGGCCTGAATTCAAATCCTGCCTCTGCCACCAGCTGTTTCACTAGACAAATCACTCTATCACTCTGAACCTTGGTGTTCTCGTGTGTAAAATGGGGGGACTCATATATATTTAATACGGTTGTCATAAAAAGTAAATTATAATGTTTTTAAAGTTCTAAGAGGCACATCTGACAGCTACTATGTGTTCAATTAAATATTAATTCCCTTCCCTTCCATTTCCCAGCCCCTGCTAACCCTAACCTCGCCTCTACTCTGTGAGTCAGGCTGTGGCAACTGTTTTGTAGATGCCTTCTCAGTGCCTGTCCCCTCTGTGGTAGGTGGAATAATGGCTCCCTAAAGATGTCCTAGTCCCCAGAATATGTTTGGTTACATGGCAAAGGAGAATTAAGGCTACTGATGGAATTACAGTTGCTAATCAGCTGCCTGTGCCATGGGGAAAGTATTCTGGATTACCCAGGTGGGCCCAATGTGATCACAGGGTCCTTAAAGGTGGAAGAGGGAGACCAGAAGAGAATCAAAGAAAGACATGTGACAATGCAAGCAGGGTTAGCGAGATGCTACACTGGCTTTGGAAATGGAAGAAGTTGCCATCAGCCAAGAAACGCAGGTGGCCTCTAGAAGCTGGGAAAGGCAATGAAACAGACTGTACCCTGGAGCCTCCAGGAGGAAATGCAGCCCTGCTAACATCTTGATTTTAGCCCAGTGACTTCTGAACTACAGAACTGTAAGAACATAAATTTTTGCTGTTGTATGTCAGTAGGTTTGTGCTAATTTATTATGGTACCCATAGAAAACTATACACCCTCTGATTCCCACGGAAGCATCTCCATTTTTGTTTGCAGAACCACCCTTCCCTCCAAATAGTCCACGTGATTTGGATGGGACTGATCCTCTCCCCTGAGAAACAGGCACATGACCCAGGCTTGGTAAATCAGAGAATTTAATAGCTTCAGCACTGATTGGTTCAGGGATGGGCATGTGAGCAAAACCAGGCCAAAGCATGGAATGTAGTTGGGGTTGATGAGCCGGTTAGATGGGAGCCCAGCAATCCTGATGGTCACATTTCCACCACGGGGGGAGAGTGTATATGACGATGAATCCAGCCAGAGGAAATCAGGCCTCAGAGTTGCAAAGAGGCCTTCCTGGTGACATTGTTTGAGTGCCTGGATCCAGCCATGCCTGAAGTTCTGGGCTAGCCATGGCTTTTCAATTACAGGAGAAGGGTAGAAGTAAATTCTACCCTTCCTTTGTTTTCTTCAGCTAATTTGAATTGGGGTTCTGTATATTTTTTATTATTTTTATTTCAGGATATTATGAGGGTACAAACATTTTGGTTACATTTTATGTCTTTGCCTCACCCAAGCGAGGATTAGAGGCATGCCCTTCCCCTCTACAATGCTCATCACGTCCATTAGTTGTGAGTTTACTCCCCACAACCCCCTAATCCCTGGAGAATATTAACACCATGTGAGCACCATAGTGTTGATCAGTCAGTGCCAATTTGATGGCGAGTACATGTGGAGCCCATTCTTCCGATCTTGTGATACCTCACTTCGGATAATGGGCTCAAGCTCTATCCAGGAAAATATAAGAGGTGCTAGATCACTGTCATTTCTTATTATTGAGTAGTATTCCATTGTATACATATACCAGATTTTAATAATCCACTCATGAGTCGACGGGCACTTGGGTTGTTTCCACATCCTTGCAATAGTGAATTGTGCTGCCATAAACATTCAGGTACAGATGTCTTTATTATAGAATGTCCTTGCCAGCATTTGTTGTTTTGGGATTTTTTGATAGAGGCCTGGGGTTAGGTGATATCTCATTGTGGTTTTGATTTGCATTTCTCTAATGATTAGAGATGTTGAGCATTTTTTTATATTTTTGCTGGCCATTATTCTGTCTTCTTGGGTTCTGTCCTTTGCAAATGAAATAATCCTTTGAGAATCTGATGGTTATAAATCCTTTCCCTAGAGAAAAATGCAGGCAGACAAACCTTTATATACAACTTCAGGCAAACTTTTGAGCCCCGGAGTCAGGCCCGGGTTATGAAGTCCTGCTCTGTTTCAAACTGTTTATCACCAGCAAGGCATCAAAAAAGATGAAAAGAACAGGGAATATCTGCAGGGAGTCCAGGATGCCCAGCTCCTCCCCCCATTCCTGAAGAGGAGCTTTGACATAGACAAACCACTGGGTCAAGGAATTAAGGGCGGGAGTTCTCTGTGGGGGGTGCAGAAAGGCTCCCTGGAGTCACTTCACTCTTAGCCTCTTTGAGGGACTCTCTCAGCCCTTCTTTTGGAGTCTACTGGGGAGGGGTGGATGATGGGAGAAATTTCAGCATCACTTAGACCTCCTTCTTGGATTCCATCTGTTTTTCTTCTTCCTGCACTTGGGAGAACTAAAGATCAGAGAGACATAGTGAATTGCCCAAGATACACAGCAAATGTGTGAAACAGGTTTTGAATTCTGGCCTAGTTAGTGCTTTTACATATAAAGCGTCCTTCAGTGGCTTCCTCTTCCTCTTAGAATAAAAAAGAAACATTTCACTATGGCTGCCAGAACTTATGAGATTTGTCCCGTTTCTATGCCCTCATTTTGACTCCTTCTCCCCTTCATTCATTATGTCCCCTCTAGCCATTCTGGTGTTCTGTCCCTCAAACATGCCAACCATGCTCCTTTCCCCCTGCCCTTCCTTCTGCCTAGAACCAATACTGGACAACCCATGAGGCAGACCAGGAACAAGCTCAAGGAACCAGCAAAGTGTGGGCTCTCCTCAGTTTTTTTTTTTTTTTGGAAAAAATGTAATATTGCAAAGAAGTCATCATGGAAAACAACAGAACATGGATCCTCTTACATTCACTTTTATTATTTAGTATTTTTTAAATAAATCATTTTGAGCCTATAGTGTTTTTTCTCATATACTCCTTGTCAGACTTTGGTATCAAAGTTAGGCTAGCCTAATAAAATGAGCTGGAGATTGATCACTCTTCTAGTCTCTGGAAGAGTTTGCTGCATGAGATTGAAATTATTTCTTCCTTAAATGTTTAGCAGAACCTGCCAGTGACACTGTCTGGACCCAGATTTTCTTTGTAGTTGATCTTTTAAAAATTATTGATTTGTTTTATGGTTTTAGGACTAATTCAATGCTATTAATATATTTTTTCATGAATCATTTTTTGTTAAGTTATACTTTTTTAGGAATTTGCCTGTTTCATCTATATTTTTAAATGTATTAGCATAAAGTTTTTCTTTTCTTTTTTTTTTTTTGAGACACAGTCTCACTCTGTTACCTGGGCTAGTGCTGTGGCATCAGCCTAGCTCACAGCAACCTCAAACTCCTGGGCTCAAGTGATCCTCCTGCCTCAGCCTCCTGAGTAGCTGATACTATTGGGCTGCACCACCATGTCCGGCTAATTTTTTCTATTTTTAGTAGAGATAGGGTCTCGCTCTTGCTGAGGCTGGTGTTGAACGCCTGACCTCAAGCAATCCTCCCACCTTGGTCTCCTGGAGTACTAGGATTACAAGTGTGAGCCACCACACCTGGCTGTAAAGTTGTTCTTAATATATGATTTTTACCCTGTTAATATCTGGAGCACTTGTAGTAATGTTCCCTTTTTAAAATTCCTAATATTGGCTTATTTGTACCTTTTCTCTTTTCTCTTTTTATCTTTAATCAGTATCACTGGATTTGACAGTTTTACTAGACTTCTCAAGTCTAGTAACGTCAGTTTAGTTGACAATTGTACATTTGTTCTCTGTTTGTTTTTTTTCTTCTTCGTTTTTCCCTTTTCCTTTTCTTTGGATTTATTTTGTGGTTCTTTTTATAACTACTTGAGATGGTGCATTTAATGTCATGAATTTCCCTAAAAGTGCTGCTTTACTGTTGTCCACATCTTTTAATATATAGTATTTTTGTTACCATACAGTTCAAAATGTATTCTTATTTCCATCAGAATTTCTTCATTGATTCTGGAGTTATAAAAGAGCATTTCTGGGCTGGGCATGGTGGCTCAAATCTGTAATCCTAGCACTTTGGGAGGCCGAGACAGTAGGATCACTTGAAGCCAGGAGTTCGAGACCAGCCTGGTCAACGTGGCAAGATCCATCTCTAAAAAAAATTTAAAGCTACTTGGGAGGCTGAGGTGGGAGAATCACTTGCTTGAGCCCAGGAGTTTGAGGTTGCAGTGAGCTGTGATCGTACCACTGCACTGTAGCCTGGGTGACAGAGCAAGACCCTGTCTCAAAAAAGTAAAAATAAAAAGAATAAACAGCATTTAATTTGTGAGCATTTTAAAAGTTATATATGTATATTTATTTTATTTATTTATATTTTTGAGACAGAGTCTCACTCTCTTGCCTGGGCTAGAGTGCCGTGTCATCAGCCTAGCTCACAGCAACCTCAAACTCCTGGGCTCAAATGATCCTCCTGCCTCAGCCTCCCGAGTAGCTGGGACTACAGGCATGCGCCACCATGCCCGGCTAATTTTTTCTATATATATTTTTAGTTGGCCAGATAATTTCTTTCTATTTTTAGTAGAGACGGGGTCTCGCTGTTGCTCAGGCTGGTCTCAAACTCCTGAGCTCAAACGATCCACCTGCCTCGGCCTCCCAGAGTAAAGTTATATTTTTATTATTAACTTATAACTTAATCTTACTGTAGTAAAGACCATCTTGTGTATGATTTCAAACATTTGAAATTTGCTAATACAGGTAAACCTCATTTTATTGTGCTTTGCAGACATTGCGTGTTTTACAAATTGAAGGTCTGTGACGACCCTGTGTCAAACCAGTCTACCAGCACCACTTTTTCCAACAGCATGTGCTCACTTCATGTCTCCCGTGTCACATTTTGGTAATTCTCCCAATATTTCAAACTTTTTCATTATTATTATATCTGTTACAGTGATCTGTGATCAGTGAACTTTGATGTTACTATTGTAATTGTTTGGGGGCACCATGAACCGCACCCAAACAAGACAGCAAACTTACTCTACAAATGCTGTGTGTTCTGACTGTTCCATCAACCAGCCATTCCTTTGTCTCTCTCCCTCCCTTGGACCTCCCTGTGCCCTGAAACATAACAATGTTGAAATGAGGCCAGTTAATAATCCTACAGTGGCCTTTAAGTGTTGAAGCGAAAGGAGGACTCTCTCACTTTAAATCAAAAGGTAGAAATGATTAAGGCATGTCAAAAGCTAAGATAGGCTGCAAGCCAGGCCTCTGGAGCCAGTTAGCCAAGTTGTAAATACAAAAATGAAGCTCTTGGCCAGGCGAGGTGGCTCACGCCTGTAATCCTAGCACTCTGGGAGGCCCAGGCGGGTGGATCGCTCGAGGTCAGGAGTTCGAGACCAGCCTGAGCAAGAGCGAGACCCCGTCTCTACTAAAAATAGGAAGAAATGATCTGGCCAATTAAAAAATATATATATATGTAGAAAAAATTAGCTGGGCATGGTGGTGCATGCCTGTAGTCCCAGCTACTTGGGAGGCTGAGGCAGTAGGATCGCTTAAGCCCAGGAGTTTGAGGTTGCTGTGAGCTAGGCTGACGCCACGGCACTCACTCTAGCCCGGGCAACAGAGTGAGACTCTGTCTCAAAAAAAAAAAAAAAAAAAAAAAAATGAAGCTCTTAAAGCAAATTCAGTGCTACTCCAGTGAGCACACAAATGGAACGAACACCAAACAGCCTTATTGCTGATATGGAGAAAGTTATAGTGGTCTGGACAGAAGACCAAACCGTATTCTCTGAGCCAAAGCCTAATCCAGGGCAGGGCCTTACTCTCTCCAATTCTGTGAAGGCTGAGAGAGGTGAGGAAGCTGCAGAAGAGAAGTTGGAAGCTGGCAGAGGCTGGATCCTGAGGTTTAAGGAAAGAAGCTGTCTCCAGAACATAAAAGTGCAAGGTGAAGCAACAAGTGCTGATGGAGAAGCTGCAGCAAGTTATCCAGAAGATCTAGCTAAGATCATTGATGAAGTTGGCCACACTAAACAACAGATTTCAATGGGAATATTAGTCTATATACATGTAATAATATTCCTGCTATTTATGAGTTGAAACCTACCATCTTACATTTTTGTACTATTTGTTCTACCTGTTCTATTTTTCTTTTTCTCTCATTTCTTTTCTTTCAAATCCATTAATTTTTATAAATCCTTTTCCTATGTGCTAGTTTTTAAAAAATGAATTGTATTTTAGTGATTATCCTAGAGAGTAAAATTTTCATACTATCATAACAAAGCCTAAAATTGGCCAATACCCTTACTAACCTCTCAGACAATACAAGGATTTCGAATAGCTTAACTCCATATAACCCTTCCTCATATATATTTTAATTGTTATAAGTTTACATTCTAGCTTTCTGTAACAGCACAAGATGTCATTGTTACTGTTCTTGTTGTGCACAGCCAAAATTTTCCCAATTTATTCACATATTTATTACCTTCTTTGTTTTTTATTTTTTATTGTATCCCAGATAGTCCATCTGAGATCACTTTTTTCCTGCCTAAATTATATCCTCTAAAATATTTAAGTAAACTCTCATTTTGTCTATCTAAAAATGTATTTTGACCTCATTCTTGAAATATATTTTTCACTGGATATAAAATTGGCAGTTATTTCCTGTCAGACCATTGAGTTTATTCTGGCTTCCATTGCTACTGTTGATAAGTCTGTTGTTATTCGAACTATTGATATTTTGAAGGACATCTGTCTTTTTTCTCTAACTGCTGTTGAGATCTTCTCTTTGCCGTTGGTGTTCTGCACACAGACAATGATATTTCTAAGTGTAGATTTCTTTATCTTATGTGTGATTCATTGGGCTCCTTGAATCTTTGAATTATATTCTCTCATCAAGTTTGGAAAAATCTACCAATATTTCTTTAAATATTCCTTTTGCCACATTCTCATTCTCCCTTCCTGTTTTGCTCTGTTTTTTTAAGAGACAAGGTCTCACTCTGTCACCCAGGCTGGAGTGCAGTTGGCATAGGAAATTAATTCCTAATGCTCAGCATCGTGCAGAGTCCAAGTGGGTCCCTGGCTTCCTGTGAGAAAGACTTCAAGAGCGAACCAACAGCATAAAGCAAAAGCAAGTTTTATTTGGGAAATATAGAAGATCTACTCTCTAGTTCTCCTTGCTAGTTCTCCTTGCTGAGAAGAAGAGCACCTTTGGTTTTTAATTTTTTTAATTTAAGCAATGGCTTACTCATAAGCTAAGCAGGGGAGGAATATTTCTTGGAAAGGTGCAGTGACTTCCTAAAACTGGGAACCCTCTCTTTTTTTAACTTTATAAGCTCCCTCCCAGAACTGTCAGGGTGTCAGTGGGTGTTTCTTTTAGCATACTAATATATTAAAACTAAGACATAATGAGCTACAAGGTTAAGCTGCAGCCAATTTTCTTGCCATCTTGGTTTTGACCTGTCTTAACTTGTTCTGTCACCACATCCTATCTTTAATCAGGGTGGTTAGGGGTTTTTTGACTCTCTGTTAAGCAGTGCCTGCCGGTTCCCTAACACACAGTGGGGTGATCATGGCTCACTGCAACCTTGAAGTACTGGACTCAAACAATACTTCCACCTCAGCTTCCTGAATAGCTAGGAGTACAGGCATGTGCTACCATGGCTGGCTAATTTTTAAATTTTTTTGTAGTGATGGGGTCTCACTGTTGCCCAGGCTGGTCTCAAACTCCTAGCCTCAAGAGATCCTCCTGCCTTCGCCTCCCAAAGTGCTGGGATTATAGGCATGAACCATCATGCCCAGTCACTCTCTCTTCTTTATGGGACTCCAAATAAATATAGATAAAACCCTCTCACTCTATTCTCCATGTCATTCAACTTCTTTTACATGTTTTGTGCCTGTCTCTTCATGATGAATTGTGAATAATTTCTACTGATCTATGCTCCAGTTCACTATTTCTTTATTTAGCTGTTGCTTTATTTTTAATTGTACTCACCATATTTTTTATTTCTAGAATTTTTGTCATTTTCAAAGCATCTAGATAATCTTTTATAGTTTCTTGGTCCCTGCAAAACAATGACAATCTTATATTTTATAAAAACAAAGTACATTGTTTCATATTCACCTCCTAATCCCAATATCACAAGTATTAGTGGGTTTGTTTTTAGCATCTTTTACTTTTGCTAGTTCTTGCTCCTGGTATTTTGTGTCCTTGGTTGTATCTGACTGTGTGCTCCTCACGTTCCTTAAAAAATACGTTTACAGGAATAATTTCAGGCCTTTAGTAAAGGGTTCTTTTCACCAGAGAGAATTTTGTATGCTATTGTCAAGAGTTTTAAAACACTTCCAGTCTGGGACTTTAAATTCACAACTTGAGGTCTTGTGGACCACCCAAGTGATAAGCTGCACATTCACAAAGAAGAGCCAATTTGTTTTCAGTTTCCCTTACCCTGAAGGTATAGTCATTGCTTTCCCAGTTTAATGTGGACTCCCCACCTTGGGTGGGCCCTGAGCTTTTGTTTTTATTTCCTTCATCTAAGAAGCCATCAAAATAAAAGTTCAAATTTGCCAGGATTGTAAAATTCCCTCCGGGTAGAAGTAGTCTGATTACCTCTCTGAGTTCCTGGTTTCCCATCAGTTACAGCCTGATACATCTTGTGAGCTTCAGTGCTTTTTCTTTTAATTTTTAATTTTAATTTTTTTTTTTACAGACAGGGTCTTTCTATGTCGTTCAGGCTGGGGTGCTGTGGCTATTCACAGGTGTTATCAAAACACAGTATAGCCTCAAACTCCTGGGCTCCATGATCCTCCTGCCTCAGCCTCCCAAGTAGCTGGGACTACAGGCATCTGCCACTACGTTCAGACAATGCTTTTTTAAGATTTTAAAAGATTCATCTAGCATTTTTAGTTGTTTCAGTGGGAACATCGGTCTGAATAACCTAGCTTGCCATTATCAGCAACCTCAATTACTTTGTCCTCTCAGCTCTGCTTAATTTTTCTTCTTAGCACTTAACACTACTTGACATTATATATTTATTTGTCCACCAAGTAGGCTGAAAGCTGCGTGGGTGCATGTACTTTGTTTTCACTGCTGTCTTCTCAGCACCCAGAATGATGTCTGGCACATAGTGAATACTCAGCATTTGTTGAATGAATGAATGAGAAAAGAGTTATTTTGCATACCTCTTTGTGCTATGGCTACAGTGGGCCAAAGATAGAGAGGACTGGGGGATCCAGAAACATGGTCACAAATCTAGAACCTGCATGGAGGCCTTTTAAAACCCAATTCCAAATCAAGGTTACAGTTTACCAAAGTGGCATAAAGAAGAAACTCAAGCATTCTTGGTTTTCAGTACTTCTCAGGGTCAAGGATAAGGCTGAGTGGTGGGTCTCATTATCCACAGGTTTGTGTGTCCCTTAGCCAGTCTCAGGTGACTCTGTCCCTCTCATTTCCTTTCTCTTTGCCTTCTCTGTTCATCTCTGTGCCCCAGTCTCCATCTTTGCATCCTTGTCTTTCTCTGGTGTGTCTTGGTCATGTTCTCCCCATCTCTATCCCCCTCTATAAGATGCAATTCCAATTGCTTCTGACTCTGCTCACACCCCGACTCTGCTTGCACCCCGACTCTAGCTGTATCTCCAGGATGTCTGCTAAGCCAACCTCTATCTTTACCCTTCCCCCCATCTTGTCTCTATGCCTTCTGTTTCTCTCTCCACTTTTGTCACTGTCCCTTCTGTCACCATCCTCTCTGCCTCTCTTTCTTCATCTCCCTCTGCGTCATTGAACGTGCTGTTACTCTCACCCTGGTATTGTCACCACATTTGCCCTCCGGTTTGGGTCTGTGCATTCTGTTGCTCTTCCCTCTGAATCAGTCTACGCTGTCTCTGGCTCCTGACTCTGTGTCCTCCCACTCTGGATCCTCCATCTCTAACCCTCGCTCTGCTTCTGTTTCCTCCATTTCTGTCATGGTCTCCTCTTTCCCTCTCCCCCCACACCCCGCTCTGACTTTGAACCTCCTATGTCTGTCTCTGTCCCCTCTACTTCTGTTCCCTCCATCTCTCTCTCTCTGCTCTGTTCCATCCTCTGTCCCCTCTGTGTATTGGTCCACTCCTTATCTAATACTGTTTTCTGAATTTCTAACATTAATTCCTTTATCTCTGCCCCCTCTCTCTTTGTTTCCTTTGCCTCAGTCACTATTGCCTCCAACTTTGTTTTTGGCACCTTCTCTATTTTTGTCACCTTTCCCCGTATTACTACTTCTATCTGTTATCTCTGTCTTCTCCCTCTCTCTGTCACTGTCCTCCATATCTTTATAGCCTCTGAGTCTCTGTTTCTGTCACCTTCTCTATATCTGCCACTGTCCCCCTTATCTCTCTCTCCTCTATTACTTCTGTCTCTATCCCTTCTGTCATTGTCCTATCTCTCTCCATGACATTGTCCTCTCTGTCTCTATTACTGTCCTTTTGGTCTCTCTCCCATCTTTCTAAGACCCCTTGATCTCTGTCCTGCCCTCCCCGGGGGTCTCTGTCTCTATCTCCTCTCAACTTTTACCCCTGATGCACTGTCTTCTCTGTTATTGCTCCCTTTGCCTCTGACTCTGTCATTGTTATTTCCACTTGTGACACTGTCCTCTCTGTTGTGTTCTCTAACTCTGTCGTGTCACTGTCCCTGTCTGAGTCCCTTCTGCCTTTCGGGGCCCTCCATCTATGACCGCGGACTCGTTTTCTGTGCCCTCTGTCTCTGTAACAAGCCCCGTCTTGTGGTTCCTGATCACAGTCACTGTCTCTCGATTCTGGGCCCTTCCTCTCGTCTTGTCATTATCTTCTTGCCACTTTCTGCTTCTCCTTCGCTGCGGCTTTCCTTCCGTGTCTGAATCCTCTTCTGTTCCTGTGAGTCTGCACATGTGGGGATTTCTGCCCCTTGGGGCTGTTTCTCGCATTACTCCCAGTCTGTCTCTGGATGTTTTCTAAGGGGCCACGTCCTCTCCCAGGCCTTTTCTGGAACAGAGCGGTCTACCTTGAGGTCCATCAGTCAAGTCAGTCCGCCTGTCAGTCAGTCTGACCGACCCCACTGAGCCTCTCGCCTCGCGCTCTTTACCGTTTCCCGCCCTTCCTTTATCTCGGGGGCGGGGAGGGAGATCAGCACATGCGCACCTTGCGCATCAGCGGCTACTCCAGAAAAGACGCGCGCGCCCCGCCTGCGGGCTCCCGGGAGCTTACGCGAGCTCCTGGGCTCCAGCGACCGGCTAGGCAACTAGTGACGCCACGGAGGCTTGGCCTCGCCTTATTGGCTGCTTTCAACGAGCGCGCGCTTGCCGGAGTAGGCGGCCGCGCGTTGCCGGGCGCCAGGTGGCGCTCAGCGCCGGAGCTCCCAGACCTTGGAAAGGGTACAGAGCTGCGGTCCCCACGGCCCGGGCAGCAGGCCGGTACCAGTCCGAGGCCTGGTAGGGACCAGGCCGCACAGCTCCGCCGCCCCCCACCCCCGTTCGTGGAAAAATCATCTTCCGTGAAACTTAGGAAGGGGGCGGGGCCGCAGAGCAGGGGGCGAGCGGCCGGCGGGCGGCGACCCGCGGGCGGCGGTCGAAGCTTCGTCTGTGTTCACAGCCGCTCCCCTCCCGTCGCTCGCATCACCGCCTGCGCTCCGCACCCGCACCCCGTCCGTGGAAAAATTCCACGAAACCGGTCCGTGTTGCCAAAAGGGTTGGGGACCGCTGCTATAGAGACTCGTGTAGTCATGGCAACCCTGCCCTACCTGCTTGGATACCTGAGCTCTTTCGTTGGATCCACTAATCTGATTGGGTATCTGTCGAATCAGCGCTTGTGTCTGAGTAGATACCAGGGAATTCCGCTGTTCCCGTCCTCTGGCACTTCTCTCTCCTCGCCAGATTTCTCCTGCGAGCGCCGGCAGTGTGGAGACGGAAAGTGACTTGGGTCGCCAGGGGGCGCGAGGGGCGCGGGCCTTGGCACCGGAGCGCTGCGGGC
Organism: Varecia variegata; assembly: GCA_028533085.1. Lineage (NCBI taxonomy): Eukaryota > Metazoa > Chordata > Mammalia > Primates > Lemuridae > Varecia > Varecia variegata. Next base: position 20,685,140 of record CM052449.1, on the reverse strand, counting down.
GAGCTCGGCTCTCTGACACCGACTCCCTGTCCTCTCGCCAGAGGCCGCCACGGAGCGCCGGGCCCTCGGCGGCCTTGGAGACCGGTGACGTCGGTGGCGATCCACTCGTGATTGGCTACCTCTCTCCCCGTAACCGCAAGCAAAGTCATAAAGGAAGACCTTGAGAGTTGTATCACAGGAGGAAAGAAATTGTGTGTCCAGGAATTATCACCGTATTCTCAAAACAGCTCAACACGCAAAGAGCATTCGTCTTTATTATCTCTTCTAATCTCCAAAGTCGTGTCGAAATGTGCAAACTATTATTAGAATGGACACCTACTGCAGCATGGACCTATGAAATGGACACCTGTTGTTTTTGCCTGACTGATATCTGTTATCTCTGATTTTGATTTTCATTAATAGACTTTTGTTTCGATCAGTTTTAGATTTACAGGAAAAAATCAAGGGAAAAGGGCAGAAGAGTTGCCATAACCCCCCCCCCCCCGTGACCCCCTCCACTTCCCCTATTATTAACATCTTGCATTACTGGAGTACATTTATTACAATTAATAAGCCAAAATTGATGCATTACTATTAGTTAAAATCCGTGGTTTCTATTATGGATCACTCTTTGTGTCATACATTGCATATTTTATGGTGCTTTTTAAAAAAGTAGATGTTATTTTTTAGAGCAGTTTTAAGTTCACAAAACAATTGAGAGGAAAGTAAAGACGTTTTCCATATACCCCTTGCCCTCAAGCATGCACAGCCTCCACTATTAACATTACCCACCACAGTGGTGTGTTTGCTACAGTTGATGAACCTACCTTGATACATCATTATCACCCAAAGTCCATAGTTTACATTAGGGTTCCCTCTTGTTGTTGTATAGTCTATGGGTTTGGACAAATTTATAATGACGTGTGTCCACTGTTATAGTATCATACAGACTAGTTTCACTGTCCTAAAAATCATCTAGGGTCCATTGATTCATCCTTCCCTCTTCCCAAACCCCTGACAACCACTGATTTTTTTTTTTTTACTATCTCTACAGTTTTGCCTTTTCCAAAATGTCATATAGTTGGAATCATACCATATGTATAGCCTTTTCATATTATCTTCTTACACTTAGCAATATGCATTCTACGTTCCTCCATGTCTTTCCACAGTGTGATAGCTCATTTCTTGTTATCACTGAATAATGTTCCATTGTATGGCTGTACCAAAGTATGTCTACCTGCTGAAGGACATCTTGGTTGCTTCCAAGTTTTGGCAATTATGAATAGCGCTGCTATGAATATTCATGTTCAGGTTTTGTGGATGTTAAATTCTCAGCTCATTTGGGTAAATGCCAAGGAGCACAACTGCTGCACTATATGGTAAGAGTATGCTTAGTTTTGTAAGAAATTGCCAAACTGTCTTCCAAAGTGGCTGTACCATTTTGCATTGCTGCCAGCAATGAATAAGAGTTCCTGATGCTCCACATCCTCACCAGCATTTGGTGTTATTGGTAGTTTGGATTTTGGCCATTCTAATAGGTGGTAGTTATATCTCATTATTGTTTTAATTTGCAGTTCCCTAATGACATGTGATGTCGTGCATCTTTTTATATACTTATTTGCCATCTGTACATCTTCTTTGGTGAGGTGTCTGTTCAGATATTTTGCCTACTTTTAAATTGGGTTGTTTGTTTTCTTACTGTTGAGTTTTAAGACTTCTTTGTATATTTTGAATACAAGTCCATTATCAGATATGTGTTTTGCAAAGATTTTCTCACAATCTGTAGCTTCTCTTTTTATTCTTAAACCCCAAATTTTCCTATTACCCCTCCCTATGAAAAAATCACATCCTTTGGGTGGACACTGCCACAGATCCAAGTGTGGGAACAAATGCCAGCCCTGGCCAATCAGAGTAATTCATCACCCTGGTTACAACGATTGGTACCAGGGTGAAATGGACACCCTGGACATGAAATGGACATGTGACCGAAGTTGGACAAGTGAAAGCTAATCATGGGACTTCCGTGTCAGCATTCAGAAAATAGGTACCTTCTTTCTGGTACCTAAATTGCTAAGATGATAGGATGGAAACCTTGAGCTTCTGTGGGCTCTCTTTGCCTCCAAGAGGGGCAGACTCTACCCTAGAAGGAAGTCAAGATACAGAAAAGCGAAGCCCATACAGGAAATGAGATATATTCTTTTTTTTTTTTTTTTTTGAGACAGAGTCTCACTCTGTTGCCCGGGCTAGAGTGAGTGCCGTGGCGTCAGCCTAGCTCACAGCAACCTCAAACTCCTGGGCTCAAGCGATCCTTCTGCCTCAGCCTCCTGAGTAGCTGGGACTACAGGCATGCACCACCATGCCCGGCTATTTTTTATGTATATTTTTAGTTGTCCAGCTAATTTCTTTCTATTTTTAGTAGAGAAGGGGTCTTGGTCTTGCTCAGGCTGGTGTCGAACTCCTGAACTCAAACGATCCACCTGCCTCGGCCTCCCAGAGTGCTGGGATTACAGACATGAGCCACCGCGCCCGGCCGAGATATAGTCTTTTTTTTTTTTTTTTGAGGCAGAGTCTCGCTCTGTTGCCCGGGCTAGAGTGAGTGCCGTGGCGTCAGCCTAGCTCACAGCAACCTCAAACTCCTGGGCTCAAGCAATCCTCCTGCCTCAGCCTCCTTAGTAGCTGGGACTACAGGCATGCACCACCATGCCTGGCTAATTTTTCTATGTATATTTTTAGCTGTCCATATAATTTCTTTCTATTTTTAGTAGAGACGGGGTCTCGCTCTTGCTCAGGCTGGTCTCGAACTCCTGAGCTCAAACAATCCGCCCGCCTCGGCCTCCCAGAGTGCTAGGATTACAGGCATGAGCCACCACTCCTGGCCCGAGATATATTCTTGACGATTCATTTTAGTGCCTGGGTCCAGCCATGCCTGAAGCCAGTTATATAAGCTCAGTTCTATAAGCTAATAAATTCTTCTTGTCAAAAAACAAAAAAAGAAAGCCAGAGTACTCACCAGATAGCAAGACTTATATAATAATAATTAAAGCTTTGGTCTATTTGTTTTTAATAATTACAAGGAAAAATAAGTAGACCAAAGGAATGAAATTGAAAAATGAGGAAAATATCACACATATGTGGTCACTTGGTTTATGATGAAAGTAATACTGCAGTGCAGTGAGGAAAAAAATGATCTTTTTGAATAAATAGGGCTGGGCCATTAGATAGCCATATAACCCTTACCTCACACCACACACAAAAATTGATTCCAAATGGATTGTGGATCTAAATGTTAAAGTGTAAACAACAACAACAACAAAAAAACTCTAGAAGAAAACATTGTAGAATATCTAGAACTTTCAGGACAAGAAAAGGTTTCTTAAACAAGAAACAAAAGAAACCTTAACTATAAGGAAAAATATTAATAAATTGGACTCTATTAAAATATAAACTTATGTTCATCAAAAAATACCATTAAGAGAATGAAAAGAGAAGCCACAGAGTGGAAGAATAATGTGTTTTCTAACAAAGGACTCATATGCAGAATATATAAAGAACTGCTAGTCAATTAGAAAAGGCAGAAAATCTAATAGAAAAATGAAAAAATGATGTGAGTTGGCACTTCACAAAAGAGGATATCCAAATGGCCAATAAATATTTGCAAAAGCATTACATTTCATTAGCCATTGGGAAAAAGTAAATTAAAACCATAATATTATAAAACACTGCTCACCCCTGCCAGAATTGCTAAAATTAGAAGGACTGACTATACCAAATGTTGATTTGCAACTGAAATTCTCAGAGACTGCTGGTGGGGGTATAAATGGAGACAATGACTTAGGCAAACTGTTTGGCAGTGTCTATTAAAGCCAAACATACATACTCCCTGGGACCCAGCAATTACACTTCTAGGTTTATACCCAACAGAAATGCCTACATATGTTCACCAAAATGCAATGTTCCTAGCGGCACTATAAGTGATAGCACCAGAATGTTGATCAACAGTAGAATAGATAAATAAATTATGGTATATTCCCATAATACACTCTTATATGGCAATGAAAATGAACATCCTACAGCAACCACCAACAACGTGGATGAATCTCACAGACATATGCTGAATGAGAGAAGCCAGACACACATCTACACACTGTAGGATTCCATTTAGTGAACTTCAAAAACAAGGAAAACTGACTTATGGTGTCAGAAATCAGGACAGTAGTTAACTTTCAGGTGAAGGAGTGACCACCAAGGAGCAAGAGGGGCCTGGGGAGTTGGTCATGATCTAGTCCATGACCCAGGGCTGGTTCCATGGCTGTGCTCAGTTTGTAAACTGAGCAATACACACTAGATATTTATGCATTTTTCTGTGTCACAAAAGAGGGCAAGTTTTCTGTCACTTGCAAGCTGCAGAGTCTTGACAAATACAGGCAAATAGCCATGCTATTATGTTCTTCTTTCTCCTCTTTTATAAATGAGAATTGTGGTAGCTTTTCTGTTCTTGCTCCACTGTTCTACACTGTGGTACGTTGCTGAGGGCAGCGACAATTTTCATTTAGCATTAATTTTCTGGATCAAGAGAGACTCCATGCACCCTTGATAAAATGAATACTCAATATCACAAAATCCTGATCTAGGGATTGAATGTGGCTTTGGCTTACATCCCCGGACACCTCTGCAGTTGTACCCGGGATGGTTGTATTATGTCAGGTAGGCGTGTTCTTTTTTTAACCAACCTTATTGAGGTATAATTTATGTGCAAGAAAATGCATCAGTTTTTCAAAGAGATATATGCAACCCATGTTCATAGCAGCATTATTCACAATAACCAAAGGGTGGAAGGAAGCAACCCGAGTGTTCATCAATGGATAAATGGATAAAGTAAATGTGGTATATACATATAATGGAGTATTTTTCGACCTTAAAAGGGAAGGAAATTCTGACACGTGCTACAACCTGGGTGAACCTTGAGAACATTATGCTAAGTAAAGCAATCCAGTCACGGAAAGACAAATACTGTATAATTGCACTTACATAGGGCACCTACAGTAGTTAAATTTGTAGAGACTTTTCCAGAAAGTAGAATGGTGGCTGCCAGGGGCTGGAAAGAGAGGGGAATGGAGAGTTGTTTAATGGGTACAGAGTTTCAATTTTTCAAGATGAAAAGAATTCTGGAGATGGATGGTGGCGATGTTTGCACAACAATGTGAATGTACTTAATGCAAGCGTACACAGAAAAACAGTTAAGATAGTAAATTTTATGTTATGTGTATTGTGCAACAATTAAAAAACTTTTAAATGCACCAATTTTAAATGCAATGAGTTTTGACACATGTATACAGTTGTATACAATATAGAATTGTTCCATTATCCCTAAAGTTTCCCTTGTGCCCATTTGTAATCAATCTCCCCGTAGCCACCCACCCCTGCCACTGTCCCTGGGCAACCACTGATCTGCTTTCTGTCCCTACAGATTAATGTTTCCTCTTCTACAATTTCACATAAATGCAATCATACAGTATGTACTCTTTTGTGTCTTCTTTTGTAGCTTCTTTCACAAAACATATGTTTTTGAGATTTAGCCACAGTGATACACATATCACAGGTCATTGTTTTTATGGCTGAGTTGTATTCCATCCTAGGGATATACCACAGTCTGTTTATCCAACCTCCTGTTGACGGACATGCAGGTTGTTTCCAGTTTTCCAGATGGGGGCTATTATGAATAAGATTGCCATAGAACATGTTTGTGTGAACATGTTTTTATTTCTCGTGGATAAATATTTAGGAGTAGGATTGCTGAGTTATGTGATAAGTCTATGTTTAACTTTATAAGAAACTGACAAACTATTTTTCGATGTAGTTGTAGTGGGTTGAATGTTAGTCCCCAAAAGCTATGTCCACGTTCCAACCCCAGGAACCTGTGAATTTGACCTTATTTGAAAAAAGGGCATTTGCAGACATAATTAAGGATCTCCAGATGAGATCATCCTGGATTTAGAGTGGTCCCTAAATCCAATGACAGGTGTCCCTAAATCCAATGACAGAGAAAGGCAGAGGCAGATCTGAGACACAGAGACACACAGTAGAGAAGGTGACGGAGCAGGGATTGGAGTGATGTATCTACAAGCCAAGGAATGGCAAGGACTGCCGGCAGCTCCCAGGAGCTAGGAGAGAGGCATAGAATGGATTTTCCCTCAGAGCCTCAGAAGAAACCAACCCTGCCAATACCTTCACTACAGACTCTGGCTTCCAGAACTGTGAAAGAATACATTTCTGTGTTTTCAGCCAGACAGTTTGCAGTCCTAGCAAACCAATACAGCTGTTGTACCAATTTTCACGGTGGGGGAGTTTTTTGAAATGGTGTGTGCAGGAATGCAGGTGTGAATTAATGCAAAGGACAGAAGTAGTGGACACCTACTACTTGGAGGGACTGCCCCTTGCCCACTGCCACGTGATTGTTGCAACTGTCAATCAAGGGGCCCTTATGTTCTTCACTAAAGAATGTTAAGGCTCTGAGGAGTTGAATTCACCATTCCAGCCAAAAGGGATGAGGTCCCGGGGGCGTCTGGGCCAATCCCGGGCAAGATGGGCAGGGGAGGAGTCAGCGATGGCAGGGGGCGGGCCGAGAGCTTGCCAGCCCACCTGGACGCAACGATTGGCCTGACGTGGCCATCCGAGGCTTGTGCAGGACCAATCGGAATCCTTTTCCTGAATGATACGGAGGCTGAGGGAGAGGGGATCCTCATTTTGTTTAATCTGAAGTTACCTGCTCTGAAGGCGATTACAAAGCCCGTTAATTTCTTGCAATTGCGGCATATCTTGTTAATTTCCTACCCAACAATCGTTCTCCTCCCTCTACTTCCTCATGAACAAAGCCTGCACCCCACAATGCGGACTAGAGATGACAGATGCTCACTGTCCCAGACTGATTTGTAACTCGGGGTGGCCACAGAACCCGGTTGTGGCAAGAGAGAAATAAGGGGACTTATGGGGAGGCCCCTGTCCACAGTGCCTGCTTTAGATGTCACCGTGTGAGAACATGATGCGTGGTGCTGCTTGAGACAGTTTGTACTCAGGAGGGGAAGGAAAACCTATCTTAGAGATGCCAACCTGTTGAGCAGCCCAACTAACCCTGGGACTGTCTGTCTTTGAAAGATTTGTTATATGAACACAAGAAATCTCTATCATTTAAGCTCTTTCAATTGGGAGTTGTTTTTGCAGCTGAAGGCATCATTACAGATACAGCATCAGAAGCTTGCAGCTCTGATTTTTACCACTTCATTACTATTTCATCACCATAGCAAAGACCCACCTGAGAATGAAGTCAATAACGAGAAAAGCAGAAATAAAAGCATCACTTGAACGCCTGGATCTAAAGTCCCTCTGTGTTCTCAGGGTCTCCATGTACAGAGGTCTTTCAATTCTGTTTGTGGCTTTGGGTTGCAGTTTGTGTCCTATAAAAACAATGGTCTGGATATAATGTAATTTTTAGAAACTGAGGCTCAATGAGATTAAGTTGCCCAGGCCAGGCGTGGTGGCTCACGCCTGTAATCCTAGCATTCTGGGAGGATGAGGTAGGAGGATTGCTTGAGCTCAGGAGTTTGAGACCAGCCTGAGCTAGAGAGAAACCCCGTCTCTACAAAAAGTAGAAAAATGAGCTGGGCGTGGTGGCACACACCTGTAGTCCCAGCTACTCGGGAGGCTGAGGCAGGTGGATTACTTGAGCCCAGGAGTTTGAGGTTGCAGTGAGCTTTGATGATGCCACAGCACTCTAGCCTGGGCTACAGAGTGAGATTTTAAAAAAAAAAAAAAGTTGCCCAGCCAGTGAAAGAAACACATTTGTCTGAATGCAGAGCCAGCATGTTCCAATCCAGCTTCCCAGTGTCAGAGACGACAGGAGCCCCAGCTGGAGTGAGACCCACAGAGTGTGTTTATTCTGGCGTTGACAGCAGCAGCAGTGGGGGGATCGGCCAGACGCGGGGTGTGGTGAACAGAAGGGGCGGACACAGGTGTGTGTGTCTGAGGGGACACAGAGGATTGGCCCATTGACATTCACAGAGATAACGAGGGTCAGGACACCAAGTCTCGGACAAACAGCAAAGAGAGACAGACAGAGGGCTTGGGGGCGGGGGTCCCCCAGACATGCACGGCCCCTCGCCTTGAGGGGGAGCCCCAGGGAAGAGAAGACAGACATAGTGGAGGCTGAGTGCCCCCCACCCTGAAACAGGGAGCTAGGCCCGCCTGCCTCCCACCCTCTCTCCTCTGGGAGTAGGAAGGGCAGGCCCAGGGCTGCCCCGCACCAGCAGCTCGGACGTTATGGCTTCGAGGAGGTGAATTCACGGTCCGGGCAGGAAAGGATGGGGTCCTGAGGGGACCTGGTCCGATCCCGGGCCTAGGCCAGACCTGTATGATGGGGCAGGGGAGGAGAGGTCAGCAATGGCAGAGAGCAGGGCCATGACCTGCTGTAGCAGCATAACAACCCTGGGACCCAGGAATCTTGGACCGCAGCCCCCTCCTCCTCCAGACCCAGAAGCCAGGCCCCCAGCCCCTCCTCCCTCAGACCCAGGGGTCCCAGCCCCCTGCCCCTCCTCCCTCAGACCCAGGGGTCCAGGCTCCCAGCCCCTCCTCCCTCAGACCCTGGGGTCCAGGCCCCCAGCCCCCTCCCCTTTGGTCTGGTTCCTTACCCCTCACTCTGAGTTCTCCTTCTCTGATAGTCCTTTGTTGCCTTTTGTGAAGCTGGTCAAAGTCTTTTCCTGAAGGGGAAAATCCAGAAGGTTCAGGAATTGGGGGCAGAGGCAAAACAACTGCTAATAACCAACAGGACGTGAGTCCTGTGTCATTATTTACAATGCTCTTTTTCACTCGGCTCTGAAGCGATGGGGCAAATGGTATTACAATTCCATTCTACAGATGGGGAAACTGAGGCACAAGAAAGCAAAGTCGCTGCAGATGTGAGGAGAGATGAGGTGGCAGGGCTGGGTGGGGTGGACCCTGCATGGCCTCAGAGGGGCAGACACTCTGTCCCGGGGGCACTGGGAAGGCTGTGAGCAAGGGAGGGGCCAGGGCAGCTTGGATGCAGAAGGACCCTCTGGGGCCATGTGTCACGCTATGTGCTGAAATTCACAGGCAGGGCCAGGATTCCGCCCAGGTTCTGTCTGTGCCTCCAGCACTGCCCAGCATGGGCAGTGCCTCGCTAGAAAGTCCTGGAGAAGTTTGCAGAGTGAATGACTGAATGAAGTAAGAGCAGAGTGACTGACAGAAGGAGGGAGTGGCCTCCATCCTGTTCACCTAAGTAGAGTCACAGTCTTCTCAAATCTCAAATGTGAGCTCTGTGCCCAGCTCTTAAAGTCCTCATCACCCCTGGAACAGCGTCCAAAGCAGGGCTAGACTTGGGTGAGGTGAAATTTTCACTCCGGTACTAAATTTAAGGTTGTGCCCCAAACTCATCAGTCAAGATAAAGAATATTTTAATGTAATATTTTTTAAAAATAAAAATTAATACAAATAAAATCTATGATGAACAAAATACCAAATTTTAAATAATGGCCAGCCTCATGCTATCTCAAACTGCCAGGGACTTCCAGTCCAAAGGAAAAGGATATGCCCCTATTTACATGTTTTTATGTATTTTTTAATGGTTAAAATTTTTTCCAGAATGTTAAATAGTTGAATAATACTGAAAAAATGAAGAGTAAGTATATTTGAAAATCAGAACATTAATCTTTTATTTATACCTTAAACAGAATTTAGTATAATTTTACTTTCTTGGCTTTTAATGAAAGCAAATTCATCACTAGTATTTTCCAAATCTACTTCTTTGCGCTTCTTGTTTTCTATTGAGAGAATGACCATGTTTGATGATTTCTCTCTTTTTTTTTAATTGATGAGTGTTTGTAACAAATTTATTCACAATATCCCCAAACTGGAAATAATCCAAATGTCCATTAACAGAATAGATTGACATTGTGATATGTTTACGTAATAGAGAACTATTCAGTGATTTAAAAAGCAATGTACTGATGATAATAAATGCAACAACTGATGATTTCTCTTGACCAAGTTATGATCTTAAATCTTTAAACAGTTATGATCATGCCACCAGAGAGACCCCATGTGTTCTGCCCCACCCTTTCTTCCCCCTGTCTCCTGGCTTTTTTAAAAAATTTTGAGACAGAGTCTCACTCTGTTGCCTGGGCTAGAGTGCCATGGCATCATCGTAGCTCACTGCAACCGCAAACTCCTGGGCTCAAGGAATCCTTCTGCCTCAGCCTCCCGAGTAGCTGGGACTACAGGCATGCGCCACCATGCCTGGCTAAGTTTTATTATTTTTAGTAGAGATGGGGTCTCGCTCTTGCTGAGGCTGGTCTTGAACTCCTGACCTCAAGAATCCGCCCGCCTCGGCCTCCCAGAGTGCTAGGATTATAGGCGTGAGCCACCGCGCCCGGCCCCTGCCTCCTGGTTTTCCCCGTGCTGTGCCCTCCCCCTGCAGCCTTCTTCAACCCTTCACCTAAGCTCACTCCTTTGCAACCTCCAGACCCCTGCTCAAATGTCACCTCCTCAGAGAGGCCCTCCCTGATGCCATAATCTAAAAAGCAACCCCCAATACCCACCCCCCCAGATTCCCTCTACCTCCCAGACTTCCAGACCTTTTGGACCACAACCCATAGGGAAAAACAAATTGACATTATGATCTTTACAATGGGAGCTGCCTTATGAAATTTTCTGTTCTATTTTATTTTATTATTTTCTTATTCATTTGTTAAAAATTGCCAATGCCCACCCAGTACACGAAAATCAACTAATTTTCACAGCCTGCTCTGAAAAAAAAAAAAAAAAACCCAAACCAAAAACCCCTCACTCCATCTTACCACCTAGTTTCCCCCCTTTATTTGGGACTTGGCAGTGGGTAATCACAACAGTAGCTGACCATTTAGTGAACATTTAACTCACGGAATCTCACGTTTATCCTAACTGTGGATGCTATCAACATCCTCATTTCCCAGCTGAGGAAAACAAGGCACAGAAGGTCAAGTAACTTGCTCTAAGTCACACAGCTGAAGTTGGCAGAGCAGGGATTCGAACCTAGGCCGTTTGACTCCGCGGCCCACACACGATGCGTTGCACGAATGAAGGGGCGGAGAGGCGAGCAGGTGAATGGCGGGGGAGCAGCATTGGGGGGCCCTACTCACCTCCACCAGCTGATGCCAGTGCTCCACGGGCTTGCGCGGATTGGCCAGCATCTCGGCCCAGTGCTCGCGGCCGTGGGGGTCGGCGGCGTCGGGGCCCACGCGGCACACGCCGATCACCTCGTTGTGTCCGATGCTGGGGGTTGGGGGTGGTGAGCACCCAGGGGCAACCAGGCCGGCGGGCCGCACCCCGCATCCCCCCGCCCGGGCCGCGCCCCTCACCAGTCGTAGTCAACCACGGCGATGCTGAGCCCCACGTTCTCCACGCTCTCTGGGGCCACGTCGAACACCAGCGCCTCGTTGTACGTGGGGTTCAGCGTGTTCTTCTTGATGGAGGTTTTCCGCTTCTTCAGACGCCGCCCCTCGCTGATCAGAGAGGCCTTCACATAGGGGTCTGAGGGCAGAAATAGAGTACTGAACAGCGACTCCCCCAGCCCCAGGGGTCCTGGTCCCCAGCCCCTCCTCCCTCAGACCCAGGGGTCCCCCCCAGCCCCTCCTCCCTCAGACCCAGGGGTCCCCCCCAGCCCCTCCTCCCTCAAACCCAGGGGTCCAGACCCCCAGCCCCTCCTCCCTCAGACCCAGGGGTCCAGACCCCCAGCCCCTCCTCCCTCAGACCCAGGGGTCCAGACCCCCAGCCCCCTGGTCCCTCAGACCCCACTGCCAACCCAGGCCCTCACCCGAGAAGCCGGTGAGGTCCATCGCTTTGAGGTTAGAGGCTTTGATGATGGTCACGGTGAGGCGCCCGGCCGTGGGGAGGTAGCAGAGTGAGAAATTGAGTTCCCCAAGATCTGCCTTTTCCTGCAGTTGGGGAAAGGGGTTCAGGGATATCTCGCCTCAGTGTCTACCCATCTCTTGCTGATTTTCTCTCCCTTCCCGAGCCTCCAGCTCTCCTCCCTGACATCCAGGGCTCAGGTTTCGGATCCACTTAACAATCTGACTCCAGGCCAAGGCCTGGTGACTCCCCTGGCCACAGCTGCCCACGACTGACCGTCAAAGCCTATTTTGTTCTGCAGGGAAGATTGGAAGAGGCATGAGTGAGGAGAGAGAGAGAGAAGGAAGGAGAAAGAACACAGTGGAAACAGACAGAGACAGAGGCCAAAACACTGAGACATGCAGTAGGCAAGACAGAACCCCAGAGTTCTTAAGGAAGAGTGACAGAGAACTGGGGGGTGGGGGACAGAGACCCAGAGACCTGGGGGTGGGGGACAGAGACCCAGAGAGGGGGGGACAGAGACTCAGAGACCTGGGGGTGGGGAACAGAGACCTGGGGTGGGGGACAGAGACCCAGAGACCTGGGTGGGGGGAAACAGAGACCCAGAGAGATGGGGACAGAGACCCAGACAGAGAGGAGGACAGAGACCAGAGAGATGGGAGGACACAGACTTGGGGGTGAGTAAAAGACCCAGAGAGGGTGACAGACCCAGAACGAGAGTGCAGGGGCACAGACAGAGTGGGACAAAGACTGAGAAGAAACCCATGAGGAGTCAGCCTGAGAGAGCAGGAGATACACCAAGATCCAGAATGAGGTTTCAAGGGAGACAGATCCCACCTGACACACACAGATAGACTTGGAGCTGTGACCTCTCCTGTCCAGCCCTGCGGCCTCCCAACCAGGTCCTTGGACGCCCCACTCACTCCCCTCAGGCCTTTGCCCAGGCTGTTCCCTGCCCATCTCCAGGCTCCTCCTTGGCCTTCAGGTCTGGGCTTCCTGTCACCTCAACCCCAAGCTCCTCCATCCCCTGAGCAGATGCCCCTCCTGTTTCCCCTGACACCAACTGTGTGACAGCCTAGACCTGGCGCTCCTGAGGACTGTCTGGGATCTGTAGGTCCTGATCCTGAAAACACAGTGGTTGAAAGAATGAATGAACGAATGAGGAAGGCCACAAGTGATCAAGATGGGGAAAGAAAATGAGCAGAGACAGGCACAAGAAGGAGGCCAAGATAGACGCAGGGAGAGGGTCTTTGCATGGGGCTGCCATGGCTGGCGGTGACCAGGGCTTGGTGGGACAGACAGGGGCCCTGGGTGCAGGGATCCTAGAACTAGGCACTTAGATCACAGAGGCTGGACTTGGGGGTGGTCACCAGGCGGGCAGGGCTTGGCCGCTCCTCATGTAAGGACAGCCTCTCCCACCTGGCCCCCCGACATTGGCAGAGAACTGCAATGCTGGGTAAACCACAGGCTGGAGCTGGGGGTCTGAGGTTTGGGGGTGGAAGGGCTCAGGACACCCAGCAATGACCTAGGAGTGGGGCTGGGGGAGGGACCGAGCATACAGGAGAGGGAGGTGCCAGAGGGCAGGGTCGTCAGGAATGAGGAAGCGGGTACTGGGGGGTCAGGGCTGTGGGCCCTACAATCTGGATGCTGGGAGAATTGCAGGGTGTCAGGATATTGGGGGTCCCAATGTCTGAGGCCTGGGGGATCAGACCACCAGGATTCAGGGGGGTCATGGAGAAGCAGAGGGTCAGAATGGGACAGAGCTGGAGTTCAGAGATGGGAGAGGGACTGGGGCTTCTGGAAGTCTGGACATTGGAGTCAGGAGGTTAGACAGAGAAGGAAGCTGGAAAAACAAAAGCCCAGGAATTCTGGGGTCGGGAATTTGAAGGGTCAGAAATCTGGGGTCAGAGGGTAGAAGTCATCAGATGGCAAGGGGGTGAGAAACTGGGAAATCTGGGATCCAGGCACAATGCTAATATTTGACGCACTTGGAGAGGGCAACGGTGACCGTCATATCATTCTCTATTCAATAGTCCCCAACACAACACAGTTTACAAGAAAATCTGGGGACAAGAAGTCAAGAGGTTGTGAAGTCTCAGAGAAAGGAGACTGCAAACTAAGGGGTCTCGGGGCATCAGGGAGGGGGCAGTCAGCGGGGAGGTGGGCGGGAGGCAGGTGCCACTGACCGAGCCGCCCTCCACGATGTCCCTCCAGAGTGGGCGGTCGGGGGGCTGCTCCGCCAGCTCCAGGAGGTTGTCCAGCACCACCTGGCCGATGAGGTCATGCCGTGAGAAGCGGTCAAAGTCATAGACGCTGAAGTGCAGTTTGCGCTGGGCCAGCTCTGCCAGGGGCACCGAGAACTGAAATGTCTCGTTGAAGACAGGGTTCAGGGTCTTCCTGTGCACCTGGCAGGAGTGGGTGAGAGAGGGAGACACACCGTGCCCATCAGGCCCTACTCCCAGGACCCAGAAGTCCCAGCCCCCAGCCCCCAGTCCCTCCTCCCCCAGACTCAGGGGCCCCCAGCTCTTTCATACCCTGGAGTCACAGCACTGAGCCCCTCCTCTGTGTCACCTCAAGAGTCTGAGATTCCAGCCCCTCCTCCCTCAGACCCAGGGGTCTGGGCCCCCAACTCCTCCTCCCTTAGACCTGGGAGTCCAGGCCCCCCAGCTCCCTTCTCTGTGGGGACCCTGATGTCCAGCCTGCCGATCCAGACCTTGGTCTGAAACTTTTTCTTGCGGTCTGGCAGCAGGTAGATCTTGACGTAGGGGTCTGAGAAGCCATTGGAGTCCTTGGCGGGGAGGTCCAAGGCCTGCAGGATCCGCACCACCAGCTGGTCGGAGCCATAGAGGTACCGCAGGGCAAAGCTGATGCGGCCACAGGGCGCCCCTGCACCCGCCTCTCCAGAGCCTGGGGCCCCGCCTCCCCGCCGGCCACCAGGTCCAGTCCCCTGGTACAGCTCCGGCTTAATCTGCCCGATGAGTTTGGCTTTTTCCTCACCGCCCGGCAGGGGTAAGGGTAGGGCGGGTGGCCGCTCCTCACTGCTTGGGTCCGGTTGGGAGGTCAAAGTCTGCTGGGTGAGGGGCCGGGGCAGGGCTGGGTACCTGTAGGAGGTAGGGGAGGTCAAGGTGGGGTCAGTGCTCCCATCTTTGATTGCATCCAAAGACCACGGAGATGCCTCCCTGCTTTTTCCTCAACCCCTCCAGCCACAAATCCCCTGCTTTGCTCACTGTGTGACCTTGAGCAAGCCACTTGTACTTTCTGAGCCTCAGTTTCCCCATTTGTATCTGGGGGGGTCATCTCCATTTCTAAGCTAGTTCCAACTCAGACCCATGGATGTACCAGCTTCCAGAAGCCTCTTCTGGACCTCAAGCTGGTGACCCAGAATAACTTCTCCATGGACCCCTGGGCCCTACACAGCCCAAGCTTCTTCCAACCCTCTTCTGCCCTTCTCTGAATCTTCCAACCCTCTCTCCTCTCTCTCCCCACTGCCCCAGCTCAGGCCTTGTCCTCTCCTGCCTGGACTCTTGGCCTCCAGCCTTTCCCACCAGTGTATCTCCACATGGCCCCAGAGGGTCCTTCTACACCCAGAGCTGATCCTGCCCCTCCCTTGCTCACAGGCCTCCCATGGCTCCCCAGTACCCCCTGGACAAAGTCCCACCCCTCAGCCTGGTGCTGAAGGCCTCACATGGTCTGGTATCTGCAGCCACATCACCCAAGTTTTCTTTTTTCAAACTTGTTCTCATGCCTTGGCGACCACTGGCTGTTCCCACAGGGCACTATGACCTCCTTCTCCTCTCACCTTTGCACAGGGTGCTCCCTCTGCTAGGGATGCCCAGGTCACACTCGTGCCTCTCTGCCTGGCTAACTCTTCCTCACTCTGCAGGTCTCAGCTGAGACACCTCCACCTCCAGGGAGCCCCCAGCCTGCTCCCAGACTGGAATTGGGGCCTCCAGAGAAGCCCCCCGTGACCCGACGCAGTCCCCTGAGCTGCTTTACTGCCTCCCTAGCCTGGCTGCCCTGGGACAGCCAAGCTGGGGCCACCTCCCCTGGACTGTGAGTGACATGAGGGCAGAGTCCAGTGTTTTCCCAATATCCAGCTCAGGCCTGGCTCATACTCACAATGTTCAATATACATGTGCAGAATGAGGGAAATGAATGAATGAACTCCAGGTCCCACTACTAATCCTGGCTTACAGTGAAAGGGATGAATAGCCTTGTGCTTTAGGGACCTTAGGGATTTGAGTGTCCAACCCCCATTCTCCTCCACTTTCCTGACCCTGGAGTCCTGCCCCCAGCTTCCTCCTTACTCTGGACCCAAGAATCCAGGCCTCCAGTTCTCTCCTTTGGGTCTAAGTAGTCTGGGGCCCCAGCCTCCTCTTTCCCCAGGATCCAGAAGTCAATACCCCAATCCTCCTCCCAACCCCAGAACTCAGACAAGCCATAGATGAGAAAAAGACACAGAGGAAGAGCAGAACTTCAGAGTGGACCCTCAGCCCAGCAGCCTCTCTCACCTGGTGGTGGGTGCCAGGCTTGTGACCTGCTGATGCGACTGGGCACTGGGCAAGCCCCCACCACTGGGGGGCAGCAGGAGCAGCCCAGAGCCTGCCCCGCCCTCAGAGGGCAGCTCAGGGGACGTCTGGCTCGGTTTGACCCCAGTGGCTACTGCAGCTGCGGCCTCTGGATACAAGTCCATGTCCAAGTAGGAGGGTTCAGGGGTGTCAGAGCCCCCCAGGCTGCCTGGCTCCAGCAGCTCGGCAAAGGGTGGATGGTGGGCGGTGTGGGCATGGTGGTGTGGGCCGCCTAGCAGAGGATGGCCACCCAGGCCAGCCCCCAGGTGGTGCCCACCGCCGCCTACCAGGCCTGCTAGCCCGACCCCAGGGCCTAGGTCTTTGCGCAGGGGGCCACCGCCCACTGCCGAGCCTCCCTTGTCCCGCCAGGGCACCCAGCACAACTTCCAGGACACGAAGAGGGAGACACCCAGAAGGACAATGCCACAGAATGTCACGATGACCGACAGCAGGCTCACGGAGATGTCTGGAGAGAGTGAGGACAGAGGTAGGGGTCAGGGTGAGGTCAGAGCATCCTCCCTCTACTGTCCCCAAAGAGCTAACACTTAATATTTGCCATGCATTGTCCTAAGCACTTTACGTGCATTACTTAATCTACGCACCGCACGCTCTGCAAGGTATTTCTATATACCCATTTTAAAGATGCGGGAACTGAGACACAGAGAGGTTGAGTGATTTGTATAAGGTTTCACAGGTAGTAAATGACAGATCTGAGATTTCAATCCAGCAGTCTGTCTCCAGATTTTATTTTCTTAATCGCTACCCCCTGCTGCCTCTCTATAAGAGGACACAACATCTGAGGTAGGATCAAGGTCCTCAAAAATGCTCAGAGATGATCAAGGAAGAGTGGATGCTGCACAGCACAGGCAGGTCAGGATTCAAATCACAGCTTGCTGTGTGGCCTTGGGAACACATCTTAACCACTCTGAATCTTACATTCCCCATTTGCCAAATAGGAACAATCAATCTTGCCCCTTATCATGGTTTGAAGACACCACTCGAGCTTGGCAACACAATTATCCCTGTTTTCCATGCAAAAAAAAAAACCACTGAAGTCAACAGACACAGTCACCTGCCCAAAGTCCCACAGCTGGTAGGTGGTGAAGTCAGGAGTTGAGCCTAGGAAGAAGCCTGGCTCCAAAGCCCATGGTCTTCACCATGATGCTATCACACCTCAAAACTTCCCAATTAATGGTAGTTCAAACATGAATTTTTATTAGAACAATAAATCCTGTTGCTTCCACCACCCAGTGCATCCAACACCACGACCACCATAGCTAACACATTCTGAATGCCGAATATGTGCTGATATGCCTTAGAGAAAGTCAAGTACAGCCCAGTTCTTACAACCGAAGGTTTCTGGTTCATTCAGTAATTGGTACCAGGAGTGGGGTTTTTCAGAAATCACCTTGGAGGAAAGGAGAATTCTTTTGGAACTGACTCCTGGGTGTCAGCAAAGTAGAAGACAGGGGAAATCTCTGCTCCATACAGACAGTGGATTATGGTAGAGAAGCAGGTAGCTAAGCCATTGCTATAGCAATGACAGCTGAATGGAATGGCTGTGCCCTGTTACATTAGGGGACACACAGCAGGAAAGGGATGCCTTCTGGCCTTGTACTGCCCAGTGAAGCTACAGCAATGCATGACATTAATCCTTATGACACTGGTTAATCTATGGATGACTTATTCCATTTTATAGGTGAGAAAACTGAAACTGTGAGAGAGAGGAAGTGACCCTGCAGGGCCATGTACGAGGCACTGGCAAAAGAACCCTGAGTTTCCTACTCCCCTCTCCTCAGGGTTTTTCTTTTTAAGTGACCAACACCTGCTGAGAGTTCTGGAGGTGTGTTAGAAGGCAGAGGTAAGGACTTTACCAGCTCCCTGAACATGGGAGGAATTGAGAAAAGGGGGTTGCTTGGGAGAAAAATTAGACATATGTTGTGCCCACTGCTGGCTTGACTCAGACCCTGTCCAGGTCAAAACATAAATCCTCTAGCATAGACTGGGGAGAGGTTTGGGCTTGGAGAGGTGGTGTAGTTGTGTAGCAAAAGGTTCACCTTGTCCAAAGGAAGGTCTGGCCCTTGATCACCTCCTGGGAGGGAACCTCTAAGCCCTTAGAATGTTCTGTCTGATAAGGGTGTCTTTGTTTACCTGGGGCCTTGGACCATGCTGGATAGTCTATGCTAAAACTAACATTGTGATTTATGCTGGGGGCCTTGGGCATCAGCTCGACTTCTGGAGGGGCTGGAGACTACAGTCAGCTACCTGGGCAATCAATTCTGTCTACATGACTGATCCCCCAGTAAAAAGCCTCAACACCAAAGCTCAGGTGAGCTTCCTAGGTTGGCAATGCCCTGTTCATGCTGTCAAACATCATTGCTGGGAAAAATTAAGCACTGTCCATGTAACTCCACTGGGAGACGACAACTAAAAGCTTGTGCCTGGTCTCTCCTGGACTCTGCCCCATGTGCCTCTTCCCTGTGCTGATTTTAGCCTGGATCCTGTAATAAACCATAACCATGGTTCACAGCTTTGCTGAGCTCTGGGAGGCCTTCTAGCAAATCACTGAACCTCGGCGTGGTCTTGGGGATGCCCAAACTACAGTTCTGTTGTAGACTATCCAGTGTCAAATTCTGGTTCTGCTACCTACAGGCTGTGAGACTCTGAGCCAATGACTGCAGCTCTCTGGGCCTCATCCCTCATTATTGTCACCTGGACATCCTGCACATGAGATGGCGTGCCCTGCCCTGGCACTCATGCTCCTCCAGTTCGTGTTTCCTCAGCTAGGCAAGGACATTAATGATATTTCCCAGTTCTCAGAACCCTGATGCTTCCCGGCTCTATGACCTTGGACAAGTCACTTCACCCTTCTAAGCCTCAGTTTCCCCTGTTGAAAATGTGGATTATATGTACTACAAAGGGGCACTGTGAATAGTCAATGAAGCACGCAAAGGACCTCATATACCTCTGCAACACAGCTGGTATACAATAAATAAATCCCAACATTCACTGAATGACTACCATGTGTCCAATATTGCTCTAAGCACTTTACATGTGTTATATCACTGGAGTCTCTCATCTGCCCTAAGGTAGTCACTTTTACTAGCCCCATTTTCCAGATGAGGAAACTGAAGCACAGAAGTCACTTACCTAAAGCAATCCAGTGAATAAATGGGGGAGGTGGAATTTGAACCCAAACAAACCGGACAGTCTGACTCAAGAGCCTGAGCTTTTAACCATTATGCAAGATGCACAAAGATATGTGAAGGGGATATTTGGTGGTGGTAGTTGGGGGATACCTACAGGGCAAAACTCAAAAGGTCAGGGGTCAAGTGGACTACACAGTTCCTTCTCTTTAAATCAGAGGTTTGGGGGAGGGGAGAAGCAGTAAGCAGGATGGAGGCAAGACTCTAAGAGGGACTGGCCCCACAGGGAATAGAAAGCTGCTCTGAATCTCCTGGCTATAGTGCGGGCAGGGGGCTGGCCAAGACAGCTAGGGGTGCTGACCTGCATCTGGACCCCGGGGGTAGCCTCGGATTCGCAGGTCATTGAACTCCTGGCATCTGTCATTGGTGTCAGCATCTCGGACCCGTGCACAGAGGTCTGAGACTAGGATGAGTGCCCGCCGGCAGAGGTCATCCTCATAGTCTCCTGACATGGTGGCCGTCCAGTCCTGTGTGCGGGAGGGGTGGGGCAAGGGTGCAGATGGGGAACAGAATGGGGGAGAAGGGCAGGCAGGGTGCAGAGATAAGGGCAGAAAGAGAAAGAGCAAAGGAAGGATGGGTGAAGGGAATAGAGATTGGGGGAGATGGATAGGGACAGAGATTAGAGGAAGAAGGACAGTGGGACAAGTAGAGGGAGGGATGGACAAAGAAAAAGAAATTAGGAGCAGATAGACAAGAGGACAGAAATTAGGGGTGGACAGGCAAGAAGACAGTAAGAGGGGCTGGACAAACCAAGGGGACAGAGATGGTGTGAAGGGACAAGAGGACAGAAAATAGGGACAAATGGACAAGGAGAAGGAGACTGGAAGGCCAGTCAAGGGGCTAAGGGGCAGGATGCACAAATAAGGGGACGGACAGAGGACACAAAGATCAGGGGTGCACAGGTGAAGGGACAGAAGTTAGGGATGGACTGACAAGGTGATAGCCATTCATCGCTTATTCATTCATCCAACAAATATTCATTGAGCGCCAACTACACACTAGGCACAGTGCTGGCTGCTGCAGTTTCAGCAGAAAACAAAGTACTGGAGCTCCCCGACTTCCTGGTGTCACAATCCAACGAGAGGAGACAAAGAGTAAACAAGTAAACAAAGACACATAGACAAGACACTCTCAGACTGGGAGAAGCACTCTACCAGACATAGCTGGCAGATGTGCCACAAAGGAACTGGGAGGGGGGTGGTCAGGGAGGGCTCTCCGAGACCTGAAGGATGAGGTGGAGCCAGCCACGGGCTGTGGGCAGTGGGGCTAGGGTGGAGAAAAGCATTTTAGGCAGCAGGAACAGGATAAGCAGGGCCTCAGAGTGGGAAAGCACTGGGAGGGTCAGATGGGGTAGACAAGGGGAGGAGCAGGAGAGAGGATGGAGGCAGGTAGAGAGGGAAGAGGTGGATATGTGCGGTGGTAGCTGGGGTGGGATGGAGATGCAGAGATGGGGACCACGTTGGGGGAGGGAGAGGTGTGGGAAGCAGAGAAAGATAAGGAGAAGGGCAAACTTGGGCCCAGAAGAGAGAAAGAGGTGAACAGGCAGACAGATGGAAAGTCCAGGATTGGGACTTGGGATAGACAAGTGATCAAGTACGAGCTGGTGTGTAATTCATGGGGGCTAGACAGATGGGGGGACAGCGGGGGAGTGAAAAGGGGCAGAGATACCTTCGGGAGAGAAGCGGTGGGACGGGAGGCTGGATGGGGTGCAGAAATAAAGAAAGCAGCAGAGAGATAATGCCTGGAGATCACAGACAGACAAAAGGAGAGAGAGGAGGGCTGGGCAGACAGACATGGGTCCAGAAGGGAAGCCTGGATGGGGGACATAAATGAGACGGGGCCAGGAGAGAGAGGTGGTTGTGCAGAGAGAGGGAATTAGTGACACATGGCTTGGAGCCAGGCATCAAGATGGGTTGAAAGGAGGATGCAGGGGAAATGAGGAACAGACAGAACAGGGCTCACAGATGGACAGGTGTCGTGGGGGTACTGCAGAAGGCCAAGATTCCGCGACAGGCATGGTCAGACTCACCTGCGCTTACCCCTGCTGTGTCCTGGGTGGCAGCCGAGGCGGCGGCGGGCGGCAGCCCATGGGGGTTGGTAGAGCGGACAAGGGGCTGCGGACCGGTCCCCACGCGCTGGGTGGTGAGAGGAAGTGTCTGATCTGGAGGCCGAGGCCAGGAGGAAAGGCTGAGCCTAAGCCTCACATCTTGCCCTATTCGGGCCAGCTGCCAGACCTCAGGCGACCCCCAGGGGGTCCAGCCACCCCCTCCCACCTCTGGGGCCCCAGCTCCCCGTTAAGAGCTTAGAGACTACAATTCCCGGCAGACCTCGCGCTCGCGCTGCTGCTGCTTTATAGACCCGGCGCCGCAGTGGCTGCTGGGAATTGAAGTCCTTAATGCCTCCCCGGGCTGCAGAGAGGATGGGAATTTTTTTTGGAGGGTGGGGGGGTTAAGATGCCGGGGTCCCAAGACGCTGCAGGGGAAGGGAACGATGTCCAGAACCCCGAAGGGCCGCGAAGTCCTAAGTCTTTAGGGGTCATGGAATTGGTAAACGATCTCCCTGCGCTGGGGATCGGTGGGCGAAGGGTGGGGTACACCCAGGTGTTTCAAGACCCCCTTCCAGGGCCACGTGCCCCTCCCTTGGGGTGGCCAGCGAGCGCTGCAGCACTCCTACTCCCTGGCCCAAGGTCCTCGCGCCACCGCACCTACCCCCTCCCCCACGCGTCGGGGCAGTCCCCTGGGATCAGGCTGGGGCGGGGGCTGTGGCAGGGGGAAGGGGAGGAGCGGACTCACCCGGAGCCGCCACCGCCGCCGCCGCAGCCCCGCGCGCCAGCCGCGGTGCCGGCTTGGCTCCTCCCGCGGCCCCTGTCGCAGGTCTGCGGCTCCTCCCCCGGCACCCCTTCCCTCCTCCCCTCCGAACCCGCGGCCGGAAAGCCAAAATCGCTCGGCCTCAGCGAGGAAGGAGGAAGATTTCCCGGGACCGGGGCGTCAGAGACCGAGTGCGCTTCCACATCGGGGATCCAAAGATCTGGGATCATGACGTGCTCCTCCCCCAGGGTCCAGAGAGCCCGGTCCTCCGTCCCTCTTCTCTCGGACGTGGAAGTCCGGGACCCCAGCCCTCTCTTCCCCAGGACGCAGGACTTCGGGTCCTCCCACCCAAGCAGCTCTGAGGGCTGGTGGTGGGAGGGTAGGTCGAAACTCGGAGTCCGAGGTACAGATTCATAGCTAGCAGAGGTACAAGCAGGGACCTGGTTTGAATCCTGCCTGGACCAGCTCCTGCCTGTATGATCTTATGCTTCTTGCTCTGAGCCCCAGTTTCCTCATCAGCAAAATATAGACAATAAACTTATTTCCTAAGGGACTCACAGTTTGGAAAACCAATCAGCATGGACCAAGCATTGCCACCAAGTAAGTGCTTAATGAATATTTCTTAAAAGCAGCAAGTAATAGTTTCTGGTATATTAATAGCAGTTAATGATAATTGCCACTTACTATAAGTAGCAATGTGATAAGTAAATCTTTTGGAAGCATTTTTTATTTAATCTTCACTTTGGCCCTATGAGA
The DNA here is from genome assembly GCA_028533085.1 of Varecia variegata. Taxonomy (NCBI): domain Eukaryota; kingdom Metazoa; phylum Chordata; class Mammalia; order Primates; family Lemuridae; genus Varecia; species Varecia variegata. The sequence continues at coordinate 20,661,929 of CM052449.1, read as the reverse complement.
TGGCTGCAATTATATTATTCCCATTTCACAGAAGAGACAGCCAAGGCCTATGGAGGTTAAATCCCTTGGGTAAGGTCTAGATCTACATAGCCAAAGCTGCAGTCCAGAGAGGTGGCTTGGAGGCTCCCCAGTCGCCCTCTGCACTGACCCTCAACCAGGGACACCCAAATAAATATAGTTTCTAAGTAAAAAAATCAACTTGCTTCTTCTGCAAACACAACTTTAAGACAAGTCTCCCAGGCTCTCCCTCTAACTAGATTACCCCCACCCACCCATTACTGCCTGTGTGTCCATTTTGCAGTCATTATCATACCACAGAATCCCCCAGAATTCTGGGTGTCCCAACCTTATGGCTTCTTGCATTTTTCCGGATGGGTCTGCATTTGCACCCAGGGAAGCTTGTGTGGGTGCACACCTAATGGTACACGCAGGTCCCGATGCCCACTCTCACAGCCAGACCCTTGCACCCAGCCAGACCTGCCCAGAGTCCACAGGCAGCCCTGTTCCACAGGGAGAGACATACAGTGAGGCACACACTCAGAGATGTGTACACATATGGGCTTGCCAGGCTGCTATGACACGTTTCCAAAGAGATGCTCAGATTCTGAGGCTGCTCGGGCACTGTGAGGCAGCTGTAGTGCACTGGGTGTCTGTGTGACTTTGGGGACAGCACACTAGGGTTCAACTCCCAGCACTCACCCTGCAACCTTGGATGGATTACTTTTATGTCCCATGCCTCAGTTTCCCTCTCTGTAAGTGAGGATAGTAATAATTTTTAAAAAATCAGGTTCTATCTCACTGAGTTATTTTGAAGATTAAATTCACAGGAGGTGGTTAGGAAAAATGGTTCATTTTTAGTGTTGTCATAACTAAAAATTACATGCATTTGCTTATTAAACTTTAACTTCACTTGACAAGTGAGGAAATTGAGGCTCAGCGAGGGGAAGTGCTCTGCCCAAGGCCACCCATCTGAAGCATCAGAATGGAGACTGAAAACCACGTGGGTCTGAATCTAGAGGTCTTGCTTTTATCCACTACATTTGCATTTGGATGTTTGAGGACCTTGCATGACATCACTTCTAGGAGTGTAGGATGATGTAAAGAGATACGGAGCTAGGAGACAGAGATAGAGTCCTCCACATTCATTCAACTTCATTCATGCAGTCATTTGATAAATACTTTCTGAGCACCTACAGTATGCTGTGCATTTTCTAGGCACCAGGAATTCAGCTGGGAACAAAATTGACAAAAATTCCAGCCATGGGAGAGTTCATGGTCTAGTGGAAGAAACAGATAATCAACTAACTGCACATACTGTGATCTTCATCCTAGGATCAATGCTCTGAAGGAAAGTCCAGTGCACTTTCCTGTGTGTTTGAGAACAAGGTCAGGGCTTTCTTCCCTGAGTAAGTGGCCTTTGAGCTGAGCTCAGAAGGGTGAGTCCAAATAAGCCAGGTGAAGATGGGGGAGAGGAGAGGAAATGCTCCAGGGGAGAAGGAACAGCCCTTGTAGCACCTGGGGACAAGAGGGAGTTTGGCACATTGAGGTCTGCTGAGCGTGCACGCTCCACAGGGGTAGCACTTTGTTTTGTTTATTGCTGTGTCCTGGCTGCCTGACACAGTGCCTGGCACGTTTTAGGCATTCAATAAATATTGGTTGGTTGAATGAATGAGTGAACAAATGGATGGATAAATGGAGGAATGTATGGATATAGGGATGCATTGATGGATGGTTGGATGGTTGGATGGATGCTGGAGGGTTAGATGAAGGGATGGGTGGATGGATGGGCAGATGAGTGGATGGATAGATGAATAGTTGGATGAAGGATGTATGGATGAATGAATGAGTGAGTGAATCAATGAGTTTTCACAAATACCTACAGAGTCACCCACAAATGTGCCTGGAAATAGATGCAGACACACCCCCAGAGAAATGTACACATGTGTGTAAACACAGATTCACTTGTTCTCCTGGTGCTCCTCTGGAGAGAGCAACACTGAGCGGAGAGCTAGGCCATGCTGGCCAGGAGCTATGTGGACGGGGAGGTGGGAAGGCAAGCCCTCCAACCAGGGCTACAACACCACCGTGGCCCTGACATTATTTCCGGAATTGGAGGAAAATGCTGATTCAGAGATGTGTGTCCCAGGCTGGGCGCCAGGCTAGGAAGTGGGACGGGGATGGCCTGGAGAGATGGAGTGAGTGACAGAGAAAGGCATGTAGGGATTTATGAGACAGAGAGACAGGCAAAGAGATAGAGAAACAGAAACAGAGACAGAGAGATGGGGAAATAGAGTGATGGAGACAGAGAGAGAGAGAGAGATGCAGAGAAGGAGAGACAGAGACACCCAAAGACAGAGCTCCAGAAGAAGCAGCCAAAGCTAGATGCAGAGACAGAGAACTGGGAAAGGAACAACCTTCAGCTGTGCCTTGTCCTCTGTGTCTGGCTCAGACTTAGGGGGTTTGCTGTATGTCACTTCATTCAAGCACCAGTAACCCTTGAAGGTAGCATTGAGGAGGGCAAGAGATGAGGAAATCGAGGCTCAGAAAGGGGTATATACTTGCCCAACGTTGCACAGTTTGGGAGCAGCATTCAGTGCTGGTCTATTTTACTCCAGAGCCCATGTTCTCTTTTTCACCCCATGTTGCCTCCTGAGGACCAAGAGGGACATGGCATATGGGGTTAGGGACTGCTGAATGTGGCTCACAGAAATAGAGGAAAATAGTCAATTGTTTCTTCATTCAACTCACATCTTCTGAACTTCCCAGAGATCTGGCCCTGTGTAGGGTGATGATGCTGGAGAGCTAGAGATGAGTCAGGGGAAAAGTTCCTGAGCAAGACAGATTGGGGACAGTGTTCAGAGGCCCAGAAAGGGAGCAGATAAAGAACATGCAGGGGGAGGAGATGGAAAACACAACTGGTAGGAGGAGGAGTCAGAGAAGGCTTCCTGGAGGAGGAGGAGGCATTTGAGCTTCTTATTAAAGGATGAGGGCATTTGGGCATGGGGGAGAGGGGAGGTTGGAAGAGCATTCCAGGCAGAAGGCACAATATATAGAAAGAGTGGTGACAGAAATGGGGTGGGGTGTGTGGGAAGGATTAATTAAATAAAATAATTAATAAATGGTGGCTGGAGAATGTTTGAAGGGGTGAGGTGGGAGAGGAAGATAGGACTAGATCATGCAGATCTTGAATGCCCAGCTGAGAGGCTGAAAGGTTGTCCAAAGGCACTAGGGAGCCATGTGAGGGCTGTGAGCAGGGGAGGGGCAAGTCAGCTCTGGATACAGATATACCCTTCTGCAGCCCAGCCTGCAGGGAAACGAATGAAGAGAAAAGACTAGAGGATGGAAGGACAAGAAGGAGGTTGGGGCAAGGGTCCTGGAAGGCAATGACAAGGTCTGAGTGGCTTCCAGGGCTGTGGGATGGAGAGGAGAGGAAGCAGCAGAGAGAGGTGAGAGGCAGACGGGATTGAGCTTGGGAGTGATGGGCTGTGAGGGCTTGGGGTGCCTGTGCTCATGGCAATCAGAGGTGTCCCCCATTCTACAGAGATGGAATTGGACCGGAAATGGAGAAGGACAGCTCAATGGGCGAGAAAGGGATATGAAGATGCAGGGAGTCAGGGCTACAGAAGAACTAACTGAGTGAGACTATTTTAAGTCTGAACTGTTTTAATTGCTAATGACAGATACTCAAATTGAATTTACCTAAGCATGAGAAGAAATTTATTGGGTGGATAAGGGCTACAGGCACTGCTGCATGTTACCCCCTGACCAGGGTCCTTGCCCACTGCTCAAGAGGGAGTCAATACACTGAGACATCCAGGGTTACAGTGGAGAAAGAGTTTAATATCAATTCATTTTTACCTGTGAGCAACAAACAAAAATAATAAAAAATAAAAAAAAATCACAAGGCACAAAATTAGGATATGAGAGAAATTTCTCAAATCCATCTCCCTGAGAATGTTGGGGCCAAGGTTTTTAAAGATAGTTTAGCAAAGGGCTAGGGAATTGGGTCTGCTGATTGGCTGGGGATGAACTCATAGGATTGGGAAGCAGAAATTGTCTTCTTGCGCTGAGTCAGTTACCAGGTATAGGGTGGCAAGATAAGTTGGGTCAGTTCCTTGGTATGGGCCACTGCTCTGGGTGGGTCAGCCGATCCACTGGAATGCAGGGTCTGGAAGACATTTCAAAGACCAGCCTTAGGTTTCACACGGGTGATGTTATCTATGAGAACAGTGAAGGAAGCTAAGAATCTTTATGACCATTAGCTATGTGATTCCTGAGTAGTAAGCAACTGTAAGAAAGCAAGCTAGGGAACAATGGATGGTTATGTATATATTTCCTAAACTACGCCTATACCTTTGCAGAATTCAGGCCCCTACCACGGCCTTTTATTAATTTTAGAAAGGGTGGTTTCAGATCCAGGTGTTCCAATCATCACCAGGAATCTGTCTGTATCTTTGGGCTCTGCTTCCTTCACCTTGTCTTTGCTCTCAGGCAAGTTCTCTCCCTGCCTGGTGACATGGTGGCCCTTGGCAGCTCCAACCTCGGCTCTGGCCAGCCTGGCAATCTCGGTGAAAAGAGAGAGATCATCTTTTCTAACAGGTCCAGGAAAAGTCCAAGGGTTGACTCTGTAGTCTAGATTGATTCTTAAGCTTGGCATGAACAAATCACTGAGGTAATCAAGGCACTGCTACCTAGAGAGCAGGGAACTGATGCTTAGCAAGTGGAAACAATAGCTAGGCAAGGCAGAGGCCACCTGGCTGTAGAGAACAAGGGAGAGAAATAGAGAAACAAGTAACACAGACAGAGACTGGGAGGACAGATGAAATAACTAAGGAAATGTCCAGATTTCTCTCCCACAGTTCCTGCTGAGAGCTCTGCAGACAAAGAGAAAAGGATGCCTAATGGGCACCTTTGTGGCTAGACCCCTCTGCTCTAGTACTTGAGGCCCAGGAGCCCCCAGACCCAGAAGTCCAGGCCTCTAGCCCCTTCTTCCTCAGACCCAGGAGTCCAGCCCCCAGCCCCTCCCCCTCCCTCCAGGGGTGCCATGGCAACCAGGCCCCCTGCCCACCTTCCCCTCCCCTGTAGAGAATCCAGTTTCTGTTTGAATCTTGCCTGTGTCTAACCAGTTACTGGGTGAGGCAGGGATGAGCAGAGGGCAAGTGGGAACAGAAAGGGGATGACTGAGGGGAAGGGACCCAGGAGAGTGGCAGAGGCAGCTATGAGAGGAGAGAGGTGGAGCAAGGAGACTGGGTAGAGATGGGGAAAGAGGTGGGGAGACAGAGACAGGGGTGATATGGTTAGAGAGATGCGGAAAACTATGAAGAGAGGGAGGGACAGGGGCCTGGGGAGAAGCTGGGGAAACTGATGGAAGAGATCTCAGAGATGGAGAGGAGGAGAGAAGTGGGGAGCAAGAGGGCAGACAAATCAAGCAAAAGAGGGGAGGAGAGATGGGGAGAGAGGGAGCGAGGGAGGGGGGCAGAGCGATGCGGGGAGAATGAGGGAGAGAAGTACGGGAAAGGGGTCTCCAGGAGACTAAGAGAGATAGGGGACAAAACAGGGAAATGGGAGGGAAGGAATTGGGGCATACAGGGAATCCCTGAGGTTAGGGGAACCCGGATCCCCCTGTGGTCTCAGCCTTCCAGTTCTGTATTTTCTTCCCGGGGCTTCAAAGAGGAGCAGAAGGAGAGATTGCTTAGGAGAAGGAGCTGGGGTGGGTGGTCCCGTCTCAACCCTTCTTCCCACCCTCCTGAGACATCCCCCACCCACCTTCCCAGGATGCAGCCAGAGGTGGAGCCCCTGCGCTCCCACAACGTGGGCAACCCCAGCATGCACAGGGAGGCAGGTACTGAGCGGTCTGGGGAAGGAGAGGGCGGAGTCCCTTCATCCAGGCATTGTGTGGTGGCCCTGGCTCGCAGTGTGGCCTTAAGCCAGTCACTGGCATTGTAAAGTGAGAGCCACCCCAGACTCATAGTCACCAGATTAGGGGACACTGGCCCTTTGGACCTCAAACTACATTTCCCATGAGCCACTGAAGTTCCTTGGCCAATACTTTGGATCCAGCACTACATTTCCCATGAACCTCTGGGGCCTTACCAACTCCACTGGGGCCATTATTCCCCCACACTAGACACCCTCACTCTCCTTGTCCCCACACTAAGCTCAGCATCTTCCCCCAGAGGTGCTCTCCTCCTTCCTGGTTTTCATTTTCAAATGGCTCCACTGCCAACCCAGTCACTGGGCCAAACCTCAGGTGCCATCCCTCCCTGCCCTCCATTCCCTCTCACAGCCCATTGATCCCCATCTTCCTGCCCTCTCTCTCTGCCCTGTCCCTTCCTCTCTGTCCCCAAAGCCCTGACTCAGGTCTTGTGCTCTTCCCTGTAGACCCTCTTCTCACCTCCTCCCTGGTCTCCACTTTCCCCCACATGGCTCCGGATGTCTTTCTGACTTCCAGCACTGCCCCTGGCTGTCCCTTGCTCATAGCCCTCCCTGGCTTCCCATCATCCCCAAGAGAGAGTCCCAGCCCCTCAGCCTGGCTTTTGAGGCCCTGTGTGGTCTGACCTCCTGACAACTTTGGGCTTCTGTGCCAGCACTGCCTCCTTGCACTCTGGCTTTAGCACAGTTCGTTCATTCATTTGCTCACTCAACATTTATGGAGTAGTATCTCCGTAAGGATGCATGTGGCTGCAGGTAATAGAAAACTGAGCTTAGCGTAGTGCAAAAGAGTAGGAATGTCATTATCTCACCCAAAAAGAAACCCAGAACTGTGTGTGGGGAGGTTGGGTTTAGTTGAGTCAGCACCCCAATGATGTAGTTGAGGACCCAATTTCTTACAGTCTCTCAGCTTTTGGGTGTGGGATATGTCACCTTTGTACATCAACTTGCTTATCTCTTGGTCACAGGATGGCTGCCACAGTTCCAGGCATCACCTCCAGAGGTTTTCATTGTTAGAGCCCCCAAGCGACCTCTCCTCACATCTCATTGCCAGCACTCAGTTACCTGCTCATCTTCGCCTCAATGCCCTGGCAAGAAGAATGGGATTATCATGATTATTTTAGTCTGGGGTCCTCAACTCTGGTTACACTTCAGGTGGAAGGGTTTTAAAAAACAAAAGAAAGAAACCAACCTACACCTAACTCCACCTCATACTCAATTAACAAGGATCTCTGGGATTGGGGCTCTAGCATCTGTATTTTTTTTTTTTTTAAGAGACAGGGTCTCGCTCTGTCACTTAGGTTGGAGTGCGGTGTCACGATCATAGCTAACTGAAGCCTCAAACTCCCGGGCTCAAACGATCCTCCTGCCTTGGTCTCTTGAGTAGCTAGAACTGCAGGCACACACCACCACACCTGGCTAATTAAAAAAAAATTTTTTTTTTGTAGAGATGGGGTCTCGCTATGTTGCCAGGCTGGACTCAAACTCCTGGGCTCAAACGATCCTCCCACCTCAGCCTCCCACAGTGCTGGGATTATGGGTGTGAGCCACCGTGCCCAAGCCTCTATTTTTTGAACGTTTGCCAAGTGATTCTGCTGAACAGCAAGTGTTGGGAGGCATTGGTTTAAACTGGATGGACATCCCTGAGGAAATTGGGGATGGGTGAAGAATGGACCCTCTTCAAATAGAGGAAGAAGGTTGGGACTGACTGTGGGGGTCTCCTCTCTGGATGTATGCTATAAGTGCCTACACTGTGCCAGGTGCTATGCTAGGCATAGCAAATGCCCTGGTGGCAAAACGGACCTTGTTTCTCTGCCCTTGGGTCTCTCTTTTAATGCCTTTGGAGGCATCTTTCTTTTGGAGACCCCACCCCACCCCATCTCTAACCTAGATTGATAAATATAACTCATGTATAGCTCCAGAAAAGTTGAGTGGAATTGAGTCACCCAGTTGGCTGGGTTTGTAGATTCACATTTGTTCATTTCAATTTTGCTGTTTTCTTTGTAGCATTTTGGAACCAATAACGTTATTGGTTTATCAGTTTGCAGACTTCATCATAGACCATTAGAAAGCCCTGTGGGTCCGAAGTATTTTGCCTGTAGTGCCTAATGGAAGAAATGGCCCAGCCTGTCCTCATGCAGGGAGGGCAGACATGGAACATACCACCTCACAAATAATTAATAACCTATAATTGCAATAAGTGCTCCTTAGTCTTGGGGCTGAAGAGAATTCTGGGAATTTCCTGCAGACGACCCTGTTCCCTTTTGTTTAAAGACGTTGGTCTATGCTGGCCCCTTGTCATGAAACATCCTTCTCCATGTCACCTCTTAATTTGGCAAACTCCTTCTTATCCCGTAGGTCTCACTGGGCACCTCCTCCAGGGAGCCTTCCTTGATTGCCTTTAGACTGGACTTCCCCTCCACCTCATGACACCTCCATTGAAGCCCCTTTCAACAACTCCCCCACCAGAATGGGCATTCTTGGAGGGAAGAGGTGGGTCTCATTCATCTTTTGGTCCCCACCATACACAAGGGGGCTCTGAGATGACTGTTAAAAGTTTGAAATTATTGCATTTACCAGTTATTCAATAAGTACTTATTTTAAAATTTATGCTTTTATTAATTCAGTTACACATATACATTTAAACAAATATATTAAAATTACTGTTGTCATCTAGAAATATTTCTTATTTCTAATGTCATATTTCATGAGAAACCATTGTATTCACATTTTTTCACATGCATCTTTAATTTCACTACAGTCACTTTTTGAGTCATTTAACACTTTTCCAGGGCATGTAATTTTTATTTCTAAGTTATTTGTGATAGAAATTTAAAGGATTTTTTTATAACAGAAAATTTCAAACATACACAAAAATAGAGAAAATGGTATACTGGGCTGAGTGCTGTAGCTCACGCCTGTAATCTTAGCACTTTGAGAGGCCGAGGTGGAAGGATCACTTGAGCTAGGAGTTTGAGACCAGCTGAACAAGAGCAAGACCCCATCTTTACAAAAAATAGAAAAATTAGCCGGGCGTGGTGGCACAGGCCTGTAGTCCCAGATACTCTGGAGGCTGAGGCAGGAGGGTCGTTTGGGCCCAGTAGTTTGAGGTTGCTGTGAGCTGTGATGATGCCACTACACTCTAGTCTGGGTGACAGAGTGAGACCCTGTCTCAAAAAAAAAAAAAACAAAAAAAAAAAAAAAGAAAGAAAATGGTATAATGAACAATGAACCCACATGTCCCAATACCTACCTTCAATAACTGTCATTATTTTGCTAACTTTGTTTCATCTAGGCATCTCAGCACACAATTTTTGGGGGGACATTCTACAAGATGAATTTGTTTTAAAGAAAATCTCACAGACAATTTTATTTCACTCACAAACACTTCAGCATGTGTCTCTAATTGCTAAGGATTTTTAAAAATACATACCAACCATGCATAATTACACCTAAGAAATTATTCTTGAATATCATCTCCTACCTAGTATATATTTAAATTTCTTCAATTATCTCAAAAATTTATTTATTTATTTTTTTTACAGTTAGTTGGTTTGAATTAGGACCCAACCAAGGTACACACATTGCATTTGATATTAAAGTTATATCCCTTCAGGCTTTATTCAATAAATATTTACTATGCACCAATGATATACCTGGCACTTTGCTAGATGCTGGGGGCACAAAGACAAGCCCCTGCCCTCATGTTGCTCACAATATGTAGGGGAGAAACATTGTAATTAAGGAATCATTGAAATAAAGGTAAAATTGCAACCACGATGAGAGCAAATACATCATGCTGTGGGAAATTCTTCCGTGGACACTCAGAGAGACTTGATTAGTCAAGTGAGGGGAAGAGAGTTCCACAGAGTCACAGCTCATGCCAAGGTCCTGCGGCATGAGGGATCACAGGGAGTTCAAGTCACAGTAGAGGAGTGTTTCTGGAAGGCAGCAAGGGAGGAGGAGGATGGTGCCTGATCAGGCTTAAGACATTAGCAGGGTCTGATCATGTGTGGTCTTATAGGCCACAGGGAGGACTTTGGATTTTACTTATCCCAAGGACAATGAGAAGTCCTGGGAGGGTTTTTGAGGAAGGGGGCCATACAATCAGATCTACATTTCAAAATGCTGGCCAAGCGCGGTGGCTCACGCCTGTAATCCTCGCACTCTGGGAGGCCGAGGCGAGCGGATTGCTTGAGCTCAGGAGTTCGAGACCAGCCTGAGCAAGAGTGAGATCCTATCTCTACTAAAAAATAGAAAGAAATTATCTGGACAACTAAAAATATGTAGAAAAAATTAGCCGGGCATGGTGGCACATGTCTGTAGTCCCAGTGACTCGGGAGGCTGAGGCAGGAGGATCACTTGAGCCCAGGAGTTTGAGGTTGCTGTGAGCTAGGCTGATGCCACAGCACTCTAGCCAGGGCAAAAGAGCGAGACACTGTCTCAAAAATAAATAAATAAATAACTAAATAAATAAACAAAATGCTATCCCGATGGGGTGACTGGAGAGGGAAAGGAGTAGGGGGCTGTTGTCTAGACAAGAGTGGGTTGGGATGAAGCAGCCTGGGGAGATTGAGAACCCTCTGATCCAGTCCCTCACATTTTTATTCTGATTCTGTCACTTTGGGCTGTGTGACCACAGGCAAGTCACTTACCCTTTCTGTGCTTCCATCTCATGATTTGTTAAACAACACTACCTCAGACGGTTGTCTAGAGGATGCAATGGAAAGTATTTTTTTTAAATGCTTGGCACTTAAAAGGGACTTAGTTGTTGCTATTATTGTTAAGTGGGCAGATTCGAGAAGGAGATGACTATGTTTGAGGACTGGAGGGAGGCCAGTGTGGCTGGAAGAAAATGATGTGGGGTCAGCAGGGTGAGCACATGCAGGGTAGGTGCTTCTCAAAGGGGAGCCTGTTAAAAGGCAGATTCCAATCCAGTAGGTCTGGGAGGGTCCTGAAGTGCTGAGTTTCCAGCAAGGTACTGCTCCCAGACCACGTTCCCACCACTGAAGACTTTATCCTGGGGGAAAGGGGAAGCCTCTGGTGGCTTGTAAGCATGGGGTGCTGGGGTGAAAATCTCACCTCTGCTGCCCTGGGGAGACAGGTAGAAGGTGGGGGAACAGGGAACAGAGAGTTGTACTAATGGGCTAAGCCGTGTCAAAGTCAAAGGCCACCAGGAGCATATTGTGGCAGCGGTGTGCTAGGGACATCTATACTGGTTCAGAGGGGCTGAATGTTGAATTTTGTGAGCTCGTTGTTAAAACTGTTGGGATAATGAAATTGGCCATAGTGGGAGTGTGGACACCATGGTAATTGGCAAATGCTGTGTGATTGTGAAAGCGAAAGAAAGCAAGAGATTGAGCGAGAGCAAGGGAGCCTGTTGTTAACATATCCCAGCACACCACTCCCTGTAGTTGATTATATTGACTCATAATGAGGGAGATTGCACATACATAACGTGTCTCAGCAAGGGGGTGTTAGCAAGGACTTATTGCAGGAGCTGGGCATGTTAGGTGATTTTGTCTTATCCAGAGGCAGGAGGAGGAGGCAGGAGGATCGAGCTAGGGCTGTGGTTAGTTAAGAAGCAGCCATCAGCTCCGCACCAGGAGGGGGTTTGGGTTTTGGTCATTTTGGGAGTTTGGACAATGTTTGTTGTTTTGTTGTGTGATACATGATTTGGGAGTGGTCTTCTTTTTGTCTTGGTCCATCACAGTCACAGAGTGGCCTTGCCTGATGTTCATGTTCTGGGAAATTGTTTATGTTTAGCATGAAAGCTGCCAGGAGCTGAGTTTCCCTCTTTCTGCTGCTGTAACAAAGAGACCCCCAAAACACAATAGCACAAAGAAGACAGAAGTTTATTTGTCTCTTGTGTAGTGGGAGGCAAGTGGTCTGGGTTGGTGGGACACCTTGGCTCCATGAGATGATTTAGGGACCCAGGTTCCTCCCATGTTGTTGCTCACCATATCCTGGCACAGTCGAAGCTGGGTTATTGCTACATCCACATTCCAGTCCAAGGTTAAGGGCAAAAACTCCAAGACAAGCAATTTTTCTTTTAAGCAAATAGCTCCAAAGTCGCACGTCTCACTCCTGCTAACATTGTATTGGAGAGAGCTTGGGCATGTGGTCACACCTAGCTGCAAGGGAGGCTGGGAGCTGTTGTCTCTAGCTGGGTGGCCGTTGTCTCTAGCTGGGTAAAACTTTCAGCTCATAGGGGAAGGGAAAATGGAGCACGTGGGAAAACTAACAGTCTGCCATAAGGGAAAGATCAGTTAGTGGGATTGTCAAGAAAGGGCCAAGTTTGAGAACTGTTATGGATCAAGTTCCAATCAGGAGGCTGGTTCTGAAAGTGTTAGAACAACTGCCAACTGGATTTAAATGCTGTTACTAGAGGGAAGTGACACTGCTGCAGTGCAGAAACAAGGCTGGGGTGACTGGAAGAGGAAGGGAAAGGAGCAAGTCCCTTCTGATTCCTTCCACCTGTCAGGCTCCCTCTGGCACCCACTTTGGGCAGAGCCTAATGGGAACCCAGCTGTCAAAGCAGAAAGGTGGTTACAGACCCAGCCCAGGCACCACAGAGCCAGTGCAGAAGGGTGGAGTTTGGAGCTGAGGGATAATAGCTCAATGACTAGCATGTGGGCTATTCTGGGGTGGCACGGACAGCATTTGGTGATGCCCATTTAAGCAAAAGCATGGTCGAAGAGGACTTGGGGCAGCTGACATTGAGTTCTCTGTCCTCAGGGGCCCTCCTTGTGGACCTGGAGACCTCTGAGGAGTTACAGATTCGGAGCCTGGGCAGGCCTGCCAAATCCTCGTGAGTGGCCCCTGGCACCATGACCTCTGACCTCAGCTCCCCCAAATGTGATGGCAGCGACCCCTGACCTCAGAAGTCCCTGCCTACTCACTCTCTCCCCAGGAAGCAGTACCTGCGGCAGGTCATTGCAGAGTATGAGGCACTGGACCGAGAGCTCCCGTGCATCCGGAAGTTCCCCACACCACCTGCTGCCCAGCCCCTCTGCCTCTGCATGGAGACCTCTGTGAGTGTCCCCTGCCCCTGTGGGCCCAGGCTCTTGGTTTCTGCACAGTTTGGGTGGGGTGGTGCAAAAGGCACAGGCTCAGAGCTGGGGTTTAAATCCAGGCTCTGTGGTTTACCAGCTGTGGGCTTGGCACCAGGGCAGATTGCTGGAAATTGATCATGAGTTTGTTGGAGGATCAGTTGTTAAATTTATCACTGCTCATCTCGGAGGGGAGACTGAGGGGCAGAAATGGGAGACTGAGGGGCAGGGAGCGGGGAGACTGAGGAAAAAAAGAGTCCTACTAACCTATCTACTATGAAGTTCTATAAAATTTGCAAATATAACAAAAAAAAACTCATAAGAAAAAGCCCATGTTTTTGACAGAGTCAGTAAATTGGTCATTCAGTGCATGAATCCCTTAACAATTGCTGCCCTCAGTCTGAAGAGATATATTAGGGTCCCAAGCACTTGATAATTAAATGAGAAGAGCTGATGTTAATGGGTGTTTATGGCAGACACAGGCCTTCCAGGAGCCCTCTCAGCTAATCTGAGTGACTTCCCCCCAACCAAGGGATCGATGTCCTCATTTTAGGGACCAGTCCCCACCCAACACTCCTCTTCTTCGTAGCTTTGAGCAAGGGACTCTCCGGTCTCCCCCCTGCCCCCACTCAAGGTGAGCCTTTCTGGAGGTGACTGATGTCATGATGTCATTTTAGTTCCACAGTAATTTTATATGCTATGACAACTGTGTATCACCTTCTTGTGCTGAAAATGGGGTTAGTGATCACTATGTATTTCTGAATGTTAAACAGATTGACAAGACGTCAAATCCCCTGTGATCCTTATCTTTTGACAAGTGAACACTCTTTAAAATGCTAACATCAATATAAAAGGAAAAGTGTACAACTTAAATCCTGGCAGAAAGCTTCAAGAGCTTTCAGCACCATTTATTGCAGGTGGCTGGGAAAGTTTTTGGTAGATTGGTAAAATTGGCCAAATTGGTGAATCATTCGGCCAACTGTTCATTGACTTTTGGCAAAACGGCTTGGTGAAAATTGGTTTTTTTGGAGAATGACCTGGAATGACACTAGATGCTTTTCCACCTGAGAGATACCTGTCGTCCCCCTTTGACAAGAGCGACAGAACCCTGGGATCAAGTGCGATCCCTGCCCCTCGAATGCCACCTGGGACTCTGGCAGGTTCTGCAGGTGGGGTCTAAGGTAGTGGCTTCCGAAACTGGACTGAACGAGGGAGGGCCTCATGGGCTGAGGTTGTCTCTCTGACACCCCCAGCCCGAGGAGGATTTTACCCACCTGGAGGTGCTGGAGGCGCTGGAGGCCGAGTTACCCGGGGCCATGGAGAGCGGGCTCGTAAGCAGCATCCGCTTTGAGAACATGAACGTCATTTGTGGGACAGCGGGCCGCCGGGACCGGTGAGCCCGCGGCGAGGGCGGGCCCTGGGGCGACTGGGAGGGACTGGGCGGCGGTGGGCGCGGCGAGGGGCAGGGCCGGGTGAGATCAGAGAGAAGGCAAGATCTAGGGTGAGTGGGGGACCGGATTTGAGTGGCCCAGGGAGTGACGGGGCTAGGCAAGACCGAGGTGTGGGGTTTTGAGCCTGGAAAGGCAGCTCTGAGCGGGCAGAGTGGCCTGAGCACATAGTAGGGGCAGGGGTGCCTAGGTAAGAGCGAGGCCTGGAGTTGCCAGGTGAGGCTCGGGCCCTGGAGCGGCGGTTCGAGATGGAGCCTCGACAGACAGCGACTGGGGGCAGAACCAGGCTGATACGGAGGACAGAGCTTAGAATGACCCAGGCGAGGGTCGGGTTCGGGTTAATCTCGGCGAGAGGGGTGGGATGGAGAGGAGTTTAGGGACGGAGTGACTGGCTGTTGGACCGAGGTAAAGCACGGGGACTAGGCAGGGACTCGTCGCCAAAGGCTGGCGGAGACCATCAGGGCGTCCCTTTCCGTCTGCGCCCCACCCCCCCACAGGTGGCTCATCATGGTCACGGACTTCCAGACTCGCTCGCGCCTGCTGCGCTCGGGGCTCAGTCCCCGCGGACTCGCGCACCAGCTCGTGCGCCACGACGAACTGCTGCTGGGCGACTACCGCCTGCACCTGCGCCGCTCCTTGGTCCGGCGGCGCATGCTCGAGGCCCTGGGGGCGGAGCCCGCCGAGCAGGACTGACGCGTGGGGGCGGGCTCCGGCTGCGCTTGCGCACCACCCCGCGGGCTCGGGCGACACTCTCAGAGCCCTGGAGAAAAGGGGGCGTTGCCTCCCCAGGAAGGAGGCAGGGCCGGCTCGAGGGGGTGGATACTGTGAGTTTAATTATAAAGAATGACCTGGTACAAAAGCCATTTCTCTCTGCAAAATCTTGGTGGGGAGTCAGGGGGAGGGAGGTGATGGGGGGTAGGAATGAACCCCCATGTTATAATCCCGCCTCCCTAATCTTCCTCCAGTCCCTGCAAGTGGACGCCTGGGTCCCAATTCCTTGAAGGATGAACCGAGGCCCGCGAAAGGGAAGACCTGGGCACGGGGCTTTCAACACGTGCCGAGCCCTGTCTCAAGGAGAACCAGACGTCCTCATCCGCCCCCCTCCTCTTCCCCCTCCCACCCCCCTTGGAAGACAATTCTCGGGCTTTTATTTCAGGTTTTTTTCTGGATTTTTTTTTTTGTGTGTGAGTTCTAGGGGTTTGGGTTTTTTTGTTTTTTGTATTTTCTTCTTTTGTTATTGTTTCTCTTTTTGCTTTGTCTCTCCTCTCCACCCCGCGCTGCCCCCCCATCCAGTCCCTCCCCACTCCCCACCCCGACCTCTCCTCCCCCCCCACCCCCTACACCCTCCCCAACCCCGCGGCACCCATCCAGAATGAACAAGCCCTTGATAGACGGGCACCGCGCAGGCCCCCTGCGGACTGGGGGCATCCGACAAGGGGGAGGGGGCGGGTAGGGGTCCAGCGCGACCTCTGCCCCTTTCCTCACTGCCCCTCCCCCCTCCCACGACCCTCCCACGAGGTTCCCCGCAGATCCCTGACATGGTGAGGGGAGGGGGCTGCAAGCCCCCTCCCCTCATGGACGGAGCGCCCCCCCCTCGGGGGGTAGGGGGCAGCAGAGGGGTAATGGGCTTGGGGGAAGGAGGGGGAGCTCCCTTCTTTGGCAGCTGAATATGGGGGGACCTGAGGGCGATGCCCTTCCCCCTTTACCCACAGCAGGGGAGGGGGCTTTCTAGGGGGAGGGGTGGTTTAAAATTCCCAAGCCCCAGGAATAAGGGGAGAGGGGAAGCGTGCGGGAAGGAACAGCCATGCTGGAGGGAGAGAGGGTTTCTTAGAGACAAGGAAAGGTTAGGAGAGGGGCATCTTCGTGCAAAGGGGATGGACAGATGGCCCAGGGAGGACAAGGAAGAGTGACAGGAGGGAGGATGTGAGGGCGGGTGAGGGCTGGAGGCAGGGAGAGGAGGAAGTGTGGAAGCATGGTGAGCAGGAATCAGTGTGCATAGGGTCTTCTCTCACCAGGAAGAGAAAAGCATAAGGAGGTAAGAGAATAAGTCAGAATGGCTGCATGAGCTGCTCCTTGACAGGAACAAAAAATAAGGGTGTCAGGAAAAGAAACGATAATTACAGCCCAAGAGCGTGTGGAAGGGGACAAATGTGCAGAAGCAAAGAGGTGGCAGGGTTCTCGTCCAGCTAGGAAAGACAAGAAGGCATGTGCAGCAAAGCCACGGTGTGCAAGGGCGTTGTTAGGGGAGGGCAAAAGGCTTCCAGGGAGCATTGACAGTGCCGGGGAGGGTGTGTGTGCAAAAGCAAGTGTGCAAGAGGGTCCACGAAATCAAGAACGGAGATAGGCAAAGATCTGCAAGAGAAGGGGGTGCGTGGGAGTGGGAGCTGGCAGAGAAGGGAGGAATGAGCATTTGTGAGAAAAACAGTTCCTGGGAGGCAAGTGTGCAAAAGTGTGACAAAAAGTGACAGTGCAAGAGGGGGAGGGAAAGGCTGGGGGTAGGAGTGTCTTGAGAGGGAGAGGTGGATAGAGGAAGAATTTGGGGGCTCAAGATAAGGGAAAGGGCTTCAACTTAAGAAAATGGAGGTAAGAGTGTGTGCGATGGCTGAACAAAGAGACGAGTACTCCAGAGAATAAATACGGATGCAGAGGCTGTGAGTGGGGAGGGAAAATGTGTCCCAAGTGTGTCTGCAGCAAGGGTTCAGAGTGAGCGGCGGGGGTCTGGAGAGATTATGGAACGAGGTGTGAACGGGACAGTCCCAGGGGAAAGTGTGTAAGCAAGTGACAGACAGAGCAGGAGGCCTTGAGGGGAGGAAAGAAATGCAGTGTGTGCGAGGGGAACAGAGTGTATTTGAGAGCAGAGAGGGCCTTGCAAGCCGGAAGCAAAGGCAGAGTGTGCAAGACAGCGAGAGGGCAAATTTGTGCAAAATTGCAGCCCGGGAAGGGGAAGGATGCGGAGAGAGGCGAGCAGGCGTGCAATGGAGCGTGCAAGAGGCCAGGGGGCAGCTGTGTGTGCTGGGCAGAGGGGAGGTGGGGAGAGCTGAGGGGCCTGGAGAGGGTGGGAAGGGTTGTTAGAGGGGCGGCAGGTGGTGGAATCTGAGGGCACCCCCTTCTCCTGTGGCCTGGGGGATGGTCCCCATCCAATCAGGCTCAGGGCTGACCCTCTATGGCTCTGTCTGTCCCCTCCCCCCAGAATCGGCCCTTCCCTACTTCTTGATCCCCCTCTGTGATTTCTTCCATTCCCCCCTCTGCTCCCCGCTTCACACACACACAGTCTTGTGTCAGCTGCCCCCTCCTGTGAGGTGCAAATGTCCAGCCTGGATCAGGTCACCTGGTGACCTCCGGCCTTGGTAGATAAGGGCAGGGCGCAGTTTGAGCGGAGTCCCTGGCCCGGGGAGACAATGACGGTCCGGGGTCAGAGGTCAAGAGGCCAGCAGGCTCAAGGGTTCTATGGACGGGCTGGTCCGTCCAGGCCAGCCATCACCTCTCCAGGAAAAATTTGAGAGCCCGGTCAATGTTCATGCGGTGGCCCACCCTGGTCACACCCAGATCAACATAGTCCTCCTTGGTCAAGGCAGGCAGGTGGGAGCCATCGATCTCGTGGTCCAGGAACTGGGCTCGGTGCTCGGCCAAACCCAGCCACTCAAGCCAATCGGCCACGTCAAACTTGGTCCAGAACCCCAGAGGTTTAGCGCCAAAAGGCTTGTCCGGGGGCAGCGAAAGCAGGCGGGTTGGTGAGAGGGAGCGGGAGGCCCCTGACAAGGCTCCTCCAAGCCCCCCGGATATCCCCGGGTGTGGCGGCACAAAGACAGGGGCAAAGGGGTCAGCTGAGCCTCCTGCCCCTCCGGTGGGGGAGCCGCGGATGTCAAAGAGGCCTGGATAGAGGGGTCCAGAAGGCAGGATGGGCAGGGACGAGGGCCTGGGTGCGGGGCTGACCTTGTGCTCCGAGGTGGGCAGCAGCGAGGGGCTGGGGGCCCGGCGGAGCAGAGGGGGCCGCATCTCGAACTCCACGCCCTGGAGGTGGCGGGTGGACGTGGAGGAGGAGGAGGCTGAGGGTGAGGTGGCCCCTGGGGCAGCAGCGGCTGAAGGGGGGACCCCAGTTCCAGTGGGGAGCGGCGGCAGAGGTGGTTTGGGCCAGTTCTGAAACAGGCTGCTGACGGGTTTGGAGAGGAGTGAGGACTGGGAGTCGTCGGAGAGTCTGGAATGTGACAAGGGGACAGGGGTGGAGGGGAGGGGTTTAGGGGTTGAGGGCAGGGGTGAGAAAGGGGGAGAGGTCAAGATACAGGGAGAGAGGAAGAGAGACGTAAGGGTGGGAGTAGAGAGATGGAGAAGAGATGGGAAGAGATGGAAGGAGTGAGGGGGTAAGAAGGACGAAAGGATAGAAATGAAGGGAGAGAAAGATGAGAGGACAGGGAGAGGGTGACAGTCATGAAAGATGAAAGAAAAAGAGACATTAAGTGATAATAATAATAATCGCCACCACTTACTAATGCTCACGTGTGCCAGGCATTGTTCTAAGTGCTTTCCATATCACATCTCAATTTAATCCCCATGACAGCCCTGATGCAGGTTACTAGTATCAATCAGCACAGAGAGGTTAAGTAACTTGCCTAAGGACACACAGCCAGGAAGTGGTAGAGCCCGGTTATATGGCACCAAAGTCTGAGCTCTTAACCACTATCCTATACTGCCTTTCGGGTTATGGCCAGTCATAGCAAAGTGAGAGACAGGGAGACGGTGCAAGAGAAACGAAAAGAGGGTGATCATCCGAGGGAGAGAGAAGGAAGGGAACAGGAGAGAGAGAGAGAGAGAGAGAGAGAGAGAGATGGAGAGAGGGAGATGAAAGAGAGAAGAAACAAGGGGAGAAAAATGTTCCCCTCATCCCTTTGGCTCCCTCTAGCATGGTTCCACCTCAGGGCACTTGAACTAGCTGTAACCTCTGCCCAGCTCAACCTTCCCCAGGTAGCCTGTGACTCTGCTCCCTCCCCTCCTCCATTCTCTGCTTGTTATTTGCCTGTTATTTAAGAGACCTTCTCTAACCATCCCATTATTGTCATTGTCCTATTTTTTTAGGGTGGTTGCAATTAGTTTGCAACCCCTGCCTCAGTAGACTATGAGCCCTATGGGGGCAGTGCTTTGCCTGTCTTGTGCACTGTGGGGTCCCAACACCCAGAAGGGCGCCCAGCACACAGCAGGTAATAAATCCATAATGGATGGCGTCTGTTGACTAAGCGTACTCCCCTCTACTCAGAATACATAAGAATAGCCAATGAATTGCAGTAAGGTCTCAAAGGCCCAATAAGCCCACATTTCAATGTTAACCATAATGATATCAGGCTCTCAAACAGAATTAGAGTGAACTCTGCAGATGGACAAGCAGATTTAAAAATCTTCCGCCACCCTCTGTGTGTGTGAATCAAGAATGTAACTACTTTCCCTGACACGAGGTCTTGAATAGGCTTGAACTTGGTGGCCATCCCAGGTAAGTAGCTGCTCTGGGAAACTTCTGCAACATTCTGTACGTCCCCATCTAGACATGGCTCCTCTCCTACCCCATGTCATGTTATAACAATGGCCCACATGAAATCCTCTCAAAACCCTTTTGGGCTGGCACTGTGCCATCCCCCTTCTACAGAGAGGTGGGTTCCTTTGCCTAAGACCACCTAGCAAGAAAGTGCAGGACTGGGACTGGAAGCCAAGAGCTGGGCTCCAGACCCACACCTGGAACCACTGTGCCCTAAAGCAGCACATCTCGAGCCATACCAGGTTCGAGGGACTCCCAGATTTCAGGGACTGTCAGAAAGAACTGACAGCCCACCAAGGAAACAGACTTGATCCAGTCTCTTGTTAATAACTTTTGTTCATCACGGGCTGTGGGTTTTGATGGCGATGGGAGGAGACCACAGAAGCTACTGAGATAAAGCGAAGTTTAAAGCATCTGGGAAAGCACGCTTCTGTGACGGGAACTGCTGCAAGCCAGCCTGGTTTCTGTTCTCTTTCTGCCACCTTGAGACCCTAAAGGGACACACCTATGGGGAAGGTGGACTCCGGTAGCCACCACATTGGCCCCTCTGGCCTCCCTTGCCAGCCACCAGCCCCTGCTCACCTCTGCCGCTGCAGGGAGGAGGTCCTCTCAGGGACGTAGCTGGGTCCCCCGTGGTGGCTGTCCCCGCTTCCCCCACTGCCTCCTCGAGCCCAGGGCAGAGCACCGCCAGCTGCCGAGGAGCCCCCAAACTGCTGAAGCTTGGAGCTGAGTTCACTGATGATGCTGGCTTTTACTGTGGCCAAGGCTGAGGCCTGAGGCTGGGCCAGGGGCCCGGGCAGGGGTGGTGGCGGTGGGCCCGGGCCCTCTTCCCAGGGCAGCAGCTTCCGAGGCAGGGAGGAGGCCGTCGGCAAGGGCACCGATGGGACTTCTGGCTCTACAGCCACCGGCCCCCCAGCTACTCCCACTGTTGCGGGTCCTGAACAAGCACTCAGGGCCAGTAGCCCATCGGTTCCAGCCCCTGTCACTGAGACGGTGGGGCTGGTGGGGGTGACAGGGTCTCGGAGTCCCCCACTGGGGCCAGGCCGCAGGCCTCCGCTGGCTCCCAGTGCCCGGCCCCGGAGCTTAGAGGGAGTCATGAGCTGTGGAGGGTATGGTGGGCCAGGAGTACCGCTGCCCCCGAAGGCCTGGCCGTCCAGGTAGGCCACATAGGTGTCCAGAAGCTCTGTACCACTCGCCACACCAGCCCCTCCACCACCACCGCCCCCTGCGCTGCCGCCACCTTCAGCAGACAGGCTGCTCAGCGTGGATGCGCTACTGATGGTCTCCAGGGGGTGGTCGCTGCTGCTCCGACTGTCCACCTCCTCAATACCAGAGTCCGTGCCGGGTGGAGGGTCTGGGCCAGGCTGTGGAGCAGGAGGAGCCGGTGCTGCCGGAGCAGGTGGGCCTGGCGGAGGGGGGTCCCCGGATGTGGCAGGGGCCCCCTGCGTCAGCGTGGCCACCTCACTGTCATAGGATGTCAGGCTGGATGCGGTGGAGTCCAGCGTGGGAGGAGCGGTGGCCACAACTGGGGGTGGAGGAGGGGGCAGGGGGGTGGCCACAGTGGGAGGGTCAGGCAGCGGGTGGGGAGGCCCAGGTGTTAGGGGCGACTCGGGCTTTTCGAAGCTATTGGAGAACTCCAGGGGAGGAGGCAGCGGCTCCACAAAGAGGAATTCGCCATCTTCCACGTCCACCGAGGGGGCAGGCGGCGGCAGGACTAGCAGCGGAAGCCCGTTCTCTTCACTGCCCCTCGGGGAGGTCGGGGAGGGGGGCACAGACCGGCGTGGGCTGGGCGGCGGGACCCCCGGCCCGTCCTCTGAGGGGGGCCCCCTTCCGGCCGCCGGAGGGGCCCGGGGCTGGCAGTTCTCAAGGAACCGCACGTGCAGGGGCAGCCGCTCAGGCTCTTCGGGGGCTCCGGACCTCCAGGCCTTGCTCACTCCGGGGTGCGGAGGCGGGGGCTCTGGCCCCAGCTGCAGCAGGAGGGGCCCCACCCCGGGAGCTGTCGGGGGCAGGCGGTGCAGCAGGGAGCGTCGGGCAGCTGGCGGACTGGCCGGAAGGGACTTCTCCTGGCTGCCCAGCCCTGCCCGGTATCCCAGCTCCCGGCGGGCGGGGTCCGGCGGGGAGGCCCCCCAGAGACGCAGGACTGGCTCATGGTGGGCGTGGGGCGAGTGGTGGTGCGGGGTGGGCGGCGGCGCCTCGTAGCGGGGCGATGGGGGCCTTGGAGGGGGCTGGGGAGCCCCACCGCCCTCCGAGGACTCCTTCAGCGCCCGCTCTCGGGCGGCCAGGGCCAGCCCCAGCGGGGAGGCTGGATCCAGGGCCTTGCCGGTCAGCGGGTGGACCAGGGGTCGCGGGGGCAGGAAGCTGGTGAAGGCGCTGCTGCCCCCGCCGCCCCCGTAGGCTCGGCTGCCCGCTCCGTAGCCCCCGTAACCCCCGCCGCTGCCCGCGCCTGCAGACTCCAGCCGGAGATAGGGCTCGGCGGAGAACATGCCCTCGTCGATGGATTTGGAGTGGCGTAGCCGGGGACCCGGGGCCGCCCCTGGGCCCAGCCCGCTGTCGCCACCATCCTCGTCGCCGGCGTCGGTGGAGAGGAACAGCGTGGACCGCCGGCGGGCTTCGTTCTGCCAGCCCCCTTCTCTCCGGGCCGCCCCCACCAGGGCTGCTCCGAACTGGCTGGTGAAGTCGAGGGTGGCCGGGCCGCTGGGCGAGGCGGGTGTTGGCACGGGCGACGGGGACGGCGGCACCGGCGACATGGCCGGGGCGGGGCTCGGCGAGGAGCCTCCGCCGCCCGCGGCCTCAGGCTGGGTGGGGGGCTCTGCCTCGGTGCTGCTGCCCTGGCTGCTGCGGCCGCTGCTACTGGTGGACGGAGCCTTGATGATGATGGTGGGGATGGGGATGGAGTTCTTCTCCGAGGGCGCGGCCGCGGCGGGCGGCGGCTGCGGGGAGGCCGGGGACGTGGGCGAGGGGGCGGGCGGGAGGCCGCCGCCCTTCTGGGGCTCGCCTTCGACTTTGGTCTGCTTGACCAGCGGGCCCTTGCGGCCGCGGCCCGAGCGGGCTGGCACGTACATGGCCGCGCTGGCCGCCCGCGGGGGCAGCTGGAAGTAGCGCAGAGCCGGGGCCTGGGAGGGGCCGCCGCCCGCGCCCGCGCTGCCGTGGTGCGACGGGGACTGGGCCCCTGGGGTCGGGCTAGGCCCGCCGCCCCGCCAACCTCGCAGGCTGGGCTGGGGGCCCAGAGCCAATCGGGGTGGAGGGTCGTCGGGGGAGCCGCCGGTCTCCATCTCCGGGGGATGCGGGGGGTGGGCGTGGTGGTGGTGGGGCTGGGGGGGCGGGGCGTGGTGGTGGTGGTGGTGGTGCGGCGGGTGGTGGTGGGCGGGGGGCAGGGGACCGCTGTGGTACAGGCTCTTCTCACGACCCCCCACGCGGGTGTCGGGAGGGGAGGGCCCATCAAAGGACGCGGGGGAGGAGGCGGGGAGGGGGCCACCTGAGCTGGGGTTGAAGGGGCCTCCCCGAGGGGAGGGGGTGAGGCGGCCTGAGGAGGAGGGGGCTGGAGGTGTGCTATAGGGGGGCTCCGGTGGGGACGTGGTGGGTGGTGGGGGAATGTCCTCAGAACCAGGCACAGACAGGCTGCGGCTGAACTTCATGGCTGGGGGTGCTAGGTAGGGTCTGTCATCTTCTGCTGCCCCTGGGGAGACACAGAGGATTGGGAGGGGCCTTGGGGGAAGGGTCTCCCTGCTCCCTTATCCCACAGAACCACAATAATAATAATTAATAATAATGGCACCCAGTATATACTAAGAGCTGCACATGGACTAGCCCAGCGCTTCCCCAGCTGGGATAAACCGAAATCTGCTTCCTACTGCACACCTGCAAACAGCGGCGAAGTGGGGCTGCGAAATTCAACTGAGCTTCCCCCCCAAGCCATAAGGGGGCGCCTTTTTCCAAGTCACGAAAAGGCTCAGCAATGCTAGTGGTGGTGTGGGGTGAGCAAGCGTGGCTGGAGCTGGGAAGGGATCATCATGTTTGTGTGCATAGATACATGTTTCTTCTCATGTATATGCGGGGATGAAGGGCAATTAGCATGTCAAACCAGTGATTTTACAGACAGAACCGCTTAGCATTGAAAGAGGGCGCTGATTTCTAGGGAAGAGATTAGGTGAACTATGAGACGCAGGCAGACCTCACAGTGCGAGACTCACACTGGTGGACTGCGAACTCAGGAAGCTGGGAAAAGCTGGGTCCAATGGGCAGAACCACTCCAGGAGGCTTGGAGAAGTCCAGTCTTTGCCTCCTTCTCAACTGTCAGGCACAGTCGTTGACGCCCTTCCCTCCCCAACTATTCTGCCAACCAGCGTCCAGCTTCATTGGCTGCCTCTCTGCTGTTAACTCCCACATTTGTGTCTGGGGCCCCACCCTCTCCCCTGAACTCCAGGCCGCTATATCCAAACACCCGCATCCAGCTGCTTGCCGCACAGGCATCTCAAACTCCAAAGGCTCCAAACCAAGCTCCTGATCTCCCCAGCAGTTTCCTCCCAGCCCACAGCCCCCCTCATTGCAGCAAACAGCAGCTCCATCCTTCTAGCTGCTTAGACCGAAAACCTTAGCGTCGTCCTTGGTGGCTTTCTTCCTCACGCCACCCACATCCAGTTCACCAGCAAATCCTGTTACTTCAAAACATATCCAGAATCCAACACCTTCTCACCCCTCCAGAGTCACCACCTGGGGCCAGCCAGCGTCATTTCCTACCTGGACAGCAATAGCTGTCATCTCCTCTCTGGGCTCCTGGCTTCCACCCTTGCCCTCCCACCCCCAGTCTTGTCCCCAGACAGCAACCAGAGGGATTCTGTTAAAACCTAAGTCAGCTCACGTCCTTCCTCTGTTCAGAGTAAAAGTTCAAGTCCTCGCCATGGCCCACCAGAACCTGCAGGATCTAGGCCCTTGTCCCCCTCTCTGCCCTCATGCCTGGTGCTCACTCAGTCTGGCCACACTGGCCTCCTCCCTGATCTGTAAACATACCAGGCTCAGTCCTACCTCAGGACCTTTGCACAGGCTGTTCCTTCTGTCTGGAATGCCTTGCCTCCAGATATTGCCATGACCCCCAGCACTCCTGATCTCTTACTCTACCTTTTCCCCCTTTTCTTCCATAGTACTTACCACTGCTCTATATAAAATATATAATATATTATATATATAATATATAATAACATACTATATAATTTTCTTGTTTATCTTCCTTAGATCCATTGTCTGTCTTTCCGTGCTAGGAGGTAAGCTCCATGAGAGCAGGACCCTTTAGTCTGTTTTACTCACTGACACATCCCCAGCAGTCTGCAACAATTTCTGGCATGTGGGAGGTGTTCAACAAACATTTGTATGATAGAATGAATGAATGGATGGAAAATCAGGTGTAAGAGAGAAGGAACCAGGGTCTGTGGTGGGGGCTTCGGCTCACTGCATCCAGGCAGGGGCAATAGTGTCCTCATTTTTTAGATGCAGAGCCTCAGGCCCAGACAAGTGAAGCCACCTGCCCCAGGTCACACAGCTGGGAAGGAAAGCAGCCAGGATTCACATTCAAGTTTGCCCAACTCCAAAGCCTGAATTCTTTTCCCAACTTGATGGAACTATGGCCATGTACGGAAGCAGAAAAGAACATTTCTAAGCTCCCTTGCTTCCCCCATAAACTGCCACCCTCCCGGCCTCCCCTAACCCCGAGATCCCTTATACCCACCCTTCCAGGTGACATACCAATCGATTTTTGCCGGAGCATGAGCCCAGGTCCCGGAGGCAGGAAAGAAGGACGCTCGTAACTTGGCTGGGAGCGGTGGTGGGGATCGAAGCTCGACTTCGGGGCAGCAGTCAGTGGGGGAGAGAGAAAAGACAGCAGAGAAAGATCAGTCAGGGCTGAAGACTGGTGGCTTCTCCACACAGCCACCCCCATTCCTTCACAAGCCCCTGCAGGAAGGGAGAGCGGTGTGAAGGAGGTGGAAGGGGTTTGGGGGAGGGAAAACTTTCTGAATCTGGGCGCCCGGAGAAAGAAAGAAGAAAGCAGATTGTGTGGACCCTGCCTGCTCTACTTCCCGTAGGATCACTCATCTGGGCACTGAATTCTCCCGCCCCTGCCCACGTCCAAGTCCCCACCGCCGCTCACCTGGATGGCCATGGTATCTTCTTCCCTCGTTTCCCTGCTGCCACCCTTGTCCCCTCGTCCCCCCCTCCTTTCTGGTCCGTTTTCACACAAGAGTCAAAAAGAAATTCAGGGTGTGCTACTGCCCTGCTTGAAACCCTACAGGAACACCCCGCATCAGTTAGAAGGGGATCTGGATACCCAACTGCTGTCTACAAGGCCCTCCATGGGGGACGCTGCTGGTGTCCCTCCAGGTCCCCTCCACTGGGATGCTGCACCCATCACCCGCTGCTGTGAGTGCCACCTGCCTGCCGCTCTGGAGAATCACCCTCCTACAAAGGCGCCGACTGGCCTAGGTGGTCCTGTGCCCCCGCCTCCTGGAGCAGCCCACAGCGCACGACAGACTGACACGGAGGTACCAAGCAGGGCTAACTCCGGGGTGCGGTTCACACTCCAGGGCTCCCCGTGGGATCAGGCTGGAGACAGATTGCAGCAGGGGCCACGCCACGAGGGTTCCCCCTTAGCAAACCCTTGGCACCTCAAGCTCTCATTCTGGGAGGCCGGCACCGAAATACCCTGTGTGATCCGCTCCCCCCACTCCATCTCCCACTTGCTCCCTCTGTGTCCCCCAATCCCACCTCCCCCTACTCCACCATCAGCCCCAGGTCTATCCTCACTTGAGAACACTGGCTCTTCTCTTTGCAATGGCTTTCTCCATATTGTCACAGGCTCCTTTTCGTCTCTCAGTTTCCCACTCAGATGTCCCCTCCTCAGCGAGATCTTCCCTGCCCATCCTGTCACTGTCTGCTGCATTTCCCTGTCCCGTTTTCTTCCACTGCACCTATCTCCGCCTGAAACCACCGTGTTTGCTTGCTTGTCTGTCATCTGTGTTTGCCACTAGCCTGGAAGCTGCCCGAAGGCAGAGCCAGCTTACCCCAGGCACTGAGCTGCAGTGTTTAGGGCTCACGATACTTCTAGGGGAAATGTTTTACTTTCTTTTTCTAGTAGAAGGGAAAAAATTCCGAATATAATCCAGCCTGGATAACATTCATCTTTGCACCAACAAAATCATAAAATACAAACTTTAATTTTTTTTTTAGGGGAAAGGTAAAAATGTCAAAGGCACCCAGATGTTCATAATGAAACCTGCCTGAAGGTGGCGACTTTCTCTCTCTTGTTCCCTGCTGAGTCCCCAGTCCCCAAACAGCCCTGCTTTTCCACAAGATCATGACAAATGAATAAGTGATTGAGAACTTGCCAATGTCAGGCACTGCTGGACCCTGACTCCCCAGCCTCTGCCAGGTGACTCTGTGTGTCTCCTTCTCCATCTTTGAGATCAGAAGTGCAGAGAAAGGAAACCCTCTCGGGATGAGGTCCCCACCTTTGGGATGGGCCCCTCACTGCCTTCTCTTCTGGCCACGCCCCCTTCTGCTCCTCCCCGCCCCCCCCCCACCATTCACACCTTCCCAGTTCTCTTAATTTCCTGTGCTGTTTCTCACCTCTGAGCCTCTGCATGTGCTGGTCCCTCTGCCTGCGACATTCTTTCTCCATGCTGTGCTCTGCTTGGGAAAATTCCTTGTCACCCTAGCCATCCTCCCTGGCCTGACTGCCCCCTTCTTTTAGGCCGTCATTGACAGGGACAGTAGCCACTAGCCATTCAGATGTAAATTTCAATTAATTCAAATTAATTTTTAAAATTCCATTCCTCCATTGCACTGGCCACATTTGAAGTGTTCAAGTCACCTGTGGCTGGTGGTTACTGTATTGGACAGCGCAGATGGCACATTTCTGTCATCACAGAAAGCTCTATTGGACGACGCTAGTCTAGACCTTCCCAGGACCTGTATTATCTTTCTCACTGCGCTCACCTCCCTGGATTGGGACTATTTCTATGTGTGTCTCATTCATTCATTCCACAAATATTTACTGAGTACCTCCTCTGTGGTAGGGGCTGTTTTAGCTGCTGCAGATGCAACAAATTAGACAAGCACCCACCCTGCACGAAGGGCAGACAGGCCATAAACAAAAGAAATTAGTAAAATATAACATAGGTCAGATGGAAGTAAGGGATGGGAGAGAGGAAGAGTATAATTTAAAATAAGGCAGCATGGCCAGGGGCAGTGGCTCATGCCTACAATCCTAGCACTCTGGGAAGCTGAGGTGGGAGGACTGCTTGAGCTCGGGAGTTTGAGACCAGACTGAGCAAGAGTGAGATCCTGTCTCTACTAAAAATAATAAAAAAAAATGAGCTGGCTGTAATGGTGTATGCCTGTAGTCCCAGCTACTCTGGAGACTGAGGCAGGAGGATCACTTGAGCCTTGGAGTTTGACGTTGCAGTGAGCTATGATGATGCCACTGCACTCTACCTGGGGCAACAGAGCAAGACTCTGTCTAAAAATATAATAATAGATGAGTAAAATAAAACAAGGTAGCCAAGGAAAGCCTCATTGAGAAAGTATTACTTGAGCAAACTCCTGAAGGTGAAAAAGGGAGCTGTACAGATATGTAGAGGAAGAGTATTGCAGGCAAAGGGAACAGCAGATGCAAAGGCCCTGGGGTGACAGGGAGCCTGGCATGCTCAAGGAATAGTAAGGAGGCTGATGTGTCTACAGCAGGGAAGCCATGGGCTTAGGGATGGAAAATAACAGACTGTGGAAAGGTGGGATTGGGTAAGGTCTGCAAGTTTCAGATTTCTTTCAGACTTCAGCCCCAAGGTCTCCTCCCTGGAGAGGCTTCCTCCTGTTACTCTGCATCATAGCTCCCTTAACTTATGCCAGTTTGGAGCCATCATAATTATTTGCCTGCTTGTTTACTGTCTGTCTACCTGGGCAAGTGGCCTACCCAGTACCCATTCTACTCTTCTTCTTTGGTAAGAAAACACTAATCTTATTTGGCACCTGTTGAGAGACTACAGTTTCCAGCCTCTCTTGCAGCTAGGTGTGGCCATGTGATGGAGGCCAGCCCAGATGCATAAGTGGAAGTGTTGTATGTTACTTCTCAGGAGACTTAGAGGTAACCTAAGAGACAGCAACGTGCCCTCTTTTGCCCCTCTGCCTTTCTACCTTTCCTTATTCCTGCTACCTGGAATGCTAGTGCAATAGCTAGAGCACCAGCAGCCAACTTGGACTATGAAGCCACTTTGTGGTTGGAAGCAAGGCTAGGATGGTGGAGCAGAAATTGAGAAGGATCCTAGGACTTCATGATCATGGAGGCTGCCAACCTGCCTGAGACTCCCTACTCCAGACTACTTTAACATGAGAGAGATAAAAGCATTTATCTTGTTGAAGCCACTGTTATTGGGTTTCTTTTTCTCATATACAACAGAACCCAATTCTGCTACATTTCGTCCCCTCAAATGTAAATTCTCTAAA
The DNA here is from genome assembly GCA_028533085.1 of Varecia variegata. NCBI lineage: Eukaryota > Metazoa > Chordata > Mammalia > Primates > Lemuridae > Varecia > Varecia variegata. The sequence goes on along the minus strand of CM052449.1, from coordinate 20,632,491 downwards.
GGAAGTGACCTCATTTGGTTCATTCCTACACCTTCAGAGCCCAGTATCAGGTCCAGCATATAGTAGGTGCTTAATAAATATTTGTAGAATGGAAGACTCACTGGAGGTGTTACAAAACACCCTGAAAGATATGGGGAGGACCCCGAGAGCAAAACTTTAGACCCTTTCCTCTGAACATCCCCATCAAACAGCACAGGGCCAGCTCCAAGAAGGTGCCAGGAGGTGTCTCCTGAACACATCCCCACTTTGACCAATTTCCTGCCAGTCTACTCTTCCCAGAGTCTCAGCCTGCCCAATTCTTCTTGATTTTGCTGAATGTTCCTCTCCTCCCCCTTCTCCTTAAGCCTCAGCCAATACCCTGCTGGGTTTTCTGTCCTGTCCTGCAGCTGGCTGTGCATATCAGGGGGCAGAGTCCTGCAAAAGACAAAGTGCGCGCTGGTGCAGAGGGAAGGCAGGCTTCTGCGAGAGCCATCTTGCCCACTGCTTTCTGCGTCTGTCCACACCAAATCCCTGAACAAGCCCGAGAGTTAGGGCTGTTATACCCATTTGGATGATAATGAAACTGGCTGTGGATCAGAGAGAGAAGGGTCTTGCCCTAGATCAGCCAGTGACTAAGGAGGAGATTAAAGAGGCATCTGAGAAAACAGATCAGAGCGGCTAGAAAATGCTAAGATCAAATGACAGGGGGGAAGGAAGGGGTGTGAAGAGGGAGGAGAAGGGGACGTGACCAGGCAGAAAGCCTGCAGGGCTGCTGAGAAGGCTGAGAGGAGAGTCCAGGCGAGGAGAGGAATCGTGAGGAGGGGAGGAAGGGGAGGTGGTGGAGTCAGAGGGACTGGGGGTGTCAGGGTGATGGGGGAGGGGCCAGGATGACAGCAGAGGGGTGAGAATGATGAGAAAGGTCAAAGTTGACAGGGCAAGGGTCAGGGTGACAGAGAAGGATCAGAGGGAACTGGTTAGAGTGACAGTAGAACAGTGAGAGCGACAAGGAAGGTTCAGAGTGACAGAGGAGGGGTGCCCCGACTGAAGAGGATGAGAGTGACCAGGGGGCCTTAGATTCGCAAACTGACAAAAGACACTTCGATGTGGAAGAGGAAGGCTCAAAAAATGGGTTAGATTGACATAAGAAGGGTCAGAGCGACAGAGACGTCAGAATGATGGAACAGCCATTAACACTGTCTGAGGAGGCGGCGGACTCCAGAGGGGGCAGGCTGACCTCCACCAACTACGGGGAACATCCTCTCCCGCGCAGAGGGCGCAGCCAATCAGAGCGAGCCAGCTGCTCGTGACGTCACCGGATGCCGGGTAGACTACCTCCTCAGCGAGCCGGCCTGCAGGCCCGGCTACCCTGTCACCTCCTCAATGGCTGTGCGCGCCCCGGTGCTGGGGCGAGGGATGACAAAGGGCTGGGACATTCCTGCTAGGGAGACAGCCCCCGAGAGGGGCTGAGGGAGAGAACAGAGAGGAAGATAGATGGAGAGACAGAGATAGAAGGGGACACAGAGACATAAGTGGAGAGACCGAGATATAGATGGGGAGACAGAGACAGAGATGGGGAGACAGAGATGGTGAGACAAAGACAGAGATAGGGAGAGAGAGATGGGGACACAAAGGCAGAGGTGGGGACACAGACAGAGATGGGGAGAGAGAAAGATGAGAATGAGAGATGCGGAGGAGGGGGAGACAGAGATTGGGTGCAGAAGGGGGAGGGACAGAGGACTGAGGGACAAGAGAAGAAGTGGAACAGCCGGGGAAGCAAGAGGGGCCCAGAGGGGCGGGAGGGAAAGGCAGCCCTGACCACCCTGATGAGGAGAGCGCCAGAGCAGCCCCAGGAGGGAAAGACAGAGCAAGGAACAGAGTGAGAAATTCCCAGACCGAGTGAGAGACAGGCTGAAACCGGCACCCATGCACAGACTTGGGGGACAAGGGAGCCCTCGGTGTCAGTGGTCGGGCAACAGAGACGGCAGCTGAGAAAGCCAGAGCCGTACAGAATGGACAGACAGACGGACAGCTGAGCCCTAGGAGACACAGCCCAAGAACCGCCTTGACCCACAGCGAATCTGCCTCGGCTCTGCGCCGCACACCGCACACCGCACACCGTTGCATCCGCGGGTCTCCTCCCCGCCTCCCGTAGGCGGTAGGCCAGAGTGTGTCTTTGGGAAAGGGTTGACATCTCCCGGTTTCCAAGTCCTTAAACAGTGGCAGCTTATACAATGTTTTGCTCTTGTTCACTGTTGTACAGACCTAACCCAAGAAGCCTTGGGTGACCATGTGCCTCCGCACTGCCTCTGGTCTCGATGCAGAGGGTGCCGGCAGGGGAGTCAAGATGGGAAAGAAACCAAAAAGAATGGGAGAGAGAGGCACAGGAGAATGAGACCAGACGCCAAGAAGCCACCAAGATGCAGAAACCTCTCGAAGGGGCCTCTGCGGAGGGTGAGAAAGATCAGAATAGCAGGTGGGAAGGGGCAGAGATGGGGCAGGAAGGGACAGAGAGAGCCCCCAACTTGAGAGGGAGGACTTGGGGGTGACCCAGGGACAGATCCAAGAAGTGAGAGAAGAAAAGGGGGGGTTCTACAGGGCAAATGACCATTGGCCTCCTAGACACAGGGAAAGGGGCCCCACAGTAGAACTCAGGCGAGTGCCTGTGAGATTCATGTGTAGGATGTGGGGGCCGGTAAGCAGCTGGTTTTGTTACTGGCCGGTGTTGGGGCCCATCTTGGGGCAGGGGCTCTCTGGCGGTCAGATGGTGAGTTCTACGAGTACCAGGATCTTGGCTGTCCTGCAACTGAGTTTACCCAGGGCGGTGGGCCTAGCACTGTGGCACTTCATGGGCGCTCAGTATATTTGTTAAATGAATGAAAATGGGACTTGCTCTAATCTCTTATCAGAGACTCTGCACTCGGTCTGATACGCTGTTGTGGGGTCTCTGGGGCACATGCAGGGCTCACTGGTGACCAAGGTGGGGTCTTTAGTTTATTTTCTAGCCCAAGGGGCTCACCACCTGTTGAGAGCTTGCTGCGCTACAGTTAATCTCATTTAATCCTCATGAGAACTGGGCAAGGTCGGCTTAAGCCCCATTTTACAGAACAGAAAACTGAGGTACAGAGAAATTAAGTAACGTGGTCCAAAGTGGCACAGTGAGTTAGAGGAAGTCAGAATTTGAATCCACATTTGTCTGAGGGAAACACCTGGGGGAGGTTTACAGCCCCAGGGAGGGAAATTCAGAGTGAGGCGAGGGTGAGATGCAGTCGGAAGGGAGCATGAAGAAATGGCATTATTGAGGGTATGTCCCAGGCCTCCAATAAATCCTGAATAAATGAAGGGGCGAATATGATGGCATCCTGAATCAAAGCCCACTTAGGGGAAACCCAGGGCTGAAAGTCTTTTACCCTTAGAATGGTGTGGGGCAGTGGCTCTCAACGAGAGGCCGTTGTTCCCTCCTTAGGACATTGGGCAGTATCTGGAGACATTCGTTACTGGCATCTGGAGGGTAGAGGCCGCAGATGTTGCTGAATATCCTACAATGCACAGGACAGGCCTCCACAACAAAGAATTATGCAGCCGCAAGTATAGTCAATTCTGGTATGTTCTATGAAGTTGCCACACATTTCTGTCAACCAATCAATATACAACCTTGTTTTATGTGTGTTTCTGTTGAGACACCTTAATATATATTGTTGATTCATTCGCATGGAACTCACAGCCAACAGCCCTTTAACTCACTGAACGAAGCTTATCTAATACGCATATTTTCTCCTTAAAGTGCATCGCAGGCTTCCTGCACTTAGGACACTGTACGGCACTTCAGCACTGTGCTTGGGGGACATTTTAAACATTGAAATCACCAATAAAAAGCACAAAGATGGAAAAATACATGGCACTAAATAGACCAAGAAAAGAACTCTTGTTCACAATATAAGAGCTGAAATGAGAAGGCAGATCATCACCTCATTCAACCCCATCTGGGCACGTGCACATGGAGCGACTCAAAATTTTCACTGCTGTGCGTATGTTTAGGAATAACCACAAAAAACTTGTGCATATTGATTTGGGGGTTCAAATAAATTTTAGCGAGAAGGTGAATTCGCAAAGGCAGAAGCCAGAAATAATAAGGACCAACTGTGTCAACAGTGTGGGTGCTAGAAACCTTGGTGTAGGGGAAGAGGACTCGGACCTTGGTTCCGATTTCATATGCACTTGCTGAGAGACCGCAGGCAAGTGAATTCAAATCTCTGAGACTGTTTTATCTGTAAAATGGGGATGCTCTTTCTCCCTCTCCTGCCCCTCCCTCCTTCCCAGGTGGTTGTCAAGAAGTTTGCTGAGGACTGTGAGGTGGTAATGGAGGGAGAGTGAGGACAGAAGAAGAAGACAGAAGGAGAAAACAGTGACAAAAAGATAGGAGCCCAGGGGAGGTAGATTTGGGCTCCATTTAAGGAAGAACTTTGTAAAAGTCCTTCCACACATAGAATAACTGCAGCGGGAGGTGGTGAGCTCCTTGTCTTCAAGGGCATTCAAGAACAGGCTGGAAGAGGACTGGAGAAAGAGGCAGCAGAGGGGATTAAGAAATAAGAAGTGGTGTTTGGGCTAGATTCCAGCTGATATCCCCAGGTGATGGCCTGGGTGTCTGTGGAACTCAGAGCCAGATGTGAAGTTTCAAAAACTCCAGGGTAAATGTTTTGGGGAAGGTAGGAATGACTTCCTCATATCAGAGGGCACAAGAAAAACATCTCTGAGACTGAGGAAATAAATGGGGGAAAGAAGGAAGCCACCATTTGTCTAGAGCCTGTTGTGCTGGGAGTTGATCTCATTTAATCCTCCTACAAGCCCAGCAGGGTTTAGCTTTAACCCCATTTTACAGAGCAGGAAACTGAGATGCAGAAATTTAAGCAGTGTGGTCCAAAATGACACAGTAAGCTAGAGGAAGTCAATATTTGAAACCATGTCCTGCCTGGCTCTGGTGCTCATGTGCTTTGGACACTTACTCTGAGCCCCACGGGAGGTGGGCACAGGAGGTGACGCCTTAACAGCCGCAGGGATTTCAAATTCTTTGAGAAACCTAGGCCCAGTGCAAAGTGAGGGCCTGCAGCCCACAGGACACTCGGCCAAGCCCTGAGAAGTGGCCGAGGACCCTCTGCCTCTAAATCAGAAAGAAATTCCAGGAGTCCTAGTGCAAAATCTGTCCCTGCTCTTGATTCTTATCAAAGTACAAGACACTCTAAAGCAGTCTAACCCTTGGGGTTGGGCGTGTGGACTGACTTTGGGGTGCCTGTGCCCTTGGACAAGAAAAAAACATGTCTTTATTTTCATTATGCTCCAGTGAAAACTCAACCTCTCCTCCATTCAGGACGTAAGCAACAAACCCTGCGCGTCTCGGCAAGACCTGCGCTGCATCCTCAGTAGAAATCGCAGCTATTTCCATATCCTATCACAGCGGCGCAGACTTTTCAAAATAGTGTTTATGTGCCTCAACATTTTAAAATTAGAGCCGTTAAGATCCACCGCCTGATCTTGCTGTCTAACATGCTGGTGAAAAGCTGATATTATGATATCCCAAATTTTGCTTTTTAAAAATATTTTGCTAACTATATTTTAGTGTAACTTCTTTTGTTATCTTGTATATTTTACTTTATGCATTTATAAGCATTACCTGAGAAGGACTATGCCAGTCCATGGCCCCATCAAGCCCAAAGAACCCAGTTTTACAGTAAATGGCCCCTTGGCCACTAGGTGGTGGCTTTGGCCAGAGCGCAGGGCCTGGGCAGAGAAGGAAGCACTAAGGAGAGGTAGGGCAGAGTGTGGCCTCTGGAGGGGACAGCTAGAGGCAATGATGCTGGCAGCCCTGGTGGGGAATGTGCTCTTGTGACAGGGCACAGTCCAGTGGGGTAGACAGCCAGAAAGGGGCCGGCAGACCCCACCAGCATAGCCAGGACTACGGCCAGACCATGGGTTCAGAGGCATGACTGCTTGAATTGAACCCTGGTTCCCCTGAGCCTTAGTTTCCCCCTCTGTAAATGGGTCAACAATTGTGTGAATCTCACAGGACGATTCTAAAGAACAAATGAGATAATCCAGGTAAAAGGCAGTGTCCAAAAATGATCAACACCCACTGTAGGGTAGCCTCTTTTGGGAAAAAGCAAGCAGAGTGGGGACAGAGATGATAATTAATATTTTGATAATTACCACGTGCTGAGCACCTATTATTACCCTGGGAGAGCTCCATCTATGACAACATGGAGGTGGGACAGAGAAGGACAGGAAGAGGTGGGACAAGAAAGTGAGCATGAGTAGGGATGGCAAGTGGAGAGAGGAAAGGAGATGGCATCTAGGGGCAGGTGATAAGGAGGAAGAGGACGGGCAGAGAGGAAAGGGGGCCCCCAAGGTGGAGAGAAAGGAGGGAACCCCAGGAGGTGTGTCGCCCCTCCAGGACCAGCATGTGGCACAGGAAAAAGCAATGTAGTTCCAGGATGGTGTGTGCACCCCCACCCCGAGCCGCCTACCTCAGTGGCAAAGAAGCCTTTGGGTCGGTGTTTGCCCAGGGACGCGAGGCCACCAGGCCCAGGACTCTCGCTTGCACTGATGGTCTGTTGAGCTGCAGCCAAGATTTCATCCAGTTTGTCTAGGGGAGGTGAACGGGGGTGGGAAGACAGTGAAATGAAGTTTGCTTTGGCCGCTGGGAGCTCTTGTTCATACAGAGCACCTGTACGAACCAGCAAAGGAGAGCCCTGGCTGCGTGCTGGCGGACGGGCAGTCGGGCTGGGAGACACAAGCTCCCGGGCCAGCAGGAGGCACCCGGGGATGGGAAGGGGTGAGGGCAGGGCATGGGCCAGCTGTCATGGGAAGAGGGAGAGGGGAGACTGTGGGCTCCTTGGTGTATGAGGGTGAGGAGCTCGGAGGTGGCCGAAGGGTGCGTGGGAGGAAAGGGGGTGGAGTGGATGTGGCACCCCGAGGGCCGGGACGTGGGGGACGGGCAGCCCTGGGAGCAGGGCTGGGCAGTCTTACTGAGAGCCATCTGATACACGGTCCGCTTTTTCTCCATGCTGGGTACCGGCGCAGGCTGCTGCTCGTACTCTGTGGGCAAAGGACACGGATGAAGCCCAGGGCGCCCCTGCCAGACACGACGGAGCGGGCTCGGCCAGTGGGCGTGGCCAGCGGATGCGGGCCAGTGGGCGTGGCCAGCGGGCGTGCGCAAGCGCGAGTGGGGCAGTGAGGGGCCGGGGTTGGGAGAGGGCTAGTCCGCCGGCGGGTTCGGGAGACCCGGGCCCTCCCACCAGTCCTGTGCCCACTCACCACTCTTCTTCTTCCAGGGGGAGACTAGCCCGGGGGGGAGGCAGTAGAGGAGCCAAGAGTTAGGACGACTGGGGAAGGCGAGGGGCCCCCTCTCTGGAACACCCACCTCCCTCGGGGCCCCGGGGTGGGGGCGGTCAGCTGTCAGAGCCGCCCAAGTCAGGGGAAACCGGACCCCCCAGGTCCACTCGGCCTCGTCTGGAGGGCGGGGCTCGCTTTCCTCTGTTATTGGGGGCTTGGGGGAGCTAGTGGAGGGAGAGATGGAGAATTGGGGTGGGGGCGAGGTGGGACATAAGTAAGGAGACAGCGCGACCCGCAGAGAGGGTCACACACAGACCCTGAGAGAGACCCCAACAGAGAAACAGATACAAGAGGACAGAGGAAAGCAGGCTCTCAGACACCCCTTCCCAGCGACACACACGCAGGCCAGAGAGAGTCCGACCCATGGGTTGGGGGACAGGATGAGGACAAGACCCCTGGTCACTAACAACACTAACAAACTCAAGGGACGGTCCAGCCCGCCTTGCCCTCTCCCTCCCGGCCCTTGCAGCAGCCGCGTAGGCTCACCCATCTCCTCCAGCTCCGAGGTCATAGACTTGGACCGCAGGGAGATGGTTGGGGGTGGGAGTCGCTTAGCCTGCTGGGGTGCTGCAAAGGTGATGGGGAGGCATCAGGGTCTCAGGGGAGAAGCCTCCACTCGCTCCACCACCACAGTGCTCCCAGAGGTCAGGGAATAGCCACCGCCAGCATGCTGAGCCCTCCCTGCCTCAGTTTCTCCCCAGAAGGGTCATGAACAAGCAGTTTTGGGGACGGGAAGGCCTTGGGTGGTGAGGGCCAGCCATCATGGCTCCTGAGGGTCTCAGTCTGGTGGCAGCGGGTGCCCAGGCCTGGCCCCGCAGTGGTGGAGCACCTTTCTTATGGACAGCCTCATCCATGTCCGGGTGCCTGGTGACCATCACCACCTTGACCATCAGCGTGTTGCCCCCTTGGCGGATCATGTTCACCACCTGTCGGTGTCCGACCTTCACCACATTCTGCCCATTCACCTGTGGCACAGACACACCAGAAATGACACAGAGTAGATGAGAGGAGGGCTGCTTTCAGCTTTAGAGTCCCCAATGAACTAACCTCTTACCTTGCCCTGTCCATGACCCTCGTGCCCTTCACACCATTGCGTCCCTTGCCCCCATGTCTCCCTCCCTGTAACTCTCCTGGCCCTAGGGTTGAGAAGGCTTGGCCCACCCTATTCACTTCTCTGTCCCTCCTTGTCCTCCAGTATTGTGTGTGCGTGTGCACACTCACTTGCACTGGGGACATCTCTGTGCCATTCTTTTGAGATGCTTCAATCGCTGAAGGAAGCAGAGGCTAGCTGGAGGGTGGGCAGTGGGGCTGGGAAGCCTGGTGCCAAAGGATAATCTGGGGGTGGGCAGCTGGAGCCTGGCCTGGGGATTTGTCACCAGGGTTCCAGGGAAGAGGGGGCCGAGACTCACCTCGATGAGGAAGTCTCCCATTCGCAGTCCAGCTCTCCATGCCACACCACCCTCGTCCACTGACTCCAGGTACTGCAGCGCCGGGAAGGCCGGGGTGGGGGTGAACTCCTCGATGGGGGTCTGCGCTGCAGACGGGGAGGAGCCGGCGGGGTCGGAGGGGAGGGGGTGGAGAGGCCGAGCAGGGGATGGGGCTCAGACCCAAGTCACGGAGGCCTCACCATAGCTGAGGGACCAGCACCCCAGGGTGGGGTGGTGGGCAGGCTGGGGTCCCTTCTCCTTTCCCTCCCCCCCACCTGGCCCTGCTTCCAGGGTCACAGTGCCCTTCTCCCATCCCCTCCTCAGCTGGCACTCACCCTTGGCCCCCCGGAGCACGAACCCAAACCCCTCACTGTCCTTCTTCTGCAGCAAGACTGTCTTCTCCTTAATGATGTAATCGCTGGCAGGGAGGCAGGAGGGATGGGGGGTGGGGGGTGGAGAAGGGATCATGAGACACAGCCGGTGCCCCACCCGGCAACCCAGTGCCCGATCCCCTGCACCTCCTAGCATCTCTCTCACCCACTCCGTGTGCGTATGCTTGCAGCAGCCCTGACAGGCCTCCCCCGAAGAGCCCGGAGTGCTCTCTCTCCCACTCACTCTTTCCTCATTCATCCGTCCACGCATCCATCCACCCATCCATTCAGCAAGTAGTTACCGAGCCCACCCTGCGCCACGCACAGTGGGAAAGATGGGAGCTAAGCCTCCTGATTACCAGACAGCTGGGCTTGGGTCCCTGCTAGCCACTTCCTGTCTGTGACCTTGAGCCCATGACTTTAACCTTTTCGTTTCCTCATCTATAATGGCAGACAATCACAGACCCTACCTGGTGGGGTTGCTGTGGGAGTTCAATGGGGGTCACATGCACATAGTAATTAGCACAGTGCCTGGCACATAGTATGTGCTCAGTAGGATTCGTTCAGTCCTTCGATCAAGATATTAAGTCAAGAGGACATGTACTTCAATGATAGCCCTCCAAACTCCTTTGCTGTATACATATTATAGTAACACCTCCCAAGGTCCCCAAGCATATTGTAATATTGCTTATTCTGCACTGTCCAATATGGTGGCCCCTAGCTGCACATGGCTATTTTTAGGAAAGTTAATCAAAATTAAATCAAACAATCCAGTTCCTCAGTCACAGTGGCCATACTTCAAAGTGCCCAGTAGCCACATGTGGCTTGTGGCTACCACATTGGGCAGTGCAGATACAGAACATTTCCATTACTGCAAAGTTCCAGCAGACCGCACTTTGACAGTCTCTGTATTCCCTGCTGCACCTCGAATGTATCTCCTGCATGGAGTCAGTATATTCTAGTAAAATGCAGACTACTCATGAATATGCTGATAGTCCCCAGTGAAGCCACCAAACCCCACCAGCACATTTGGATAAGACTCACATACCCAGTAAATGTCAATGAAACTTAAATACATTTCATTTATCTCAACACCTGCTCAGGCTCTCTTGAACAACAGCCCCAAATGCCTGACATCACCGCTGTATGCCTCGGAATACACATCCATTCCATTCCAGGAGGGTCCAACGCCCTGGCGTACAACAAGAACACTCACGTACCCTGGCTCCAACCCCACTGCCTTCAGAATACCCAAGAATACCCAGGACCCACCAGCATGCGTGCCCTGCTGTGCCCCAGGCATCCTTCAGCGATGTCTGAAGCCCGTACCAGTGCATACTTGTAGCAACCCCCCGCCACCATCACACATCCCGGTGTATTCCAACCATATCCAGACTTCAGTAATATCCACGTGGCCCTAACACACTCCAATAATAGCCAAGCATGCTCCCCAATTACCTACCCCCACAAATTCAGCAAAACATCCCTCTACGAATACTCCAGTATATTTCAGTAACACCCCCACACATCCCAGTATGCTCCAATAATAACTCCCCCTCACTCTGATCGCAGTATATTCCCATAACACACCCCCTGAACACATCCCAGCACACGCCAATGATACCTAATGTGCTCCTACTGTATTTTGGTACCACCCCCCACAAGCACCCCTGTATACTCCCATGACCCCCACGACTCCCACTGTAAAATCCATACATTTGCACCATGGTGGAGGTGTTCTGGATGGGCGTGTGTATGCACTCCCTGCCCCACCCTCCTCATCGTGCATCAGCGTGCAAACAACACATGTGCACACATGTACATACCCCAGCAACCATCCTTGCTCAGAGTTCATCACGGTCCAGTAAACACATCCACACCATATCTGCCATGTCTTCCTCTCCCTGATTTTATATTCAGCCCAGGGGCAGCCACCTTAGTAGCTGGGTGGAGCAGGGGTTGGCAGAGAAGGAGGATGGGGGTTGAAAGGGGTGAATGAGGGAAGGGGAGAGGGGAGGGGAAAGGAGGAATGAGGCCAAGAGGGCTCGAACAGTGAGTGGACAGGGTCGGTGGAAATTGGTTCAGAGGTCAGAGCTGCCTGCTCCCAACCATGCATTCTGTGATGTCCTCATCCCCACTTTTGTCCCTGCCACAAACCCTGAGGACCTCCTCCAAGCCCTCATGCCCTTGTCACTCCTGTACCCCTTCCAGCACTCCAGGCACCCCCAACAGCCAGCAGCCTTCTTTGCTCCCAGCATTCAAAGCCTTATCTCTCTCCTGTCTTTCACCTGCCCCCTGGAATCTCTCTTTTACCCCCACAATAGTCTCACACCCATAAATAAGCCTTCCCCAAATGTCACCCAATATAATCCATAAAACTGCCATGGTCCATGATATGCCAGGAAGGAGCACTTGCCATCGGCTAGGTAGTATTGGAAGCCCTTCACAGGTAAATATGAAATTGTCTTCTCACAACCAGCCTCTGTGGTAGGGATAAGTACTAGCTCTACCTTACAGTTGAGGAAACAGAGGCACAGAAAGGTTAAGTAACTTTCCTGAGGTCACACAGTAACATTCTTCAACAATACCAAGAAAATACCTGGGTTACTGCAGTAGAAATACCCTCCACTCCACAGCCCCCAAATGCCTTGAGCACATATATGTCCACTCCAAATTCACCATGAGCACGCCCCTCCAGCACCTGAAACTTACTCCAGCGTATGCCAATAACACAGCAGCAACCAGTAACACTGAACTTAATGCTGAGCACCACATGCTATTCCAAACACTTTATATTTACTTTTTCATTTAGTCCTCACAACGCCCCCCCCCCCCGCCAGGGGTTGACTGTTATTGTTCCCATTTTATAGATGAAGAAACTGAGACCCAGAGAAATAACTTGTCCAAGATCACATCAGCTAGAAAATGGTCAAAGCAAAGATCTGAATTCTCACAGGCAACACATACACACCATAGGTCAGACACCCCCAGATCAGAAGAGCATCCCCTGTCCCTCCTTCTCAAAGCCCCATCCTGTGCATGCTCTCTCTCCTCCCCTTGACTTTTTCACCCAATCCCCAGCTATAGGTGCTCCCCTGTCACTACATTCTCCTTGAACTTCCCAACTGCCCTCCTGCCCCACAGCTTCCTGAATCTCCATGCACCCCTTCTCCTCTCTGCACCTCACCCCCCACTGCGCTGTGCCCTTGTGAAGCTCCACATCGCCCTAACCCACCCCATCAGCCCTCGCACCACCCGCGACCATCCCTTTACCTACCACGTTGCCCTGATACCCCACATGCCTTTTCCCAGCGTGTCCTCCTCAGACTTTGGTGACCTGGCCACCCCTCCCATGCCACCTCTCCCCCTCTCTTTGCTCCATCCTTCCCACATCCTCTTGCAGCTCCAGCTCCGTATATAACCCCACGGGATCCCCCACAGCACCCCGGCTCCTTTCATACTCCCCAGTCGCCCCCCTTCTCATCGGTGGAAACTTCTTTCTACTTTTGCAGCCTCCATTCAGCTCATCACACACCCGCTGCCTCCTCTACGTGCAGCTGCAGTTCACATCCCTTCCCTGCAGCCTCTCTGTGCTGCCACACGGCCCAAATCCCCACCCCCAAGTCCTGTTTGCATTCCCCTCATTCCCTCCTCACCCCACTTCTCTGCACCCTCCGTGCTCCAGCATCCACCCTCCCCCTACTTCAGTTCCCCCCCACTCTCCCCTGTTCCATTCTCATCCCTCCACCTCCTACCCGGACCCCTCTAACCCCCTCCCCCAGTGTGAGCTGCCCCCGCAGCACCCCATTCATGATCCCTATTACTGACTACCTGCCCTGCAGGAGCTGGCACAATGCTCTCCCCCAGGCCATCCCTTGGCGACCCTGAGCAGCCTCTGGAGCTCAGCGGCCAGCTCTTGTTTGCTGGATCCCACACACAGGAGACTGCAGCGGCGTCCACTCCCCCCACCCCCACCCCCAAGGTCCCTCTCGCACATTGTACATGGTGGCCCTCGGGTACTCAGCCCCTCCCCCTGTACCCATGACCACGGGCCTCTCCATAGCCAGCCCAGAGGCCCCCACACAGGGAAGCCAGCCCCCCTCCCCATGCTGAGAAGTGGCACACACAAGCAGATGCGGCTCCCCATGCAGCTCGGCCCTGGCTCAGCACACGTGTCCTGCACACGGGCAGAGGGCAGAACCAGTGGCTCAAGTGCCCCCTACACGCACAGACCCCCCTGGGGGCAGGGAGAGGGGCACATGGGATAGAGACATACGAAGAACTGGTGAAGGGGGCCTGTGGGGGAGGGGCGGGCCAGGCACGGGAGGGTGGGTGTTGGGAAGCACAGCCGCAGTCCCTGGGACAGACCCACTACACACACACACACACACACACACACGCACACACACGCAGTCCCCAGACAGCTTCGATGTCGCTCCAAGTCACACACAGAGACAGACACTGTCAAACAGGGACACACAGATGGACACAGTTGGGGGGTGGGCTGGGAGCCCACCATCTCTCCGTCTCTCTGTCCCTTTCTCTCTCTCTCTCTCTCACACACACACACACACAGCTGCAGGCAGTCACACGCACATCGACACAGCCACACTGACACACGCACAGTCGCACAGTGACACGCAGCGGAAAAAGAAGAGAGGAGGGGAGGCCGGGGGCGGGATGCGTGTGAGATGGAGGGGGGTGACTGTGAATGGAGAGAGGGGTATGAATGGGGGGACTTGCCAACTCCATGAAGAGGTGTGGGGATGTGGGGTCCGAGGGACGGGGGCCTGGGATGGAGGCAGCTGAGGGGAAGCCACTGTGGCTCCCACCGGGAGGGCTCCGGAGAGTGGGGGCGCTGAGGGCGCAAGGCGGAAAAGCGAGTGCGTTCCAGACCCTTGAGGAGGGTCCGTTTGGGGGCCTGTGAGGAAGGTCTTGGGGGAAGAGCCGAGGAGGGCCTGGACGGGCCTTTGAGGGGGCGGAAAAAGATTCCGAGGGCTGAGGAGTGTGTATGGGGGGCCTGGGGGCGAGGGGCCCAAGGAGGGAGATGGCGAGGAGAAGGGCTGAGAAGGGGTTCTGAAAAGGGCTTAGGGCTGAGAGGTCAGGGGCAAGGAACGGATGGAGGGGGCGGTTTGGGGGAGGGGGAGGAGCCCTAAGGGTGGGGGATTAGCGTCGGGGGAGGGTCGTCACAGCGGGCCGGGGCCTCCTGGCCGGGCCGCAGAAAAAGGGGGCGGCGCGCTCCGTTACCTGTAGATGTACCAGACGCTGCGCCGCCGGGGCCCCAGGGCCGGCCAGCTGGAGGAGAGCGCGGGGGGCGGCTGCGGCAGGGAGCCGCCACCGGGGCCCCCGAGACCCCCGCCGCCGCCGCCGACCGCAGACAAAGCCATCGCCGCCGCGGCCCCGGCCCCGGCCCCGGTCCCGGTGCCGGCCGCCCCCGCCGCCGCCGCCGCCGCCGCGTCCCCGTCCCCGCTCGGCCGAACCCCCGTGTCCGGGCCCCCAGGCCCCGCCTCATGCTGACCCGCACCGGGAGGGGGGAGGGGGAGGGGGCGCGCACCCCCCCGCGGGAGGGAGGGCAGGGCCGGGGGCTCACATGCCGGGGGGCGTGGGGGCGCGGGGCGCGGGGTCGGGCCGCGGCGGTAGCGCGAGGACCGCGGACGGCGCCGGCTTCAGCACCGCGGACAGCTCCGGAGGCGGGCGGCGGGCGCGAGGCTTAACCCCTTGGCGTCCTGCGCCGGGTGGCGGAGGGGGCCGGGCAGGGGGGAGGGGGCCAGGAGGGGAACGCAGGGGCCCCCTTGGCGGGAGAAGGGGGAGGGGCGAGGCGCGGGGGGGAGGAGAAGGGGGAGGCACTTCCGGTCTGGGCCCCCCCTAACCCCCCTCCCCCCTCCAGAGCCCTCCCGCGCAGGTGCAGAGCGAGAGAGCGCGGGGAGAGGGACGCACAACATCACACAAGATGCCTCGCAACCGCGTGCAGGGACGCACGGACTGAGCCCCACTGCTGGGGCAGGGACACCACAGATGACATGGGCTCCAGGAGGGGACACACAGTCCACGACCACAGACCGACACACAACGTACCCCAACACAGTCTAGAATGACCGGGAAAGGAAGGCTAGGGCATTGAGACTGGGCCCTACGTCTGTGAGAGGCACCCCTCCCCACCCCCACCCCAAAGTAGCCCATAGAAGAAGGCGGAGCCAGAGGAGAGAGGGTGGCAGGCGCCAGGAGGGGTACACATGATAAGATCGCCCAGCTCCCGCAGGGCGCACACACAACGGGGGCCAGGCCACCCAGACAGGGAAGGGGGGCGTTCAGACACACTACACACAGAACTGCACAGATGAGTGGCAAGAGGAGTGGAGAAGGAGAGAGAGGAAACACATTGACAAGACAGAGCCAATCGAGGAGGAGGAAGCTGAGGGTGAGAGGGACCAACTCCATCTAGCTGGTAGAACAAGTGACATCCCCCCCCCCCAGACCAAGGCCAAGGAGAGACCCAGAGAGACGGTGCAGAGACAAGAAGCAGGGGCCGACAAGGAGACTTGGGGTAGGGGGGAACCTCAATACTCACCCAGTGCCCAGAGCCGGAGACGTGCCAGGCGAACACGCACAATGGTGAAGCGCCTCAGACACTCGGGGCGCAGGGTGGCACCCCAGCCCCACTCTCTCTCCCCGTGTTGTCATTTCTCTCTGCCCCCATCCCTGACCCATCCCCACTGGCCAGAACACAGACACATAGGTTTGGACACATTTAATGGAAGGATGCTACGAACAAGGGGACCCTTCCCTGGATTGGGGGAAGCGGCGGAGGAGGGTGTCATTTTTCAGACACCAAATTATGGCCCTCCCCCCCCCAGCCCTGCCCTTCTGGAAGTCCAAGCCCTGAAGTCCTCCCCTCCTCTGCCCTTCCCACCTCCCAACAGCCCAGGTCCTGAATTCCAGAACAATCAGACAGATGCAAAAAGCATGCACACACTTTTATGTGCTAATGCACACGCACAGTAACATGCACAGAGAGGGACTGATGTATGCAGAGACCCACCTGTCCATATGTGTGAGCAGACACACTGACATTTCCGGCAATGCTTGCCCACAGATTCAGAGAAGCACAGATGTGCAGAGCCAGCCTCACGATTAGCATAGCCACAAAGGCACCCGTATATACAGTGCAGGACAGACCTTCTGGCCCAGGGCACACGTACAGATACACATCTAGTGGCCTCCAGCCACACATGCACACAGATGCATGTCATGCACACCTACAGAGGCACACGTTCACACACCGGGAAACCTCAGCTCTGGTCGTGCACACGCACACGTTCATACACCCCCACAGGCACCCGTCCTTCCCATCCTGACCCCGTCCCCTCCCTGCCCCTCCCCTCTCACCTCCCTGGGCCAATCCCATCCATTAAGCTTCCGAAGCAAGTCAGCCAGCAGCCAGGGAGGGGAAAGGTGTCAGTGCACCCCTCTCCTCGCCCTCATCCCACCTGGCCCTGCCTGCGCCCCTCGCCATGCCGGTGCAAGGCATGGGATGCACACACTTCCGCTGCATGTGACTGCACAGAGATGGGGCACATGAAGGCGACAAGGGCCTCCAGCCAGCCACATACGAGCACCCCGGGCCCCCAGGCATCCCCACCCTGCCCTGACCACCTCGCTGGTTCTGGCTACTCCAGAGCCAGGCAGTCGCAGTGGCTGCCAAAGGTGGTTTGGGGTTGGGCTGTGTTGTCTGAAGCTAACTCTGGCTTCTCCCACCCCTGAATCAAATCTTAGAAGGAACAGATCAGAAAGGGGGCTTAGAGGGGGTGGAAATATTTAAAGGTGTGGAGTGTGATGGGAAGTTTTGGGGGGTACCCGAGGATGTAAGGACATTTACCTTGGGGCATCAAAGCTGTCGTAGGAGCCCACAGTATAATGCCGGAAGAGTCTCTTTGCCTTGTCACTGCGGCTTTCTGCAGGGGGACAAGGGACAACCTTGGACCCTCATTTTGGAAACCGAGAGCCCAACTCCCAGGGCTCCCAGTCCAAGCCATCTCATCTACCTCCCAACACCCCACCCCCATCAGGAAGGGGAAAGGGAAGGGCTTGAGACTCCTAGGGTACACTGAGGACGGTCGAGGGTTCCTCATTACCTTGCTTTCCCTCCTGAGAGCGGTTCGCCACCTCTTCCAGGCAGTCAGAGGGGAACCAGCCGATTCGACCTTTGACCTGGCCTTCCCAGAAGCCTCCTTCCCCGATGCTAAGTACTGGGTGGGGAATAGGGACATAGAAACATTTCTGCATTGCTGTGTTGCTCCCCAGCCCCCAACACACTCCACACCCAGCCTTCCCACACTTCCCAGCACCTGGCCCCAGGGCATCCTGTCAATGTCTGAGGAAAGGGTGAAGGGGTTGGGGGAGAACCAGATCGTGTCACTCTGGCATTCTTGCTCTCTGGATCCAAATGGGGACCTCAGGGGGCACTAGTCCTGTTCTGTTACATGGTCCCCACAGGTTAGTAGCAGGTCCACAACTGATCCTCATCTCCCCTGGTAACTGGTCACAGCTCGCTGGTGTCATTTCCCTAAACCTTTCTAGGCTCTGTGGCCTTAGATTACTGTTGAGGGGGACAAACTCTACCCCACCCTCCCACCACTGCCCCTGCTGCCTCTGGAAGTCTCCTTGCAACTTCATCTTTTGTCATGTGTCCCCACACCCCTCCCTCTGCCTCCCCTGGCTCCAAAAGGGAGGAGAGATCAGAATCGCTCTTCTTCCCACCACCCCTCCGGGAGGGGGCTTCCTCCCAGCCCCCGCTCTTCACCACTTTGCACACATTACCAACTGCCTGAGACATGTCTGGTGCTAGAGTACAGAGACAGATGACAAGAACAGCTAATGTTTATCCAGCTCTCATGTGGGTCAGAACCCTAGGAGGGGGCACTTGTGTTATCCCCATTTGCCTGAGAGGCAGACTGAGGCTCAGAGAGCCAAGATCATTTGCTCAAGGTGACAGGGATGGATTTGAACACAGCTCAGTCTGTTTCCAGGGCTAATGCTTTTCATCACCAATGTGTTGCTGCCTCTCCATCCCAGGGCTTCACTGCTGCTGCTGCTAATGACAACAGTGACAAACACACAGTCTTCCATTTCTCCAGCATTTTTCACGACTGTCCCCACTTAGCCCTTCATGTATTTTCCCTCCTCGCTCAATCCTTACACCTACCTGGGTAGGTAACAACTGGTTTCCCATTTTATAGACAAAGAAGCTGAAGCTAATGCAAATCCCCCTGTCAGAGATGGCTTAGGCCACACTAGGGGTTGAGTCAGAGCCTTCCCATGCTTTTCCCTACACAAACTGCCTCCCTCGAGGGGACACGAGGACATATGGGGGGAAGCTTGAGGTCACGGAAGAGAGCAGGAGATGGGGTGTAAAGGGGTCTGGGTTCTTGGCTGGCTCTGCCGTGCCTGGCTGGCTGGTCTTGTCATCAATCCTTCATTCACTGAACAAATACTTATTTAGTACCATCATGAATCAGGGACCAGTGTAGACGCTGTTGAATACAACCCATGTGGTTCCTCCCTTAATACAGTTTCCAGACCGACGGACACTAGCAGTTTAACTGTACAAGTGACTACACGATTGGGAATGGGAGTCAGCGCTCAAGGGAACGGAGTAGGGAGTTCGGAGAGGGGCCGGATGGGAGTCTACAAAGTAGATGGCAAAAGGGTACAGGAAGGTGCCCCCGAGGATGTGACAGAGAGGCTGAGACCTGAAGGATCCTAGGAGTTGAGGAGGCAAAGACAGTGAGGGAGAGTTTTCCAGGCAGAAGGAACAGTATGTTCCAAGAGTTTGGTGTAAAAAGGACTTGCAAGGAATGGAGACAAGGACGAGGTCCCTGGGACCTCGAGGAGGAAAGGAAGAGCGGCATGAGATGAGGTCGGCGAGATGGGCAAGGGCTTGGAGGATGGGTGGAGGTGCTGGGCTCTCTCTCTGGGTTGTGGTGAAGCTCAGGGACATTGTGGATGTGCACGCGCTTTTAATGAAAAGTCCCTTTTAATTAAAGAGGGGAATATAAAACCAGAGTGCAATCTGTCCTCTCCCTTCAGTACTGGCCTCGTGGTTCAGAAAGACACAGTGAAAGATACTGCCCATGGTTCTCCGCATGCCGGAGGTCCCTCATTCCGGCCTCACCTTCCCTTTCTTCTTACCCATGTCCCCCCACTTCCCAGGCATGCTGGTTCTGAAGGAGCTACACCTGCCCCCCCATGGTTAGCGCCTGCATTTGTTCATTCATTCATTCACTCAGCAAATGTGCATTGAAGGCTCCTGTGTGCTGGGTCATTAAACCGGGCCCTAGCAACCCAGAGACCAGTGACTTGTGACCTTGCCTGTAGGAACTCCGGCTATGGGGAGACAAACTACAAAACGGATACAGTTACACAACCTGCCCAATGTTCTGATCCCTGAATACCCTCCAAGGGCCCACTCAAGTCTACCTCCTGTGATAGGACCCTGCCTGCCCAGGCAGCAGCCCAAGTCTCTCTCCTCTAAGTGCCCATGGCAGGGGCTGCTTATGACAATGATGGCTGGCCCTTAGACAGCGCTTATTACGTGCAAAACACTGGTCTGAGTGCTTTACCTGACTGGACTCCTTTCATTCTCACAAGGGTCCCATTTTACAGATGAGGAAACTCAGGCCCACAGAAGTCACAAAGGACACCTGGCTAGGAAGTGGTGGAGCCAGGATTTGAACCCAGGCAGCCTGGCTCTCAACCTCTATACTGCTCAGCTCCCGGGCAGCCTGGAGCCTGGCAGAGAATGGCACTTCCACCTTGTATTAACTAGCACGGCTGCAGCACGCTGCCCCATCTCCAAAGCACCCTTCTACCCAAGAACACATGTCAACAGCCCTGTGATGTCCACAAGCCGGCATCTTTTCCAGAGGAAGAGAGGAGAGAGGAACCAAAGAGAGACAAACCCCTGATAACGGCAGCCACTGGGACTTCGCCACGGGCCAAGCGCCTCACCCCTGCCATCTCAGCAGAGCCCTGAGAAGTAGGCGCCTGCCCATCTCTCAGGAGAGGACGCCTGGCAGAGGCAGGACCAAGTCAAGGCTGCTTGGCCTCACACTGCTACCAGGGAGCAGGAAAGACTGTGGCCTTGGACTGGGGACCTTGGGCAAGTCATTTCACTGTGAGGCTCTATCGCAGCGTACAGTGGGGCTCATGACACCCTCCCAAAGGGCCACAGGGAGTCTATGAGACCACGCAGTGAAAGGCTCCAGCCCTGCCTAGAGTGGTGTCAGTGTCAAATGCTCATTTCTCCTCTTTTGCCTCGACACTGCCTCCCTCCTGACTTCTCTCAGTGACGCTTTAGGCTCCTGCAAAGCAGAAGGAGCCCCTCGGGGTCCTCTGAGGACTCCAGGTGCACTGGACATTCCAGGTGCTTGAGGATTGTTTGCTGTTCCTGTCCCCTCCCCAGTGGCCCCCAGCCCAGCCTGGGCCCTGCCCTGGGTACCTTTGATCTTCTCGCCCTTGCTCAGGGAGATCTCCCCCTCGGCTTGGGCCTGGTATGACTTCACAGCCATGAAGGAGCGTCCGGGTACTGCTGAGTAGAGCTTCCTCCGCCTTCCTCGGCTGCCCAGGGAACCCCCGGGGCCCCCTGAGCCCCCCGTGCCCCCAGCCGGCCCTTCCCGGGGCGTCCCGCTGGAGCTGCATACACAGAGGGTGTGAGAGGCAGGGGAGAGTGGAGGGAGGGGGCACCTCTGGGAGAACAGGGGTCCTTGGGTGGGGGAGGAGCATCAGGGTGGGGGAGGGGTTGAATGGTTTCCCAGCTCTGGTGTTCTGGGGGGGGGGGAGAGGGCATTTGGGGGGCCCGTCTGGCTGCCCACTGCTGCCCCCCACTCCCCTCCTGCCTCCTGGCTTCCACCGTGCCCCTCCCACGGTCCCGCACGCAGGCCTGATTCAGCTTCCTGAAGCTGAGCTGGGACTGTGTCATCCCCTCCGCTCACGAGCCTTCCGCGACTCCCAGCGTCCTCCTGGGTCAAGTCCAACTCCTCTGCCCGCTACTCCCGGCCGCTCCCCCCTTCCTCAGGGCGTGCCTGGCCGGCCTCCGCCTCCCTCCTCGGCCTCCCCTAGCCGGGCTGGCCTCCTTACTCCACAGTGCCCTGTGCCCGTCCTCCCTCTAGTCCCTGCCCACCCCGCCACCCTCTTCCTGCTGGGCTTCCTCCACCTCACCCTGCCATTCTGTCTATCCTCAGGGGCCGGAACCCACATTTCTTTTGGGTACCCTCTGCCCCAGAGCCCTGCCATGGAACAGACACTCAGCTAAAACTTGGTGCATGGCGGGTGGAGTCAGGAGAGTAGCTCACAGTGTCCTTACTTCCCCCAAGGGTGAGACTCGGGACTTGGTGGCTGGGGACCTACAGCAGGTAGGCAGCTGGGCTGGCCCTGGGGGAAGTTGCAGCTTCAAGGAGGGGGTCCAGTGGGGCTGGGGACTGGGGGACCAGGGCTGAGTCCTCCCCTACCTGGGCCGTCCTCGGGGCTGCCTCTTGGCCTCCTCGGGGTGCCTCCCTCGGGATGGGGAGCGGGCCCGGGCGCCCCGGGGGCTGCTGGCACTTCGGAGGGTCCCACTGCTGAGCTTGGTAGTGGGGCCTGAGGGCTGCGACTGGCCCTGGGGCCCTGAGGTAGGGCCAGGGGCCCCAGAGGATGAGGCCCCCGGGGCGGAGAACACCATCCAGTCGGGCAGTGCCATGCTGGTGTCGCTGTTGGCCCGCAGCAGTGCCGGGGGCACCGTCAGCCCTGCGCCTGGGGGTCCCCGTCGCCGGGCCGCGTACTTGGGGGACTCCTGGAAGGGCACTGAGAGGGTACAGTGGCGGGGGCGGGGCAGATGGGGAGGGAGACAGAGGCAGGCAGGGGCCATGCAGGCAAGAGGTGGTGGGGACAGGCACGAGGACAGCTGTGAGAAAGGGCAGGCCTGAAATCTCGCCCCACCCACTGCCCAGACGTTTCTCTCCAGGGTTCTCCATCCTATCCTGGCCCCCAAGGCAGGTCCCCCCACTGCCCAGTCCCATCATGAGCCCCCTGTTGCCCTGGGCTCCCGCTCAGCCCCAGCTCCCTCTCACTCACCCACGTCCTGTTCTCGGTGGTTTCGGATCAGCTCCCCCAGCTCAAAATTCCCGGCAATCACTGCCACCTGGAGTGGGGGTACAGGCAGGTGAGGTGGTAGAACACCGTGGTGAGGGACCCCCGCAAGCCTGCCCTCCCTCCTCTCCCAGACCGAGACCTCCCTCCTGGCACTCCCAACTGTCCCAACTGTCCCAACTGTCCCAACTGTCCTGCCTTCCTTCTCCTTCCTTGTCACCCCTCATCAGCCAGTGTGGCCTCAGCACCCCCCTCAGCCCCAGACCTGGAAGGGGGTCTGTCCGTTGTTGTTCTTCACGTCCTTGTTGGCCCCTCGATAGAGGAGGATCCTAGCACAGGTTTCCTGAGGGCGACGGCCACAAGTAGCAGGGGACAAAGAGAAAGAAAAAAACAATTAAGGTCACCATGAGCAAATACAGGCACTGTGCTAAGGACTTCAGGAATAAATAATCCGACCTAAACCTGCTTCGCTCAGGACAGCAGCCGGGTGTGGCTCCTAAGAAATTTTAACTGTGTCCGGTCCAAAAGGAGAGGTGCTGTGTATGTGAAATACACACCGGATTTCAAGGAGGTAATATGAAAAACAAAGAAGTTAAATATCTCTATTAATTTTTATGTTGATTCCATGTTGAAATGATAGTATTTTGGATATACTGAGTTCAGTAAAATTTATTACTAAAATGAATGTCCCCTGATTCTTTTTCCTTCTGGTTAACGTGGCCACTAGGACATTTAGGACATGTGGTCCGTGTTATGTCCCACTGAACAGCACTGATCTAAACCGGGTTTCCAACCTCTGCACTGCTGACATTCGGGGCCAGGTGACTTTTTTGCTGTTGGGGGTGGGGGTCCTACGGTTGTGGGACGTTGAGCAGCACCCCTGGCCTCTACCGCTAGAGGCTTCCCTCCCCAGTCGTGACAACCAAAAATGTCTCCAGACATTGCCAAATGTCCCCTGGGGGCAGAAGTCCCCCAGTTGAGAAGCACCGGTCTAAACCTTACGGAAGGCTGACTATGTCGCAGGCCAGGCACCTGCACTTCAGAGGCAGAGCTCACTGAACTGCACAACAATTCCATGAAATGGACATTATTGTCTCTATTTTACAGAGGAGGAAACTACGGCTTTCCAAGGAGTTCAAAGTCACGCAGCTGGTGACTATCAGCACTTGAATTTGAACCCAGGTCTGTCTGACTCCAAAGCCTTTTATCTTAATTGCATACTCTGCCAGGCCTGGAAGGAAGGGGGCACATGTCGTGGGGGTGGGGGGTGGTGCCAGGACGGGGGCAGCAGGGCAGGGATGCCATCTACATCCACATCAGCTCCTCCCAATGTCAATCCCAGGTGACTCCTCATCACTCTTTGGGCTAAACCCAACACCCTTGCCCTGGCCTAGGAGGGTTAGGGTTAGCTGAGCTAACCTGAGCTGCCGGCCCTGCCACCTCCACCCTGCCCTCGCCAACTTCATCTTCTACCACCTGCCCTTGCTCCCCATGCTCCAGCCACACTGGCCTCCTCCTTCTTCTGACAGTCACGCTTCTGCCCCAGGACATTTGCACCTGCTGCCCCTCTGCTTGGAACTGACCCCTAGATTTCCGTGCAGCTTGCTTCCTCACTTCATTCAGGTACTTGCTTCCAACGGCCCCTCTTCACAGAGGCCTTCTCTGATCACTCTATCTAAAATAACCGCCTCGTCCTGTTCCTTTATTTTTTTTTATATGTGACTCTCGTATATATGCCAAGCATTCCTCTAAGCCAATGTTAACTTATTTTCTTCATAACACCGTCTCCCTGAAATTCCATTTCCTGTTAATCATCTCTTCAGGGTCTCTTCCTCTCTATATCATAAGTCACACAGGGGCGAGATTTTGTGTGTGGCACCTGTCACCTGGAATAGTGCCAGGCCCACAGGAATTGTTCACTAGCGGGATGTCCTCTCCCCTTGGTCTTGGCCTGGCCCAACCCAACCTGGCCTCCAGCTCAACTGTCCTCCAGCTCCCTCCGATGCTAATTTAGCCAGCATTCCCCATGCACCTCCTTGATCTCACCCCTTCCACACGACGAACCCACCAAAGATGCTTCTATGGGCTCATCCTATAGGACAAGCGCAGAGAGGGCTAATCCCATTGCCCAAGGCCACACAGCCAGTTGGTGGAGCAGTTAGGATTCGAACCTGGCCTTGTGGTCCTATCACTCACCTGTCTCCTAGGAATGGATGACTCTCATTGCCAAAGTCACCCATCGGACAGCAGAGCCAGCCCCGTTAATGTTCTGGGTGTGTTTGTGAAAGTGTGTGCACCTGTGTATGCACATGCCGGCCCCCACCCAGACTGTTAACCACTGCCAGGTGTATGGCTGCACATTTTCACAGCCCAGCCCCCACCCTGGGGGGCACAGGGCCAGAGCACAGACCCTAAGCTCTCCAGCTCCTCATCCTACTCTTACGCCCTGAGGTGTCCACGTCTAAGTTCGTTTCTCCCCCAGCTGGGCGCCGAGAGAAACTGGTATTTACTGGAGTCTTAGTGCTTATCGCAGGGTATTGCCGCTATTTGTTTACACGTCTGCCTCTTTGCCAGACTGCGAACTACCCCCCCCACCTCCCCCGCCCCCAGCCCTCCCCAGGGCAGGCGCCCCGTCTGATTCATCTCACATCCCCAGTGCCTGGCACCAGGCACACGGTAGACACTCAAGGAATGTGCATGGAGAGGATGAGGATGGAGGATGTGGAGTTGAGTCAGTCAAAATTCATTTGTTCAAGTCATTCATTCATTCACTGGGTCATTCAATCTGTGGAAACAAGCAAACGCTGGGCACTGGGCACAGTCTTGGTGGAAGTCCAAGATGGCTGACCCATCATTCATTCATTCATTCATTTATTCAACAAAGATGCATGTAGGCCTGCTGTGTGCTGGGGATTTGGGCTAGAGCAACTCATCAGACTCAACCACCCCCTTCAGGAGCTCATAGCCCAGGCACAGACCCAACCTTCATGACCAGAGGCTAGATAGGCATGGGAGAAGCCAGGGAAGCAGAGAGTGAAAATCTGTCAGACCCAGCCCTGGCTCTCAGGAAGCTTAAAGCCTGGGAGGAAGACGAGGGGAGAAAAGTAGAAAATAAGCTCACATTTTTTGAGCATCTATTTGTTAAGCCCCATGCCAAAAGCAAGCAAAATGTTAACTCACTCAATCTTTTTGCATGATGATTATTAGTTATCAACCCATTTCACAGATGAGAAAGCGGAAGCTCAAGGAGGGGAAACCACTTGCTTGTCTGACCCACTAATTCTTTATCCTGAATTTTCCCTGTTCAGATGAACGGCACGGTGCCTGTCTCCTGACTGGCCCCTGCCTGACCCTGGCAATGATCATAGCAATTATTATCATGGCGGCTGCCTTCTAGGGATGAGCACTTCATACACATGATCACTCATCCCCTTCGATCAGCTGGCATTGTCATTCCCGTTTCAGGGAGGAGGACAGAGCCTCAGAGAGGGGGCGAAACTTGCTTGCACCCCTCCCCGCATCTGCATGCAGGGCTGGGGCTTCTTCCCTCTCCGCTGCGCATGGCCCCATGGGCCTTGGAGTCACAGGATCTAGCTGCGAGTCAGAGAGCAGGAGAGACAGGAGCAGGCAGGGAGGGAAGTGCAGGCACCATGTTGGTTCGGTTTGACAAACACTGAGTCCTCCCTGGGCGCCGAGCATACTGCTGGCTGCCACAAGGCAGCCGTGGCTACCTGCCAAATCCCCAGCACTGCGAGTTCTCATGAGGCAGAAGGGGCTGGGGCTGTTTTGGAAGGCATCCTGGAGGAAGGGGACTGACAGTCCAGTCCGTCATGCCAGGCTCTGTCCCCCTAAGTCCCCACGGCACTCTTCAGGGGCAGGAAGCATCCAGAAATGGGTGGGGAGACTGAGGCTGCCGGGCACCTGACTTGCCCGGGGTCACCTGGAGCTCAGGGTGGGGTAGTGGGCAAAGTTGCCAGGGGTCAGGAGGCCGAAAGCCACAGCCCTTGCCAATCAGAGCCACAGCAAGGCTCCAGCTGGTTACCCGAGGCCCCTGCCTGCTGTTTCCTGCTCACCTCTCCTGGGAGCCCCTGTAGCAGGGAGGTCCACCCGGCCCGAACTGCTAAAACTCCCAACCCCCTCTTGTTCCCTTCGGGGGGGGGTGCTGCTCTTTGGCCTTTTGTCTTCTGTTGTGTCCCCACGCAGCGCCTACGCTGTGGCTGAGAGGCGACATGGGAAAAGAAGGCCCCAGCCTCTCTCCCCTCTAGCTTTTGCATATGCTGTGCCCTCTGCCTGGAGCACCCTGTGTCCCAGCTCTTCTACTCAGCCAACTCCTGCTGAACACTGCAGGCACCGCCCCCAGGAACCCCCGCCCCCAGCCAGCCCACAGGAGCCAGGCCCAGATGTGGGCTCCCACAGGGACCCCGGTTCCGTGACTGCTGCAAGCGCTCTGGACTCTAATGATAAGGTGCGCCATCTGCCCCCACCACGCCACGAGCTCAACACTCTGTCCCCAGCACCCAGCTCTGGGCCTAACACGGAGCAGGCTTCGGTAAATATTTGTTGAATGAGTAAGTGAATGGATGGATGAGTGGATGAAAGAATGGAAACAGTGATGGAGCAGAGGGTGCCCAGGCTGGGAGGCTGCGGTCCAGAGGAGCGGCTGTGTTTGGCGCCGGGGAGGTGGCTGAGGGTGCGAGGGGCCTGGGGTGGGCACTGCCAGGGCAGACCTTGTTGTAGAGGGCGCAGATGTGCAGGGCCGTGTTCCCCGAGGCGTTCTGGGCTCCGGGCTCAGCCCCGTAGAAGAGCAGGTGTTCCAGGTGCTGAGAGTGACCCCGCTGGCAGGCCTGGGGAGGACAGGGAGTGATGGGGTTGGGTCAGACCCGGCCCGAATCCTCCCAGGCCATTCTTCCTAGGGGCCAAGTGCCATCTGTGATTGTCCTTAACCTTAAGTCCAGGAACCCCACATCCATCGCCCGTTCTCTTCTTGGCCCCTGTCCCTGCTCAGGGACCCAGGCTGTCAGCTTCCCAAGCCTGAATGTTTAGTCATTCCAGGGCCCAGGAGCCCAGGCCAGCCTCGTCTCAGGGATCAAGGTATGCAGTCCGCCAGCCCAGGCTCCTTAAGGGTCCCGGTGCCTACACCCCCATCTTTTCCACTGCAGACCATGCTATTTTCTCACCCCACCCTCTGTGGGGACCCCAGCACCTGGATCCCAGCCCAGCCCCTTGGATACTTAGGGCCCAGGAAGCCCCCACCCCAGCCCCTGGAGGCCTGACTCAGGAGCACCTGGTGGATCTCCTGCCAGCCGTTCTCGTCGGCGATGCCCAGCTGGGCTCTGTTGTACAGAAGCAGCTCACAGCACCGGGGGTCACCCCCCACCATAGCCGTGTGGAACAGAGGGGTCAGTCCCCGGCGGTCCTTGTAGTTGGGGGAGCCCCCAAGGTCCAGGAGGGCCTAGGAACGGACAGAGAGACCAGGAAGAAAAGGCAGATGACAGTCATGCATGAACCAGCTCATTCTGAAGGGCCAGAGGGTGGATAGCTGTGGGTGACCCACACTGGCCAATGCCAGTCTCATTTCTGCCATGATGCCCTTGTGCGACCTTGCGCCTGGCCCTTTCTGTCTCAGGCCCATTCTTATCCCCTGTGAACAATGGGGGGACTGGGTACATGCCTCCAGAGGACCCTCCCACTCTGACATCCTGCCCAACCTCTCCCCTGTGGGTGACCTTGGATGAGCCATCGAAGGATGTCAGTGCCTGACTATTTTACCTACTCAAGGGACAAATGAGAGAACAGAGTCTGGACACAGGAGGGCCCCTGGCCAAGTAGGAGGTGTTTTCAGGGCCAGGTTCCCAAAGATGGGGCATGGAAGGACGCCTGGAAGAGGGCAAGCTTGGGTTAAGGCAAGTGTTGGGCCAGCCTCATTGGGGCTGGCAGCTGCAGGGGCAGGAAGTGGTCCCACTTGAGGGACAACTCTGGGTGTGGAAGGCTGGTGGCATTGAGCATTAATAGGAAAAAGTGTTGGCGGCTGCACTGTCCAACAGAACATTATGCCACGGTAGGGAAGTCTGCAACCGCACCATCCTATATGGCAGCCACACGTGGGCTATGAACACTTGAACATGGCTAGTGTTTAACTAATGTAAACAGCCCCATGTGGCCAGTGTTCACCCCAGGGTACAAGGCAGGTCTCTGTGGCTTGTGTTTGACAGCATTAAGGGCTCTTCAAGAAAGTTTAGGGAAGACAAGTGAGGATCCATTCAGCCACAGCATCTGTGCACTGGGTGTTTATCAGTGGCCATCTCTGGGGACAGCCTATCCTGGCCTGTGTATGGAGAGGAATCATTACCCTGGCAGAGGCAGGAAAGGAGAAGAGTATTTTAAAATAAGACTGTGCAAGTTGACTCTGTATGTATTTTGTGGGTGTATGGGTTTGTCTATTTGGGAAAGTGCATTTGGGGCGCTGTAGGAGCAGGCTGTATTCGCATGGAAAAGGAGGGGGAATGGATTTGGGTGATGAGGTGCTAGGCTTGGGCAGAAGGAGGGGTTTTTTTCAGGGTGTGTCTGGAGGGGCTCTCTCTGGGGGTGCAGCAGGGAGCTCATTCTGTATTTTAAGGAATACGAGGAGGGTTCACACCTTGGGGAGACAGAGGCAGGGTTGTCATTGAGCTGGGTTAGAGGGAAGGGAGATGTTCTGGGGGTTTAGGGAGGAGGCTGTGCCCGGGTCTGCATGACAGTCGGTTGTAGCCAAGGTGGGCACACCTGGGGTGCTGAGGTGGGGGTCTCTAAATCAATCAGAGGAGTGTCAATAGTGATCGTACATTTGTCGATCTGTGGAAAGGGGCTTGCACTAGGGACATGAAGAAGGCTATTTTTTTTCTTTTTTTTTGAGATACGGTCTTTCTCTTCCTTGGGTTGGAGTGCAGTGGCCTGATCATAGCTCATTGCAACCTCAAACCCTGGGCTCAAGCGATACTCCTGCCTCAGTCTCCCAAGGAAATGGGACTATAGGTGTGCACCATCACAACTGGCTAATTTTTCTATTTTTTTGTAAGACAGGGTCTCGCTATGTTGCTCAGGCTGGTCTAAACTCCTGGCCTCAAGTGATCCTTCTGCCATGGTCTCCCAAAGTGCTAGGATTATAGGTATGAGCCATCATGCCTGGCCAAGAGGGGCTATTTTTAACAGAAATGAAATAACTGGGGTTTGAGAAAGCATAAAGGGAAAGGAGAGAGGGTCCAGCTGTGGGGGCAGGGTCCTGGCAGCCTCACCGTGAGAGCAAGGCAGTGCCGGGCACACGCGGCCTTGTGCAGCGCTGTCATGCCATCACGGGCCCGGAAGTCGATGTGGGCCCCGCCCAGGCACAGGGTTCGAATCACCTCTACAGAGCCTTCAGTCTGGGCCGCCAGTGTCAAGGGGGTCTCTGGAGGGCAGGAAAAGCTGGTCACATGCAGCCCCTTGGGCTCCACCCCAGCCCTTCCCATTTCCCAGATGCCACAGCTGTCAGCCCAACCTGTGGCCCCGAGGCCCCCATCAGGAGAGCGACATGCTGATGCTGACACTGATAAGGAAGGGATCTGGGTGTAGATGGCATTCCTGTCCCCCTGGCCCCCATCCTGGCCCCTGAGGTCCTCCATGATGGGTGCCCCCTCCCTACCTCCGGAATCCGAGTCATGGTAGTTGGGGTCCAGCCCCTTGTCTAGCAGCCTCGCCACCTTGTCGGATGTCCCGAGCTGCACGTACTCCAGGAACTTCTTCAACCCCGTCTGAGCCACGGACAAAGAGAGAGAAGACAGGACCATCAGGGAGCAGGGCAGAAAAGCCCGGGTCTCCAGCAGCAACGTTCAGTGGAAATACACACGGAGCCACAAGGGCCATTTAAACCTTTCTAGTAGTAACTTTAGAAAGAAAGGAAGGAGATTTGTCAATTGCATTGAAATTCATTTTAATGATAGATGTTCTTTAGGATAGATCCACAATGTTACTGTTTCAACAGGTGATCCATGTGAAAATCACTAATGAGGCATTTAACTTTTTTGGAGGGGTACTAAGTCTTCAAAATCCTTTGTGTATTTCACACTCACAGCAGACTCAGTTCTGACCTGCCACACTGCAAGCGCTCAGGAGGTGCATTTGGCTGGTGGCTCCCAAAGTGGACAGTGCAAGTCTGGGGTGACGAAACACATGGGGAGGAAAGGGTCGGAGGCATGGTGTGGTGGGGAGAAGGTGTGGATAAGGAGGGATCAGGAGGCTTTTCTGCCCAAGGGTCAAGAATCCTCCATCTCTGACCAGAGCAGTCCCCTGACTTCCTCCCAGCACCTAGGTGAGCGGGGGAGACACAGGGCAGATACGTTCGCAGGACTGGGGAGCAAGGTACCAGGAGGATAGATATGGCTGGAGAGGAGGGCGTGATCCTTGGATTTAGTAGAGATCTAGGTTATGAGATTGGGGGAACTACATTGCAGTGTGTCTATGAAATAGTCCCTGGATGTCAGAGTCCAAGGCCAAGGTGGGGAGTACAGAGACCCCAGGTGGATTTGGGGGGCTTAGAGGAAGAGAAGGGGGAGTCCAAGGAGCCAGATGGAAATGGTGTGGGCCTGGGCAGGGGAGGAAGAGCAAAAGAAGGAAGTAAGAAGGGGTTGCAACAGGGACAATGGGGGTACTTGGCGCTGTCCCAAATTTGACACAGCATCCCAAGCTAAGTGGGGTGGAGGGACAGAGTGGGTAGGGAATGTGAGGGCTGTTAGGAAGAGGTGGGGAGAGAGAATGGTTGGGCAGGGGCTCCAGGTGGTGGTGGGCTATGGGGGAAAATGTCAGCAGGGTTCTCTCACCTTCGTGTGCAACTTGGCCAGCTGCTTCTCATCCAGGTTGGTCTGTTTGTAAACTCTGGTCTTGTATCGGAACTGAGGCCAGGGGCGGGGGAGGGGGAGAGACACAGAGACTTGAAATCAGGGTCCCGGGGAGGAAGCTTGGGCTGGGGGGAGGGTCTGAGCTCCTTCTAGCCCTCTGGGGACAGCTCAGGGTTGGAGTGGAAACAGGCCTGGAGCCTTGGCTGGGGGCAGAGAGAGCCAGGCCATCATGGTGTATGTGTACTGCAACCCCTACCTTGAAGGAGTAGGAATCTGGACCTCACATGGAATGTTCTAGAATGCCTACTGTAATTGGGAGTCCTTCCCCAACTGGCCAGGCAAGAAGCTTGGGTCGGGGGAGTGACTTGCCCAAGGCCACTCAGCTGGTCAGAGGCAGCACAGATGGAATGTGAACTCACGCCTGTGAGTCTTTCCCACGACTCAGGAGATCTGGAATAGCCCCCTGGGTTCTCCCTCATTAAGGTCTTGGGTGGGATAAAACCCGGGGGGCGGGGGGTGTCAGATGTGTGGCGGGGCATGCCTTCTCTTGCCAGTGAAAGGATTGGGAGAGCTTCCAGCCTCACCTCCAGGTAGGGCACCCCCTTCTCGAAGGACTGGGGGTACTCTCGCAGCAGCCTCTCCTCCTCCAGGAAGTTGGCGTCTCGGCCTGAGGTGGCCGGCTGGAACAGGCCATAGTTGAGCACATCCTGCAAGCTCTCACTCAGGGCACAGAGCACCTGCTGCTTGGCTGTCCAGATGGTGGCATCGGGGTTGAAGCGCAGGCATTTCTGGTGGGGGAAGGGATAGGCGGGGGCTAGGGTGGGTCAGGGCCAGGGAGGAGCCTGAGGGGGGATGGGAAGGGAACAGAAAGCTGGGGGTGGGGTGACTCTGGGGACAGGAGGGGGAGGTGGGGAAGCTTGTGGAAAGGGGGCCAAGGGGCTTCCTGGGCGGGCGCCCAGCACCAGAGGCCTCCTCATGCCTGTTGGAGTCCTGTCCCCCAACCGCCTCCCCCCACCGGCCAGTAAGCGGTCACTCACCGTCTGGTGCAGGTCCGGGATGCCAATCCTGAAGACCATCATGCTGAAGTGGGCGTCGTCCGGGACGGACATGGAGCGGCCCTGGAGGCCTCTAACCGAGGCCAGGCTACCAGGTGTCCCGCTGCCCCGGCTCCGGGTCCCCTGGGGGCCTTGCCCTGGCCCGTCTGGGGAGCTGTCGGACTCTGAGCCCCCCTCGGGACACTCGCTGACACTGTGGCGTTCCTCTTCCTCGCTTGTTGCGGGGCTGTGGGTCATTGTGGGGCCACGGGGCGACGGGGGACGGCAGCATCACAGGCGGCTGCAGGGGCCAAGGGCGGCTGTCAGACTAGGAGCCCAGGACCCCTCAGAGGTCACAAGCACTACTCAGTGGACAAGCGGTCAAGGGCAGCCTCCCCCCACTGCCAAGAGAGGCAGGAAGGAGGCTGGGCACAGCCTCAGACCTGCTGCCTCCTCGCCTCCTCGTTGGCAAGCACACGCCCCTGGACTGACACGCTTCCAGCACGTGTCTCCTTCCCTGCCCTTGGCCCTGCTTGCAGCCCCCCGCCCCCCCTTCGCCCCACTTTGCCGCTGACCCAGCGTGGCCGTGTCCCAGAAACCGCAGAATCACCGCGGGAGCTACTGGCCCACTTTGCCAGGCCACAGAAAAATGCAGCTAAAATTAGCTAAGGACAGACAGGTGGACCAACCGACAGGCATCCTGCCCTCCTGGCCCCAGCCTGGCCCTTCACCTGGGCTGGGTGGGGGACTGGGGCTGAGGTGTAGCAAGGGGAGATAGAGGCATGGTGAGCCAGGTAGCTGGAGCCCAGGCCTCGTGTGCCTGGGAGTGGTGGAGTTGGTGACTTTACCCAAGTGTGGCTGACAATGTGTGCAGAGAGCTGCTGGGGAAGTGGCCATGCCAGGGGAGCAAGGGGCACTGAGATAGGGGTGCCATGGACAGAGCATCTTACCCAGGGTGTCCCCAAGGGAACCACAACAGGTGGCCTATGGAGGTTGTAGAAGCATCTTGAGAGGGTGTGTGGGTGGTGGGGAGGCTGGCCTGGGGAGGTGACATTGCGGTGGCCTGGCCTGGTGTGGGGGTGGCTGTGGATGATGCTGCAGGGTGGGTGGGCTGGCATTGCCAGGTGCTGGGGGTTCCACTCTGAAGAGGACTATGGGGCTGGGAGGGAGGCTAAAAAGTGATATGAGGTCTGGGGACTGGGGTGTGGGTCATCTCTGGATCCCTGCTGTTCCCCGAGGTGGCCTTATGAGGGTGGGCCCCTTCCAAATGGGGTCCTCCTCCCTCCTGTTCTCCCCCATTCCCACCCCAGCACCGGAAACCAGAATGTCTGGTCTGGTCCCTCCCCCCCACACCAGGCCGGCTCCTGCACAGTTGCCATGGAGATGGGAAGCAGTGGAGGGTATTGCTGACTTTGGGGGAGTGGGGATGGGCTAGGGGGTTGGGGAAGAAAAGGCAAAATGTGTGTGTGGGGAGGACAGTTCCAAGAGCTGTGGGCGACCGAGCATCTAACCACGGGCCGGCGGCCCCTCCCCCAAGCATGGCCAGCGCTTCGAAGCCCCCTCCCCCTCCAGGTACCCAGCCGCGCTGCCCCACCTTGCCCTTGGAGACCCCGGCCTCCTTCTAACCCCTCTCCCTGCCCTAGCCCACATCCCACCTCCCGATCAGGGGCCCGCAGCCACTCCCCCTCGGCTGACCCTGGCTGACCCCCAGCACCAGCGGCGCAGGGATGGGGTGGCCGGAGGGATGAAAGAAAATCTGGCCGGGGCCCCCAGCGCGCACGGCTGCCCCAACCCCCGGACCAGCTCCGGCCCCTCCCCCTCAGGCCTCGAGGGAGGGAGCGGGCACACTCCGCCGGGGCGGCATGAATCAAACGCTCGGCGGCTAAGAATAGCTGGCACGCAGCTGGTACTGAGACGGGCTGAGGAATCGGCGGGGGGGGGGGTGGAGAAGGGGAGAGAGGGGGTGCCCTGGGAGGCTGCGAGGGGACAGGGGGCCGCTGGCGTGGCCGAGAGCCGGGCGGCGAGAATGAATGGAGGCGGAGGGAGGCGGGGAGAAAGCCGGAGCCGGGGCGGCGAAACCGGTGGGGGAAAGCCCGGGCCGGCAGGGGGGCGGGGGCGCCGGGAGCGGGACTGGGGGCGGGAGTCGAGGGGGCGCGCCGGCCGGCGGAGAAGGGACTGGAGACGGGTGGGGATGGTGGGAGCTTGGGCAAGGGGACGGAAGGGACTGGAAGAGCCTGGAAGGAGAAGCGGGAGCTAGAGGAGGTCGAAGGGGGCGGAGGAGGCCAAAGCCTAGACCCCCGCTGGAGGGGAGTGGGCAGCAGGGTGACCTGGGGGAGGGGCCCAGGTGCGCCAGGGTGGGCAAGGCGGGGGAGTGGCCGGGCAACGCCGGGAGGCGGGTACCGCGACCTAGCCCTTTGCCCTGGAGAGCCGGGAGGCGGGTTCGGGCTAGGGGCTCTGCCGGCGGGGGATGGGGGTCGCACCCTCCCATTAAGGTTGCGATCTGGGACGGGGCACCGGGGACTGGGGCATAACCCAATTTGGCGTCGCCTGGGGCAACGCTCCCCTCCTCACCCACACCCCCCACCACACACCCAGGCCCGGGGCCGGAGCCGGGCCAAGGACATCCGGGGCGCCCCCGTCCCCTCCCGCGGCCCCGACCCCGCAGCTCCCCCCAAACCGCGGTTCCCGGCCCCCTTACCTGCCTGGCGGGGCTGCTGAGTCCCGGTCGGCGGCGCCCGCGGCCCCTCCCCCCTCCCCCCACCCCCCACCCCCCCGGAGACGGGGGACCCTCAGGCCATGCCCCACCGCCCCGGAGGGCAAGCGGGCCCGGGGAGGGGGCGGGCGGGGGCCGGGGGGGAGGGCGGGAGGGCCGAGGACCTCACCCCCCCCACGGGCCGGGCCTGGCCATCCGCAGAGAGCCCCCCCTTCCGCCGCGGCCGCCGCGCCCCTCCTCGCCCGCCCCCGGCTCGGTCCGGCCGGCTCCGGGCGCCGCGTCTCCGCCTGCTCTTCCTCCTCCTCTTCCTCAGGCCGCCGCCGCCGCCACCACCGCCGCCGCCGCCGCCGCCGCCGCCGCCGCCGCCCGCTCCGCGCCTCCTCTGCCACCCTTCTCGCTCTCTGGCTCTCGCTGTCTCTCCCTCACCCTGTCTCTCTCTCCCTCCCTCTCTCCCTTCCTCCCCTCCCTCCGCCCTCTCCCCTCCCTCCGGGAGCCGGCAGAGGAGACATCGCCCCTCCCCGCGCCCCCAAACCTCGCCCATCCCCCCCACCGCCGGCTCCGCCCCCTACCCCTTCCCTCCCCCACCACTCTTCTCCACCTCCAGGCCCCCAAATCCTGACTCCACCCCTGCTTGCTCTCGTACCCCAGTGAAGGGGTCCGGCCCCTCCAGGGTTCCTCACACACACCCCAGGACTGCCCCTCCCAGAGAGTTCCCCACCCCCTCTAGACACAGTGGGGTGCAATAAGTGTTGCCAGACTCTGCACCCCCAAAGTGGATTGTGAGGGCTGTAGATTTCTGTCCTGTCCCCCCAAGCGCACACACACAAACACACCCCTTCCACCTAAGCACAGGGGCAGGGGACACATGGACACTCCTGGGACAGGCCCACCTTCTCCGGAGACACAGGTGCAGAGTCACCAGCTGGCACAGCACCTGCAGACATCCGCACACATACACACTCTCCAGGGCATGCACACCCGGACACAGTGCACCTGGGGGCACATGACCAAGTATATGTCACATCCCTGCGCCAGGACATACACACAACACAGTGCATGTATCTGCCTACCACAGACGATTGTGCAGGCAGGTATGCGTGCTCAGGTCTCACAACCCTGAAATGGAGACATCCCCCTGTAGGGAGATGTGTGCATGCCTTTCCACCACACTCACCGACCTCACTGTCCATCACACTGGTACGCACACACCTGCGTAGATGCACAACAGGGCGCCAGAGCATCCCTCCAAGGCGGTGATCGCTGGTATTCCTTGAGCACCTCCTGTGTGCCAGGCTCAGGGACACTCGCTGTTCCTGTTTTGCCACAGGGGGAAACTGAGGCATGGAGAGGCTAAGTAACTTGGCCAAGGTCAACCAGCTGTCAAGAGGTGGTGTCAAGGATTGGGGATGGATAGGCTGGCTTCAAAGTGTTCACTCGGCCGCTGTTGTGCACTATAGGCACACCCATAGTTGCATATCCTTGTTCAGACATGCTCAACCATCTCCTCAGAGCTCACACACACGTGTGTGCACACGCACATGTGGCCAGCTGTGTGCAGACAGCTCACTCATGCCTGCAACACATCCACAGAGATCGGGTGGATCCCATAGGGCAGCGGTCAGTCCAGGCTTCCACCTTCTCCCAGTTCCAGCAGCACCTAGAGGGCCTCCAGCCAAGCACAGGCACCTGCAGGGGGCAGTTCTAAGCAGTCTCTGGGTTTACCTCAGCCTCTGGGTCCAGCTGCAGGCTCTCCAGGGTATCCTGGTATGAGCTGGAGCAGGTGCTCACCCAGCCTGGGGTGGCCCCTATCTTGATACACACCCACCAGCCCAGGTGGTGAGCAGCTGGGCCTGGAGAGAGAACAGCTGCCCATGTCGGTGCCAGCAGTGACAGAGGCTGTGTACCCCTCTACAGGCCTTTCCCAACCTATGCATTATCCTTTGAGGTCTCTGTGCCCTGGAGCGGGACCCCCGGGCCTCTGATGGGCACCTGAGAGGCCTGAGCAGCCTGCCCAAGGTCACACTGCCCTCCAGGTACCAGGCTTTCTTAGAAAACAGAAGGCTGGATGTGTTGATTTCCAAGGCCCCTCCTGAGGCTCTGGGAAGCCGAGGGCAGATATCCTGCTCTTGCTTGGCGCCAGAAGCCTTGGCTAGCTGCCTCCATGCTGGTGACCTCCAGCAGGCTTCACTGTCCCCTCTCAGAGCCTTGGTTTCCTCCTTTGAAGAGCGAGCCCAGTAATCCCTGGCTGGTGAGCTCCATGCTTGTTGGCACAACCAGCCAGGCCTAGGCTGGAAAGGCCCTGCATGACTCATGGGCCTGGCATAGAGGGGCATGACATGGCCTCCTGCTTCCCTGGCCTCCGAGCCACTGTTCTACTCCCCTCACCACCTTCACCCTGGCTGCGCCTAAACACAGAGGTCAAGCCCCCGGGCCTTTGGCCAAGGCATTGCCTGCTACCTCCTTACTCATACGAGATTTATTGGGCACCTACTATGCGCTGGAGGGCCTGGTTCTAGCTCTGGGAACACAGCAGTGCAGAAGAATCCTGCCTCCATTGGCAGGGGACAGACATAAACAAACAAGATCATGCCCATCTTGATTATAGCAAAAAGATAAAATGAGGCATTTTGATAAAGTAACTTGTGAAACAGAAGCTTCTTTAGGAAAGGTGGTTGCGGAAGGCCTCTTGGAGCTGTGATCTCAATAATGAGGAGCTGGGGAAGAACTTTCTAGAAGGAGAAAAGGGCTAGTGCAAAGGCTCTGAGGGTGCAATGAGCTTAGCATTCAGGGAACAGCAAAGAGGCCTGGGGGAGAGGGGAGGGGGTGAGGTTGCAGAGCAGCAAGGGGTTCCTCCCTCCCAGCCCTGAGCCGTGCTGGCTGAGGGCAGGGTTTGGCTTCCCTCCTGCTTGTGATGGGAAGGTGGAGGAGCAGGGGAGTGGGGAGTGATGTGATCTGATTTATGGTTTGGAAGAATTGCTCTGGCTGCTGCGGCAAGCAGCGGGATTGGAGGGGCTCAGGAGAAAGGAAGGAGGGGGAGGGCAGGGAGCCGGCAACTGCAGTGGTCCAGGCTGGGATGAGGCAGCTCGCTGAATGCTCAGAGCTCTCTGTGCACCCAGCCGGGCACCTGTCTATTCCACCTCCTGGAGAAACCTTCCCTGACCGCTCTTCCCCACTCCCCACCCTCTGCCTGACTCCCTCACCCTGGAGGACTATCTGGCTGCTGGTCTGCAAGAAGCTGGAATGCCCAGTGTCACCCTGCCCAGGGCCCCACCTGCAGAAGGATTCTAGCAAAGAGGTGCCAATGAATCCAGGAGCCCCACCTTCCAGGGCTGTGCACACAGTACACACATGTTCTTCACATGTGTCCCCACAGACACATGCACACACTCACTTGCATCTCCGGGCTAGGGCTTGGAATGTGGGATGGGTGATCTGGGGGCAGGAGGCACCCTGCAGCCTGAGAGTGGTAGAAGAGTCACTCTTCCATCAGGGCGCGTGGGCGATGGTAGCCACAGGGTAATAACAACCTCAGCAAGACCCTGAGGTCTGCCTCCTCCTTAGGAATGGCCGGGGCAGGGGGCAGTGGAGAAGGGAACAGGGCTGAGCTCGAGCACCCCACCATTGCCCAGATGGTCCTGAGGAGGTTTCTGGGTCGAGGGGCATGCTGTCCCCGGGATCTGCTGGAGAGCCGGCTCCATTCTCTTCCTGACCATCCGAGCTTTGGGCCACGGCAGAAGGAACAAGCCTGGCGGAAGTGAGCTCTGGAAAGTGGAAAGAGGGGCGTGTGTGAGAAGACCCAAGGCGGGATCCAGGCTTTGGAACGTTGGAGGTTTCCGGCCACAAAGGCAGGGCCTCGGGGGAGCCAAGAGGGGCGGGGAGAGACACACACAGAGGAGCAGAGGAGACAAGAGTGGGGAGGAGAGGGACAGGAAGAGAGAAACTGAGAGAGCAGGGAACCAGGGGGCTAGTGATCTGCACACAGGGCAGGGGGTGCTGGCCAGTCCCCGGAGACCACCTCCCGCTCCAGAAATCAAGACATCTGCGACCTTATGCAGGCAGCCTGGCTTTTCGGGGCCTTGGTGATCCCCCAGCTCTTGGGCTTTGGCCATGGGGCTCGGGGAGCTGAGCGGGAGTGGGAGGGAGGCTGGGGAGGCGCCCAGGAGGAGGAGCGGGAGAGGGAGGCCCTGATGTTGAAGGTGAGCTGTGGAGTGGGAACTCAAAGGGCGAACCCGGAGTTTGGGAGGGGGTGTTTCAGGATTAGGGAAATGGGCAAGGGGGAACGATGGGGACAGGTTCAGAGGACCGGGGTGATGGGTTCAGAGAGAGGACTCAGGCGGCAAAGAGTGAGTTTAGAGTTGGAGGGGGGAGCGCGGGGCGTCTCGGGAGGCAGGCTGGGGCAGACCACCCCTCCCCGACCCCAGCATTTGCAGGAAGCCCTGGGGCTGCCGGCTGGGAGGGGGGATGAGAATCCAGAGAATCCTGTCGGGACCGAGGAAGGCAAAGGGACCTGGGAGACTGAGGAGGACCAGGAGGAGGAAGAGGAGGAGGAAGCAACGGCAACCCCCTCCTCCAGCCCCAGCCCCTCTCCCACCCCTGAGGACACTGTCACTTATATCCGTGAGTAACCAGAAGTCCCACCCTGACCCCAGACCTCCACAGTCACTTTCACAAAAATGAATCGTCAGTTCACTGCCGAGTGGCCTTTCAGTTGCCCAACGTCCAACCCCGAGCCCCCACAGCCCTAGGAGTCCCAGGTCTCGGGCCTCGCCTTCCAAGAGCCAGGGCCAGTGGACCCCACCTTCCGGGAGTCCCAGGTCCCCTCCCCCAACCCCGCCCTCAGGTGCCCTAGGTCCCGGTTCCCCCACGTCCTCGGGTCCCCCAGCTGCGCCCAGGCTCTCCCTCTAGCGCAAGCCCTGTCTGTCCTCAGTGGGCCGCCTGGCCGGCCTGGACGCAGGCCTGCACCAGCTGCACGTCCGTCTGCACGCGCTGGACACTCGAGTGGTCGAGCTGACCCGGGGGCTGCGGCAG
Source organism: Varecia variegata (assembly GCA_028533085.1). NCBI lineage: Eukaryota > Metazoa > Chordata > Mammalia > Primates > Lemuridae > Varecia > Varecia variegata. The sequence goes on along the minus strand of CM052449.1, from coordinate 20,592,585 downwards.
CTGCGGGAGGCGGCGGGCGACACCCGCGACGCTGTGCAAGTCCTGCAGGAGGCGCAGCGCCGCGCCGAGCGCGAGCACGGCCGCTTGGAGGGTGAGTCCGCGCCGCGCGGGGCGGGAAAAATGGGACGATCTGGGCCAGGTGGGGGACCGGTGAGAGGACCGGCCCCCGAGAGATCTGAGAAGAGGTGAGGACCCTGGGTGTCGGAGGCGGGAGCGGCCCTGGTAAGCTGGGTGTGTTGGCGCATGGGGAGGTGAGCTGGCGGGGAGGGTGAACGCGGGAGGCAGCGCGGGCGGTGGGCGAGCCACCCCTCTGGCTCACAGCCGCGCGGACCGAGCTCGGGCCGCGCCACGCCCCCTACAGTCCCGCCCCGACAGTCTGGCCCCGCCCCCGGCGGGCCTGATTCTCCGCCTCATTGCTCCCTGCGGTTCTGACCCCGCCTCCTCCCGGCCCGCCCCTCGGAGGCCCTGACTCCGCCTCCTCCCCGCCTCGCGACGTCCTGGCCCCTCCTTCTCCCCGCCCCCGAAAGCCATAAGCCCGCCTCCTTCTCGCCCCGCCCCGCCCGCAGGCTGCCTGAAGGGGCTGCGCCTTGGCCACAAGTGCTTCCTGCTCTCGCGCGACTTCGAGGCGCAGGCGGCGGCGCAGGCGCGGTGCGTGGCGCGGGGCGGGAGTCTGGCGCAGCCCGCAGACCGCCAACAGATGGAAGCGCTTACTCGCTACCTGCGCGGGGCGCTCGCTCCCTACAACTGGCCGGTTTGGCTGGGCGTGCACGACCGGCGTGCCGAGGGCCTCTACCTCTTCGAAAACGGCCAGCGCGTGTCCTTCTTTGCCTGGCACCGCGCGCCCCGCCCCGAGCCGGGCGCTCGGCCCAGCGCTGCGCCGCACCCGCTCAGCCCCGACCAGCCCAACGGCGGCGCGCTGGAGAACTGCGTGGCGCAGGCTTCTGATGACGGGTCCTGGTGGGATCACGACTGCGAGCGGCGCCTCTACTACGTCTGCGAGTACCCCTTCTAGCCGGGCCGGTTCCCTGGCTCTCCCACCACGCCCGGCCTTTGACTGCGCCGTGCACCCTCCACCCTCCGAGAACGCCCTTCCTTCCCTGTCCCCCGGCTGGGCGCTCCCGGGAGGGCTCCTGCGGGGCTGGGACCCCTCCGCGGCCTTTGCCTGAAGCGGCGGGCACGAGGCTAGGTCCGCCCGGTGCCAATAAAGCCTTGTGGAATCAGACTTGAGGGGCAGTGGAAGCACTTTTGGCCTTTAACTCGCCGCAGGGAAAGCTAGGAAGGGCCAGACCCTGGCCTTTGGGTGCCTGTCCTCTACTGCTTTTACAGGTATTTGAGCCCCAGAGTCAGAGTGATGGAGAACACATGTTCATATGTATACACGGTCATCTGCTCCTGCACACTAATGCCCGGAGTACACGTGCACACACTGCAGACACCTCCATCTTCATGGTGCCCCATCTCATGGCCTTTGAGACCCAGGGCCTGTCATTCATTGTTCCAGGCCTTGGCCTTGGTCCTGGTCAAAGAGATCTGGAAAACACAAAGGAACTAAAGGCTCTGACAAGTCCTGCAAGAAAGAGCCTGTATAATTTAGTATATCCCAAAGTTGTTTCCCTAGGTGGTACCGTTTCATGTAACATCAGGCCCTGGTCTGAGGTGAGAGACCCTCTACTCCTTTTCCTCTCCCTCACCCCCAGGGGCACATGTGGAGACACAAACTTAAGGACCCACCCAACGTTGAAGCTTATGCTCCATCCCAATACTCCCTCCTTTACTTCCTGCCTGTGAGACCCTGAGCCAGTCCCCTCCCCTCTCTGAGCCTGTTTCCTCATCTGGACATGGGCACAGTTACCCCCTACTTTGTGTGGCTCTTGGGATGTTCAGGTGAGGCCAGGTAAATGTGCATTTGGGAAATGGTTGAACGTGAGCCACACGCTACCTTCCTCCCTCACCATTTTCCATACTTTTATTCCCTCGAGGCAGTGAAGACACCCAGGAGTCGGCCAGTCTGGGCCTCAGCATTGCAGACAGCACTATTTGGGGGAGAGGGTCTTCTTTGGAAATCACCCCAGTGCCTCCCCTGGTGTTGGCATCATGGAGCCCAGGAATGGGGGATGTGACCCTATCTGTCCTTCCATCTTCACCCCTTCCTCTCCCTCCGCTGGGGCACCACCACCAAAGTGTCACCGTTGGATCCACCTGTGGGAGGAACTAGCCATCCTTGTTGTCTCCAGAAGAGATCACCCACCCTTATCCCTTTGGGAGTAATTTCTCAGCCCCCCAGCCTCATAGGAAGTACCGGGTTCAGAGGTGGGGGCAGTTGCGGCCTGCTGTCAGTAGGGCTTCAATCAGGGGACCGAAGACCTTGCTTAAAATTCTTTCCACTCTGAGCTTCAGTTTCTCCGGGGTGGGGTGGGCAGCAGGATATCTCATAGCCAACCAGAGAGTGGATTAGGCAGACACTGATGAGTACCTCCTATTTCCTGGAAGGGTATAGGCCTCTCACAGAGCTTCCCTTCTGGAAAGTATGTGGGTGAGGCAGCATGATGGTTACCTGCCTGGATTCTGCAGCCATATGATCCAGGTTCTAGTCCTACCTCAGCCACTTACCTACTGGGTAGGTAAGAGAAATAACTTTGCCGTTTCCCAGTGTCCCGTCTGTACAATGGACATAATAATACCTATTACCTAGAATAAAGCCAGACACAGAGGGGTCTTTGCCAAACCCAGATCTGTGCCTCACTCAGCAATTCAACTGCCCCTTCCCCTCTGCAGGCTCTCTCCGGATGTTGTGCCTTTGCACGTGCAAAGATCCCCGTCCTCCCTTCCCTTCTCTGTGGGGGTGATCACCCACTTCCAAGAATTGGCTAACACGTCACCCCAAACAGCTAGCCTTTCCCCCGACCCCGCAGGGTTAGGGCCCCCTTTGGTGTCTCAAAACTGCTGGCTCCTCTCCTGACCCAGCCCTGATCAGCCAGTCTGGGGGACACCCTGGGTGGGGCTCGGGGGGCAGGATTGCTTATGACCAACTCTGTGTCCTGGCACACCTGGCACGTGGGAGCCCTTTGAATGAAAATGCCTATATGGGATCAAGTTGGGGACCCTGAGATGCGTCGGATCTCTGCTGCTTTTTCTCCCTGGCCTCCCCGGGGCTGGGGTCAGGCACCTCCTCTGGTTTCCTGCAGGGTCTGGAGCTTTCTGCATCACTTTAAGTGCCACTGCCGGGTCAATGTATGCCTCCCTGACAGGGCCCAGGGCTACCATACCAAGCCCAGCGACAGAGTTGTGGGCATGCAAAGAGGTCCAAAGTGGGGAGTGGAGAGCGTCTACAAAGACTGTTTATGCACCAGAACAGCACGCCTGTACGCGGCATCCGGTGCTGATTCCTGACTGCAGTCTGCGTGTGGAAAAACCTACCCTCTCCTCTAGGAAGCCTGCTCAGGCCTCCTGTGGGCCAGAAATTGCCAATACTCTTCCCCTGGCTTTCCGCGCAGCGCCTGAGGTTTGCGAGGCCAGAGCGTGGACCCTAGGAGGCCTCAGCAGCTGACTGGAATCCATGTGTTAGGGGACCCCAGGAAACTAGTAGAGGAAGGGCAGGAGGCTTGCAATGAGCCAGCGCGGAGGAAGAACCAGCGGCCGCACGGACTTGCAGGACTACAAATCCCAGGAGGCCGAGAGGCAGGCCTCCCACCGCCTCCCCGAGCCAAGTCTTTCTGCAGTCATCGAGTGACTCACCAAGTCCTCTTGCAAGCCCCACCCCCTCCTCCCACGTGGGATTCGCCTACATTTCCCATAAGCCTGAAAGACCACGCCCCTCTCAATGAGGTCAGAGAGCGGCAGTGTCCAATCAGAGCTCAGACCCCTCCTCTCCACGCCTCGAGGTATTTTGGGAAATGTAGTCCGGTCGCATGCCCACGGGTCGGACAACCGAAGCCGCCTAGTCCTTAACATTCGTTTACACATCAACGTTCTCTTACACTGTAATCGGCGCTCAGATCTTACAGACAAGTTTTCAAAACACGTATGGATTCCTATGAATAGATCATAACCATTTTTTAAAAAGTGAAATAAAGTCATAAAATATTAGTACGTGTAGAACATGGTAAGAAATATTTTTCAACATTTAGGCATTTGAGTATGTACTGAATTGGAATATGAAATTTGATGTAAAATTTCTTCCTTTGCCTGGAAAAAGTTTGCTAAACACTGGTTCAAACCAACCTAGTTTCTTACAAAACAACAAAAAACAAAGCCAAAACTTTTTATTTGAAAATAATTTAAAACTTTTTGATAACCTGCACAAATATAAATACTGTAGTACGTACACATACTCTTTATCCAGATTTGTCTATTGTTAGCAGTTTACCCCATTTTGGCTTTATCCATATATCCATCCATCCTAGCCCAATCACCAGGGACAAAACCCAAATCAGATTTGTTGACCCATTGCAATGAGGGAGACCACATTGCAGAGGAGGAGCTGTGATTGAGTTGTAGGATTTAGGGGAAGAGAGACATTTGAGTGAAACTTAAGTGAAATAGTGTTTTGATAGGTTCAGAACAAAGCAGGAATGTGTATAAGTGAGTCAACATCAGGTCTGAACTGCAAAGTGGACCCAGGATCTTGTTTCCTTGGAAACTACAATGTTAATATAAATGTGGCATGTTGTGCCCAGAAACTATTTAAAGCTCTGCACCAGGGCTGGAAATTGAGGTTTCTTATGTGTCAAAGTGGCTGAGATCTTCCAGGCAAGAAAGATTAGGCTGTTTCATTCTTATGGATATACCTTCAAACTGCCAAGTTTCCAACAGTCTATAATTTTAGATATGAGGGATTCTCAGTGAGTAAATGGCATTAGCCACTCACAAAGGAGGTTGTTAGGACGCATTACAGCTGCCTCACATCCCTGAGTGAAATGTTTCCTGGCAACTTTGCAGCTGGCTTTATCTGAGTCTGTAGTGGATGGCAGGGCAGATTTTTCAGTATTAGCTGGTTTTAGGTCCTCAATATACACACATATTTCCTGGGGCATGTAGGGGTTGTTTACACACACCATGGCCCTTTATCCCTACATTGCTCAGTTTGTATTTCCTAAGAATAGAGATATTCTCTAACATAACCACAGTAATCAACCTCAGTAAATGTAGCATTTATGCAATACTTTTATCTTCTGGTGGTATTCCAATTTTGCCAGGTGACCCAATGATGTCCTTTATAGCACTTCCCTCTCCAGTTCAGGATCCAATCTGGGGTCAGGCATTGCATTTAGTTGTCATGTCTCTTTAGCCTCTTTTAATCTGGAATATTTCCATATTTATGATATTGACATTTTGGAAGAACAATCCTCGCTCTTTTAAAAATAGAAGTTCCACAATTTGAGTTTGTCTAATGTTTCCTCGTGATGATTAGTTTCAGGTTATACATTCTCCACTACAATATATGAGGTGAGGTTTGTTCTGCTGTGAAGGTATCCCATTTGGATACAGTCAACGTCCAATTGTCCCTCATCTGTGATGTTAGTGTTGATCACCCAGCTGAGGTGATATCCAATTCCTCCACTGTATAATTCTCCTTTGTAATTAATAAGCAGTGTATAGGCACTTTAATATCAGGCAAATATCTGGCTCCTCATCAAAATTTCCCAGATTTAGCATTCATTGATGATTCTTCCCTTATCCCATATATACCATAATGGTTGCAAAATGATGATTTTCCAGCGCTGGTACCACCTCCACATTTGCCAGTCAATACTCAGCATTCTATTATAAGCAAAAGTCCACCTCTTTCCCCTCATTTGTCCATTTATTATGAAACAGACTCATGAATTCCTATTTTTTCTATGGTTATAGTTTATTACCCTTCTTTTTTTTTAAAGCACTTCCTTAACTTTATGGCATAACAAGATTTCCAGGCTAATCTGTACTTCATCTTTTGTTTGTCTCAACCCTGAAATCAGACATTTCCCCCAAGGAGCCCTGGGTCCTTTTAGTGGGGAGTGGTATTAGAGACCAAGATCTGGGTGCTAGGTGTGCTCAGTGCCCTTGAGCTATGTTTGCTTCTTGGTCTTTTTAGCAGACAGAACAACCTGTTTGCTTTACAGAGATGGGAGGACTGAGGCTGTGAGAGGGGTCTGTACACAGGGATGCTTTCAGCAAAACACTCTAAGCCAAATGGCTCAAATACTTATTGGTTAAAGCAATTCAGGATGGGGGAGGCAATCACATCCACAAGGCAGACACCCATCTGGGGAGTAGGGGGCCCCAAAACCTTCCCACTGAAACTGGACCTAAGAATACCTGTTACAGCAGGAAAGGAGGAAGCCAGATGTGCAAAAGGACTTTCTAAGGAATTCATGAGCACTCTGGGTCTGAGGAAATGATCAATGACCTTAATATTTTTTTTTTTAAGTAAAGGATGAGTTCAGAAGCAATTCAGAGAATTCAGTGGCACAAGTGCCAGCAAATAATAAAGTATTTGGAGATCTCCGTGTGGCCATACTTCCTCTTCTTACAAGGATACTGTTCAGATGAGATTAGGGCCCACCCTAATGGTCTCATTTAACCTCAATCACCTCTTTGGAGAACCTGTCTCCAAATACAGTCACATTCTGAGGTATTAGGGGTTAGGGCTTCAACACATGAATTTTGGGGGGACACAATTCAGTCATATCTTACTGTATGTCGTCTGCATCTTGCTTTTTAAAGGCAAACCTTACTAAGATTTGTTCGTGTTGGTGCCTGTAGCTATAGTTCATGCATTTTCACTGTGGTATGGTATGAAAATGATAAAAAATGCAGGGAGAAATTGATGAAATGGATTTGGGAAGAAAAGAAGATTAACAGAACCGAAAGCTATTTTAATGTTTGAAAAAGTTACTAAGATAGACTGACTTGGCAAAACCAATCAAGAAAAAAGGGAGAGGCTGGAAATAAAATACAAACTGTAAAATGGTGAATAATTATAGCCAGGGCAGAGATATAAAAAGTAATGAAATTATATTATGGCTAACTTTGTGCTAACATTTAAAAGCCTCGATGAAGTGGTTCAATTACTAGAAGAATATAAAATGCTAAAATGACACAAAATTAGAGAATTCGAATAAGCCAGTAAGTATTCAAGTATTTGAAGTTATATTTGAAGATTTCCCCTCTCCCCAAAAAAACCCCAGGCACAGATGGTTTTCTAGGCAAGTGATACCAAACATTCAAGGAATGTTTAATTCCTGTCTTATATGAATTATTCCAGAATATAGCTGGAAAATTATATAATAGCTGCTCCAGGCTAATGCAATGTTGATTCCCAAACCAGGTAAGAACAAGAAATGAAACTTATAGGTTTATTTCGTTTGTGAATGAAGATGCAAAAGTCCTAAATCAAATAATTACCTATTAAATCCAACGTATCATAATTCATCACAAACAAGTAGGATTTAGTCCCCTAATGCAAAGATGGTTCAAAAAAATTTTTTAAAAATCATTCGGTGTAAATCACCATATCAATAGATCAAGGTAGAAAATATAATGATTTTAATTGATCTGAAAAATAGTTTGATAAGGCTGTATATCTATTTATGATTAAAAATTAAAACAGCAAACTAGGGAAAAAAGAGAACTTTCTTAACTTCATAAAACTTCCAGCAAAAAACATGGAAATTTTGGATGCCTTTTCTTTTACGTTAAGAACAGACTAGGCTATTGCTTTACCTAGGACTCTATGTAAGTTCTGAGTAATGCTTTATTGAAACAGAAAAAGAAGTAAGAGGTATAAAGCCTAGAAGGGAATTGAGAAAGCTGCTATTATTTGAACATGATATAATTGTGTACCCAGTAAAACCAATAAATCAACGGACAAACTATTATAACAAATAATAAGACATATCAACAAGGTCTTCAGTTACAAGATTAACCTATAGAAATCATTATACAAATGACAAATAAGCATAAAATATTAAAAATACCATACACAATCCCACCGAAAGGCAGAAATCCTTTAGAAATTAGCAAAGAAGAATACACAAGATTCTATCAAGAAAACTTAATCTCTAATAAAGAAACTTGAGGATGATCTGATTAAAAACAAAGACATTCTCTGCTCATGGTGGGGATGGTTATTAAATATTATACAGATGTCAATACCTCACAAATAATTTGTAGATTTAATACCATTGCAAGCAGATTTCCACTTGTTTTTATTTTAACAACTTGAGATTCACATAAAATAAAATTCACACATTTAGAATGTACAATTTAATGGTTCTTCGTGTATTCACAGTTGATTTTAGAACATTTTCACCACCTCAAAAAGAAACCCTGCACCCTTTAGCTCTCATCCCTCTACCTCCCCAGTTTCCCCCACTCTGCCCCAACCCTAAGAAATCACTAATCTACTTTTTGTCTCTACAGATTTGCCTATTAGGAACATTTCATATGAATGGAATCATACACTCTGTGGTCTTTTGTGATTGGCTTCTTTCACTTTACCTAATGTTTTCAAGGTTCATCCATGCTGTAGCATTTGTTACTACTTCATTCCTTTTTGTGGCCAGATAACATTCCATTGTACGGATAGACCAGATTTTGTTTATCCATCCATCTGTTGATGAAAATTTGAGTTGCTTTCACCTTTTGGCTATTATGAATAATGTTGCTATGAACAAGTGTACAAGTTTTTGTGTAGACATATGTATTCCTTTCTTTTTGGTATGTACCTAGGAACAGAATTGCTGGATCATATGGTAACTCTATATTTAAGTTTTTGAGGAACTGCCAGAATGTTTTCCAAAGTGGCTGCACTATTTTACATTTCCACCAGCAATGTATGAAAGTTCCAACTTCTCCATATCCTTGCCAACACTTGTTATTAGCTGAAGTTTTATTCTAGTCATCCTATTGTGTGTGAAGTGGTATCCCATTGTAGTTTTTCTTTGCATTTCCATAGTGACTAATGGTGTTAATATTGTCGTGTGTTTTTTGGCCATTTGTATATCTTCTTTGGAACATGTCTGTTCAGATCATTTGCCCATTTTAAAATTGGGTTATTTGTCTTTTTATTACTGAGTTGTAAGCGTTCTTTATATAATCTATTTTTTTTGAATTTCTGTTTTAGGGGTTACGACATACATTTTAATTTATGAGAATCAGTTTCAGACTTATACTAGCTTAATTTCAGTGAGATATAGAATGATTATTCCTATGTAGCTCTATTTTCTTTCCTCTCTTATTGTGGTATTATTGCTATACACATTAATATCATAAACCCAACAATACACTGTTATAATTATTACTTTACCATCTGTCATGATTTCCTTAACCCAATAACAGCAAAAAATATATTTGCAATAAGATATATTGCAAACATATCACATTTATATATATTATAGGCCCCCAAATAAATTATATACATATTATTTTATACAATTGCTTTTAAAATCTGTTATGAGAAGAAAGGAGATAAACATGCCTTTTAGCTGTCTTTTGCAGTTACAAAATTACCTTTACCAGTAGTCTCTGTTTTGCGTAAATGTGGATTTGCATTTCTGCTTTCATGTGAATCTGCATTTCTTGCTTTCAGCCTAAAGAACTTCCTTTAGTTTGTTTTTGTTTTTTTTCCCAGAGTTTCCCTCTGTTGTCCTGGATAGAGTGTAGTGGTGTCATCATAGCTCATTGCAACTTCAAACTCCTGGGCTCAAGTAATCCTCCTGCCTCAGCCTCCAGGGTAGCTGGGACTACAGGTGTGCACCACTGTGCCTGGATAATTTTTTTTTATTTTTGGTAGCGATGGGGTCTGGCTCTTGCTCAGACTGGTCTCGAACTCCTAACCTTGAGCGATCCTCCTGCCTCAGTCTCCCAAAGTGCTAGGATTACAGGCATGAGCCACCATGCTCAGCAATTCCTTTAGTATTTCTTGTAAGGTGAGTCAGCTAACAACAAATTCTCTGTTTTTGTCTATCTGATAATGTATTTAATTCACCTTCTCTTTTGAAAGATAGTTTTGCTGGATATAGGATTCATGGTTGACAGTTTTATTTTTTGAGCACTTTGAAAATGTTATTCCCCCTGCCTTCTAGTCTCCATTGTTTCTGTTGGGAAGTCAGCTGTTAATCTAATATATATATATATATATATATATATATACATACATACACACACACACACACACACTCTCACACATCCCATATACATATACACACATATATATATTAATACTCCATTCTTAGTTCACAGGATGTACAAAAACACGCAGTGAGGCATAGATAGAGACAGGGTCTCTAAGTGTATATTCAGGGAGGTAAAAAAAGAAAAAGGTTTTTAAAGGAAAAAATGAGGAGGATTACATAATGGCCTTGAAATCATTATCCTTGGCTACCAAGATCAATAATAAGAGTGATGCAGTCTGAAGTTGGACAAATAGTTATTGGGCAGATGTCCTTGTAGAAGTACTTTTTGTATATGGTTGCAATAGCCTTTGTGCAAGGTTGTGGTTTTCGTAGAGTCTTTTATGATCATTTTTGTTATCAGGTACACAAGCCTGAGGACTCTTTCTTCATAGCTCTATTTGTCAGGGTTTTTGCAGCTCTATTTATCAGGTTTTTTAAAAATATTAGTGACTCTATTTTGAATGTGACAACTTTTACAATAAACAGTGCTACGAATAACACCTTTGGCGATAACGCTTTTCTTTCCCCCTCATGTTTAGGTTTATTTCTTTGGTCTGGATTCCCACAGGTTGTCCCCAAAAAAGAAAAGATCTTGCCAAGTGAAGTGGCTCATACCTGTAACCCTAACACTTGGGAGGTTGGGGTGGGAGGATCACTTGAACCCAGGAGTTGGAGACCAGCCTGGGCAATACCAAGACCCTATCTATACCAAAAAAAAAAAAAAAAAAAAAAAATTGGTCACATGTGGTGGCGCATGCCTGTAATTTCAGCTACTGCAGAGGCTGAGGCAGGAGGATCACTTGAGCCCAAGAGTTGAAGCCTGCAGTGGAGGCTGCAGTGAGCTGTGATGATGCCACTGCACTCCAGCCCAGGCAACAAAGCAAGACCCTGTCTCAAAAAAAATAAATAAATAAAAATAAAAAAGGAAGAAGAAAGGAAAGACCTTGTCTTTGTCACCCAGAAGGATGTAAGAATCCTATAATAGAGCAGGAGAGATTCTGCCCCAGCCCTGTCCACCAGCTCCGGGGCTTCTTGCTAAATTTTTTTGCTGGTTGTTGATTTATTGGATTGGATTTTGATTTTTTGTGTGTGTGATAGAAAGTCTTTCTGGAATGATTGGCTCTTTACTCTGTTTCCTCTTTTGTGAACTGTCTCTTCATGTCTTTTGCCTACTTGCCTCCTGGAATCCAACTCTTTGTTCCCTTTTTGGTGTGATTTACATGATAAGATTATTGACACTATTTTTGTCACAGGGGATATGAGGTTTTTTCCAAGTCTATTTCTCGACTTATAATTTTAGTGTGAGCTGTGTTTTATACACAGAGCTTTTGAGTTTAAGGTTGTCAAATCTGTATTCTTAATAAGAGAAAAAAATTCGCTTAAGCATTTTTAAAATTAACACTAATTTGAATACAGCACAATTCACCCTTTTTCCGTGCAGTTCTGAGGTTTTGACAAATGGATACATCGTGTGACCACTGCCCGGCCAGGACACAGAGCAGTTCCATCGCCCCAAATTCCCTCAAGCCCTATTACAGTTCAAGTGCTTAAAATATAGGAAAGCTAAAAGAATGGACATGGTGAACAAGCAGTTTTTATCTCCTGGTTGTTCTATGTTTTTTTAATGTTGACCCCAATTTTTTTTCTTTCTTTCTTTGTGAATAAAACTAGCAATGCCAAATGGGTGAAAAAATGCTAACCAAACTGCAATTGGTACTCAAAAAGTTCCCTTCCATCCTCTTTCTTCCCTCAGATAATGAGAATTGTTAACAGTTTTACATCTTCCTTTTGAGGATTTCACCTCTGCATTTCTTTTTCCACTCATTCATTTATGTACAAACCACACGGGGAATCAGGCTGTGCACAACCTCTACCTGTGCGTGTTCCTATACACACACCATTTCTAGATTCTCTCTGACCACATCCTCCTCACAGTCTCCTCCCCCAGGGCTCAGAGCATCTAGAAGTGCCACCCTCTCCCATAACTAGAGAATGTGAGTGACAACAGCAATGAACTGTCCCCTCTGTACAGATGAGTCCAACTGAGAGAGCCTGGTGCCCAGGATGCTGTGTGGAGATGAGCTCTCTCACCCACAGCCGGCCGGTGGCATCTGCCCCTGCCTTCCTAGGGGTGTTTCAGCATGAATTTACAGCACTGTTTTTTTTTTAAGAGACAGAGTCTCATTCTGTCACCCAGGCTGGAGTGCAGTGGCATCATCATAGCTCACTGCAACCTCAAACTCCTGGGCTCAAGCGATCCTCCCACCTCAGCCTCCCGAGTAGCTGTAACTACAGGCATGCACCATCACGCTTGGCTAATTTTTCTTATCTTTTTGTAGAGACGGGGTCTTGCTATGTTGCCCAGGCTGGTATCAAACTCCTGGCCTCAAATGATTCTCCCAACTCGGTCTCCCAAAGTGCTAGGATTATAGGTGTGAGTCACTGTGCCCAGCCAGCAGTTTTTAAATGCACATTTGACCTACCAACTCCACTTTTAGGGATTTATCCTTTGGTGATATTTTCTCAATGGGCCAATAATCATGATGACTCACAGATAGTGCTTCCTGTTTTCCAGATACTCTGCTAAGAATTTCACATGGATGATGTCATTTAAACCTCGTGACAACATGCCTAGGTGGGTGCTATTATTATCTCCGTGTTACAGAGGAGGAAAAGGAGCTCAGAGAGGTTAGGTGACTTACCCATGGTCACCCAGCTAGCAGGCAGCAGGGCTGGGACCCCGAGCACTAAGATAAACAGTCCAGCCCTGGGCTGTCTGATGGTAGCCACAGGCCACATGTGAGTAAGGTACTGAGTTTTAAAAAAGAAACAGCTTTGTTAAGATATAATTTACATACCATACAAATTGCCCATTTAAAATGTAAAATTCAATGGTTTTTGGTATATTACATTATTCATTTAAAAAAAATATGTTAATGTATATGTGACACAAAATTTCCATGAAACCATTTTAAAATGTATAATTCAGCGGCATTAATTACCTTCATAATGTTGTGTAACCATCCCCACTATCTATTTTTAAACTTTTTCATCTCCCCAAACAGAAACTCTGTACCCATTAAGCCCCTGTAGTCCCAGCTACTCGGGAAGCTGCTGCTGCAGAAGGATCTCGCTTGAGCCCAGGAATTCCAGGCTGCAGTGAGCTATGATGACGCCACTGCACTCCAGCCTGGGTGACAGAGCAATATGCGGTCTCTAAAAAATAAATAAAGAAGGAAGGAAGGAAGGGAGGGAGGGAGGGAGGGAGGGAGGAAAAGAAGGAAGGAAAGAAGGAAAGAAAGAGCAAGCAACTCTGTAACCATCAAGAAAAAAATCCACCTTCCTCCTTCCTCCCTCCCCTAATCCCTGCGACAAAGTGGGAGCCTCTTGGGCTTGGAGCTTCTCCTCAGAAAATATGGGGAACAGAGAAAGATCTGGAGTCAGACGGAGCTTGGGTCACTTCTGCCTCTTGCACTTGTGTAACCTCTGCAGGTCCCTTTCCTCCTGCCTCAGTCAGGTTCTGCACAAGGGCCACAGATGCCCACTCACCACCTTGAGCTCGGTCCTGTGCAGAACAGCTGTGGCCCCTCTCTCTCCCAGCCTTTGGGGCACTGTGATTCTGCCCCCCTTAAACAGAGAGTTAATGTTTAATTTTACTTACGCATTGGCCCTTGGTTGTGTTTGTTTTTCTGACTTCTGGTTTTGTTTCTTTGTTCATCTGTTTTTAAAGTTGGTCCTTGGTCTAGAACTCAGGGCTGTCCAGTAGAATTTTCTGGTGGGTGGAAATGTTCCATCTGTGCTGTCCAACATGGTGGCCACTGGCCATGTGGTCAGTGTCACCGAGGACCTGAAGTTTTCATTTTATTAATTTAATCTGAAACTCTAGGTGACCAAATGCGGTAACTCAGTGTACCCCTCATGCCCCTAAGGCTCTTTTTTTTTATCTACCTGGGAGGTAGATATCTCCCTCCATTCTGGACAATTGACAACGGAGAGATTGGGGCCAGATGAAAGGAATGTCAGTCACCTGCTCATGAAGCCTTGGGGAACCTGAGATAAATTCTGTTTGAGCCCAGCAGTGCGTGCTGTCCTCCCAGTCCTCCAAGTCTGTCCCGAGCCCTGCCTCGGCCTCCCAGAGTGCTGGGATTATAGGTGTGAGCTGCCAGTCCAGCCTCCTCCTGGGTCAAGGGTCCCACATCTTTTATTGCAGTGGTCACACTCACTCCTTTGCCTATTTTCCACAGATCTGCTGTCACATCACAGCAGCAGACCTGACTGCCTGAGACACAAACCATGTGGCCTCAAAAAACCCAAAATATTTACTCTCTGTCACTTTACAGAAAATGTTTGCCAACTCCTGATCTAGATGGCACAGAGGATGGTATTGCATAGAAATACAGGGACATGCATGATTCTGAGTCAAAAGTGATCCATAGGAGATGAGCCCCAACCCCCCAAGAAACCTTTAAATAGCTATGAGATGATTGGAAATATAAATATTGAGGGGACTTTTTGTGCTAAGGAATTATTGTTATTTTTTAGGTATGGTAATGAAATTACCTTTTTAAAAGGAGTCCTTTCTTTTGGAAATAGATATTGACATATTTACAGTTGGAACCATATGATACGGTGTTTGAAATTTCCTTCAAAATAGGCTGCTTGTAGGGAGTCGATGAAGAGACAGGTGAAACAAGATTGTTGAAGTCAAGTGATGCCGCAGGGAGGGCCATTATATTCTCTTTCCATAATACAGCTTTTTCAAAAAACAAAGAAAAGGACTTCAATGATGAAACAGTTGTGGGAATACTTTATTTTGCTTGCATTTTCTTTTGGGGGCATGCAATAAATGTATCTATACATTTATTGAGTAAATATAAAAATTTGAATAAATATAAAACTTCTAAGTGATAAGAAAGCATTGGGTTGTGTTTTATAAGCTGTGTCTTTTCTTCCCTTTTTTAAATTTTTATATTTTTTTATTTCAGCATATTACGGGGGTACAAATGTTTCGGTTACATATATTGCCTTTGCCCCACCCAAGTCAGAGCTTCAAGTGTGTCCATCCCCCAGAGGCACCGCACCCATTAGGTGTGAATATACCCATCCCCTCCTACCCCTCCCACCTGCCCGACACCCAGTGAATGTTACTACTATCTGTGGACTTCCTTTGTGACAGCTATAAACATGGTGTGTCTCAGAGTCAATGAAACGGAGCAGCAGACTCATTCGCCCGAGGAAACACAGTCATGTCCTACAGGACGATTAGGTCAGCAATGCACCACGTGTATGACGGTGGTCCCATAAGATTATGATGGAGCTGAAAGAGTCCCATTGCCTGGTGACATTGCAATTCGTTATTCGTGTGCTTGTGGAGATGCTGGTGTAAACAAACCTACTGTACTGTCAGCTATTTAAAAGCATGGCATATACAGGGCTGGGCGCGGTGGCTCACGCCTGTAATCCTAGCACTCTGGGAGGCTGAGGCGGGTGGATTGTTTGACCTCAGGAGTTCGAGGCCAGCCTGAGCAAGAATGGGACCCCTGTCTCTACTAAAAATACAAATAAAATTAGCTAGACAACTAAAAAATATATAGAAAAAATTAGCCGGGCATGGTGGTGCATGCCTGTAGTCCCAGCTACTCAGGAGGCTGAGGCAGGAGGATCGCTTGAGCCCAGGAGTTTGAGGTTGCTGTGAGCTAGGCTGACACCATGGCACTCTAGCCTGGGAAACAGAGTGAGACTCTGTCTCAAAAAAAAAAAAAAAAAAAAATTTATTACTGAAGAAAGAAAGAACGTTTAAGTCAATTTAGTGTAGCCTATAGTGTGATGCTTATAAAGTCCACAGTGGTGTACAGCAATGTCCCGGGCCTTCACGTTCACTCACCACTCACTCACTGACTCACCCAGCGCAACTTCCAGTCTTATAAGCTCCATTCATGGTAAGTGCCCTATACAAGTGTATCATCTTTTTATATTCTACGATATTATTTTAATTTTTTTTTTTTAAGCCATGCGGTCTTGTTATGTTGCCCAGTCTGGTCTAGAACTCCTGGGCTCAAGCAATCCTCCCACTGTAGCTTCCCAAGTAGCTAGGATTAAGGCATAAGCCACCACGCCCAGCCCTATATCGTATGTTTACTGTACCTTTTCTATGTTTAGATATGTTTAGACAGCCAACTGCTTGCCGTCGTGCTGCGATTGCCTGCGGTACTCAGTGCTGTGCAGGTTTGCAGCCTGGGCGTGCAGCAGGGTGTACCGTCTAGGTTTGTGTGAGTATGCTCCGTGATGTTCACACGATGACGAAATCACCTAACGACACATGGCTCAGACTGTATCCCCACTGTTAAGCAATGCATGACCGGAGTAACATCAATAATGAGAGCTGACTATGTTTGAGCACCTACTGTGTGCAGGCACCGTTTTAAGTGTTTTGCATATCTTAACTAATTTCACTGAACCAGGAAGGAAGGAAAATTGGAATAGCCTTGAAAAACAATCTCTCTGGAACCCCTTTCTCTTCAGTCCCCAAGCTCCGAGCCCCCACGGCCTATCAGGACCCACATCTGGTGACACTTCAAGGTCTCTGATAGTGATCTCTGCGGCCACCATGACTCTTGCTCAAGACTTTCCTGGACCCTTATCTGCTCCTAAACTCACAGGCCACCTTCCTGCCATTTGTCCCCCACCCCAACCTGGCTGGCAGCTACTGGGGACAGACAACGGAGACAGAGCCCCCTCGTCTGAACCTTGCCCTTGGACACAGCACATGGTGACAGGGGACTGGGATTTGCTGGGAGGCGTCTCAGGGAGGTCTGAGGGTGGACTTAGGAACAAGGAGAGTTGAGGTGTGGCCAGGGTATACAAAGGAGGTGGCCAAAGAGGCTCAAAGTTCTGGGCCACCTCCTTCAGATGAAGAACTTTCTCATACCATGTGCGTCAGTGGCAACAGGGCAGAGGCATTTGGCTGTCCTTGTCACTGGGGTATCCCCAGTGCTTAGGATGGTGACTGGTGTACAGTAGGAACTCAAGGAGTATTTTTAGACTAAATGGATGAATCCATCCTCCAGGTGACAAAGGAGAGATTATCCTCCTTAATCAATCACGTGTGAAGTATTTAGTGAGTGCCTACTGTGTACTAGGGGCAGATGGATGGGAATCAAATAGTCTAACAAACAAGTTCTAAGTGCTGCCCGTAGCAATCCTTGCGTAGGAGAGACGCTGCTGTAGGAGGGTCTGCTGTAGGCAAGGCAGTCAGGGGAAGCTCTGGGGAGAAAGCGAAATTTGCACTGAGATCTCGAGAATGAGTTTTAAAAGAAAAGAGCAGAGGGGGAAAGGGGTGTTCCAGGCAGAGGGAGCAGCACGTACAAAGGCCCCGGGGTGAGAGGGAACAAGGTGAGTCTCAGCGACAGAGACAAGGACAGAGGAGCTGGGATGTGGTGAGCAAAGGAGAATGAGGTGCCAGAGGAGTCTGGAGAGGCTGGCAGGGCCCCCCCAACCCCCACTCCATGAGCACCCCTCTCCAGCTGTGTCAAGGAGACGTGTGTTTATCCTATGAGCAACAAGGAGCCACAAAATAGTTTTCCAATTTGAACTTTTGAAGGATCATTCTGGCTGTGGGGTGGTGAAGAGCTTGCAGAGGACAAGTGTACAGCCAGGATAGCTGGGCGTGGTGGCACATGCCTGTAGTTTCAACTATTCAGGAGGCTGAGGCAGGAGGATCGCTTGAGCCCAGGAGTTCAAGGCTGCAGTGAGCTATGATTGCACCACTGCACTCCAGCCTGGGTGACAGAGCAAGACCCTGCCCTTAAAAAAATCTGGGATGCTGAATGCTTGGATGATGGGGCTGTGAGTGTGGGGGCAGGATGACGTGGACAGAGGACAGAGGCAAGGGATTTTTGGAGGCAAAATCAACAGGGCTTTGTGATGAATTGGATGTGGGGGTTGGGGAGGAGAAGAGAGGGGCGTTCAAGGATTCTATACAACTGTCTAGGGTGAGGCACTGAGGCTCAGAGAGGGAAAGCTCCTTGCCAAGATCACACAGTCATCCAGTGTCTCAGCTAGAATTGCAACCTGTGCCTGTCTGCTGTCTAAGCTCAAGCCTTTCTCCAACCCCAGACGTCTCCTCTGTCTACACTCGCCCTCGGCGATCATTCCCAGGCTCAAAGGCCATAAAGAGCATCTGAATTCTGATGACTCACACACATCCGTGTCCAGCAGGAAACTCTCTCCTGTAATCTGGCAGCCAATATCCAACTGCCATCGCAGTTGACGGCAACTCCGATTTCCTGCTGCTCCTAAGTCTTGCAGTTCCCTCCGTCCCCACTCTGCTCTCCCTCTCACCTCGCACACCCAGCCCAGCAGCAAATCTGGTCAGCTCCATCTTGAACCCGGAATCTGCTTTTCGTCCCCTCCTCTGACATCACCCAGGCCCCAGCCCCCATGACTGCCGCCTGGATTACTGCGACAGCTGCTTTCCTCACAACCACCTCTGTCTAGTCTCAGCCTTGAACCCACAGTGTCTGTTAAAGCTTAAGTCAGATATTGTCCCTTCTCTGCTCAAGGGTCTCCTGTGGCTCCCATCTCACTCAGAGTGAAAGCTGGGAGAGTTCTTACCGTGACCCACGAGGTCCTGAACAACCTGCCCCTCTTCCCTCTCCGCCCTCAACTCCCACCCCGATCCCCGATGCTCACTCACCTCCAGCCACACCGGCCTCCTCACTGTTTCCTGAACATTTTAGGCATGGTCCTACCTCAGGACCTTTGCACAAGCTGCTACTTCTGCCTGCAATGCTCTTCCTCCAGTATGCACACACCTCACTTCCTCACCTCCTCCAAATCTTTGCTCAAATGTCACATTTTTAATGAGGTCTTCCCTGATTACCCCATTTCATACTACAAGCAGCCCACTTCTGTCTCAACCCTCACATTCCCAATTCTCTTTACTTTGATTTTTTTTTTTTTTTTTTTTTGAGACAGAGTCTTGCTCTGTTACCCGGGCTAGAGTGAGTGCCGTGGCATCAGCCTAGCTCACAGCAACCTCACACTCCTGGGCTCAAGCAATCCTACTGCCTCAGCCTCCCGAGTAGCTGGGACTACA
>CM052449.1:20451151-20572831 GCA_028533085.1 Varecia variegata | reverse complement strand
GTCCCCAGGGAACCGTCTATCTCCATGCGCCTGTGGTTGTGAAAATGCAACCGCCATAGGTCCCAGGGGACCAAGCAACCCGGCACTAAGTGGTTGAAAACCCCTGGGGGCATGGGGGAGGGCCGGGGTGAGGGGAAGGAGGATGCAAAGATGGACTTCGTTATCGCTATTTGTTTGTTTTACGACCATTGACAGCCAAGCCCCGCGCCAGGGGGTCCAGCAGGAGGCAGATCCTGTTCAGAGCGGCCCCCACCCTCAAGCTCCGTCACAGCCATGAAAGCTGGGGGAGCGGAGTGGGGGGCGACAGGCAGGAGAGACTGACTTGGCTTGGGGGCTGGCGGTGAGGAAGACTTGTGGGACAGTGACGCAAAGGTCACTCAAGGCAGGGGCACAGCAAGTGCAAAGGCATGCGGGTTGTGGCATTTTGGACCGTCTTTGAGATATATGTGGCTGAGGGCCCACCAGAGGGGACACGGGAGATGAGTGTGATAAAAGAAAAAATAAAAAAGCTGGTCTCGCACCGCCTCCCATGCCAGGCTAAGGGGCTGGGATTCTTATTTGGGGGGCCGGGGAGCCAGGGAAGGGCTGTGAGACTGGGCAGGGTGGGCTCTGGGGGTAGGGGCCCCTCTGAGGACTGGAGGAGAGAGACAGAAGGCTGGGGCGGGGTCCCGGGCAGAGGACGCCCAGGCAGGGAGGAGGGAGCAAGCGGCAGGGAGGAGGGAGCAAGCGGCAAGGACTCCCCCAGGGTTCAGAATCGTGGTTTTAGCTGGAGCATTGGTGGTTCAGTGGTAGAATTCTCGCCTGCCAGAATCGTGGTTTTGCGGGAACCAGCATTTCTTTCCCCAGCGCAACCCTTGTGCGGGCAAATTTGTGGCCGAGAAAATAGTCCAACCCTGCCACTGTGTGGTTGCTCGGAGTTTTGCAAGCAAGGACTCCAGACTGTCTAAAACCAAAGTGTTTGTAATCCCCTAAAATTATATTAATCAGAGCTAAAATTGCAGTGCGACTAGGAATCTGCTCATAATTAGAACTTGTTAGGCTTTTCCTGGGAATCCCAGCAGGCATAATTACCCTATTCAAAAGCCACCTTTTCAGATATGGAGTTGAAATGAAATTGCTTCTTACTGGATGAGAAGGTAGATGAGGGTCAACTGAAGGCTGGTGTGTCCCCCCGGGCGTTCACCCGGGGCTGCTGGAGATGGTGGCAGGGAGTGGGGAGGGGGCAGTCAATGAGGGGGCTGCTAACAGACTGCCTAGCTGGGGCTCTGGGTATTTTTATAGGAATGACCATTGACAGTGGGTGTTGAAGGTTGAAGAGGAGTTTGAAGAGAAAAGACGAAGATGTATTAAGATAATATGATAATGAAGAAGAAGATGATGATAACTACAGACCCTCTAAAGCTTACAAAGTCCTTTCACGTCTTTGATCTCAGACTGCCCTTACTGTGGCCTTCTGGAGCCCATTGGATAAAGATTGTCACTTTTGTCTGATGGAGAAGAAAACTAGAGCTCAAAGAGAAGCAACGAGTCTGAAGTACACAGCAGTCTGTGTTGGTGCCAGGGGGTGAGTCGGCCCTGCTCTTTCTCCCCTCTGTGCTCTTGCGCCCAGAGTTGGTATGTCCTTCCCCCTCTAGGAACACTCCTCTCAGGCTCTTATTCATCCCACAAAACCCGGCTCAGTCTGGGCCCTTGTCACCCTCCTCCCTCAGACCCAGGAGCCTGCCCCACCCAACACGGAGCCCCCAGACATGGAACAGGCCTGGGCTGGTGCGGAGGGGCAGGATGTGCCGGTTCAGTTACATTTATTTGGCCCAGAGGCCAGCGTCATGGTGCGGGCAGAGGCAGGGCTCTCGGACTGGGGAGTCCTGTGTCTTCTCACTGCTGAGCCTGACAGAGGAAAAGAGATGGAGACAGAGACACAGAGACATGGGAGAGATAAGGAGGGAATAAGACGATAAAATGGGGGCCAGAGAGACCAGGGTTCAGCCCCGCACCGCCCCTCCTGCCACTCACCTTGTTGAAGAAGTAGATGGAGGCCAGGATGGTGAACACAGCCATGGCCAGGGTCACATTCTGGGGGAGGAAGTCAGTGGTCAGGACCCTTCCCTGCCCTGTCCCCGGCCCTGCCCCACGCCTCTACCCCCTGCCAGACCCCTCCTCACTTCCTGAAGGTTCATGGCCATGAGTCCCTGCTGCACACTGGCTTGACCTCTCTCTCCCTTTCCTGGGCCTCTGAGCCAGGGAGCGAGGAAGCCACTGGAATCCAAGAGGGGGTTGTCAGAGAGACCAGAATGGTGGCCATGGCAACAAGGGAAGGGCATTCTGGGTAGAGGGGACAGTGGGCAGGGGCTGTGGGAAGAGGGGATGCGGGTGCAGTATGTCACATACTATGTCTCAATTTGGCATCGGTACACGTGGAGAGTCCTTGGCTCAAATGCCACACTCACGAGTTTGATTTTTTTTCTGCAGATGGTGCTGGGGAGCCATGGGAGGCTTGTGAGCAGGGGAGGGACAGGATCAGCTCTGGGTGTAGTAATGTCTCCGTGTTCCAGGGTCTGGTCACCAGTTCGGGGGGTGGGAGTGGCAGTGACAGGGTAGAATCTGTGGTGGCAGCAGCAGCAGCACGCCCCGACCGTGCCAGCCCCCTGGCAGCCCTGACGTTCCCGGCCAGTTCCCCCACTACTTCTGTGGGTGCCTGCACTCCCTTCATCCACTGTGCCTTTAGAACTAACTTCCAGGGTTCTAGAAATACAGATGACAGAGAAACAAGTGCAGCTGACCTTGCTGTGTTTGTGAATTCACTTACCCACTAAACTGTATCTGCACGCTGCACATCAACACGCAGTCATTTGGGGACACGCACACCGCTGGGAACGATGTGAGTCGCCTGATGTGCCCAGGCCCAGCTGAGGTGGCACGGGGAAGGCCATGCTCTGCCTCTTGCCTCCGCTGTCACGCAGAGATGCCCAGAGGATGGAGACTGCGGGGTGCACTGCAGGACGAGCAGCTCTGGCTCTGGGGGCGGCTGGAGGGGTCAGAGTCCCAACTCTGACACCTGCTGGTGGGGCGGCCTCAAGTGAGTCACTTAAGACTTCTGAGTCTTTTGTCTTTGCTTGTGATATAAAGAAAATAGAATCTATCACAATGAGTCGTTTGGGGGCATTTAAGATTATAATCTACATTCGATACGTGTGTGTGTATCTACCCACCTACCTATATCCACATCTATCGCAAAAAGGGAGACGATATGGTCTTGTTATGCAGGTACCCATTCACTTATTCAAGGCGGATATGTTCTCATTATTGTGGTTATGTTGTTTAACCGAACACTGAATCAGCGTATATTGAACCATTACTTCTAGAGGAAATATATTTATATAATATTAATATATATATTTATTAGTGAAGCAATGGTCCATGTCACAAAGCAAAACAAAGGCAGTGGACTTGCTATATTTTTAAAAATCCGTAAGAGACATGACCAGATTTGATGGGATCCTGGACTGGGTTCTAGTTTGGACAAACCAGCTATAAAGGATATTTGGGGAGAAATTGGGGGACATTTGAATAGAGAGGGGGGTATCAGTATTATTGCCAAGGAAAGGAGGAGATCGTTAACTACCTGGAAAACACAGGTTACAAAATTGCAGGTTCAGTATGACCTTATTTGGTAAGAAGTACATATATGAAAAAGTGCATTAAAAAATCTGGAATGACGTTCTGCGTTAGTGTCCCAGCAGAAAGCAGCAAGCACAGCTCCGAAGGGTTTAACTGGAGACAGTTTAGTACAGGGACCATGGTCAGAGGCAGTGACAGGGTTAAGGTGGGAGCAGGGACCAGTGTGGGGTAGTGCAGCACCTGGGGGCTTAGCAACAGTGGGGGGCTGCTACCACCCTGCTGGGGGTTGAATTGAGTCCCCCAAAAGATAGGTTGAAGTCCTCACCCCTGGTACCTGTGAATGTGACCTTATTTGGAAATAGGATCTTTGCAGATGTAACCAAGTTAAGATGAGGTCCTAGCTGGAGTCCTAAAAAGAGTCGCAGAGACAGAAGCACAGGGAGGAGATGGCTGTGTGACGATGGAGACAGAGACTGCAGTGATGCACCCACGAGCCAGGAATCGACAAGGATTGCTGGCAACACCAGAAGCTGGGAGAGAGGCACGGAGCAGATCCGCCCCCGGACTCTCCAGAAGGAACCAGCAACGCTGCTTGACACCTTGAACTTGGACTTCCAGCCTCCAGAACTGCGAGAGAATAAATGTCTCTCATTTTAAGCCACCCAGCTAGTGGCAACTTGTTGCGGCAGCCCCAGGACACTAATACACACCTGCAGGCATCAAGGGGCAGGGGAAGCAGTGATGTCACCTCACCCCAAGAGAGAGGGGCCCTGAGGAACGGTGCCACAGTGGTCACCTGCCACCCTCCAATTTCCTGCCCTCCCCTCTGCTGACCCCCACCAGAGTCAGGAGGGCAGGGCCCACAGAGAAGGGCAGAGAGTGGACCCAGGGGAGCATGCAGGCAAATGTGGAAAGAACCAGAACATTTTCCCATATGTGCTTGTGGTGGGCTGAGTCATGGCCCCCCAAGGTGTCCACGTCCTAATCCCTGAAACCTGTAAAAGCGTGACCTTGGCAGGTGGGATTCGCTTAAGGTCTTGAGATGCACAGATGATCCTGGAGCACCCAGGTGGCCTAATGCCGTCACAAGGGTCCTTGCAGGAGGGACGCAGAAGGCAATGTGACAGCTGAAGCAAGGTGCCACGCTGCTGGCTCGGAAGACAGGACGGGGAAGACGGAAAGGGGAGACGAGGAAAGGGCCTCTCCCTTGGAGCCTTTGGAGGGAGTGGCCCTGACCGCACCTCGCTTCCCACCCAGTGAGACTGATTTTGCACTTCTGTCCCCCAGAACTGTAAGGGAATAAACGTGTGTCGTTTTAAGCCCCGGAGTGAGTGGTACCTTGTTACAGCAGTCACACAGCAGCCAAACCCGAGTGGACATTAAGGTGCTGGGATCTCTGGGGACAGAACATGGCTTCTAGTTCATTTTGATGCAGCATTTTCTCCCAACCTTTACTCAGCTCATGTGCCACTTTGTACGTTTAAAAAACATAACAGGCCAGGCACAGTGGCTCACGCCTGTAATCCTAGCATTCTGGGAGGCCGAGGGGGGAGGATCGCTCGAGGTCAGGAGTTTGAGACCAGCCTGAGCAAGAGCGAGACCCCGTCTCTACTAAAAATGGAAATAAATTAGCTGGACAACCAAAAATATATAGAAAAAATTAGCTGGGCATTGTGGTGCATGCCTGTAGTCCCAGCTACTTGGGAGGCTGAGGCAGGAGGATTGCTTAAGCCCAGGAGTTTGAGGTTGCTGTGAGCTAGGCTGATGCCACGGCACTGTAGCTCGGGTAACAGAGTGAGACTCTGTCTCAAAAAAAAAAAAAAAACCAAACAAAAACAAACAAAAAAAACCATTCTCTGAATCTCTCTCTCTCTCTGTCTCTGCTTAAAGTCGGGTGGAGGCCCTGGATTGGGCAGAGAGGAGCTGGAGGTGGAAGGCAGCCAGGAGAGGATGGGGGCTGCTGCACAGGGAGGGAGGGAGGCCGGCCGCCAGCCGGCTTGATTCTCATTCTGGTGTGGCGGGGTCAGCAGATCAGGGGACAATGAAAGACAGATTGTTTGTTTTGTTTTTTGAAATTTTATTTTTTATTTTTGACTGAGTGGGTCTGTGGAAGACAGCTTGTTATACTCACAGGTTCCCAAAGAGGAGGGGGCACAGCATGCCACAGGGGGCAGGGGGTGATGGGGAGTCTGCAGGGAGAGCCTTTCTTGTGGCTTCTGCAGGAAGAAATGGATGAGGCCAGTAAGCAGGCCTGGGATTGGCTAGTTGAACAATTTCAACACAGTCTGGGGCACAAGGCCTGTCCTGGTACCTTCCCCGGGGTATCAGGGCAGGTGGCTAGTGGCCCGGCTGGGTGAGGGCTCAGGTTGGTTGGTTTGCATAGGAAAGGTGGGCTCTTGGCCAGTCCTCTCCTGTCTCTGGGAATCTGTAACCCTGGGAGCGGTGGTCCTTCCATGGTAAGGGAGGCCTCAGATGTCAAAGCATCAAAGTAGAGAAAATAAAACACATGGCCAATACAGTCAGCCTCCATAACTTGGGGGGGTCAGGACTGTCATTGAGATGAGGACTTAAGGGGAAAGGGGCTGCCCGAGCTGTGTCGGCAATGTGGTGAGCCCTTGGGAGACTCAGAGGTGGCAGCTGGTCAGAACTCAGGAAGTGGGCGATGAGGAGGCGTCTTTATTTAGAGAATGTCATTGTGGAACCAGACTCCAAGATGACCCCAGTGATTCTCGCCGCCTGGTGTTCACACCCTGTGTAATTCTCTCTCTCATAGAATGGGGCCAACCTGTAACAACAATAAAATATGGTGGAAATGGTGCAGGGTGACTTATGAGGCTAAGGCATAAAAGACGTTGCTATTTCCTGGATCACTCTCTCTGGGGGAAGCCAGCTGCCATGTTGCAAGGATGCTCAAGCAGCTCCACAGAGAGGTCTGTGTGGTGAGGAACTGAGGCCTCCAGCCAACAGCCATGTCGGGAAGCCTGGAGGTGGCGACTGCAGCCCCAGCGAGCTTGACGGCAACCTTGTGAAACAGCCTGAGCCAGGGTCACCCAGCTAAGCCACTCTCGAATTCACAACCCACAAAACCTGTGAGAAATAATAAATGTTCACTGTTTTAACTCCCTAAGTTTTAGTGTAATTTGCTACATGGCAATCAATAACATGACTATCAGTAGTTACTCTTCACAAAACCCTATTCTAAGTGCTACATGTATTTGAGCTTGTCTAATCCTGAAAGTGACTCTGTGGTACAGATTGTGCTTGCTCCCATTTTGTGAAGGCACAGAGAGGTGCAGTAACTTGCCCAAAGTCACACAGCTTATAAAGGGTGAAGTTGGGATTTGAACCCAGTCTGTCCTATTCCAGAGTCTGAGTGTTCAACCACTGCCTTTGGCCAGCTGTGGGTGGTACCAGAAGAAGGTGAAATCTCCAAGAAGCCCAAGAGAGCCTCAGAAAACCCCAACATTTAAGGAGCAAGGAAAGGAGGAACAGATTCGGAGTGGGGGAAGGAGAAGGGAGAAGAGAACAGAGAATGTGAGTCTAGAATGTGGCGGCGGGGGTCTCTTTCCCTGAGTCTGCCCCTAGGTTAAAAGCACCTGGGTTCAAATCCCAGCTTTGCCATTCACTAGGTGTTTTCCCAAGCAAGTTATTTAACCCCCCATGCCTCAGTTTCCCCACCTGCACAATGGGGATGGTGATAACTGTATCAACACCTCCTGGGGTTGTGGTGAAGATTAAACGGGTTAATCCAAGGCTGGCAAAGGCCTTGAGGGAGTTGGATCCAGGAGGCCGTGGCCCCAGGGGAGGCATGCTGGGACCTGCTCTAATGGGGGAGCTGAGGCGGAGGTTAACGCGTAGGCGGGGCTGCGGCCCAGACAGAGGGCTGAGCTCAGCGTCTGGGCTGGTGGAAATGGCCGGGCCAGGGTTTTGGGGCCACCCTGCCGGACCTCTTCTCCTGTTGCTGTTGGTGCTGCTGCCACAGGCCCTGCTGGAAGGACCCCTGGTGTTTGTGGCTCTGGTGAGGCACCCCGCCCGGCCTTGCCCCTCTTGTCCCCAGGCCAGCCCTGACCCAGTCCTGTCCCCAGGTGTTCCGCCATGGCGACCGGGCCCCACTGGCCTCCTACCCCACGGACCCGCACAAGGAGGTGGTCTCCACTCTGTGGCCACGCGGCCTGGGCCAGCTGACGGGGGTGAGAAGCGGGGGTGAAGGTGAGGTGTGGGAGTGGCTGGGGAGGGGTCTGCTGAGGCTGCTGTGTCCCCAGGAGGGTGTCCGCCAGCAGCTGGAGCTGGGCCGCTTCCTGAGGAGCCGCTACGAGGACTTTCTGAGTCCCAAGTACCGGCGGGAGGAGGTACTGCCATGTCTACTTCTACCTGGCCCCTGACCTCCCACCTTTGACCTCCACTGACTCCAATGCTCCCTTTGGGCCTCCACTTCTAGCCTTTGACCTCCATCAACCTGACCTACACCCTACCTCTGCTCTCTGACCTCATCTCAACCAGAGTCACATCTTGACCTCTGACCTCTATCAACTCTGACTTTATTTTCTGGCCTCCACCTGTTTTCTGACTCCCATTGACTCCAACCAGACCTTAGACCTCTGACTCTCAAACTTGATTCTGTCTTTGATCCATGTTGACTCTACTTGTCCTCCTGACCTCCAGCCCTTGACCTCTATGCTCCATCAATTCTGACCTTCCTTACCTGTCTCCTCCTCTGTCTTCTAACATCCCCCAATTAGGATCAGTCCACCTGACCTCTGACTTCTGACTCGTGTGACGAACATAAACTAAACTATGACCCCAACTCCTCCAACCTGCCCTTCACATCTTGACCTCTAACCTCCAGCCTCCACTGATTCTGATCTTCCTTTCTGACACTCACTGACTCAACTGACCCCCTTAATTCAACGCATCCCCCTAACTTCTGACCTCCAATTTGAATGCTCTTGACATTGATCTCTGACCCTTGATCCCAGCTTCCAACATGGAAGGTCAGATGCTCAAACCCACCCTGCGTTTTGACTCCCAATGCCTGACCTTCCATCCCCCTTCATGACCTTTAACTTACCCCAGGCTGAATCTACAGCTTTTGATCTGTCACCATAGCCAAGCTGTGACCCCGACCACGGTCCCCGAGTGCCCTCTCCCCACCCTGCCCCAGGTGTACATTCGCAGCACAGACTTTGACCGGACGCTGGAGAGTGCTCAGGCCAACCTGGCCGGGCTGTTCCCTGAGGCCGCCCCGGGGGGCTCGGAGGCCCACTGGAGGCCCATCCCTGTGCACACAGTGCCCGTCACCGAGGACAAGGTCAGGGGGCTGGATGGGGTGTGGGAAGGGAGGGGGAGGGGTGAAGGGAGAGGGGTGAAGAGAGACAGAGACAGGGGACACAGACGGAGAGGGACAGAGTCACTGAGCTGGAAGGAGACAGAGGCAGCTCCAAGGCTCGGCTGTGTGCGCTTCTGGAAGCCTGCGCCTGCTCAGGGCAGCGAGGCCATCCCGGGGCCAGGCTGTCCAGACTGGGGTGAGCCACCGGCCCAGCCGCTCAGCTGGGTCCAGGAGAGACTGCACCAGAGGCAAGGCCCGAGAGCCCCAGCTCCCCTGTGTGCTGTGTGAGTCCAGGCACGCTGCTGTCCTCTCTGAGCCTCTGTTTCCCCCAGCTGCTGAGGTTCCCCATGCGCAGCTGTCCCCGGTACCACGAACTGCTTCGGGAGACCACCGAGGCCGCCGAGTACCAGGAGGCTCTGGAGGGCTGGACGGTAAGCTGGGCTGTGGACGTGGGGCGGGTGGGGCAGGGAGGACAGGTGAGGCTCACCCAGCCCGGTGCATCCAGGACTTCCTGACTCGCCTGGAGAACTTCACGGGGCTGTCGCTGGTTGGAGAGCCGCTCCGCAGGGCATGGAAAGTTCTAGACACGCTGATCTGCCAGGTGAGCCCTCACCCCCTCCCAGCCAAGGGGTTAAGGACACTTTGTTTCAAATCCCAGTTTTGCCACTTGCTAGCTATGTGCCCTCAGGCAAGTTTCTTAACCCTCCGTGCCTCAGTTTCCCCATCTGCACAATGGGGATGGCAACACCCATATCAGCACCTCCTGGGGATGCTGTGAAGATTCAAACAGGTTAATCCACATAATTGCTACAACAGCGCCTAGCACACTGGGTAGTGAGGGCCGCACGCGGGTTTGAGGCTATATGTACGTGGGCAATTTTTCCTCCAAAAGTCCCATAACTGGAAAACCCCAAACTTGGGCAGCGGGAGCTGACTTGAAGTCATGCGGTGCTTGCGACAGTCTTGCTTCCCCCGCTTCACGGGAGGGTTGCCCATCGCCCCGTGGGAATGTCACTGTGTGTGGAACGTGCTGGATAGTAGTGGCGCCATCGCACCTTGCTAAAATCCAAAACGTCTGAATTCTGAGACACCTCTGGCCCCAAGGGTTTCAGATAAAGCCTTCTGGACTGCGCAATGATGGTGGCTGCTATTAGGAATTATGACTGTTTTTCACGCCATGATTTCCCGACCAGACCCAGTCCATGAGGGAGGGGCTCAGACTGGGCGGGGGGTGGGAGAGGGGGTCGCACATTCCTGGCCCGTCTCTTTGTCCTCTTTCCATCTCTTCCAGCAAGCCCACGGCCTTCCCCTCCCATCCTGGGCCTCCCCAGATGTCCTGAGGACACTTGCCCAGATCTCCACTTTGGATATCGGGGCCCACGTGGGCCCACCTCGGGCGGCAGAGAAAGCCCAGCTGACAGGGGGTGAGGTGTGGAGCCCGGAGGCCGGGAGGCCGGGGCACCTTCCCCTCAGGGGTTCCAAGCTCTCTTCTCCTGCCCTCTCAGGGATCCTGCTGGATGCTATCCTCTCCAATTTCTCCCGGGTCCAGCGCCTGGGGCTGCCCCTCAAGATGGTCATGTACTCAGCTGTGAGTGCTCGGGAAGGGAGGCAGTGCCATCTGGGCACAGGGATGAGGGCGATGGCAATTTGGGTGAGGAACAGCCTGTGGTCCCAGTGGAACCTCAGCCCACTGCCTTGGGTAACCCATATCTCCAAACCCTACTCTTGGACCATATCACTAGAGGTATAGATTCAGGAAGGAAGGAGGTGATGGTGTTCTGGGAAAAAGAATTTAGCTCCTCTGGAAGGACAGGCTGTTTAATCGAGCTGTCCAACCTTATTTTGCCTCTATTTGACCAATCAAATGGATGGTCTGTAACTGGTGGCACTGCCTTCAGGAAGAGAGGGAAGAGAGGGAGGGAGGAGCAGGTTGGCAGGGTTAGTTCTAAGGAACCTGGGGGACATCCGGGAGGCAGCCGGGTGCACAAGTCTCAAGCTCAGGAGAGAGACCTCAGGAGAGGAGCCCTGTCTCAGCCCTTGGAACCGCCCGCAGCATGACAGCACCCTGCTGGCCCTCCAGGGGGCCCTGGGCCTCTACGATGGGCATGCTCCGCCATATGCTGCCTGTCTTGGCTTTGAGTTCCGGAGGCGCCTCGGGGATCTGGACGAAGATGGAGGGTGAGGATGGGGTGGCACCCAGGGGAGTGGGTGGGACAGAACTCTCAAGAGGGGTGACGTGCCCGGTAGAGGGCACAGGAAGGCACTGGCCTGCAGGGGGAATTGGGTAGGATGGTGTTAGGAGATTGACAGGTGGGAATCAGGAGCCTGTTTCTCCAGGTTTTAAGGTCAGTGGCAGGGGAGGTGCCACTGTCTGCTCTCTCCCTCCAGGAATGTCACCATCTCCCTCTTCTACCGCAATGACTCGGCCCGCCAGCCCCTGTCTCTCAGGCTCCCTGGGTGCTCAGACCCCTGCCCACTCAGCCGCTTCCACCAGCTGACCACCCCAGTCCGGCCTCCAGCTCACGGGGTCACCTGCCATGGGTCCTATGAGGCTGCCACCCCCCCAGGTGACAGTCCTCTGTGCTGGCGTGGGAGTGGGGGGGGGGCTGAGTCCTGGAACTCACAACCTGCATGTTCTCCCCACAGCCCCCGTGGTGCCCCTGCTGGCCGGAGCCGTGGCCGCGCTGGCAGCCCTCTGCCTGGGGCTGGGCCTGCTGGCCTGGAGACCAAGCTGCCTGCGGGCCTGGGGGGGTCCTGTGTGAGCCGGAAACTGGGGAACACCCTCCCCATAGCTGACATTGGATCCCAACACGTGTGCACACTCTCTGCTCTGGCTTCTGTGACTCACTGTGCGTGTAGGGAACAAGGGCTGGGTGGGTTCCCTGGCCTGGAAGCCACAGTTGTGTGCGTGTGCAAGTCTGTGTGAAGGTGACACATGTGGGTGCGTGTCCACCCACATGGTATGTGTTATGGACATGTGTGTTGATGTTTCTGCACTCATGTGTATGTCTGTATATACATGTCTACGTGTGGCACACTCTCCTGCATAAATGCATGACAAAACCTAGTCCTGGTGAGCCTCACTGTGGGCCACGCGCTCACAGGAGTCAGGCCCTCACCAGCTTTCAGTGCACGGATGCCCTCGGGGCCGGGGCCGGGCCGGTCTGGCAGACGGAGGCTCGCAGAAGATGCAGGACACACGGCCAGCCAGCTGGCACTGATCCCAAGACTGACTCTGGGCAAGTGATGGGACCTCATTTGGCAGAGCCAAGATTCAAACCCAGCAGCTCCATGACCCGCGAAATTAACCTCCCAGGGACAAGCAGAGAGCAGGGGCGCTGAGGACACTCTCTCTGGGCTGCCCATCGTAGCACCTGCTGAAACTATGAATTGGAGGGGGTGGGGACCACCTGTGGCTATTTAAACTTAAGACACTGAAGGTGAGGAGTGTTACTGGGTGCCTAGTGGTAGGACAGCAGGCCCTGCGGAGCTCTGTGGGGGACAAGCCCGCACCTGTACCACTGCTGCTTTACCCCTTGGTCCCCCCACCATAGGCTGGCAGACGGGGGTGGGGCAGCTGCCTCCTCCGCTGCGGCTGGGACACAAGCACCAGTGGCTTGTCCGCACCATCACCTGACCAGACCTCCCTCGGGTAGCCTGGGGTGCTCAGTGACAGCCACTCGCCACCCATTAGATGGGGTAGCTACAGGGAAGCTCAAAGGGCTGGTGGGGGGGGGCAACAGAGCCACTCCCAGCAACCAGGCCCCCCAAACCCTCCCTTGGGCCTGACAAACACCCCAGCATACCAGGAGAAAGAAAGGTGCTGGGTCTGGGGCCACTGGCCTCAAAAGTGGTCCTGTCCTCACAGTTGAAGCTGGGACAATCCCTCTTCCACAATGGGACCACCAGCATAGTTCCCCTCCCTGGCATTGTGGAAAAGCCTGCCCTGGGGCCTGAAGGCAGCCTCTCTGGACCAGCCCTGGGGAGCCCCCCACCTGCCCACTACACTGCCATCCCTAGAGATGCCAGCCGCCATGGCCCGGGCAAGGCTGACATCCCCCTCAGCTTGCTGGCCCGGGCTTCTTGCTTGTAGGTTCATGAAGACCCAAAGTGCTAGCTGGGGCTACCTGTCACTGTGACCTGCTCTCACCTGGGCTGCCAAGAGTGCAGCCATCCTCAGCGGACTGCTGGGACGGCCCATGCAGAGCCGGGACCTGAAGGTGGGCAGGGGCCTGCACACACCTCTCCTGCCCTGTTCTGTCCTTGGGGACCCCAGGATCCAGCTCAACACCCACAGTCCACACAGGGTGATGCTTTCTGCCATTTAATGGGTGCCATTTTTGTGCCCAGCACCCGAGCTGTGAAGCCAGAACTGCCAGGGCTGTCCTCACAAAGCTGTCACTTGTGATCCTGGCCCCAACACACCCTAAACCTAGGCCTGGAATCCAGTCAGGCCTGAGGCCACACAAGTAGCTAGAGAAACCAGATCAGAAGGGACTGGATGCCCACAAAACAGGAAACAGCAAAATTACTCTCAAAGGGGAAGGCACAGCAAAAAAAAAAAAATAAATAAATAAAAATAATAATACTAAAATAAAAAGAATCACAAAACCTTAAGAGAAAAACCTTCACAAAGGGAGAAATAAAACCACAGTGTCACATATGCTGAAAGTATTGAGTAAAAAATACAGCACTTAAAAAAATTTTCAGAGTAAAAACTTCAGGATGCTTTCACATCATGGGCCATGGGGTCTCCCTGCTTGGCCTGTAGTGGTTTGGGGGCCCATGTGACAGAAGGGCGGGCACACCACGGTGCCCACCCATGTTAACAGGATGCACACTATGTACCAGGGGCTTGCTCCCTCCACGTCAAGCCACTGTACCCATGGACTTGTGGCAAGCGGCCACCAGGGCTTGCTGCCCCCATCAGCTCTGGCCAGTGACACCCATGGGGGCAGGTGGGGACAAGGACACCCCTCTTCTTGGGCCATAGAACACGGTGTAACAGCATGGCTAGTCTACGGGAAACTGGAGATGCACTGGCAAGGCACTGACCAAGGCTTTTTTCTCTACTGTGACGTCCCACTCTCCCGGACTCCCCTAACTCAAACTGAAGGCAGCTCTCCTGCCTCCCACGCCTATGTGGCTAGCTGTGGGGCAGGTGGCTCCGCCCCTCGGGCCTGGTCACAATGACAATGCAGTGTACTCCTTGATGTACAGTTCCAGGACCTTGATGGGCTGTTGATGCACGTTCTCCCTGGGCATGCCAGGGCAGAGGAGCCGGCCCGTGAGGTGCCTGTGCATTGGGTTGGGCCCCGGCATGAGCCCAGCGTGGCCACCACCTGGCTCTCCATGATGGCCTCCAGCACTGCCATGCCCTTGGCCAGCAGGCTGAGCAGTGGGAGCTGCGGCTCTGAGGGTGCTGCCGCCAGCAGGTGCTGCCGCCGTCCCTGGGTGCAGGGCAAGTCCTCAGGCAGCTTGGGCAAGAAGGGAGATGAGGGGGCCAAGAGTGGCACAACTGGACGCTCCTCCATGGCAGTCCAGGGCCAAAGGGCAGCTTGGCAGCCTCAAAGATCAGGAAAAACTCAGTGTTAGCACCAGGATGCCAGCAGCCAGGTGAGCAGTGACGCACAGCTGTCCCCCTACATGGGCTCGCAGTGGTAGCTGAAGACACTCAGGGTCAGGTTAGCAGCACCAGCTCCTTGGAGTTCAGGGACAGGGCCTGGCCACCCAGTCATAGGCCTGCAGGATCCAGGTGACATGAGCTGGCTGGGGTTCTGCTAGCTCAGTGTACATGCAGTACATGCAGAACTGGAACCTCCACATCCCACCAGTCTGCCTAGGTGGCCACCAATGCTCTCAGCCAAGGCCTTGGCTGCTCCAAGGCAGGCAAATGCAGAGCCCAGAGAGACACTGCTGGGAAGGACACAGAAAAGGCACTAGGCACGGGGAAATGCCCACACCCTCACACAGCACCTCTTAGGAGTGGGGCCCCTCAGACCCCTGGGTGGCAAAGATCTAGGGGGCACAGTGTCCTCATGGGTAGTCAGAGCCCAGTGCTGGACATCAGAGGGGTCCCCAAGTGCAACCCCTCCAGGAACCCTGACATAGGACATCTCGCTGCAACCCAGCCCCCCAGCAACAACTTTTTCTTATGATGCCCCGGCCCCGGGGTAGGGTGATTATGAAGGTTAACACACTAACTGCCATGTGAATTGTACATAACTCACACTGGTTTTGAGCCCAGGGTCTCGTCAAACATGTGTGACTCACATGTGTACCTTGGGAGCCACGTGGTGCACAGGCAACTCATGCTGCCACGCTGTAGCATACATGTGATGGGTGACACCCGGGCACAACCCTGCAGCTGGTGTGTGAAAAATCTTACTTGCCGATGTTCTTATTGTTACAATTAGCATTGACAATTCTAAAAATGTAAGTTAAATGAAGTCAATAAACTTCGTTTTTCTATGTATGTTCACCTTTAAATTACACTTAAGCCTGACAAATCAAGAAAAACACTTTACCCTTATGAACTATTTTTTCAAGTTTTCACATTACTTCTTATATTAGTAATTTTCAAGTTCTTACACTACTTTTTTATTGATGTATGTTTTAGGAAAAAGCATTCCACACAAAAGTATGCACTGCACTTGCTGCATTTCCATGCTGTCTGTTTGCATCTCTTCATGGCGTATTCCCACCCTTTCTCGGCTTGTGTTCTCTCATAGCACACAGTACATCTCCTTCTGGCGGCGCCCATGTTCCTGAGGGAACAAGTCACAGATGGCATCGGGAGGGACAGCACTGGAGGTGTTGCATCTGTCTGGAGCAGTTTTAGGCAAACTTGTTCTTTGAACTTTGTGATTGAGATCTTCTTTTTGCTCACAGCTCTGTAGAGAATGATCGAGTTCACCAAAGCTGATCCTGTGATGAGCTCTATGGCTAATTTTCGGAACCACTTTATGCCACGTCTCAAAGAACATGAATACGCCTTCAGTTGATCTGAGAGGTCAATGAAGGCCTTTGAATTATTATAATCCACAATCATATGTGGTTTCTCTATAACACCTTTTCTCGTGTCAACTGCTTTAGTGTCTTCGCCATGCACAGTACTTAGCATGAGCACATCTCTCTTATCCTTCCATTTGAGGATGACGACTCCCGTGTCACTTTCTCGAGCTATTGCTTCATTCTTGTTCAGTTTTGTCTTCACTACATCTGGTGGGTTTAGCTTCTGGTTACTTCTCAGCGTGCCCACCAGATACGTAGAGCGCTCAAGGAGTCGATGAGCTAGGCGGATGCTGGTGTAATAGCTGTCAGTGTATAAAACACGTCCACTATCTAGTAAACCTTCTAATAGCTTTACGACAACCGAGGACGAAACAGAAATACCACATCTTGCTTCCTTCCCACAATAAACCTTCACATTCCAAGTGTAACCATCTTTTAGGCAAAGTTTGAAAAGTTTTATTCCAAATTTATGGCGCTTGCTTATATACTGTACAAAACTCAAACGTCCGTGAAATGGCACCGTTGTTTCGTCAATACATATTTCCTTACCTGGAACTATAGCAGCCTGAAACCTTTCAATAAGACGATCAAGAAGTGGTTGGATCTTGAAGAGACGGTCACCAGGAGGACATTCTTCATTGTTAGAGAAATGCCACATTCTCAGAAGCATTTCGAAGCGGTTACGTGATATAAACTTTTCCACTGAATTGTCATACAAAATGTTTTTTGACCAGTAGTCCGAAAGTCTTGGCTTCTTGCTAAGGCCCATCCAAAACAATACTCCCAAAAATTGCTCCATTTCTTGAGAAGTAACATCACACCATGTTTTTAGTCGGGAGTGGGGTTTGATATTATCCCTTTGTAAAGTCTGACTTGCATAGATATTAGTTTCCTTCACCATGTAATCAATAATATCATCTGTTATGAAGAATTTGAAAAAATCATAAGGTGTTTTATCACGGAGATTTACTGCAATTTCAGTTGGAACACCAGGGTTACTTTCAATGAAGTCAAAAATCTTCATGTTTCTTCCTGACACTGGACCCCAGATCAGAGAACTTACACTAGTCACTACAGGTTCTTGAGAAACGTCTGATGAAAAATCACTCTCACTGAAATTGGCTACAACAGCTTCGATTGTTTCAGTAATCGATTTTGAACCACCTTTCCCACTGGAAAGATCTCCATGTAATGTTCTTCTAGTTTTTCTCGGTGGGCTGCAACTGCTATCAGAACTGTCCCCACGATCTCCACTACGATGGCACTCCTCTGAACCATCACTAAATAAATCAACATCTTCATCACTCATGTCCAAAACTTTGTTCACCATTTCCTCCAACAATTCTTTATGCTCATTTTCCCTAGACATTTTCTCTTGAGAACAAAAAAAATGCAAAATAAACTTACATGAGGATCACAGCTCTGGTCACAGAAGCTATACCTGTTCCAGCTGGCCTGCCCAGGCATGCCACACGTGCTGGACTGTATTCTCCAACTACGGTAACTTCCAATTGCGCATGTTCCCCTGAACTTTTGCCTGGCGGCTCTTTGAACAAAATCAATAGGATAGTATGTGGCAATGTGACATCGTTGCACATACTTAGGGGATATGATTCAGAGGTCGTCATCCAGGACCACTCAAGGTCCACTCCAGACACAACTGAATACCTGTGTAATGACAAAACACCCAATTCTCAGAAATAAATTCAGGAAGTATGCCGTGAGTCACACACAACTCATGTGGAGTACAGCGTAAAAATCAATTCTAGCACCGCGTGAGTTGCGTATGACTCACACACAGAAAACAAAAAGCAAATAACAAATTTTTCATTAAATTAGTAAAGATCATTTTGTTGGCCGGGTGTGGTGGCTCACACCTGTAATCCTAGCACTCTGGGAGGCCGAGGCAGGCGGATCATTTGAGCTCAGGAGTTTGAGACCAGCCTGAGCAAGAGCGAGACCCCGTCTCTACTAAAAATAGAAAGAAATTATATGGACAGTAAAAAAAATATATATATATATAATTAGCCGGGCATGGTGGCGCATGCCACAGCACTCTAGCCCGGGCAACAGAGTGAGACTCTGTCTCAAAAAAAAAAAAAAAAAAAAGAAGATCATTTTGTTTTTCAAAGTTTTTATTCTATTTTCATAGTAAAACTATGGCCCCATGGACAAAATTGTTTTTTCCTACTGTGGCAGTCAGCATGTTAAACAATTCTAGTGCTCAGAACAGCGCCTGGCTCAGAGCACATGCTGATCATTAACCTATGTGAGCATTACTACTGCCACCAATAAGAGGCAGCCTCTTGTTCTTACCGAGAGGGATGGCCGGGCTGGGCATCCAACGTCTGGAGGAGCCACCTGTAAGCAGGAGGGAACAAGACATGGGGGATGAAGGGAGGTAGGTCAGTGGGGTGTATGGCAGCCATGGCACCTCCATCACCCCCTCCCCAGAGCTGAGGCCTCTCAGACCCCCGAGTGTCAAAGTCCCGGGGGGGCACCGTGTCCTCAGGGGGGATCAGAGCCCAGTGCTGGACATCATGGAGGCCCCAGTGCCACTTGCTGTCCTAAGGTGGATAAGGCAGAAGAGAGCTCAGAGATTCCGGCAAAAAAAACAACCCATATACCTGGGCCCTGTGGGTGCTGAGGCAAGTCCCCAGGGCTTGCTTTCTAATGCCATCTCCCTAAGATCACCCCTCACTGTCCAGCTCAACCTGGGTGTCGCTCCTTGTCTGGCAGAGGGGCACATCTGCAGAGTTCAGTGAGAGGACAGGGTTCGACCCACCCCTGCTCAGACATTCCACCCTAATGAGCATGCCCCTTGACTGCTTCTGCCCACCCTTCAGCTGGGCCTCCCCCGACCCAGCTCTTCCAAGCTGCCCGGCCCTGTAACTCTGGGAATAGAATTCACTAGAACCTGTCACACAGGTAAAGGTTAGCTGCCACTCCCTGGGACCCTGGTACGATTTGTTGAGTTCATTCTCCCCAAGTACTTCAATATACCAAATGCTTGCTGAGTGTCAGATGCTATTTAGCAACCACAAACACTGAAATCTCAATTCTGTGTAGGAACATGCTGTCCAAAGAGGCAGCCGCTCCTCAAATTTTAACCTATCAAGTAAAATTAAAAATCCAGTTCCCACACACACTAGCCACATTCCAGGTGCTTAAGATCCTCCTGTGGTCAGCGGCTGCCAGACTGGACAATGGCACTTCTATGGCTTAGAACCCTTACATGCTATATGTCCCTTACATCTTCATCTTCCCTATCCCAAGCCAGTGCTTTTCTGCTCATCTCTCTCACAAGTCCCCACTTCATGTCCCCAGGAATCCCCTCTAAGCCCACCATGCCTAATGATCAGCTCCATTTAGTGCTCTGCAGAGGATATAACAGATTAAGAGCCCAGGCCCCATAGAAAGATATTCAGAAGATCTGAAATCCAAGGCAAGCCTTCAAAGAAACCTCCATGAACCCAGAGAATACTTTCACTTTTATTTCACTGCAGACAATGTTCTCACCACTCCTGACATCTAAGGAACAAATGTAAATCCTCCTAAGGCTCAGAGCACTTGCTTCTTTTTGGTAACTAACACACACACTGATTTAGCTTTTTGAAACATTTGTGAAACACCCCCCCCCATAAATCCTGTCACTTCCACAATGGCTATTATGTAAATTAAGCACTCAATTGTATGAGTTTATATATTACATGATTATCTGGAGACTAAGCTTTGCTTCAAAGTACACTGTATTTAACCTACAAAACCCTTCATGTGACAGGAGATAATGTTGAGAACCCTTCAGCTTCTTTTTCACTGCTGTTTGACAATTAGGTTTCTGATTAGTCCTTTTCTCTGAAACCCAAATACTTTTTCTCTAGACACAGCAACCGAGGCTCAGGATCGCCTGATGAACATCTCCAAGCCCATGAACAGCAGAGCCGGGATTTGGACCCAGGCTGCCTGCCTGGTTCTCCATAGCTATGTTTACTGTATGTGAATCCTGAGTACAACTGTTGGCACAGAAACTAGGTTCCACAGATTTAGATGGTGAGACATGTTAAACCTGGGTGGGTCAGGGAGCAGGAGCAAGGGTTCTTACCACGATGGAGGTGGTGGAAGGTGGCCCCTCAGCTTGAAGATACACCTGTAACATAGAAGAACTTGGTTAGGGGGGGAGGAAACAATCTGCAGGTCCAGAACATCAGAACTGGGGCCCCTCAGATCCCCAGGTGTCAAAGGTCCTGGGGGGCACTGTGTCCTCAGGAGTGATCGGAGCCCAGTGCTAGTCATCATGGGAGCCCCAGCCTCTCCACAACTAGGTCCCAAGGCCACTTATGCTCAGTGACAGAAGCCAAGCTTATAGAGCTTAGAACCTAGGAAACACAAAAACCATCAAGAAGGTAAGAACAACCAGTTCTGCTTATGGAGACACCAAGATGTCCCCACCTTCCCAATGTCACAGGTCCACAGGGGACTGTCCTCATGGGATAGGCCTCTAAACCCAGTACATGAAGAGGGCCCTAATTTCCACTCCTCCCTTGCCCAGTTTTGCAGATTTTTTCCAGTACTAGCTATACCTGCTAGTAATCTCCAGGAAGAACCCACTGAGACGAACAAGGAGGAAGGGGGCTATTCCAGAATAAAAACAAAGCCAGGATGACCAGAGACCCTTGACTAAACCAGGTTTGAACAAATCAGTTGTAAAACACATTTTGGAGATGACTTAGAAACAATACACAACAGATGGTAAATGGCAGTATCAAGAATTCAGTCTTGGCCAGGCATAGTGTCTCATGGCTGTAATCCTAGCACCCTGGGAGGCTGAGGCAGGAAGATCACTTGAGGTCAGGAGTTCGAGATCAGCCTGAGCAAGAGTGAGACCCCATCTCTACTAAAAATAAAAAATTAGCCAGGCATCGGGTTGCACGCCTGTAGTCCCAGCTACTCAGGAGGCTGAGGGAGGAAGATCGCTTGAGCCCAGGAGTTTGAGGTTGCTGGGAGTAAGGCTGATGCCACGGTAGGTACTCTAGCCTGGGTGACAAAGTGAGACTCTGTTTCACCAAAAAAAAAAAAAAAAAAGAAAGAAAAAAAAAAAGACATCAGTCTTCCAGGAGGCCGAGGCGAGAGGATGGCTTGAAGTCAGGAGTCCAAGACCAACCTGAGCAAGAGTGAGACCCCATCATTACAAAAAATAGAGAATTTTTATCGCCCTATTTTTAAAACAATTAAAACCACCTTTCCTTCCAACAAATTCTTCATCACAACTGCCTCTGCTTTCTACACACAGCTTTTAAATCACTGAAAATGCTTTGGCCCTCTCCCTGCAGCTAATAGGAATGTTACATTTATTTTTTGATCTCCTAACCAAATCAATAACCTTTCCATTTCAATAATTAATCCACTGTGCTTAGTAATAACTGTTCCTTTCATTAGAGCACCACCTTTCACATGTTCTATTATTCTCACTTTATTCTTTGTATCAGTAATTGTTCTGATAGCAGAGCAACTAAAACCTAGTGCTTTCCCAATGAATGATGGCGTCTGGCCTTTCTCCAAATGCTCAGTTACGTCCAACTTCGTTTCGTTGTAACCACCTTTCTCTTCGCTGCAGGCTCACCTAGACTTGCAGTGGACTTTTGCTTTGCAGGCATGGTCATAAGAGTAAACACAGACTGATAAAATCGAATTGAAAAAAAAACTTAGTTTCCCCAATTATTAATTTAATCATTTAATTATAAGCGTTGAGGAGCCTTGGAAGCCTGTTCGTAAGTGCGGAACGTCCTCAGTGGAGTCTTCTGTAATCTGGGGACAGCCTGTAGTTAGGATAAAGTCTAGGTGGTTGCCTAAAGGAGGAAATTCAGCAGCGGGGGATCTTTGCTGTGTCTGTGTCGTGAAAGAAACTCAGCTACCTGCCTCTAGGCTGGGCCTCCTTGGCAGGGGCGTGGCATCGCTCAGCAGTCAGGAAATCGATGTTCAAGACGACCTTAAGCCCAAACCTAACATTAGCAAAATCCTTTGGTAGTTAAAGTGAACTGTGAGAATGATTCCTGCACGCCAACAAAGGCCTCCTCTGCTTTCTCCTAAGTCCACTCCTACCTGGCATTTCACTTATAAACTACAGAAACCCAACATCCCCTTCTCCTCTTCCATCCCCCATGGTCCTTGTTCTGGGTGGCACAAAAATGCCAGCCGCCCAGAATTGAGGAAACCAGAGCGATTTCCTACGGAAAGCACCTGTAGCTAGGACCGGGGAGAGAGCCTCAGAAAAAACTCAATGTCACCCTCCCACACACGCCCGCGCCAAGAGATCAAGATGGCGGAGACCAGCGACGCGGGAAGCAGAAATGGCACAGCCCGGCCCGCGGTTCAGACTGAGGGCCCGCCCCAAACCCCGCTCGCCCCAGCGGCAGGAATCGCCACCCACCGAGTACCCCTAAAATGCCACCACCATCCCCGCAGGGAACCCCTAGGCTCGCCCGGAGGCGCGCTCGCCGGGTGCTGGCACAGGCCCGGTCCACGAGACCGCGTGCCTGCTCTCTTCGCCCCGGAACCCTCGCGGCTCGCGTGTCCCTCATCCCAACGCCCCGCCACAGTCACAGAAAAAAAGCCACGAAGAACCGCCAAAGCAGACCCTTACCCTCTCCAGAGCTGCGCGCGTTGGAGCACGCCCCACTTTATAGAGCGCGCCGCTCACAAGGCCCGCCCGCGGCGCCAGGCCGGGCTGCCCCCGAGGCGTCCAGGACGCGCGCCTGTTTGAGAAACCCAGCTTTGATGCTTGCGGAAGGGCATGATGCTTGTTTCCGCTAGAATCTTCCAGAATAAGCGAAAACACATTGTCTCTGGAGGCGGACAAAAAGGAGCAAGGATACACTGGGGAAAAAAAAAAAAAAAATGTCAGGTCACCCGCGTCAGGCAATTCTGAGGACAGCATCAAAGATGGGCTGTGACGAGAAAAGCCCTCGAGGGCGGGCGGGGCCGGAGAGAGAAACGACTGGACTTGCCAGCGCGACAGTGGCGCGAACTGTGGCTGCAGAGGCGGGGTCGACGCTGAAAGGCCGAACCCTTAGGTAAGTCCCAGCCCCAGAGCGGGAGGCGGGGCCGGTGCGGAGATTGACAGGCAGCCATTCTGGGAAGGCGTCCGCGAGGCGCGGAGCTTGCCGGGTGAGAGGCCCGGCTGGCGCAGTGACGCAAGGTCCGGAAGGCGGGACCCTGGGGTCTGAGGGTGCAGGGGGCTGGGGGTCTGGACTCCTGCGTCAGATGGCGGAGAAGCTAGGGTCAGGATCCCTGTGTTTGGGAGAAGAGGGGGTTGGGCGCCGGGACACTTAGCGCTGAAGGAGGTCGGGGTTTGGGGCTCACTCCCAGTTTTGATGGTCTAAGGCCTGGGGACCCGGATTCTTGGTAGGGTTGGAGATCTGAGCAGTACATTTCAACTGACACGAGTGTACAAAAATTTTTTGAAGGTAAAAATATGAGACTTCTCTACTCCAATACCTCACCAGAGATTGCCAGTATCAACAATTTGGCATGGACTTTTTACTTCATATCCACACACACATACCTTACGGGTAAAGATGCTTTTTTCACTCTTATTTGTCCTGTAAGTAGTCTCCCCACGGCAGTACATACAGAATTATCTCATTCATTAAACAATGACAAAGGCAAAGGGTTCCTTTGTGTGAATAGAACACACTTTGTTTAGCGGGTCCCCTTGATCAATTGGGTTTTCTTCCTTCTATTGAGGATACTCCTTCCATTAAACTTGTGGTCTGAAGGAAAAAGAAGAGACCTAACTTCCTCTCTTAAGGAAATAAGAGCCATGTCTGTCACCGTCTGCTGTCTCACTACAGCATAAAAGCAAAATTCTCACTGTGGCCTACTGAGGCCCCTAGAGATCTGGCCTCTCTTCTCTCTTGGCACTATCTGTCTGCTAGAGACCATTGGCCCAGTCTTTTTGCTGACCTTGTGCCTCGAGTCCCTTACCTCTTAGTCCCTTCCCTTTCCTTTCCCTCTACCCTGGACAGCCAAAGGGTGGCCCTAGACAGGGATGGTAGTTCCACAGAATACTTCCAAGGTACTGAGCTAAATTAAAGAATATTTTGGGCAGAAAATACGGATTTAATAGTACAGATTATTAATCTGGATTGAGAGGAGTCAGAGGGACTGAAAAAGGACAAGAGTCTTGGTGGAGGTGGGGGCTAGAGTGCAGGGTTGTCAGGTGCTTGACAAAGAGCCGTGGGAGCAGACCGGCTGTGGGGTCATTTCCAGTGTCCTAAGTCCAGATGGCCTCTATTGCTAGGATGGACCAGAAATTCATGTAATTCAGATAGGAGAAGAAACCTGGGGAGAGGAAGAGGACAAGGGATGAGACACAGAGTTCATCAGCCCAGCCCCGATCCCAGTCCTATCCCCGAGCCCAACTGCATGCCCTATACTATACTATACTGTGTCCAACCCCATTCCCAAACCCAATCTCATCCCCAAACCTATTTTTAAACCCATCCCCGATTCCATCCCATCCCCTCACCTACTCACAAACCCATCCCTAAACCCAAACTCAACTCCAACTCATTTCTAAACTCTAACCCAACCCCATCCACACATCCAGCCCCATGTGCATCCCCCACCCTGTCTCTCCCACCTCAATCGCATCTTCCCTAGCCCTATCCCCAACCCCATCCCCATCCCAAACACTATCTATCTGCATCCCTGAACCCATGCCCAAACTCAACCCCATCCCAGCCCAGACCAGTCATCAGGAAGAGGAAGACACCAGTCCATGCCAGGTAGAAGCTG
The DNA here is from genome assembly GCA_028533085.1 of Varecia variegata. Classification (NCBI taxonomy): domain Eukaryota; kingdom Metazoa; phylum Chordata; class Mammalia; order Primates; family Lemuridae; genus Varecia; species Varecia variegata. Next base: position 20,548,077 of record CM052449.1, on the reverse strand, counting down.
AGCCCCAGCTGGTAGCCCATGCCTTCCTGCAGGTACTGGTGGGCCTGCAGCAGGTAGAACAGGATACCCATTATGATGCCGGTCCCTGCATGAATACAGGTGTTAGGAGGCCAGAAATCAGGCATGTGAGAACTCTTGCTCATAGTTGTGCTGCTGCCCAGCTCTTGCTCATTTTCCCCCATTTTATTTAACCTCCCAGACCCTGTACCTCTGCTCACAAGCAGGAAGGTGGGCTCCTGACAATGTCATGCTAGAGGACATTGGAAGTGCAATCCATGTTCTTTAACCAGACAATAATAGTGTCTAAAACCACAGGCTTTGAGTCCAGCAGAACAGGGTTCTTTCTTGCCTCTGCCTGTCACATTAGGGCAGTCACTCTGTCTCACTGAGCCTCAGTTCCCTCACGTGGAGTGGGCATAATTATAGGACCCATCTCCTAGGGCTATCAGGAGGAGTTATTGACTATGTGCCAGGTACATTTCCTTGCACATAGTAAGCCCTCAAGGGTTGGGATGATCATTATCATTATATTGGTCTTTAATTTTGGGCTTCTGAAGCAATGGACAAAGAACTTGGTCCTTATGGATATTTGAAATGACATGAATTAAAGATAATTTGTGAATGAGAAAAGACTTGGTTTTTTTCCCCCCAGATAGTCGAGTACTGGGAAATTTTGCCTTCTGCTACTGAAAAATAATGTAGATGTTTTATGCTTAATTAAAAGGGGGGGAATGGACAGAAATGATTTTCTTATAGAAAAAATGTCCTGTTTTAGATGGTTTAAAACCAATGTGTTTTCTACACTTGGTACTTTATATTTAAACAATTAGGAAGAGCTATTAGATAAACTGGATAAGTGCTAGTTGCTAACAAGGAAACAGGAAGCTGAGTGTTCTATATTCTTGCCCTTACTATCACTCTCCAAGAATGTTTTCCTGATGCAAGTAAAAGTTGTGATCAATTACTATGAGGGACAGGAACACAATATCCCTCATTTCCAGATTAAAATTCCCCATTTTAAAGTATGATTGGGCATGCAAATGGAAAACTAAACTATTCTAATTGGAATATCAATTTTGAGTTATTTGGGTGGGAGTGGGAGGTTATCATGGTGAGGACTTGTGCAAAATTAAATAGCTACCATCAAGTACTGACATTTTATAATTCAGTCCTCACTACATCTCTACATGGTATGAAATTTTGTCCCCATCTTACAGATGAGAAAACTGTGCCTTGGGAAGAGGAAGTAGCTGGAACAAAATCACAGAGTTGGTGATGGGACAGGATTTTGAATGGAGTTGGGAATCAGGTGGAGGTTGAAGTTGAGGAGGATGTTGGGATGGGGATGGGGATTGGTTGTGGTTGGGGGTGGGGATGGATTGGATACAGGGAAAAGGATGGAGTTGGGAATGAGTTGGGTTGAGTTTGAGAGTGAAGTACACAGGTTATAGGGTTGGGGTTGGGGATTGAGAAGAAGATGGGCGTTGGAGATAGAGGTTGAGTTGGAAGTTGAAGTTCACAGGTGATAGGGTTGGGTTGAATTTGAAACAAGCGCTGAGAATAATTAGTTGTGGGATTAAGTTGGGTACTGCAGTTTGTGAAGAGATTGGGATGGTAATGGGGATGGGTTGGAAATCAGAAAGAAGATAAACTAGGGATGGGGTCAGGGTGGGGATGGACATCAGGGAAAGGGATGTGGATGAATTTGACATTTGTTGGTGATGGAGATGGGGTTGGACTGGAGATTGATATTTTTTATTGGGATGGGTTAGAGATTTGGAAGGAAATAGGATTAGGATGGGGGATGAAGGTGAGGATGGGGATAGGATTGGAGTGTAGTGGGGATGGGGTTGGGTTTCATGATTGGCACTTGGCGAAGTTCCCAAGGAAAGGATCTTAGTACTGTGCCTGTCAGGATACTGGTGATGAAGATGAAGAAATCCAGCTTTGGGTGGTTGGAGCTGGTAAAGAAGATGGTGCTCATTAGGGCTATGCAGAGGCAGAGGCTGGTGATGCTGGAGACGATGAGGAAGGCCCAGGCCAGGTCCAGCAAGTCTGGGGAAGGAAGAGAATCAAGAACACCAAGATTGGCCCTCAGGCTCTGGGCATGGGGAAAAGGATCACCAGTTAGTCTGGGAGTATTCTCAAACCCCCTCCCTTGCAAATCATTTATTCTAATTTTAAGAAAATTTAAATTGGGTTCTAAAGAAGGGGTATTGAAGCTGATACCTCTGGCATTGAGGATATATCTCTGGGTGGGTGAGGACAGGTTCTTGGGCAGTGAGAAGTGAGGTGGGAAACAGTAAGGACCATTCTATAACTGTGAGGACCATCCTAGAGCTGTGAGGACTATCTCAGGGGAGTGAAGACCATCCCCAGGCTGTGAGAACCATCCTAGGGCTGTAAAGACTATCCTAGAGCTGAGGGGAACATCCCAGGCAATGAGGACCATCCCAGGCAGTGGGGACCATCTCGGGCAGTGAGACCATCCTGGGGCCATGAAGACCATCCAGGCAGTGAGGATCTTCCTGAGGCTCTGAGGACTATCCTGGGGCAGTGAGGATCATCTGGGGGCAGTGAGGACCACACAGGGCCTGTGACGATCATTCCAGGGAAGGAAGAAACCATTCTGTGATAGGTGAAGGGGTCCCTGGGATAAAATAGAGAGATGAGTCCCAGGAGTGGTGAGGACAGGACAGGGCAGGGCTTACAAGCATCGTGGTCATACTCATGCCAGCAGGAGATGTCAGGGCACCGCACAAAGAAGATGGTATTGATGAGCATGGTCAGGGAGCCAGCAGGATCCCCAGGGGGCCTCAGTGGTACCTGGAAGTGGACCCAGGGCTGGACCAGAGTGATGAGAGCGATGATCACCACACCGGCCAGGCTCAACACCAGGCTCAGCTGGTGGCTGATCTTCTTGGCCTCATGCAGCAGCCACCAGCATACAGACAGCATTGAATGGCGGCGACACTTCTGCACCCTGCAGCAGATCGCCCACCGCCAGTGTCAGCATTGAGTCCTGCCACCCTGCCCAGCTACCCCAGGTCCAGCCTTAGACCGTGTCTACCCCATGGCCACCCTCCATGCCTTTTACCTCCCAGGTCTTGCCTCTATGCCATGCCCCACCTGGGGCCGGCCTTTAGGTCTGACTTCCAAGCCCTGCCACACCTCTAGTTTCTGAAAAACCAGCCCTGCTTCAGGTCCCTGACTTTTGGCTGCTTCCCCTCCTTCAGAATTCTAGCCCAGAACGTGGTCTACTGCCCGGGCCCCTGCCTCTTACCTGCCAGAACTGGTCCCCGTGGAGCTGCCCTATGAAAAATTGTGGCTATTGTCTGGTGGAATTTGGTTGAGGTGGGAGCTGGGCACATATTCTTGGAAACTCTCCTGGGAATGCCAGATAATCGATTTGAAGCTTTGGATACTGGTCTCAGGGTAATTGATGGGGGGACATCAGCACTGGCCCAGATTTGTGACATGGGAATTTGAATACTAAATTGGGAAGTCTTGGTTGTCGGCAGGTGGTTTTGGATATGGTTGTGGTTACTATGGGTGACTGATTTAACATTGGTCATGGAGTGAGAACTTTGGATACTGTTGTGGTGAGTTTGGAAAATTGGTTGAGCATCTTGGGTACTGAAACAGTGACTGTAGGTAATGGATGGTGTGTCTTGGATACTGACCCGGCGACTGTGGATAATTGGCAAGGGGTCTTGGATACTGACCCAGTGACTGCTGACAGCTGGTGAAGAGTCTTGAATACTGACCCGGCGACTGCTGGTAGCTGATGGAGGGTCTTGGATACTGACCCGGCAACTGTGGATAATTGGCAAGGGGTCTTGGATACTGTCTGAGTGACTTTTGACAGTTGGCAGAGGGTCTTGGATACTGACCTGGTGACTGCTGATAGCTGGTGGAGGGTTTTGGGTATTGACTTGGGGGTTGTAGGTAATTGGTGGAGGGTCTTGGGTCTTGGCTTGGGTGTTGTTGGTTGCTGCTGGCAGGAAACCTGACTGGGTGCTCTGTAGGTCAGCTTGACGCCTCTGAGCCATCGGAGATGCAGGGCAGGGCCAGTCCCCAGATGCATTCAACAGCCTGCCAACTGCCTCAGCCCCTCCTTCCAGACACTTCAGTGGCTGCCTGGAAGCCTGTTGGTTTCTCTCTAGAGTTCAGACTCTGTCTCCTGTCATTTGGATTTCTCTGCCCCTTCTTCTGTGTTTCTTAGTCTCTCCTGCCATCCACAGGCAGGGCTCAGGGATTCAGTCTGGCTTTCAGTTGGGGTTGGGGGGAGGTTCCATGACAGTTGGAGGGGTTCCAGGAGGTTGGGACCTTGGCCATGGCCTCAGACTCCACCTTATGTATGGCCTCAGACTCCACCTTTTGTGAGTGACATGGGGGCTGGGGCTGGGTCAGGATGGGGTGGGATGGGGTAAGGGAGGGGTCAGGTTGGAGGCAGTGGGTCAGAGAGGGGCCAGGCTAGGGTCAGGGCTAGGCAGGGCTGAGGCAGGGCTGAATCAGGCTTGGGTCAACAGCATCTCTAGGATGAATGTTAGGGTGGGAACTTGTAATGCAAGATGAGAAAGAATTCTCGACACAAAGATTAGAATTGTTTTAAAGAAAGAAACTTTATGTTACTTCTCAAGGAAGGGAAGAGCGCAGCACAAGAGAAAAAAGGAGAAGTGCCAGCCACAAGAATAGGGGGTTTGGGGTTTTTATGGGGCCAACGAGCATGAAAAAAAGCGATTGCTGCCAACTGATAGCAAAAACGGTTGTAAAGCAGCTGTGTCTGTTTTTCCTTTCTCTCTCTCTCTCCACCCCCTCTCTCCCTCTTTCCCTCTCCTCTGAGGCTGGCTTATCAGCCTCGTTGGTATATGGTATGCTGATAGCTGGGGCTGGGGGAAGTTCGTACCCCTGCTGTCTGCTCAGGGCTCTTCAAGGCTATTAAAACAAACTCTTAAATAAGAGAATAAGTTAAGCCACACAGGTGGTTAATCTTAAAAGACAGCGAGTTAAGCCTGAGGTGGTTTATTAGACAAGGGGCTGTTGTGCTGTGATCTTTCCCTTCAAAGGGGCAAATTATGTGCTGGGAGTTTACTCCTTTTTTTTATTTCTGTTAGTTTATTTTTCTCTGTTAGATAATTTATTAGCAAGGCTGTGCTATCAATGAATTCTAACATTTTCCAGAGGGCCTACATCTGAATTTATAATTCCCTCTTCCTGCTGTTACTGAGCAAAAGGGGCTTGCTGCCTGATGTGCTAGAAGCCAATACTGTGGCCAGGTTTTTGAGAAAAGAAAAGCTTTATTGCAAGTTGGCCAACAAGGAGACAGGAGTCCAGCTCAAATCTGTCTCCCAGTGCTGGCTTTAAGGCAGTATTTTAATTAGAAATAGGGGGTGGGGATTCTGCGATTATGACTGGTGGAAGGAAAGGGGAGATCTGGAAAGTCCTCAGGCATGCATAGTTATCTCTTCATGTCGCCTCAAGGGTTGCATGTGCAAATTTGGCCGGAGTTAGTATGAAATTTGGCTGTGATGTCAGCAAGTTCATTCTGTGTTGATGCCAGTTGGCCATATTGGTTCCAACAGATTTCAGCCAGTTTTGTTATTTTACAAGCAGAGGGGGTTTCAGCAGTTTCAACAAGTTGTTTCTTTTCTTATATGCCATCTTGTAAGCTCAAGAATTTGTTAGTTGCTGGTTTCTTTAACTTTGGCATGTTTTCACTACCCACCCCTCCCCTCACAGCCTGGAAGGTCTTTTCTGAGTCAGTATCATCCTTTTATTCCCTTCTCAAGTTCCATGTCTCTGCTTGTTCTCTTCTTCCCCTGTTTCTCTTCACCTTTCTCTGGGGTCTCAGGGACCTAGAGAATATTAGTCCTGCTCCTCACTCTCAAAGATTTCCAATTCCAGGTTGGGGAGAGGAGGCAGACCCAGTGACAGCTTGATAAGAGGAGATCAGAGAAGTCAGCAGGGGTGCAGGAACCCCAAGCTATATGTGTGACTTCTCATATGGGTGAGGGGTGGGGACTTTTCAAATTACTGTTTCCCCATTCTTTCCTTTGGCTATTGTGAATATCCTTTGAAAGAAGAAACACAAACTTTTGTTTTTAATTACATGAATACCCATGTTATTTTATTTTAACCACTACATAGCATTGCATTTCATAAAATCTAAGACACTATCCTTAGTAGATGCTGTAATGTTAAAAAATGGCCAAAGCTGGTCCTAGTGGCACATGCTGGTAGTCTCAGCTACTCGAGAGGCTGAGGTGAGAGGATCTCTTGAGCCCAGGAGTTGAAGGCTGCAGTGAGCTATGATCACACCAATGAATAGCCACTGCACTCCAGCCTGGGTAGCACAGAGAGACCCTGTCTCTAAATTTTTTTTAAAAAAGCCAAAGGGCCAAAGGTGATTTTAAGATAGTACCAATGGCACGATGCACCCCAATTTTAGAGGTGTTAAAATGTGAAAAATTTATATTTTAGAATCAGTAAAATGTGGTATTCTATTGTGGATTAGTTGAGATATTTGTTTGGCTACTGGGACAGGGCCTCAAAATAAGACAACAGTAGTTTGCATTATAAAAAGTTATTTCTCTCCCGTATGAGCCCTGATGCCAAGGTCTGGGCTCCTTCTGTCTTTTTGCTCCAGTAGCTGTTGTCTGCTCACATTCCATCCAGGGAAGGAAAGAAGGGAGATAATAAGCCCCTTCCTTTTGCAGCATGAACCACTTTTATTCATACCCCATTGACCAACCCTTCATCATATGGCCACATTGAGCAGCAAGGGAAGCTGGGAAATGTCTTTATTCTAGGTATGTCTTTGGCCAGTTTAAGCTTTTGTTCTATTGCATAAAGGGAAGATTAGCAGACTTTGCCACCCACTGTTTGCCTATTGTATTTTCAACCCATCTCTTCCTGTTAGACATTTAGATTCTTCTAACTCTCATAGCACCTATCACATTTGGTCTTGATATATTTGTGTGATTATTGGTATGATGCCTGCCTTTTTAGATACATTGTAAGCTCCAAGAGGGCTAGGAGCTGAGGCTCTGTCTGCTCCCACTTCTATCTCAAGCACTCAGCACAGAGTCTGGCACATAGTAGTTGCTTAGTAAACATTTGTTGAATGAATACATTATTTTCTTTTTCTTTATTATGCCTAGTCCAAACATACTGCAATGACTTTTCTTTTCTTTTTTTAAGAGATAGGATCTCACTCTGCTGCCCAAGATGGAGTACAATGGTGCTACCATAGCTCACTGTAACCTTGAACTCCTGGGTTCCAGTGATCCTCCTGCCTCAGCCTCCTGAGTAGGTGGGACTATGGGCACGTGCCACCATGGTTGGTTAATTTATAAAGTTTTTTTGTTGAGACGGGATCTTGCTATGTTGCCCAGACTGGTCTCGAACTCCTGGTCTCAAGTGAGCCTCCCAAAGTGCTGGGATTACAGGTGTGAGCCACTGTGCATAGCCTGCAATGACATTGTGTTTGTTTGTTTCTTTTCCTTTTATTTTCATAGGGTAATTTCTTAAAAATTCTGAGCCAAATAGTATACACTTTTAAAAAAGGATATTGATACTTACTGTCAAAGAATACCTCCAGTACATATAGGTAATTCCAGTATGTGATTTACTTGTATACAAGGAAATTAATAATGAGTTGATTTCATCGAAAAAAGGCAAAAATAGGATTTGTACAAGAGGAGGGGGAGAAGGAAAATCTGCAGATATATCTATTTATATTTGTATCTTAGTCTATCTATCTGTCTATTCATCCATCCAGCTACCCATCCATGTGGTATATGTGCTAGAACAGTGAATTTCCTTTTCCTTTCCTTGGGTATACTGCTGAGCCATCATCAGCTAGCAAGAAGCCCAATGAGGGTATTTTGCCCTGACAGTTTCACACCTTTGGGTGTGTAGCTGTGACATATAGATAGCAGGCTGTTTCTGTATTATGTCTATCATTTACCTGCTCTATGCCCCAGTTTCCCCATCTGAAAATGAGAATAATAAAAACAGCATTGTTAGCACCTCCGTCTCAGCTATGCCAAGCCTACACCATGTTTTTCCCTATTGGTTTCTTCCCACCAAGCTGCCCTCTCAAAAAATTCTATCAACTTATACAACCTCCAAGGGTGCATAGGTTGCAATACCCTTATCAGCTTGTACATTTTCAGTTGCTTTAATTCATGACACTTTAATAGGTATAAACTATTACTTCTTTATTTTTATTTGTGTTGCTTTGATAAGTGATGAGGTTGAGCATCCTTTCACATGATAATGGGCCTTTGTATCTCTGTCTTTTTGAATAGCCTGCTCTTCCCCTTTACCCATTTCCCTATTGAGTATTCATCTTTTCTGTATTGATTTGTAGAAGCTGTTTCTATATTAAGGGTATGAAAGGCAGTGTACTTAATAGTAGTTAAGGGTGTGGATCATGGACCCCGAGGCAAGATAACCCAGGTTAGAATCATGGTTCTTTCCTTGCCAGCTGTGTGTGACCTTGAGCAAGGCATTTAACTGCTTTATGCCTCTGTTTCCCCATCTGTCAGTGGAGACAATAATCTTCATAGAGTTTTTTTTTTTTTTTTTTTGAGACAGTCTCACTCTGTTGCCCAGGCTAGAGTGCCATGGCGTCAGTCTAGCTCACAGCAACCTCAAACTCCTGGGCTCAAGCAATCCTTCTGCCTCAGCCTCCCGAGTAGCTGGGACTACAGGCATGTGCCACCATGCCCGGCTAATTTATATATATATATATTTTTTTAGCTGTCCAAATAATTTCTTTCTATTTTTATTAGAGACGGGGGTCTCGCTCTTGCTCAGGCTGGTCTCGAACTCCTGACCTCGAGTGATCCTCCTGCCTCGGCCTCCCAGAATGCTAGGATTACAGGCGTGAGCCACCGCGCCCGGCCCTTCATAGAGTTTTTATGAAGATGAAATGGGTAAATAACATGTAAAAGCACATAGAACCCATTGTAATAAAAACCTGTTGAGTTTTTATATGTCACAGCTATTGATTGAATTCTAAAAGTTTCTTTCTCCCTCCTCTAAACTCTTCCCTGTGTTCTGGACTGGTATACCCAGTTTCCTCCAAAATCCACATTGAGCTGTACCACAGAGGATGAGAAAGAATTATTATTACTGAACACTGTTAATGCATCCACCCATTCATTCATTTATTCATGCATTTATTCATTACTCCTTAACAAATGTCACTGGCTCCATACCAGGCAATGGGAGTATAGCGGGAAACAAAATAGTTTGTTTCTTATGCTCATGGAGGTCTATTGGGGAAGATTGGTAGGAAGAAAATCAGTCAAATAGTTAATCCAAAGTCTGTGGCCTGCCAGAGAAGGAGAAATACACTGCACTATGGGAGCATCTAACAGGTGACCTGATCAAGAACTGAGGCAGGGGCTGGGCTCAGATGTGGAAAAAGTGCCATTGGAGATGAGACCTAAGGGGTGATTCGGACAGGCTGGGCAAATGTGGGGGTGACTGTCCCGGGCAGAGGGAGAAGTCTGAACTGTGTCAAGTCCCCGAGGTAGGAAAACCCTTGGTAGTGGGAGGGACCCTGTGAAGTCTAGTGTGGCTGGAGGTAAATGAGTAATGGGGGGATGGAGGGTGAGATGATAATGGTAAGGTTGACAGAATCACAGGTGTCTAGAGAATGTTGGGTACACCATCCATATTTCTTCTTTTGACATCATGGGTCTTGCCCTCAATGAACACACTTTGGAACCTGTGTTGTAGTCGCTTGTGCTCCGGATTGGGATTTGGGACAGGGATGGAGATGGGGGATGAGGGCGAGAGTGGAGATGGAGCTGGGATTTGGGGGATAGGGACCAGAGGATGGGGCTGGAGACTAAACAAATAGGTTTGGGCTTAGGGTAGGGTTACAGTTAGGGTATGAGGGTTAGTCATGGGAATGGGGGTATGTTTGGAGTTAGAGACAGGACTTGAGTTGTGTCTGGGGTTTAGGATGGGGAGAATAATGTGAACGGGATGGATTATGGATGGTGCTAGAGGTGAAGTTAAAGTTGTGGATGAGACAGGAATAGAGATGGGGTTCAGGTTGTGGTTGTGGTTTGGGTGGGGATGGGGGCTGGTTGTGAGTGGAAGGGGATTGGGAACAGGATAAAAGGCAAGGTTTGGGTGGGGTGGGGATGGAGACCGGGATGCAACAAAATGATGGAGAGAGATCCAGGCCCCCAGAACTCTATTCTTTCCCAGCAGACCTGGTCTTTTCCTGGGAGGAGGACCGCAAGTTCATCCTGCGGAGCTGGTCTCTTGTCTTCAGCATCCTCGCTACCCTGCTGATGCTCAGCGTGGTGGATGGACGTATGGCCTACGTGAAGGGACCCTACAATGGCTACCTGGGCTTCTGGAATGACTGCAGGAGGCACAAGTGTGCCAACCTGGGCCAAGTCACCGGTCAGTGTGAGCCTGGACATGCTGTGAGGCTCTGTAGATGGGTCTCTGGAGATGACATGGGGTGGAAGTGTCTGGGGAAGTTTCTTGGGGTGTTCTTTGGAGAGGGTCTTTAGGATTATCTGTGGAGTCTCTGGAGATTCTCTAGTCTCTGAAAGAGTCTCCTAGAGTTCTGTGTGGCCTCTCAGGGAACAGGACCATTGTGCGTGGGAAGGGGAGCACCACTGTTGACTGCAGCCTCTATCTGATGATTAGATTGCCAAGGGTACCATCATTCTATGTCTCACTTTTTTTTTTTTTTTGAGACTGAGTCTCACCTTGTTGCCTGGGATAGAGTGCTGTGGCGTCAGCCTAGCTCACAGCAACCTCAAACTCCTGGGCTCAAGCAATCCTCCTGCCTCAGCCTCCCGAGTAGCTGGGACTACAGGCATGCGCCACCATGCCGGGCTAATTTTTTCTATATATTTTTAGTTGTCCAGCTAATTTCTTTCTATTTTTAGTAGAGACGGGGTCTCACTTTTGCTCAGGCTGGTCTCGAACTCCTGACCTCAAATGATCCACCCGCCTTGGCCTCCCAGAGTGCTAGGTTCACAGGCGTGAGCTACCGCGAACAGCCTGTCTCACTTTTTTTTTTTTTTTTAAGACAGAGTTTCACTCTGTTGCCCCAGCTAGAGTGCCGTGGCATCAGCCTAGCTCACAGCAATCTCAAACTCTTGGGCTCAAGCAATTCTTCTGCCTCAGCCTCCCAAGTAGCTGGGACTACAGGCATGCGCCACCATGCCCAGCTCATTTTTTCTATATATTTTTAGTTGTTCAGCTAATTTCTTTCTATTTTTAGTAGAGACGGGGTCTTGCTCTTGCTCAGGCTGGTCTCGAACTCCTGAGCTCAAGCGATCCTCCCACCTCGGCCTCCCAGAGTGCTAGGATTACAGGCGTGAGCCACCGCACCTGGCCATGTCTCACTTTTTAAGATCGTTTTTTTCCTAAGGTGATAAGAGCCTTTCAGCTCCTTCAGAAACATCTTGCCTCCCTGTAGGTCTCTGCATTTTAAGTGCTTTCGAACATTGCAACAGGAGGCAGCCCAAAGCCTGGAGCCAGAGTGCCTGGGTTTGAATCCCGGCCCAACCACTTGGGAGCTGAGCGATCTCGAGCACAATGCTTCACCTCTCCATGCCTCAGTTTCCTTATTTCTAAAATGGCAGTGATAGTAGTACCTGTTCGTGGGTTGTTTGAGGAAACAAGTGAATTAAAGCATGTAAAGTAATTAGAACAGTGGCTGTCTATGCCAAGGTTAGCTATTATTATTGTAAGGATTTTTTTTTTTAGCCAATGCACCTGTCTTCATTTTGGATCTCTACTAAGTGCTTATGAGAATTCCAGAACAGTGTGTAGCATTAATCGTATTTGTTTATTTTGAATACCCCTTTCTCTTATGTGTCCCAAACTAAAACTGGCATAAGTAAGTTGAATGTGTAGTTTATGGCTTCAAGTTGTGGAAAAGTCCAGAGGCATAGACCTGTCCAGGTTCAGGTGCTATATCTAGGTGCTCAAAAGATGTCATTAGAAATCTGTCTCCTATCACCTCTCCCTGAAGGCTTCGTCTGTGCTGGGCCCTTCGGCAAGCTGTGGCCATGGGCCATTGGCAGCTCCTGGAAACAAACGTGGGGAGAAGAGAAGAGGTTGCCTTTTGTGACCCTTAAGCATTAGCTCTGATCAGATCCAATTTACTTCTCTGAACCACCTGCTGTGGCCAGGAGGATGTCATGCTGCCATTGGCTGGGTATGGCTCCCTCGATTTTCTTTCTTTCTTTCTTTCTTTTTTTTTTTTCCACTTGAGACAGAGCCTTACTCTGTTGCCTGGGCTAGAGTTCCCTGGCATCAGTCTAGCTCACAGCAACCTCACTCCTGGGCTCAAGCGATCCTCCTGCCTCAGCCTCCCGAGTAGCTGGGACTACAGGCGTGTGCCACTACACCCAGCTAATTTTTTTTTCTCTATTTTTAGTTACCCTGCTAATTTCTTTCTACTTTTAGTAGAGACGGGGTCTCACTGTTGCTGAGGCTGGTCTTGAACTCCTGAGCTCAAGCGATCCTCCCGCCTCGGCCTCCCAGAGTGTTAGGATTACAGCTGTGAGCCACTGCGCCTGGCCTCGATTTTCTTAAGAGTCATCGGAGGGGTCATTTCTGTTAGAACAGAGGGTGGGTGGAATGTTCCTCTGAACAAAATCAAGTTGCCAGAAGAATAGGAATGGATGCTGGGTGGACAAAAACAACTGTGAGATATTTCCCTCTATATTTAAGATATCTTATTTGACCATAATTTCTTTGGGGGTAGATTCCCAAGAGCAGAATAGCAGTGCTTCAAAAGGGACGATGAAGCCTTGTAAGGCTTGGATACATCCTCACTATAGAAGTCAGGCTTCTCAGAGCAAGAAACAGAAGCCAACTCAAGCTGCTTCAAGCAGAAAATAGATTTATAAAGGATGTTGGGGAGCTTGCAGAATCTCTGCGAGGCCAGAGAACTGGGCTCTGAGGCAGAGTGATCAGGAACATACCCCAAAACTCCCTGGAGAATTGGCTGGCTGGGCACACACACTGGTACTTGCCCTATGGACCCCACTATCTCCAGGCCCTGTACTTCTCTGGGATCCTCTTTCTCTGCTGCCCTGGAACCCTGGAGGTAGTTGTGGTGACCCCCACCAGAATGGATTCCGTGCCTACTTGTTCTGGCTGCCAGTTCGAGGTCTAGCTTGGCTCTATCCCATTGGTGGAGCCTGGTCATCCTAGCTGCAAGGGAGGCTTGGGAAAGCAGCTGTTTAGGTTGCTTACTGGGAGGTGTGGACCCCTAAGTTTGGGAAATTCCCCAAACATAGGACTGGTGTTCAGAGGCGCCAGGAAGACCAAAAAAAAAGGCCATGTCCAATGTTCATTGCATTCCCCATTTGTTCTAAAACTTTAACTTGGTATAATTTTTAAAAACTTTTAAGACTTAAATTACTTTTATTTTATTTTAACAGGTCATATATTTATGTGGTTCAACATCTGAAAAAGTACAAAAGTCTCCCTCTTATTTCGGTCCTGTATCCCACCAGTTCCCCTCTCTGGGGGCAATACATGTTACTAAATAATTTTTAAGCTCTTGTGTGTTCTAGTCATATTGTTAGGTCTGGTGGAGGGTAAACAGATGGCAAGAAGGTGGCTAAGGGTGGAGAGTGGCAACTGAATTGTAGCTAGGAACCAAATTGCAGCTAGGAACTGTCCCCTGGTGGGAACATACATAGTAAAAAGTTGCTAGTAACCTTTAACTGACTCAGAGCTCAGTACCATCTAATTAGCATAACTTGGGTGGAGCTTCATGGAGAATTCTGGAAAAGACGCATGCGCAGAAAGGGAAACTGTTATATAATCTACCCTGTTATGTAGCCTGTCATGTGATCTGTTATATAACACCAACCTGTCAATCACCCCCAAAGGCAGGAAACAGCAACCAATCCTGCCAGGGGAAAGTCAGGACAAACTAGTAGGCTTATAAAAGGCAACATGTGCTCATCCTCCAGCGTCTTTCTCCACTCCTGAAGACTGACCTGTTTCAGTCTTTCTGGAATGTATTTTCCCTTTGTGTAGCTTCCTTTACTTTCATTCTCTCTTTTATGTGATGAACTGTTTGTATTAAGTTGTTCTCTGTTTGCAATCACTCTGTCATCAGCTCGTCTTGGTACCAGTACTCATTCTTGACATTGGGAACCGGAGGACCAGAGAACATCCACATAGACAAACCTAACAATATTCTCTGCATATATGAGAAAACTATACACATATGACTATACACACATATGACTACACATACATATATAGGTATGTGTATACATGTGTTTATTTTTTTAATTTTCTAAACATACATGGCAGTATTATAGTTCTGTTTTTGAAGGCAAATCACATTTGTTGAATGCTAAGAATGTACAAATCTTTATGATTGGCATAAAGAAATGACACGCAAATTATGAAATTTTATTATTTTGTTAATAATAAATTTTCTAATTCTAGAAATCTAGAATTTTTATGTAGTCTGATTTCTCCACCTTTGCCTCTATGACTTTATTGATTGCTTCTTGGCTTTGGGAAGTTCTTCTCCCTCAAGATTTTTGGTGAACATTCAATTATGTTAAACAAAAGTTTTTTTTGGCCAGGCACAGTGGCTTATGCCTATAATCCTAACACTTTGGGAGACCGAGGTGAGAAGATTGCTTGAAGCCAGGAATTCAAGACCAGCCCGAGCAACATAGCGAGACCCCATCTCTACAAAACATAGAAAAATTAGCTGGGCCTTGTGGCGCATACCTGTAGTCCCAGTTACTTGGGAGACTAAGACAGGAGAATCACTTGAGCCTAGGAGTTTGAGGTTGTGGTGAGCTACGATGACACCACTGCCTGGGCAACAGAGTGAGATGCTGTCTCAAAAAAAATTATTATTATTATTTTCTTAGGGTTTGATTGTGATTTTGGTGGCTAGTATGCAGGGAACATTGAATCTGTGCTCCTTGCTGAGCTAAGGAGGGGACCTGAATTAGGAGTCTTTGGGTCACAAGTGACAGAAACTAATTTAAACTAGCTTAAGTGAAGGAGTTTATGGGATCACCTGAGTGAAAAATGGTGGAGGTAGGAATGCTTTCAGGCATGGCTGGATTCAGGGGTCCAAGTGATAGCTTCAGATATTGCTGTTTCTTGGCTACTTGAGTTGGTTTCATTCTCAAGGCTCTATGTAGTGGCAAGTAAGGATTCAGTTAGGAAAACAAATCATTCTAGATTCTTCAGAGAGAAGATTCTAGATTCTTCATAGGGAATTGGTTTCATGGGTAACAGAAGAGCTGAGAAGTCAAACAGGGAATAGTGAGGAAAACCAGATGTTAGAAACTACAGGAAGCTGCTGCTTCCCTCAGCCAGAAGGACAATGGGTGGAGGTGGTATTACTAGAACCCAGAAACTACAGCCATCTGGAAGGCATAGATCCATGGTTGGATTTGCTCAGCAGTGGCTAGAATCAGAGAAGAGATTCAGCTACCACTGAAGACACCACCAGAGAGGCCTAAATAGAGAAGAGGACAAATACCCTGGTTTGTCCCCTCTTTCCAATCTTCTGCCAGGTCCCATTAGGCAAACACACTGGTAAAACTGTAGGCAAAGGAGGCTGAGAAATGTAGTCCTTGCAATACAGAACAGGGCAAGGTGGGGAATGACTTGAGAGCAGAGAGACAAATAACTGGTAAAGCTGTTAACAACTTGGCAGAATTGCTAATTGACTTCCAAGTCTGGTAGAAAAAAAGATGTCAACAGTTCTTACAAAAGTCCTGTGTGGATTGAGTCACATGGGCACCCTGAACTAGTTATGTGGCCAAAACAATGCAGTGTGCTGATTGGCTTATAACTAGGGCTGAGAGTGTGGCATGGGTAGGAGGATGAAAGGCATGGAGGTAAGCTGTAAACGTGCACTCATCCTGACCAAACCACAGAGGGGGCTGGTCTCTGGGATGTTGAGATTCAGGGACTTGAGTGTCATCTCAGTGCTCCTTCTTTCTTTCTCTTGTCTGCTTTTCCTTCCTAGTTTTACTCTCAGTTCTATCCCCATGAGGCTGGGTCCAAGGCTCAGGCAGCTCCAGGCTTATAAATCCCCTTTCCTAGAGGAGAGAGTGCTCTTCCCTGACAGCTTTGATTAGAAAAGTTCCCAGGGCAGACCTTGATTGGGTAGCTTTGGTCATGTCCCCATCTTTGGACCTATTACAGGGGCTGGAGCACAAAGGACAGTGATTGGGTCAGCCTGAGTCATATGAATGCCTCTGTGGCCCAGAGGGTAGGGTATGTCATGAGAAACCTTCAGCCAGGATTATTTGAGTGGAGTGGAGTGGAGTGTATCCCCTGAGAGATGGTAGGCTGCTGTCTGGGCAGATCAAATTCTCCATTCAGGGTCTTGATTTCTGGCTCAGTCCCTTCTCCCTGACCTCTGCTTCTTGACTCTCCAGTGAGCAGACAGAACCAAGGTTTAGGGAACGACTGGTGTCTCCCTAAATCCTGAGAGTGCTATTGCTGTTCTGTATATATGATGAAACTTTCATTTTCTTGTCAGGTGTTAGAGAGATATGCAGTTTTCTAGAAACAAAGCCGATGAGAGCTTAGCTCATTTGTCTAAAACAGCCTTGTGCTGTTCAAAAGTAGACTAAGTAGAAAAAGGGCTAAAAGGAGGAGATATAATTCTCAGAGCTGAAACATTCTTGTCTTACTGGAAATGTGAAGCGGCTAAATATCAGTTGTAAACTAGAACTGAGTTTTGGGGCACATTGGTTTTAGAGTATTTGATTTGGAAGTTTTTCTTGTGCGTACATCTGTTTGTGTGCTTGTTGAGGGGCTGTAGGGTGTGAATGGGGTGATTTTGGGATGTCTGGGGAGGTTCTGGGCATGTTAATGGAGTCACTAAGGAACCTTGGGGTATGACTAGGAGAGATTGTAGCAGACGTAGGGTGACTTTGGAGATGACTGGGGGTGACAAGTGTCTTGGATAACTTGAGGGTGCTATTGGGGTTGTTTGGGAGTGATACTATGGGTATTAATGTGAGTTGCTGTGGAATATCTTTTAGGAGTACAAATAAAGTTACTTTGGGGGTGTCTGACTCTAGAAATGATTGAAATGGTTCTGTGGGATGACCTTGAGGATGTAAATGGGGATGAATTGGGGGGGTCATCTGTGGGGTGACCTTGGGGGTATGTGTGGGGTTGATTATGAGAATGACCATTGAAATTGAGGTAAATGGGGGTGATTTGGAAAAACTTTTGAGGATGTGAGTGGGATGTCATTGAGTTGACTTTAGGGGTACCTGGAAGTGACTTTGTGAGAGTGGAGTTATTTTGAGGTTTCTAGGAGGTGACTTTGGTGATGTGAGTGGGGGTGATTTTGAAGATGTCTGAAGCCAGACTTTGGGGATGTCTGTTGGGCTGCTCATGGGTGTCAGTGGGAATGACTTTGGAGGGTGACCTTGAGGAGTGTCTGGGGGTGACTCTGGGATACTTGTCCTCCCTCCCCCCAGTTCTTATCCATATGAGCGAAGGCTTCATGTTCCTGGCCCTGGGGCTGTGCTTCTTCCTCCTCCCTGCCATGGGGCTCTCCTTCCGGCCATTCTTCCGCCGCGTGCGGAACGTCGACTTTGTCTTCAGTTCCCTTAGCATCAGCATTGGTAAGTGTTGGCTCGGGGTAGGGGTGGCGGTGTTCCTACCCCCAGCATCTCTTTCTGGCTTTGAGGAGGGGTATCTAGACTTTATGCTCTGCTATCTGCTAGGTCTCTGTCTTGGAATATCTCTTAGGATCTCTGCCTGACTCTCTGTGTTTACCTGAGTTCTCCTCTCTCTTTCTCAGTTGGGGTGTGTGTGAGGGGTATCTCTGTTTCACACAGTTTCCCTCTCTTCCCACCCCCGCATTTTCTCCAAGTATCTTTCTTTCTGTCTCGTGCGTGTGTGTTTCTTTCTGCTTGTCATGGTGGGTAGAAGGGGATGTCTCTGCCTCTCTTCTCTTGCTGGGGGTCACAGAGCCACTGTCCAGCCTCTTGTCCGTCTCTGGCCCCACCCCAGGGCTCCTGATTTTCGTCAGCCTGACGCTCTTTGCAGTTAACTGTGAGACAGTGCATCCGAGGCCACGGATATCGTACCTGGTGACCTTCTACCTGTGCTGGTGTGCCAGCGCCCTGATGCTGTGGGCCGGTGAGAGCGAGGCCTCGACAGGAAGGGGCGGGACCTCGGCAAGGCAGGGGGCGGATCTCGGGAGGGGGAGGAAAAGAGGCGGGGCCTTGGGCTGGATGGGGGCAGCCCTCAAGGGGAAGCCTCGAGAAATGGGCAATGGAGCGGAGCCTAGGGTGGGGCTCGAGTTCAACGACCCACCTAGCCCTCTCCCCCAGGAGTCCTGTCCTACTTAAACCAAATGGGCATGTGGAGCAGGAAGATGACCTTTAAGGAGCGGCGGCTGAGCTCTCGCCGGTGGGCCTTGCAGCATTGTGCCCACGGGTGCACATCCAAACACCGGAACTCAGACATCAACTCTGAGCGTATCCTGCACTTGCCCAATTCACACACCATCCAGGAGAGCACCCAAGTCTCTCCAAGGAATAGCACCTGAGCTTCTCAGGACACTGACCGGTAGCCCTGGCCAGATGCTGGGGCCACACCCCCAAGATTAGACCTCCCTTGAGACCCCACTCCCTGAGACCAGGCCATGTCCTCCAAGGACAGGTGACAAACCCCGACCATGGCTGTAGGGCCTACCCCTTGTGGTTCTGTGTCTGTCTACTGGGTCCTCACAGTGCCCCCATTCCAGAAGTCCGACACCCCCTCCCGTTCTGCCCCCTCTGAGCGTTCCACTGAGCCCTGCAGTGTGGCTAGTTTGTGTGGCCCCACCCCAGGGTGCCCAGCCCTCACAGGCCATGCCCTGAACCCACTCTCTGTCCTTTCAGCCAGGGTCGTCTCCATCAGAACCCCTCTCCCGGAGTTCCAGCCCCACCCCATGTCCACTTTTGCCCCTAGGTGAACACGGCACCCCTCAGCATTTGGTGTAGCCCTGACCCAGAAGGTGTGGCTTGCAGTAACATCCCTTGGCCCCTCTCCTGGCTTCCCCATCACAATAAAGAGTCGGGCTATCCAACATCTCCATATCCCACCTTCCACTGCCCCCATCTCCCCCACCAGGCAGGGTCAGGCCCAGTGTGACCAAAGTGGTCTGGCGTCCCTGACTTGCCTTTTGGGATCTGACTTTTTCATGCATGTTTGTCTATACCTGACAGCCCTTCCTTTCCCCCACTTGCTCATGTTTTCAGGCCTCTGGGCACAAGATTGGTACAGCTGAGGTGGCTCTAACCTCAGTCAAGTGGGTCCCAAGTGTCTAGGAGTCTGGAGTCTGGAAGGCCAGATGATGCCAGAGCTTGAGGCACATTTGATGCACATCTGATTTTACTTAGGGGTTGGGGACTGGCTGGGCATTCAGGGATTGTTTGCCATGGTGTCCTTGATCCACTCAAGGTACTTATGCAGTCTGACGTAGAGTGAGGGCATCTTGGGGTTGGCACATGGGACGTGGCCCCATCCTATGAGACCTTGGAACACGCCATTGCAGATCAGCGGGCCCCCCGAGTCACCCTGGGAGCACAAGAGGAGGAGAGACAGTGTCAGAGGAGATAGCAGAGCACAGGTTCTGCCTGCGGAGCCCCAGCTCTTAAGATATAGGGCCTCCAGGTCCCACTCCCAGAAGAAGGTAGTTGGGGATTCCAACAGAAGGGGGACAGTGGGCTGGTCGTGGTGGCTCACGCCTGTAATCCTAACACTCTGGGAGGCTGAGGTGGGAGGATCGCTTGAGGTCAGGAGTTCGAGACCAGCCTCAGCAAGAGTGAGACCCTGTCTCTACCAAAACTAGAAAGCAATTGGCTGGGCAACTAAAAATAGAAAAAATTAGGCAGGCGTGGTGGCCCCTGCCTGTAATCCCAGCTACTCGGGAGACTAAGGCAGGAGGATCTGTTGAGCCCTGGTGTTTGAGGTTGCTGTGAGCCAGGCTGATGCCATTGCACTCTAGCCTGGGCAACAGAGCAAGACTCTGTCTCAAAAGAAGGGAGACGGTGGCTTGAGTCCTGGCCAATGAGGAAGGGACTTTTGGGTACAGCTCTTGTGCAGGGGGCAGGGGGCAGGGTCCAGGAGGACAGTCCTGGCAAACAGGTCAGTGGCAGGAGGAGCAGGGCAGGACCATCTACAGGACCTCCTTGCTGTCCCCTACCCGGCCCCAGCAGGGCTCATCTCAGAGACCACCTCTCCAGGAAGCTTTCTCTGACGAGACAGTAAATATGTGTTAAAGGCAGGAATGGGTGAACTACAATGCGAGAGGGTGAGCTGCAGGTGGTAACTGGATGGGGGTGTGGGAAGGGAAGAGGGTTGGAGGGGAGTGGAGGTGCTGGGGACCCCGGGGTGGGGGGCAGATGCCTGGTTAGCTCTCAGGACCCAATTCAGAAGTTAAGTCCCCTCCCCCAGGCCTTCGAGACCCTGAGAGGAGGGGCTGACTCACCGCGCAGGTGTCTTTGCCACCACTCAAGTACCCAGCACACAGCATGAACTCTGTCACCTTCTGCGGGTGGGCTCTGTCACACACATCATTAGGCAGGATTTCAAGGTCCACACACTGGAGACTGTCTGGGTATGAAACTACAAAACAGGGAGAAAAAAGGCTGAGGCCAGACCCCACCTGGATCCTTCTCCCTCTACCCAGGAGTCCCTGTCCCCGCTCCAGGCTGCACAGTTGGCCCAGGCGTACAGTTCTCTGGTTTGATGCTGCCCCAGCCAGAGGCAAAACAGATGCTCCCCATTTCAGGTTCAGGGTCCTCGTAAGGCAGGTCCAGGACCTTCACAGCATCCGTGATCTCGGCCGGCTCCGTCAGGCGGAGCAGCATGATGTCGTGGCTGTAGTCCTCGTCATCCGCACGGGTGTAGTTCTTCAGGAGGCTCAGGTTGAATTGTGGGTGTGGGAAGCTCTTACTGACATGGACAAACTGGGCTGTGTCTTCATCGTCAAACAAGTTGTGGCGACCCAGCCAGACCTGGTACTTGCTGGGGAAAGAGGGGGATGGAGGGATGAGGAGAGGGGAGGAGGAAAGGGAAATGGGACAGGGGAGTAGTGGGGAGGGTCCCGAAAGAGAAACAGAACTGGGGGCGGGGCTGACAGAGGAAGAAAGATGCAGAGTTGTGGAGAAATACAGACAGTGAGTGAGAAAAGAAAGGAATGTGAGTGAAAAAGGCAGATACAGAGACAGAAACAGAGTGAAAAATGAATGGTCAGAAGGACAGAGGGAATGAGAAAGGCAGACAGAGAACAGTGAGAAACAACAGAAGGAGCAAAAAAGAGACAGGCTGAAAAACAGGAAACGCAGAGGCAGTGAGAAACACACAGGGAAGAGGAAGGAGAGAGCAGAACAGGGAAGGAGTGAGGAACATCGAATGAGAGCAGGAGCCAGGAAGTCAGAGGAAGAGTGAGGGCCAGAGGCAGAGAGGAAGCCAACGGTCTGGGCTGTGAGAGAAAAGGGGGGGGCCTTGGCAGGGGAGGGGAGTCCTGAGAGCAGCTCAGCTGCAGCTGGGGCTGTGCTGGCTCCCTAGAGGACCTGGCCCACAGCCCAAGGTCTCATCCCCCTTTCCCTGCCAACACCCTCCCCCTCTCCATCCCTCTTCTCCTTCCTTCTCCCTCAATGGTCCCACCCAGCTCCAGCTGAAACCAGCCCTTCCTTGTGTCTCCCCAGAGTGGACTGATGTCCTGAGGGGGGCTGGGCAGAGTGAGAGGCGCCCCCTCATGCACACAGGTTGGGGCTAAAGCCCTTCCTTCTCTCGGGTCCCCTTAGTCCCATCCTAGGTATGTGTTCAGTAGTGATGGGGGAGGGGGTGGGACAGAGACCCAGGGAGAGAAATGGGCAGAGAGATGGCGGGTGAGACCCACGGTGACAGAGATGACCACAGAGTGACCCAGAGAGGGTAGAGACAGGGGAGATGCAGAGACATGAAGACAGAGCGGGAGATAGAGACCAAACCACAGTCACAGTCAGACACACAACCAGAGCTAGACAAGGGCACACACAGAGACCCAGAGAGAGACCCAGGCAGCCATGGGAGGGTGGTCCAGCCCCAGCTCTGCCTCCCCATGTACCTGGACCAGAACCTTCCCTCTGTCCCTCAGTCTCCCAGCCTCGCCTGAGGTTATCCAAGAGGAATGGCACTGGCTGCTCAATCCTGTGGGAGTACAGGTGCCCTCCTCCCCAGACCCCAGGCCCCGACTCACTCGCTGATGCAATGGGCGGCTGTGAGCACCCACTGGGGGTGCACCAGGACACCCCCACACCCGACGTTGCTGAAATGGTACACAGCCACCTGCCAGGGGTGGGAATGCTGCTCACACTCCCAGCCTCCCACAACCCGGGACTGGATGGCGGGTGCAGCACCTGCAGAAGGGGTGCTGGGTTAGGGAGGGTGGAGTTGGCAGGAGGGGCAGGGGGACTGGGCTAGGGGAGGGAGCTGTGCGCTTGCAGGGTGTGGGGGCAGAGGACCAGGGCTGGGGGTCTGGGGACATGGCAAGGGGTGCTGAGAAGGTTCTGGAATTCTGGAACTGTTCCTGGGTTGGTGGCTGGTCCTGGGTGGGGAGAGTTTATGCTCTGAGCATAGAGCAGACCCCAGGGATCACAGTAGGAGACACAAGACAGCGTCTGGAGCAGACATCAGGTCTAGGGGTGAGGTCATTTGGGGTGACTTGGGGTCTTGGACTGGGAATGGGAGGCGGTGGGTTAGGAGAGTGGAAAGGGACTCCAGAAAGGAGGGATAAAGGCCCCAAAGGAGAGGATCCAAGGCTGGGAGAGGAAGGGTGTGGGTTAAAGGGCTCCCAGGCTGGGCAAACAGTTGTGCCTGGGTTGGGATTTTGGGGTTCAGGAAAAGATGCAGCTTTAGGGAATCAGGTCTGAGAGGTCAAGAAGCACATCTGGGCTGGGGAGTTTGGGGCAGGATTTGAGGTGTCTAGGTTGGGGCTGCAAGGGGTCAGCTGGGCTGGACAAGTCAGATTTTGGGGTTTCCAGGTTAAAGGATAAAAAAAGGGTTAGAGTTGAGGCTGGGGGTGTGCTCCTTTGAGGTTTTGGGGTCCCTTCTATAACCCAATAGTGGCAATCCAAGAGGTAGGGGCCCTGAGAACAGGGTTGGGGTAAGGACCAGGATGGGGCTCAGGAGGAGGGAGGGGATGAGTGATAGTCACCATGGGATAGGGTATGAGACAGGTTTCTTGTTTCTCGCGGGGGTGGGGTTCATGGTCTGAGGGTATTGGAGGGATTGGGGTTCTCTTGGTGGCAGTCCCAGGACAAGAATGGAGAAGTGTTCAAAACAGGGGCCAAGCAGCTGCAGGAACAGAGTGGAGGACCCACTTGATGTGAGGTTTTAGAATCACATATTGCCTTACTTGGGGCAGGTCAGGGCAGGATGGCTAGCTGGGAAGGTGTTCGGGATCTTGCAGGTGGGGCCCCAGAAAACCAGATTTGTGCAGGAGGGATTCAGGTGGGGAAGGGCGGGACCTGGGGAGGGATGGGAATTCTGCAAGGAAAGGAGTATATGGTTGGAGGGCTTGGGTGTTTTTCCTGGGAGAGCTGGGGGTGCTGGATGGGGTTCTGGGGCAGAGAGAAGGAAGAGGCATTTGTAGACTCCCCCGTGCCAGATGGGGACCCATCTGGTGTCACACAGTTTGGGAAGCAGGGCTGGCTGGTGGAATTTGGGGGACTTGGGAAGACCAGATGTCAGGGTCTGGAGGACACAGTTGAAAGCTGACAGCTGGATGGAAAAAGTCACTGAGGTGTGGTGGGATTTGTAGACTCCAGAGCCAGACCATTGGGGCACAGAGAACTAGGGGTAGGAGGGTCCCAGGGTCCCAGGGTCTAGTGGGGTTGGGGTCCTCCAAATAGAGGGACAGAGATGGCCCAGGACCTGCCCCTTTGTGAAAGCAGCAGGGGCAGGAGCTGACTAGGGAAGAGGAGAAAGTACTGAGGGTTCCTGGGAGGGGGCAGGGACCTAGTGTGGGAATGCAGACTGTGAGAGGTGGGATTTTGGGATGGGGCTGCAAGAGACAGGAAAGAGCTTGGCACCCTGGTCTGGGATGGACCACAGGCTGGGGTGCTAAAGGGGAAGGACTTAACGGAGGGCAAGGGCAGCATGAGAGTCAGGGACCGCTCCCCCTCCCACATCCCCCCCCACTGTCTCACCAGTCCCCCCCAGGGACAGGGCGAGGCACAGAACCAGGAACCACATGGTGACAGGTGTCAGGCGGCAGGTGGTGAGCTAGCAGCTGGGGAGCCTCCCCAGGGAGCCTTTAAAAAGCCCTCATTGCCCCCACCCCCAGAGCCCCGCCCCTGCCCTGCTGGCACCCAGATGCTGGCCAAGGTCCTTCCCTGTTGCCTGGGGGCTGGACAACCCCCTCCTATCCCCAGAGCTGTGAAGGGGAGGGAGAGCCAGCACCTGTTGTTCTGCAGGCCCTGGATCATGCTGGATGCATTCCTGGGGCTGAGGCCAGGTGGGGCAGGGCCTGTAGCTCCTGGGGCTTTGGTCTGGGGGACAGAGTCAGTGAGGCATGGTGGGGCAAGGGGGAACAGAAACAGGAGGATGGAGGAGTCACCGACCCCCAGTAAGAGCCCCATATACCTAACCCCTAAGAAAAGCCCTGCACCCCAAGACCCGGTAGACTTTAATACCAGCGGTGAGGGCTCCAATTCCCTGCACCACTCAGAGAGACAAGATACCAACTTAGCTGTGAGCCTGCCCCTGAAATTTAAGCCTGGGCTTTCAAAATGCCCTGATTCTTATACTTCCAGACCCAGGATCTAGGTCCCCGAAGCTATTGTTCCTTTCATAATAAAATTTTGGGGTACATATCACCATAACGCTAGTGCCCCAAGATCCAGGAATATGAAGTTTCAGGGGTCTCCCAAGGTAAATTCTCTAGCATTATAAAATCCAATGTTCCCCTCAAACAGTGGCAGGGGCCCAATGACCCTTCTACCCTTGTTCCCCAGATATGGGTAGTCAAGGTCATGTCCTCCAAAGTCCCAGAGATTCAGACTACGTGTCTTCCCAGGTCAAGATCATCCTAACCACAAATTCCAATTACCTCCACTCCCACCCCATTCTGCCAATACAATATTTAGGTTTCAAGAGCCAGGTTCATGCACTTCAATGTTCAGTGACCTTGAAAATCACATTTTGGGGCCTCTGAAGAGAATCAGGACCTAGATTCCTGATTCCTGCAACCTCAATGGTAAACCTATAGGCTTCTAACATGTTATCCTGGCTTTTTGGTAAAAACAAAGCAACTCACAGCGTCCCAGCATCTGCTGTATGTCAGGAACCTGGCTAAGGAAAGGAGAGTATTTGCCTTTTTGCATGGCTATCAGGAAGCCCAGAACTAAGTCTTGAAGAAAAAGTCATTCTTGGTAATCTAGTATTTGCTGGGTCCTTTCACTGGGATCCAGAGATACAGCGTATTTACCCAGTGCCAGACGCTATTCTAATCAGTTCATATAAATTACCTCATTTAATCTCACAGCAACCCTGTAAGTTAAGCAATATGATGATCTCCATTTACATATGGACAGGCCTAGGCTGAATGAGATTGGGCCTCTTGTTCAAGATCACATGGCTGGTCATACCTGTTGAATGGACAGAGCCTTGCTTCAAGCCCTTTCTCCTCCCCTCAGGATTGGGGCAGTGGGTGAAAACAGTGTACAGTGTCTGTGGGTTCCCCACCCAATCTTTGTCTCCAATTTCCCTTCATTCCCAGAAGAAAGTCACAGAAACTCCTACAGAGAAACTTGGATCAGTGATTTCTGTTATCTTGGTGTTAAAGGCTAGGTGACCTTGAGCACCAGCTTTGCCTTCAGGTGGGACAAGTCCTTGGCTAACACCTGGGCCTTGGACCGGGTCTTGAGGGATGGCTTAATTCTGTTCCAAGTCAGGACAGGGCTGCTGGCCAGGCATGGGGGCTTCTGCTTAGGACATAGAAGGTAGGCCAAGATAGTCAGGTCCTCTTCATGATTTCTCTGATCCACTCCAAGTAGTGGCAGACTTTGGTATAGACACCAGGCTTGGTGGTGGTGTCACAAGGGACGTCACCCCAGGACACAATGCCCTGCAGGACACCGCTACAGACCAGGGGTCCCCCGGAGTCACCCTGTGGAGAGAAGAGGGGGTCTCAGGATGAGTGAGAACCTCCTGGATCTAGTGTGCCCATCTCTATCCTAATCACAATTTGCATGCCCACCCCAGGCAATCCCAACCCAACTCAATACAGTCCAATTTAACCAAAACCAATCCAACCCAACCCCAACTTAACTAACTCACTCAAAGAATATCCAAACTCACCCCCTGGCAACCCTAACCCAACTGAACTAAGCTAAATCCAACTCAACCCAACCCCCACATGTTCCCCATTCAAAATGAAATCAAACTCATGCCCATCCTCACAACCCAATCCCAATTTTCATACCTTCTGCATCTCAAAACAAAATCTACCCCATCCTGATTCAACCCTGACATATTTCCCATCCAAAACCAAACCACACCTATTCCCATTCTGAACCCCAACCCAATTGCCACACCATGTATCTCAAACACAACACAACCCTATCCCCATCTCCAGCCCCAACTCCAGCCTCACCCCCATTCTAACTGCTCTTCTCCATCTCTCTAGGTTGGACTGCTCTTCCAACCTGGCATCTTTTCTAGCCCAAAGCAAATGATATCCAGCCCCATCCTAACTCTCAAACTGGTCCCCATCCCTCTTCCTCCACCTGATGGCTCCCTCTGGGCTCTGACCTCACAGGAGTCCGTGCCTCCGCTCTCTGCTCCTGCACACACCATGGTGTTCATCAAGTGCCCAGGGTAGTCCTTGTTACAAGATGTGTCTGAGATAATGCTGATGTTGGCACAATGCAGTGTATCTGGGAGACTCACTGGGGAGGACAGTGAAGTTGGAGCAGATCCATAAATTCCAGCCCTGTCCCCTCCACCCAAGAACCCTGGAGAATAGAGTTCCTGGAGGCCTCACATCCAGCTCCATCCTTTCATTCACCTTGTGATTCCGGGCTCCCTGTGGTCCCTGGCTCGTTGTTGGACACCAGGCCCCATCCAGACACTACACAGGCCTCACCCGGGCTAGGGCAACGGGTGGGTAGCGTCACAGGGCGCACCTGGGGGGTCAGGCGCGCGGGCCGGGCCAGCCGCAGCAACATGACATCATGGCGGTGACTGCGCGCTTCGTAGCCAGGATGTGGGATGACTCGAGAAACAGCCCGCAGTTGCTCTGGTCCATCACGCTTGCGCAGATTGTGCTCACCCAGGCGCACTGTCATGGAGCTGTGTGGGCGAGTGGAATGAGGAGTAGACAAAGGATCAAAGAGTGGGAAACCTGTGGTCCCTAGATCCTTTGGGAATTTCGAGATCCCACTACCCTTTCCCAAGACCCTGAAGCCAATGGTTCTGGCCCCAGCCCCTCAGAGACCAAGGAGTCCAAGTCCGGCACACACCTGGAACTGAACCCTCTCGGCTCCAGCCCTCCTTTCCTCAGAATCCAGAATTACAACATCCCTGGACTCATCCTGCCTCAGGAGATCAAAAGCTGGGACTCTACCATCCTCTTTTTCCTCCTTCAGGGACCTAAGAGTTCAGAACCCACCCTCTGCTCACCCAGGAGCTTGACCTCCAGCCTATTCCTCCTTCGGAACCCGGGGGTCCTGGCACCAGTCTCCACCTTCCCCCTAGGAGTTCTACCCTCCAGCCAGGCCCCTGAGCCCTGCCATCATACCGGGTTTGGCAGTGGGCCGCAGAGAGCACCCAGTGTGGGGAGATGAGGGAAGCACCGCAGTTAAAGCGTCCACGGTCGTAGAGGGCCACTTGCCATGGCTGGGAGTGGGGCGCACACTCCTCACCTTTCAGCAACTTGTCACCTTCCTGTGCTGCTGGGAGAAGGGGTAGAAGATCCCGAGGACAGGGACCTTTTCATCACCTCCTGCACCTTCCATGCACCCTGCTCTCACAACTATTTCTCACCTGTGCCTTTCCCCAATTTCTTAAGAAGTCCCTGCTGTTTATTTACAACTGCAGCCTGTTTCCTCCAGAACACTAGCCCCTACCCCATTTGCTATAGGACTCTGGGAGAGAGAGGAAGGGAAAAGGACCAGAGGACAAGAAGTCCTCTGTGACTGGGAGTGGAGACAGGGACATTGGATACAGGTCAGACAGGTGGTCACTTGGAACCAGTCATTCAAGGTCACCAAATTGTCACATGCCCAGATGGATGTGGCCACTCAATATGTATGACGTACAGTCTTGGCCCCAGAACCTGGACACCTCAGCCAAATTCAGTGTACAATACAAGACACAGATGTGGTCACACAAGGTCATGGACGTACATACACATCTAAGCTTCCAAACTTAGGTACAGATATTGACGGCTCTTTAAAGCTAAAATTCACTTGCATACTTAGGTTGCAGCTTCAAGAACCACAGCACATAAGTTCATATGTGTATTTAAATATGGATGGCTAAGACATGGACACACGCACACACAGAGAATTGGATATAGACCAGACCTAAATTCACAGTCCCCCATGTGGGTGTTGGCATCCGATGTCACAGACATTTGCACACAGGGTCTGAACAAAGAAGGTGGGTCCTTAGCCCTGGGTTTAAACATACTGGCTGTGAGACTTCGAGCAATCATTTGACCTCTCTGTGCCTCTGTTTCCTCATCTTTAAAATGGGGATTGTTGTAAGAATGACATAGGAGTGTGTGAATGGTGAGTGATGCCTGGCACATGGTAACTGCTTAATATTAATATTAGTTATTTTTAACAAAGGACATAGATTTATTTATGATACACACATGTCGATGTTCAGGTTGTGGACACAAATGTGGTCAAAGTAAGTCAGACATCTGTACAGACACAGTCAAGGTAAAAGCTGATTCATCCACAAGCCATTATGTAGAGAGTCAAAGCTGCAGACACCACCCCAGAGGGCCAACACTCAGATGTGAACCCACTAAATCAGACTACAGGGCAACAGGGCTGGGCATTCAAGGTCAAAGACATACAGCTGGAGACACAAGTGGCCAGGACAGGACCTATTTATCCATCTCTAGATCAGCCCCCAAGCCAGACCCACAGTGTTGAAGGTCACTCACTGGGTTTCACATAGAGAGACCTGGTTCACACATGTGGGCTTGATGTGGACACACAGGGCCCTGTACACCCACCACACACACACACACACACACACACACACACACACACAGAATGGCACCACGCACAAGGACATAATTAGGGACATTTCAAGGTCACAAGACCATGAGCCCCTACACTGGGCAACACGGATGTGTCCCCTCAAGGTCACAGGCACACACACAGACACCTACACTGGGGCAGATCAAATGCCCAAAGCCTGTCCACCAGGGTCAGGAACTGGGCCAAAGGAGCTGGTGAGGCCAGGGGAATGCGGATGTGGTGGATGAGGGGCTTAACAAAGGAAAGATGAGGTCGTCCTGTGGAGAAGGGTGGAGGGCAGGGGCTGAACAGCTGGGCACCGAGGCTGCACCTGGCCAGTCCAAGCTGGAGCAGGGTGGAGGCCCCAGCTGGGTGCAGCAGGCAGGCGGGAGGCAGGGAGGAGAGAGCACAGAGAGAGCCTGAGGGGAGGCTGGAAGCATGGGGGAGGTCTGAGGGGCCTCCATGGGCGAGGGTCATATGGGGCAGCAGGTTAATGAAAGTCTAAAGTCTACCCCTGATTTCTCCAGGGTAGAGGCATCAGGTTACAATTAATTTGTCCATGAGTGGTGACTGAGTTTGGTCTGGAGTTAGCCTGCCACCCAGGGTGACCTTGACTTTGTGGCCATCCTTCTCTGGACCACAGCCCCTTCTCTTGTCAAATGAGGTCAGTGGTGGCCGCCTCACGTAGATGTTGTATGTAAGTGCTAAGTGCCGTGCCTGGCATGTATTAAGTGCTCAGCAATGCTTGCACACCTTAGAGGGTGCTACCTGGGGCCAGGCACATGCTAGTGCCTCACATGTGTTGTAATCCTTACAACAACCCTGTGAGGGAAGGACTGTTGTCTCCATTGTACAGCTGGGTCACAGAGACATTAAGTAACTAGAGAGTGGCAGGGGTAGGATTCGAGCCCGCAGTCTATGCTCTTGGCCTCTCAACACTTGTTTAATGGTTGTTATGTGCATTACCTACATTACACTATTGAGACCTCACCATTATTGTTGCAGGTAGGTGCTGTCTTATAGAGATGGCACTTGAGGCCCAGAGAGGTGAAGCAGTTTTCTCAAGGTCACACAGCAAAGAAGGGGCAGCCCAGGACTCAGCTCAGGTACGTGTAGCCCCAGGATCGTGTTCATTATCATGCGCAGTGAGAGGCCCCAGGTCCCAGCAACTCCAGAGCAGCCCCAGGCCAATGATGGCTCTTCAGGTGGGGTGAGGACTCAGGAACATTGGCAGGTGGCTCAGGTGTGGGCAGGGGTGAGGGAAGGATCTTTAGGTGGTCTCTGGGTAAGGTAGGGGCTGGCAGATCACAGGGCCCAGATTGCAAGGGAAGGGGGCACCACAGTCCCACAGACCCAGACCTCACCTTGGCCCAGCTCACCGGTAGATGTCAGCAGGAAGGAAAAGGTGAGGAGAAGCCACATTGTAGAGGAGGGACCAGAACTCAGCTGCAGTCAGGGAGGGGAGAGGGAGAGAACTGAGGTGAGGCCGGACCCCTCTGCCCCTACCGGGATCCCTCCAGACACAAACTCATCCCACCTGCTGCTTAAGAAACTTCTTTTTACCCCCTACATGTCCCCCTTCCCCCTCCCCCCACTGCACATCCTCCAGGTCCCCCATCTCTGGAGGGTCTACTGTTCCTCTGGGCACCAGGATGCCCCCACAGCCTGTCATCCCCCAGCACCATGCCCCCAGCCCCCAGATCTTGCTCCAGCCCCAAGGTCCCTGGTCAGGATCCTGTCTAGCCTCCTGTCTGGCCTTTTGGGTTCCCCTCCAGTCTAGTACCCACTGCCCAGCCTGTCCCCCACCCAAGGCTCCAGAGGGGCTTTCTACATCCACAGCTGACTGTTCACAGCCTCCCATGTTCACAGCCTTTCTTGGATCCCCAGCACCCCCAGGATAAAGTCCGGCCCCTCAGCTTCACTTTCAAGGACATGAGTGGTTTCTCCCTTTCCAGCCTTCCTGCCCGGGTCTCCCATGA
Source organism: Varecia variegata (assembly GCA_028533085.1). Classification (NCBI taxonomy): domain Eukaryota; kingdom Metazoa; phylum Chordata; class Mammalia; order Primates; family Lemuridae; genus Varecia; species Varecia variegata. The sequence continues at coordinate 20,516,831 of CM052449.1, read as the reverse complement.
CCTTGTCTTTCTAGGCACAGTCAGTGCTGCTATTTTCCCTCCTGCAATTTCATGCCTCTGTGCCTTTGCTCAGGCTTTTCCTCCTACTAGGTATACCATTCCCCTCCAGACCCACTTCCTCCTTGAGGCCTTTCCTGACCTCCCCTGACCCTCAGTGGTATCTGCTTCCCCCACCAGCCTGGCAATTCCCTGAGGACAGGCCCTGTTGGACTCAACTCTGGATCCCCAGTACAGCTCGGTGCAGGGTCCGGTCCATGGGAGCCCTTGGGAAGCTTTGGGAATGAATTAAAGTTCTTCTTCCCCTCATCTTCCAAGTTCGTCTTTATCTTCTGAGGCTCAGCCCCACCCCTCTTCTCAGAGGCCCTATTACCTAACAGGTGTCTCTCTGCATCCCACCTCAGCTGCTGTGCCTCCACAGATGCTGAGGTCTGGCCTGTCCTTTTCCGCCATACGGAGGCCTTGAGGATGGGGGAAAAGAAGCTCAGGTCGGGTCCTCTTTTCGTCCCCAGCACTGCCCAGCCTGGGCCTGTGGCACATGGGTGGCCTCAGGGACGTGCTGAACTGATTTGAACCTGTGATAACTCCCGATCATGTTCTTGGCTCTGGTACAGTTGTTTTCAGGGACGTCCTCCTGATTCACTCCATCTCCTCCTCCCCCGACCCAGTCACGGTAGCTCCTTCTGGTGGCTCCAGGACATTTTCTTGGTTCAGGTTCAACTTGGGGCCTCAGTAAAAGGACACATAGACCTATCCAGTGCCCTTGACACTCAATTTCCCCAGGGTGGTTCCTGTCTCCCCCTGAGACCAGGGCATTCTATATTCTGTGTCTCTCCTCACTGCTCCTCCCCGCCACCTTTCTCAAAGATCTCACCTCCTCCAGATCCTCCAGCAGCATCTAGGGCAGCTTGGATGCCAGAGAAGGAGAGCAGGAACCAGAATGCCTGAATTTATAAGCTCCCAGCACCACCTGGGTCTGGAGGTGGGGTGCTGTATGATGGGGTGGGAGGTGGCTGAGATTCAGGTTTACAGGCAAGGACGCCTGGGTGGCTAGTGGGGTGGGGGACTTGGCCTAATGAGCATTTATGAGGCTGAAGCTATTGTCTGAGTCTACAAAGAGGAATTCCCCGCCAGGGGCAGTTCCTCATGGGGGAGGGGATGGGAGGGCAAGAGCATGAAATTGGAGAACATCAAAACACAGAGCCTGGAATTTGGGGTCTAGAGTGTGGAAATTGGCTCCTAGAGCCATCCTTCTTGTACCAGGGGCAGGATTCTGGATCTGGATCTTTGCTTCTGGATCTGGGTCTTGAATTCTGAGTTTGGGGGTCTCAAGTTTGGTATTAATGACCTGAAGTCTGGAATGTGGATTTTGAAGTCTGAATTCTGGGGACTGGGGTCTGGAATTTGGACCCTGGAGTCAAGCCTTTATGTAACAGGTCTTGGGCTTGGATTCTGAATCTTGGAGTCCAGAGTAGGAGTCTAGAGTCTGGTGTTTGCAATCTGGGAGTTGAGGTTGGGAACCTTTGCACCTGCTGTGTGAAGTCTGGGGCCTAGAGTACAAATGATAGGTTTTGGATTTTGAATTTTTGGGTCTGAATTCTAGAGTCTGGATCTAGACTCTGAGATTTCATGGGTAGACTTGGAGTGTGAAGTCTGGAGTTTCCAATCTGCATAGCACATTTAAGGGGCTGGACTGGGAGACAGGGGCCTGGCATTCATGATTCTGAGATTGCTAGAATCTCGACTCTAGACTGTGAATCTAGAGACTGCATGTCTGGGGTCTCCATTCTGGATCCTGCAGTCTTAATTCTGGGTTCTGGAGCTTGAAATCTGGATTCTACATTCCAGAGACTGGAAATCATCACTAAGATGATCCAAGGCTTTGGGTATTTGAGGCTGGCTTCTAATAGCTCAGAACTCCACAGGGCCCCAAGCAATTGTCTAGAGTCTATCCTGACTTAACTAATGAGGAGGTCCAGAGAGCAGGAGAGACTGACTTCAAGTCATCCAGTGAAGGGATGGGAGCTGTTATAAGATGGTCTCTCCCCATGTCTGGAAAGCCATCACCTTTATGGGAAGGAGCTGCATGAGTGGGGCTCATCCATTCCAGAATTATAGGCCCTCAAAATTCCTAGAGTATCAGACTTTCAGATTCTAGAACCACAGGCCCTAAAGATTCTGGCAGTCTAGGTCCTTGGCCACTCTGGAACCTGAGATGTTTGAATAGTCTAGAACCACAGATCTCCACACACACTGGAACCCTGGAGCCTCCAACTGTCTGGAGCCCCATGACTTTCAGGCATTCTGGAACTTTGGGTCTCCAGCCAATCTACAAACCCAGACCTAGACATTCTGGATCCCCAGGCTGGAAGCTATTCTAGAACTCCTTTGTCCTTTTGTCTCCCCACAAATTCATGCTTAAAGTGTTTGGGCCTCCTGCTGGGCCACAGCTTCAGTTGAGCAGCCCCTATTTATGGAATGTTGGCTACAGGCCACTCCCAGGGGCTGGGTGCTGTCCTTGCATTATCTTGTTTATGTTCCTGACAGCCCTGTGAGGTGGTTATTACAGCTGGAGGAAACTGAGGCCCAGAGAGGGGGCAGGCAGCACAGGGAAAAGGCATGCAGAAGGCAAGAGGCCAAGGGGGAGAGGAATCCTGCCAGAACACCTGGTTGGCCCGGTCGCACCCACCCCTGGGACCACCGCGCTCCAAAAGAGGGAGGCGAGCCACTGGGGCAATAATGACAGCTTCCTCGGAGCCAGGCCTGTGCGAAGCGCTCTCCATCACGATCGCCCGCGCTCCTCCTGCTAACCCACGCAGGCAGGTACCGATGGGGGCACCGATCGAGCGCCCACCGTGCAGAGCCTGGGCACACACCCAGCCTGCGCGCGAGCTCCGGGGAGGACTCCTGGCCCCGCCGCTGACGCCTTAACGGCGGCGCCCCGCCCCCGCCCACTCTGGCCAGCTCAGGCCCGTGCGATCGGCCGATCGATGTCCGCCTGGACACCTCCCAGACGTCCTTCACCTCCACCGCGGCCTGAGTCCCGCCTTCTGTCCCGCTCCTCCTCCTCCTCCTGAGAACACTCCCCGGGAGTCTTTCTTTTACCAACTCCCGTGGTTCAGTCACCAACCACGCAAGTCTCCTCCGCCTCACCCTGAACTCCAGGCTCTGGCAGCTACCTGCGCCTGGGCGCCAATCCCCCTCCGCCCCAATGTCCCTAGGTCCCTCTCACCATGTCTTAACTCATTTCTCTTTTCCCAAACTCTCTCATCTTCCCTTGTTCCCCATCTCAAGGACGGCGCAACAGTCCACCCAGTCATGCGGCCAGATTCCCCCAGGCACCGCCCTCGCCCCTTCCCTCCCCGTGTCCCCTACCTCCCATCTGTCCCCAGCCTTGTCCCTTCTGCCTCTGTCTCTCTCTGCTCCATGTCCTCCACTCTCCGGCTCTAGCTCAGACGTTCTCCTTGCTCCCTGGACCCTCACCCCAGCCTGCTGCCTGTCCTCCCACTGTCACTCCTGTTGGTCTCTCTATGCTCAGAGCTCACCCCGCCCCTCCCCACCTCTCTGGTTGTCAGGTGCTCATCTGTGAAAGGGTCTTCGGCTGGGGTGGGGTGCAAAGGGGCGGGACCTCGCAGGGGTTGGATGAGGTAATCCCATGGAGCAGGTGTGTAAATCATAAAATTAGGCTGATGCTTGAAAAACCGGTTAACACAGCACATGATTCAGACATGGACTCTGGAGGCAGGTGGCCTGGGTTCAAATCCTGCCTCTGCTATGTAGTGCTGTGCGCCCTTGGGCAAGTCACTTAACCTCTCTGTACCTCAGTTGCCTCATCTATAAAGTGGGAATACTGCTTCTTCCCATAACTGCTTCTGCCTTTTCTGTAGCAGTGTTTTGAGGTGTTAATGCCTGAAATCTGTGCCTGGCACTTAGTGCTGAGTAATCCTGGGCCATTATTATCAGTCCTGTTTCCTCTAGGAACAGAATCCTGGGGAAGAGTGGTCAAATGGGGTCCTTCTCAGATGACACAGGGCAGCAGCCAATCGGGACTGGAAGAAGCCATGTTTCTCAATCTCCCAGGTGTGGCACCTTTATCTGAGTCCCTGAAACCCATTATCAAGACCCCTGTTTTACAGATGGGGAAACTGAGGCCCATGTTTGAAGGATAGCTTTGCTGGATATGGTATGATTCGATGGAAGATTTTTTCTTTCAGCACTTTGACAATGTTGTCCTACTCCCTCCTGGCCTGTATGGTTGCTGTTGAGAAGTCTGTTAGCAGACAGTTTGGACCTACTTTCTATGTTTTTTGCTCCTTTTCTCTTCCTGCTTTTAGGGAGCTCTCTTTATCCTTTACAGTGGAGAGCCTTGGGGTAGTCTTATTTGGGTCATATCTGTTTAGTGTTCCCTGCCCTTCCTGTACCTGGATATTTATCTCTTTCTCAAGTTTTGGAAAATTTTCTGTTATTATTTTTTGGAATAAGCTTTCTACCCCTTGCTCTTGCTCAGCTCCTTTTTGAATACCAATAATGTTTAGATTTTATCTTTGGAGGTAATTATATCTTGTTGTGACTTTTGTTCCCTTTCCTTTTTCTCCTCTTTTTGTGTATTTTCAAATAGCCTGTGTTCAAGCTCACTGATTCTTTCCTATGTTTGATGCATTCTCTTGTTGAGAGTGTCTCAAACTAATGAATTTTTAGGTCCAGCAAATGTTTCTCATTTCTAAGATTTCTGTTTGATTTTTTTAAGCTTTCGGGTTTAAATTTTAATTTAATTTTTTTTGAGACAGTCTCACTTTGTTACCCAGGCTACATCATCACAGCTCACTGCAACTTCAAACTCCAGGGCTCAAGTGATCTCCCTGCCTAGCTTCTCAAGTAGTTGGGATACAGGCATGCACCACCACACCGGCTAATTCTATCTTTTTGAAGAGATGGGGTTCGCTCTTGCTCAGGCTGGTCTTGAACTCCTGGCCTCAAGTGATCCTCCCCCCTCTGCTCCCAAAGTACTAAGATTACAAGCCTGAACAACTGTGCCTGGTACTTGTTTATTTATTTATTTTTATTATTTCAATGTCATTGTTAAATTTTTGAAATGAATTTGTGAAATGATTTTCTGTGTTATCCTGGAGATCACTGAGTTTCCTTAAAACGAATATAAAGAATTCTTGGGCAGAGAGTTCACATATGGCTGTCTCATTAGAGTCAGTCACTGGTTCTTTGCTTTGTATGTTTGGGGGAGGACATAGTTCCCTGTTCCTGTTGCTCCTTGTGGATGTACTTCTATGTATTGGCATTGAAGGATTAGTTATTTATTGCAGTATTGCCTGGCTTGTTTTGGTTTTTATTGGATGTGTTTGCTTAGAGATTGATTCTATGTAATTTTCCTGATGATTTTCTTTCTTTCCCCCTCCCCGATGTCGCTGTGCCCTTTTCAGCGCTAGATGGCGACTTATGCCCAGGTTTGCCTCTGTGCTGGTAAACAATCAGAGTGCTCCTGTCTTGAATGAGGATGGTCCCAAAGGGGATGTCCTGGTAGTGTGGGAAGGCTGGGTAGGAGCTTGTGCCCAGGGGACCTGTGGAATGAACCTCCCACAGCATGGTGCTGCTGAACAGCCACTCTGATTTGGCATCTCCTTTGGCCGAGTTACAGAGTGGAGTGCCCAGGGTTGGGAATGCTAGTCCCACCTCCTCCCTTCCTCTGTGGCTGTGCTCAGCGATTGCTCTGCCTTCAGGCCCTGCCAGTGCTTCCTGTGGGTTGAGGCAGGGACAGAGCTCCTGCCAGGGAACCCAAGATGGTGGGGAAGTTGGTTGTCCAACTTGATCCTACACTTTCCAGTATAGAAACTGTGAGTTGAGAAAAATTTTCCATGTACCTGGTGCTGGGAAGGCTGGGGGAGATTGTCACTATGGAAGTCTGATTTGCTTACCGCCTACTCACAGGTTTCTTTTTTGTTTTTGTTTTTTTTCACTTTGTGGCCCTGGGTACTAGCTCATCCTCATATTTGAGTTCTGGAATATTGGTGGAGATAATCTTGGCACTGTATATTTGTTTTCTATTTTCTGTGGGCGGGAGTGAAGCCAGGTTGTTTCCACATTGCTGTTTAGGAAACAAAAGTCTCCATAGCATTCTTGCCTTGTGTTTGTTTATGTGGAGTTTTGTCTAAGAAAATCCTGCCTCGTTTCTATTTTATAAAAGTATTCCTCTACACTTTTTTGCTGTGTCTCCTGTGTATTTGTGTCTTAATGTCTCTACTTGTGTCTTCCCTAAGTTTCTTAGTTTTTATGATGCCACTCGCTTTGTGGTTGTGGGTCTCTCTCTTTCTCTCTACTCGTCATGCCTGTTTCTCCATCTCTGCATTTCCTCTCTCTCTGTCTTTTTCTGGCTTCTCCATAGTGTTGTGCTGGAGAGCATGGGAACCGGCGTCAGGCTGCCTGAGTGCAAGCGTGTGGCTCAGACACGGGACTTACCCTCCTTGAGCCTCACTTTCTGCACCTAGAAAGTCGGGGAGATGGTCCTGTTGGCTTTAGAGGGTTGTGACTGTTTGGTGAGGTCTGGGTAGTTCTAGCACAGTGCTTGGTTCCCAGCCTGCTGGTTTCGGAGCTGAGGACGAGGAGGCAGGTTGGTGCCTGGGCAGCCACGTCCTCATCGCCATTCCCATTGCCACCCCAGCTGCACCACCACGTCCTCCACTCATCTCCAGTTACATTTCCATCCTTTGTCCCAAGGATGGGGAAATGGGGCTCAGGGAGCAGCTCAGGTGATGTCACTCACTGCCTGAGAGGCTGAGCTGGGATTTGGGACCAGAGCCGAATCAGCCTCTCCATTACAACACCTTGGCTATCCTTACTGGGTCCTCTTGTCTGGGTTCCAATCATTCCCTCTAGGCTAGGTATCCATAGCTGGGTCACCGCCCTTTCCTGAGTAGAGCCTTCTTTCCCACAGTGCCAACCTAGAGCTGCCCACAGAACAGCCAGCCTAGGCTACCTTCCCTGTGCAGGCCTGCCCAGGGAGCCAAGGCCATGCCTCTGTCCAGAGCCACCAACTGAGGTGGGCCACACCCCTGGATGAGGCCATGCCCTGTGAGCAGAGGCCATGCCACAGCTGCACACAGACCCTACGGCTCCCCTAACCTCTCCCTCTCCCCTTCCAGGCCCCATCCCTGGAACCTAGGCCATGCCCCATGAGCTGAGGCCTCACCCCCTAGGTAGAGGCCACCCGCTGTTCCAGGCCCACCCACAGCACCAAGGTCACTCCCCAGTCCTGGCTGTGCATGGAGCCCCCACTCAAGCTCACGGGGTCCAGGCCCACTACTTAGGTCATTGCTCCAAAGTGAACGTTCGGTGTGGATGCCCCAGGACGCCCTTGCCAAGTTAAGACTTCTTTGTTGAGGAAGGCTAGGCTGGAAGTGTGGGCTGCTGTCCTTGCCATTCATGTGGGAGTAGCTGTGCCTGAGTTTCACTAGGGCTTCTGGGGGCAGAGTTGGGGGAGTGTGTGAGTGAGTGAGTTTTGTGTGTCTGCCCTGCTCCCTGAGTCAAAGCAGAGGGACCTGCGACAGTGGCTAGGAGGGTGGGGCTCAGGAGTGGGACCACAGACCCTTCTCTGGACCTTCTGAGCTCCTGCCTCCTCCGCTGCTCTCCCAGAAACAAGTCAGGTGCCCATCACTCTCATTCACATGCCCCTTTCCTCCTCCAGGCTGGTCCACCTGGTCCTTTGGAGAGTTCCCAGCTCTCTTCCATATATGGGGGCAAACACAGAAGGCAGGTTGGCCAGAAACATGCACACACACACACACACACACAAACACACACACGGTCTGACATACACACAGCTGCACACAATTGCAGCTCAATCAGTGACAGTCACATCTGCAGAGGGCCTCACTCAGCTTTGTCACACATCACAGGGACGTATACAGATGAAGCAACTCATCCAGTGGGAGGTATAGACACACAGGTGTGCAGCCAGTTGCAGACAGAGACACAACTTCACACTACAGTTCCTCACATTCATATTCAGAGACCTATGACACAGAGGATGACAGACTCCATGGGCGAAGTCTAGCGGGTTCCACCTGTGATCCTGGTGTTGGCATCTGGGGTGAGGATGGGCATGCAAGTGCGTTTGGGGACCTGTACATAGGGAACGTCTATTCTTTCTTATTCCCTTTTTCCCCTGGTCCCTGAAGGACACTTGACAGGATTCTCACTCTTGGCTGAGATCCTGGCCATGGTGGCCTTGTATCACACCCAGTCTGGGCTATCCCACCTGGGACAGCAGACACAGTGGGGTGGGGGGTGGTCTTCCAGTGACTTCCAGCCATACTCCCCAGGCTGCCCTGCTGACTGCCACTTAGTGCCCAGGACAAGAGTAGGAGCCATGACCTGGGAAGAAACCCCCTGAGCCAGGACACAGGCCTAGACCCCTCCGCTGACAGTTTCCTCTGCCCTTCTAGAGTTGTTATCTCTGCCCCTTCTTCAATTCTGTGTTCCCCCTCATTCTTCTGCCTGTGTGTCTCTGTGCTGCTGCAAGTGTGTGCCTCGGTGTCTCTTAATGGCTTCTCCTCTCTACTCCTGGTGTCTGTCACTTTGCTTCTTTATGTCTACTGTGGTTTCCTCCTCATTCTCTGTAGTCTTCATGAGCAGAGGTTTGACTCAGTTGTACTTCTTAGTCCATGGAATATAGAGGCAGCAGTTCATGGGCAGGCCTGCCTGTTGATTTTTTCTTCATTCACTCATTCATTCGTTGACTCACACCTTCAGTAACTAGCGTATTTGGTTTCATCCGCACACCTGGGTCCCACCCCCTCCCCAGAGTGTTTAGGACGATCTCTTACATGACTGTGCTCTAGTGGAGTGCGTATTTGTGGCATGCACTTTAGTTGATGTGTGGGTATTACATTAGAGGTCTCATCCGGTGTTCCTACATCTGTCTCAGGCTAGGTCGTTAGGTCCTACCGTAGGGAAGCATCCAGGCTTCCAGCTGAACAGTGTTGGGAGACGATTGTCCAAGGCCCTCAAAGCTTTCTGCATGTCTCTGGAAAAAGGGACTAGCAACTTTTAGTTCTGGGTTGTGTTTTCAATGATGCTTCTGTAGAGCATCAGAGCACGTTTATTTACTGTGCAGGTAGTAAAGATAATGTCCCTCCATAACAGATTTATTGATTGTCCAGGGTGGCAAATATATGTTCCATCAGGGCAGGTCTATCCGTGGTCCAAGATAATAAAGATAATATCTCCCTCAAGTTCAAGGGTCAGGCAGATTTCCTTGCAACTCTGTTGTATGATTGAGGATGTGTAAACTCAGGTTCCCCAGCATTGGCACAAACCACTGTGTGTGCAGTGTCCACCTGGGCCACTCTGATCACCCCGTGGGACCTGAGGGACAAGGTGAGCCAATGTGACCATGAACCTCATGGTGTCTGCTGTGCCATGAGTAATAAAGTCCTTTGTCTGTGATGTAAGAGTCTTGTGTGTTCTGCCAATATTTTTAAAACACAGGCAGGCTAACATATTTGTTTGCAGGTAGGTAAAGTCTCCCGTGCTTCAGAGTTCTAGATAAACAGTTGGGCACTGAGACTGCACCCGGCCATCTGGAGAGGGAGGTAGGGGAACCCAGCTGGCTGCAGTGGGCAGGTGGGAACAGGATGGGGGAGGACCCAGAGAGAACCTGACAGGAGTTTAGGAGTGTGGAGGAGGTCTGTGGGACCCCCAGAGATGAGGGTTGGGCCTAATGAAAGCACACAGCCACCTCTCTCATCAGGTTACAGTTAATTTCTCTGCATGTAGCAGTGTTTGGATTCCCCCCGCACCCACAGTGACCTTAGCCTAGTGTTCTATAAATGGATCAAAGATAGCCTCTGTATACTGGCCCCAATGTTGATTTATTCATAGGGTGCTGACATGCATTACCTGAAAAGCTTGTTGTCACAACACTCAACTATGTGCACACGAAATTACTTAACAATAGTGCAAACAAGCAGATTTTTAGCCATTGAGAGCCTGCCTGCCTTGCATACCCTGCAAACCCACGCTGAACAGCTGTTGCTGATTGATAAGACCCCACTGCAGTTGGAAGGCCTGCCTTGCATACCCTGCAAACCCACGCTGAACAGCTGTTGCTGATTGATAAGACCCCACTGCAGTTGGAAGGCCCCCTGCAGCTGTGGCCCTCCTGAGCTCCCTTACCCAGAGACTTCCTGCCTGGCTGCTGAGTGCCAACACCTAGACAGGTGAACCTCCTCTGCACCCTCCTCTCCTCTGTGTTGCCTTCCTCCCTTTCTGGATGGTGGCCCCTGTGCATTGATCCACCAGAAGGTATCATGCCATGGGGGAATGTTCAATGCAAAGCTGTCCAAGTCATGCCCAAATATAGCCTTTATATGCTACTGCCACAGATATTTTTCCTTGATCAGCTCCAAATCCTCAACTTTGCTCCCTGTCGGTGGCTGCTCGTCTCTGAGTCAAAGTCCCCCTCTCTCCGTCAAATGAGGCCAGCGGAGCCCATTCCATATGGATGTTGTGAGGATTAGATGAGCATCAGTAAGTGTTAATCACCATGCCTGGCACATAGTAAATGCTCAGTAATATTATAAAACACTTGCCACTACATTTCTCATTTCCTTTGTGTATGCATTTTTAAAATTTTTTTAGTGTTAACCATAAGGATCACAATTAACATCCTACATTTATAACAAGCTAGTTTGAATTGATACCAACTAAACTTTAATAGCATGCAAAAACTGTTGATATACAGCTCCACCTCCTGTTATGTTTTTGTTTTCAGAAATTACATCTTTAACCATTGTGTGCCCAATAAAATAGTTATTTCATGTATTTGTTTCTTAAATGAAGTAGGAAATTAAAAAGTGGAGTTATAAACCAAAAATACAATAGGCCTAGCTTCTATATTAATATTTACCTATGTAGTTACCTTTCTGGAGATACTGATTTCTTTGTGGGGCTGTGTAGTGTCTCATTTCAGCTCAACCGGAAGGACTTGTTTTAGAGTTTCTTGTGGACAGATGTTCTGGTAACCTCCCCTCTCAGCTTTTGTTTATCTTGAAATGTCTTAATTTCTCACTCATTTTTTTTTTTTTTTTTTTTTTGAGACAGAGCCTTGCTCTGTTACCCGGGCTAGAGTGAGTGCCGTGGCGTCAGCCTGGCTCACAGCAACCTCAAACTCCTGGGCTCAAGCGATCCTACCGCCTCAGCCTCCCGGGTAGCTGGGACTACAGGCATGCACCACCATGCCCGGCTAATTTTTTCTATATATATTTTAGTTGGCCAGATAATTTCTTTCTATTTTTAGTAGAGACGAGGTCTCGCTCTTGCTCAGGCTGGTCTCGAACTCCTGACCTCGAGCGATCCACCCGCCTCGGCCTCCCAGAGTGAGTGCTAGGATTACAGGTGTGAGCCACCGCGCCCGGCCTCATTTTTGAAGGATATTTTTTTCAGATGAAGAATTCTTGTTCGATAACATTTTTTTCGTTGTTTTTCCACTTTAAATATGTCATCCTATGTCTTTAGCTTTCATGTTTTGTGATGAATAATTAGCTGTTGAGAATCACTTGTACACAATCAGTTTTGGCTGTTACTTTTTCAAACATTTTTTTCTTCCTTCTTTTCTGTCTGTTCCGCTTCTGAGACTCCCATAATGTTTATGTTGGTCCACTTGATGTTGCCCTCCATGTCCCTTTGGCCTTGTTCGCTGTTCTTCATTCTTTTTTCTTTTGTTCCTCAGACTGATTGGCTCTGTGTTGTGTTATTCCTTTAACACTTAGCCAGGTCTTTTGTGATTCTGCCTTTGCCTTTACTTCCTGCTGGTGCTCAGCCTAGAGACCAGTCAGAGGTGAAAACTTAGGACCTCTTCCCATCTTTTCTGAGTATGTAATCTGTCTTGAGCATGACCATGGATTTTTGAATTTCCCAGCACAAACAGGCCCTTTTAAATGTCCCCCTTTGCCAAGAGACTGTCTCCCATTTTCCTCCCTGGCTTTAGGTAGTCCATTTTATGTCTCAACTGTAATCTTTTGTCCCAGGCAGCATTGAGTTTTTGTTTGCCTTGCGAATAAAAACGCACAGCAATTGTTTTTGAACAATCTCTGCCATTTTTCCTCCCTGAGTGATTTCTGGTTCAGAGCAACAGAGAGAAGTGTCCTGCCTCAGGGCCTCAGGTAGTGTATAAACAGCTTAGGAGAGAAAACACGATAATTTGTGAATAAGGTCTTCTCTGCTTCCACCAGAATCAGGGGCCAGGGTCCCACACTGGGAATGCAGGCTGCCGTCTTCAAGATGGTCACTGAACCAGGCAAGGGGTGGATTGAGGCCAGTTAAAAATTCTACAAAGCTTTCTTAGTACTTCTAAGTTAGGGTTAGGGTTTTTAACTGCCCTCGATCCCCACAGTCACACTGTCCCCATCTCTCCTCCCTGCCCCCAGAGATTCCCCCTGAGCAAGTTCCCTATCATTCCAAAGTCCAATTGGGGTTTAAGAAGAGAATCAACAAGTTGGTTATCTCTGCTGTTCAGTAAAACCAGAAGAGGTCACGTGGGGCCAGCCCTAGCTGTGTGTCAAGACCTTGATATAATCTTCCTTCTTTCCTAGCTGAGGAAACAGAGAAGCTCCCAGAATAATGAGCAAGACGGAAGTGGACACAGATAATAAAAATTTGAGGCCATAAGGTCTGGGTAGAAGGATGTACTCAGCCAGAGGTTGGATCCCTGACACTTCCTCACATACATAGTAGAAGTTCCCACGTGCAGTGAAGTGTGCCTGAGCTTGCGTGAGGGCCTCCTAGATCCAGTGCTCCATCTCCATTTTATTCCAATCTACAACCTCAACCAAGACCCAACCCAACTCAGCCCCACCCAATCCAAATAAACTCCGCAGAAGCCCAGACAACTCAACCAATATAACCCAACCCAGACCAAACACACTACACACAATCCCCACCCACGGGAACTCAGCCCTATTCAACTTAACCCAAACCAATCCGAACCCACCTCATACAACCTCAGTGCAACTCAACCCAACCCACCCAACTTAACCTAACACAACCCACTCCCCACACCTTCCCCATCCAAAATGAAACTGAGCTCATGCTGATCCTCACGTACAACTGTACCAAACCCTATCTCCACGTCTTCTGCATCCCAAACCAACCTCCCTCCATCCCCAATTCAGTCCCCACATAGTTCCTGTCCAAAAGCAAACCAAATCCATTCCCATCTCCAACCCCAACCATGGCATCCCAATCCAAACCGCACATTGTCAATCCCAAACCCAACCCACGCACAGTCCTAGCTCTGGCTCTTATCCACCTCCAGCCTTATTTTATTTCATTCACAAGCCTACCTCTGGTATCTTCTCCCACCCCATGCAAACCAAATCCAAACCCACTGCCACTCGCAAACCTGCTCCATCCCTCTTCTCACTCTGATGGCCTCGTCTCAGCTCTGACCTCACAGCAATTCATGCCTCCACCTTCCAAACCTGCAGGCACCATGGTGTTCATCAGGCACCCTGGGTGGTCCCCATTAAAAAGTGTGGCCGAGAGAATGCTGATGTATCTGGGAGACTCACTGGAGAGGACAGTAGAGTTGGAGAAGAGCCATAAGGCAACTGGCCTTTATCGCCTTTGACAAAGAGCCCCGATGTCTAGGGTTCCTCAAGGGCCAACATCCCACCCCTCTTATGCACTTTGTGACACGAGGCTCCCTGTGGCTTCCTGGTGTGGCACCAGACCCTAGCCCAACACCATGCAGGCCGAAGCCACCAGCAGTAGGTGTGGGCGGTGCCCAGGGAGGCGCGCCAGGAAGTGACAAAGAGCTCACAGCGGTTCTGGGCCATTGCGCTTGCACAGATTCTGTTCGCCTGGGCATATTCTCAGGGAGCTGTGTGGGCCGGTGGTTCCCTGCAAGCTGAGTGACGGACAGTCCAAAGAGTGGGCAACCTGGAGTCCTCTGACCCTTTGGGAATCTGGCGATCCTATTATCCTCATCCAGGACCCCAAATCCAATGGTTCCAGCCCCTGTCCCACAGGGAGCAAGGTGTCCCATGCCATAGGCATCTAGACTGAACCTCCAGGCTCCGCCCCCACAACGGGCGGATTCTCAGCCCCTTAGGCTATTCCCACCCCAGGACTTCAGGAAATGGGACGTTACCAGTCTCCTTCATTTTCCCTCAGGGACCTAAAATTTGGGCCATATAACCTCTTTACCCAGAGGCCAGGCCTATAGCTTCTCCTTCTTTCAGAACCCAGGAGTCTGGGACCCCTCCTTCCTCACAGCCAGCAGCCCAGACCCCACCTTCTGCCTCCCCCAAGACCCAGGCTTTCTGACCCTGAGTCACGCACCCTCAGGACCTGCCTTCATACCCGGGTTGGCAGTGGGTAGGGGACAGCACCCAGTGTGATTGAGAAGCATCACGAAGTGCCCCTGTTTGGAGAGGGCCACTTGCCTTGGTTGAGAGTGGGGCGCACACTCCTCACCTTCCAGGACCTTGTCACTATTGTCAATTAAAAAAAAATCACAACATTTATAAATTTAGCAAGGAGAGCTTTATTTCTTGTAAAGGGTTACAGCCTGCAGGCTAGCCCTCCTGCAAAGCAGGGGCTTTGAGGTGCAGGTGGGGTGGAACAGGGATTTATGCTGAACAGCCAAGTATACATATTTAACAGGTTATAGGAGGAGGTATGAATATTCATGAAAGGGTGTCCCGTGCATGTGTAATAAGCAAACATATATGTCCATGTTCACTTTAGGGTGGAGACTTAACTTTTAAATGTATTACAGTTAGGTCCTATATATCAAAAGGTGAAGGCACTTGTGGCAGTTAGAACATAGTTTATTCTTGAAGCGTAGGAGTGCGTGACTTAAGCCTTGCCAGGCGTGGCCTCGGGCCTTGCTTATAATTTGGTATCTTGTTGCCATAGTCTGTTCCATTGGTCTTGTGGTCTCTACTTTAACACTATCCTGGGCCGCTGGGAGAGGGGATAAAGGATCTCTGAGGACAGGGGCCTTTCTTTCGCCCCTGCCCGTTCCCCAGCCCCCTCCCTCCTGCATATTCTTCATGGATGCCTCTACCAATTTCTGCAGAAGTCTCTGATTTTTTAGATGAACCACTTCCCTCTCTCTCTAGCTTTTCCTCTGCCTGTTATCACCAGAACTTTCCTGTCTCACCCCTACCCCATTTTCTGCAGGGCCTGTGAGAGAGACAGGGAGGGAAAAGGACCAGCGGGCGAAAGCTCCCTGTGACTGGAGGATGTGACAGGAGCACTAGGTACAGGTTCAGACAGGGGGTTGACTGGAACCAGTCATTCAGGGTCACCCATCTATCACTGTAAAATAATAAGAACTATCGATCTATCTGTCTGTCTGTGAGGATCAGTTGTCATGTGTGTGAGGTATTAGCACATGCCTGGCCATGGGAAGTGCCCTAAAAGTGTGTGCTAGCATTGCTAAGTGCTTACAATGTGTCAGGCATGACCCTCAGCACTTACAGACACTTATGTAATCTTCACAACATCCCTGTGGGGTAGGCACTACTGGCCTCATTTGACAGAAGAAGGGGCTGTGGTTCCGGGTGGGGAGGGGCACTAGGTCAGGGTCACTCTGGATGCAGGGGACTCCAGATCATGATCAGTTACTACCTGCAGAGAAATTAATTATGGCCTGAGGTCCTGGCCCTGGAGAGGGTGGGGTGGACTTTCATTAGCCCCCTACCCAGACCCTTGCCTTTGGGGCTCTCTCAGATGCCCTCCACGATACCAGGGTCCTATCACACTCTCTTAATGCCCTCTCCCCTCCCTGACCCCCACCTGCCCACTGCACCCAGCCGGGGCCCCTCCTACCTCCATCTCCAGTTAACTAGGTGCAGCCTCAGTGCCTAAATGTTTGTCAAGAACGTTGAAGGAGCTGACATTTTACTGACTTGCAAACAAATACATTAACCTGCCGCAGTTTCGTGAATGCTGGCAAAACACATAAGACTCCTGGTGCAGAGACAGAGGACTTTATTACTCACAGCTCAGCAGGCAGCATGAGGTTCATGTTCACATTGGTTCACCTTGCCCCCCAAACCTATGGGGTGATCAGAGCAGTCCAGGCGGATGCTGTGCACATAGTGGTTTGTGCCACTGGTGAGGAACCTGAGCTTAGGAATCCTCAATCTTATAAGGAGGCTGCTTGAAACCCTGCCCAGCCTCCATCCCTGATGGAGATATCATCTTTATCATCCTGAACTGGAAACAGACCTCCTTGGGAGGGACACATTGTATTTATTGTCCCGTACAGTAAACAAATCTGTTGCAAGAGAGACATTATCTTTATTATCTAAGACAGTAAGCAAACCTGGATCTGAGGGAGATACCATCTTGAAAAACTGCCTGCTATACAAACATCCTTGAAAGGACAGTCCAGAAGAAAAAAAAAAAGATGTTAATGCTTTTTCTCAGAAGACACACAGAAAAGTGAGAGAACCATGGAGAATTGTCTCCCAACACTGTTCAGTCTGAGCTTTCCTCCCTTGTCTGCAGGACAATCTCAACATTCCATCATTAAACACTTTGTCTACCACATCCTGCTTCTCCAGGTCTAACCAAGGTTCTAGGTGCAGTTTCCCCACAGCACCCCACTGCCAAACCCAGAATATGGGCATATGGGCAGTGCTGAAGATCCTGAGGGGGATGGCTGGGGTCAGAATGTCTGGGTTTGAGTCGGGAGGGGTTCTGAAGGAGGAAGAGGCTGGGGGTCAAGGTTCTGGGTGAGGATGAGTGTGGGTTCTGAACCCTGACGTTCCTGAGGGCAGAGTGAGGAGACTGGCAAAGTCCTATCTCCTAAGGAACATGTGGGAATGGCCTAAGGGGCTTTAGGAATACTGTATCCCGAGGAAGGAAGGGCTGGAGCCTGAGAGGTTGAGTACCTCTTGTGTGTGGTTTGCGACTCCTCGGTCCCTGAGGGGCAGGGGCTGAAACCATTGGCTCCAGGCCTTGGGTGACAGTGATCTCCTGATCCCACAGGATGGGAGGACCATGAGTTCCCCATTCCTTGATCGCTCCACCTACCCCTCACTCCACTTAAGGATAATCACCACATGCCCAGCTCCAGTAGAATGACGGGGTGGAGGTGGGGGGTGAAGGGAAGGGGGAAAGCACAATATGCGCATGCGCAGACTTCCCAGAGGCCTATGGGCTATACACGCATCCCCAGCAGCTGCGCTGTGAGGGGACTGGCCACCGCCATGACGTCATGTTGCTGCGACTAGGCCGGCCAGCGTGCCTCTCCAGTCATGTGCCAGTGGTGGAGTTGCCCACATCTGCAGCCTGGTGGGTGCGGCCTGCGCTGCACGGTGTCAGCCTGGGTCTTGGTCCCAGGGAGCCCAGGACCACGGGGAACCACCACTAAAAGGTGTTTGAGAATGGCCAGATGTCGCCATCCAAGAAAACTCAAGGGCTTCTGGGTGGAGGAGACAGGGCCCTGAACTTACAGGTTTGTTTCAAGTCCACTGTCCTCCCCAGTGAGACTCCCAGATACACTGCATCGTGCCATCATCAGCATTATCTCTGCCACATCTTGTAACAAGGACTACTCAGGGCGCCTGACGAGCACCATGGCATGTGCAGGCATGGAGGCTGGAGGCATGAACTGCTGTGAGGTCAGGGCCTAGACGGCACCACCTGGGGTGGGTTTGAGAGCTGGGGTGTGATTGTGTTTGGTCTCCTTTGGCCAGGAAAAGTGCTGGATATATATTTGAGGTTGGATTATGAAGACCAGTTAGAAGGGAGGGTGAGGTTGGAGTTGGGTTAGAGATTAGGGTAAGATTGTGCTTGGGCTGGGTTTGGGACTGAGGATGTTGGAGTGGTTGGGATGGCATGAATTTGGATGGAAATAGGTTTGGTTTGATGTTTTATGGGAAATCTATGGGGATTGAATTGGGGATAAGAGTAGGTTTGGTTTCAGAAGTAGAATATACGGAGGTAAGTATTGGGTTGTGTTGGATGTGTGGATTGGAATGAGCTTGGTTTGATTTTAAATGGTGAAGATGTAGGGGTTGGGTTATGTTAGGTTAAGTTGGGTTGGGTTGATGTGTTTGGTTGGGGTTGTGTGTGATGTGGTTGGATTGGGTTGTGTTAGGCTTTGGTTGAGGTTTGGATGGGAATGAGGATATGCTTGGAAACACTGGATCCAGGAGGTCCTCACTGAAGCTGAAGGAAATGTCCCTGATTGCAGGGAACCCTTGATCTATGTGTGGGGGAGGTCAGGCCCACTGGCTGAGTATATCCTGTTATCCCAGTCCTTATGGTCTTAGATTGTAAGTATCTGAGTCCTCTTCTGTCTCTCTCACTATACTTACAGTTTATCTGGTCCCTTACCTAGGAAAGGGAGAAGATTTTATCAAGTTCTTGAGACACGTCTGGGGCTGGATCCATGTGAGCTGCAGTGGTTTTATGGAACATCTGAAATAAGCAACTTGTTGGAATGTGGGGAGTCTAATAGAGTTAACAGTGGAGGTGGCAGGGCTCTTGTTCCAGATTCTCTTCTGAGACCCCAAACTATGATTTTCAATGCCACTTAATCTTGAGGTGCATAAACCTGGGCTCCTGAGAAATAAATATTTTGTTGAGGGAAGGGCATTGCACTTTGAATAAGGACACTCCTGACCTGGGAGGGCATGTCAACAGGGATCCTTGCTGCAGAGTTAGAGTTCCTAGATCTGGAGAACAAGGAGTGGGGATCCTTGGAACCCCACATCATTTGGAGAACATCGAATTTTGAAATGCTAGGGAACTTGGTCTGGGAGGAGACTTATTTCTGGATTGAAAGGTGTTAGGTGAGTGGATCTGTGGGACTACAAGGTTATATAATGAGAGGAGCAATAGATTTGGGGAACTAGATTCTGGATGTGGGAGTGCAAGAAACAGAGAGTTCTGAATGCCAAGGCTTCTATTTCAGGAATATGAGAAGTTGGAGGTCTAACATCTTGGTCCAGAGTGGTATAGGGATCAGGGAGTGTCACAACACCATGGTACTGGTATTTCAGGGCACCTTGTGTCTTGGGGTGCAAAGGATTTACTTTGGGCTTAGGCACATGAGACTTTGCAAATCAGTGATTTGTCTCAACCTCTGTTTCTGTTCATCCTTCTCTGCCTCTGTCCTCTAGATCAAGTCTCCATGAGCTACTGGCCTTGCTCCATCTGGTCTCAGACCCTGGGAATGCACCCAGGGTGATCTAGTATCTGCAGAACAACTAGTGCTGGCTTTCCCTCCCCTTCCACAGCTGTGGGTGTGGGAGGGGATTGTCCAGCCTCCAGTGGCATGGGGAGGGCTTGGCCAGCATTTGGGTGCCAAGAGGGGAGGAGTGGAGTCCTGGGGAGTGAAGGCTTTATAGGGCTCCTCAGGGAGCTCTAGGTTCAGGCTCACCACCTGGCCGTGGACAGCTCTGTCACCATGTGGTTCCTGGTTTTCTCCCTCACCCTGTCCGTGGAGTGGACCGGTGAGACAGATGGGGGATGCGGGAGGGGGTGCAGGCCCTGACTCTCACGCTGAAGTCCTTTCCTCCCACCCAGCATCCAGTACCATCTCTCCAGTCCACAGTCTACCCCAGACCAGGGTGCCAGGCTCTTCCCTACCTCCTCCAACCCCTCCATGCCGTCACAGTCCTCATTCCCGCACTAGGTCCCTGCTCCTTCCTGCTTACCCCAGAACTGTCTCCCCTTGTCAGCGAACTCCCTACTCACAGCTGCTTTTCCAAAAGGGCAGATCCTGGGCCATCTCTGTATCTCTTTGTGGGACTCAAAATCTTCCAAGGACCTCTGTCAATGCCATTGGTTCCTTGGACCCTGATCACTGGTCTGCCCCCTCAGCCCCTAAATCCTACCACATTCTACTGACTTTTCCCAGCCAGCTGTGAGCACGAAACCCTGTCCCCTAGATCTTGACATCTGGCCTACCAATCCTGCTCCTAGGAAACCCAATTCCACCCCAACTTCTTCCCAGCAAGGCTATCTGGCTTGAGACAACACGTGGCCCCCCTCATCTGGCATTTGGGTTCTGAGAACTCCTCCTTCTCCCTTTGCTCCAGACCCTCCCTTCATGGGCCAGCCTTGTCTCCAGGAAGAGCATGGACAACTCCAACCACACTGCCAGCTCTCCCAGAACTGGTTCCCTAAATCCACATCCCTTTCAAAACCTCAGAAACCCAACCCAGGCCCAGAATGTTTCCTCAATCCAGGACTCTGTAAACCCTGCAAACCTACCTCTCCCAGCAACTGAACCCCTCCTTGGGGCACTGCTTCCTGGTTTCTAAAACCCCTTATCCTTCCAGGACCCACAGCTTCCACCACAGTTTACCTTCTCCCAGCCCAAGACCCTGAGTCACCCCAAAGAACCTGACCCCAGACTCGATCCCTGCTCCAGCTCTGCCGTAATGTCTTCAAACTTGATCCCTGGGGTCTGCTCTGTGCTCAGAGCATAAACTCTCCCCACCCAGGACCAACCACCAAGCTGCAAACCTAGGGAATGGCTCTAGAATTCCAGTCTCTTCCCAAGACCCCTTGCCTGTGTCCTTGGACCCCCAACCCCGGTCCTCTGCCCCCATGGCCTGCCAAGTACAGCACAGCTCCCTCTGCTGGCCCAGTCCTCCAGCCTCTCCTGCCAACTTTGAACCCCTCTAACCCAGAACCCCCTCTGCAGGTGCTGCACCCCTCATCCAGTCCCGGGTTGTGGGAGGCTGGGAGTGTGAGAACCATTCCCAACCCTGGCAGGTGGCTGTGATCCGTCATGGCTTCGCACAGTGTGGGGGTGTCCTGGTGCACCCCCAGTGGGTGCTCACAGCTGCCCATTGCATCAGCCGGTGAGTTGGGGACAGAGGGAGTGTCTGTGCCCCTCAGGAACAACAGCTGGGCAACTCCACTGGGGTAACGTCGGGCAAGGCTGGGGGATGGAGGGAGAGAGGGAAGGTTCTGGTCCAGGTGCATGGGGAGACAGAGCTGGGGCTGGACCACCCTCCCATGGCTGCCTGGGTCTCTCTCTGGGTCTCTGTGTGTGTCCTTTTCTGGCTCTGGTTTTGTGTCTGACTATCACTGTGTTTTGGTCTCTATCTCCCTCTGTCTCCCTATCTCTGTGTCTCCCCTATCTCTGATCCTCTCTGGGTCACTCTGTGGTCATCTCTGTCACCGTGGGTCTCACCCTCCATCTCTCTGCCCATTTCTCTCCCTGGGTCTCTGTCCCACCCCATCCCCCATCACTACTGAACACATACCTAGGATGGGACTAAGGGGACCTGAGAGAAGGAAGGGCTTTAGCCCCAACCTGTGTGCATGAGGGGGCACCTCTCACTCTGCCCAGCCCCCCTCAGGACATCAGTCCACTCTGGGGAGACACAAGGAAGGGCTGGTTTCAGCTGGAGCTGGGTGGGACCATAGAGGGAGGAGGAAGGAGAAGAGGGATGGAGAGGGGGAGGGTGCTGGCAGGGAAAGCGGGATATGACCTTGGGCTGTGGGCCAGGCCACCCCCACTCTGGGGAGCCCCCACCACCCCAGCTGCAGCTGAGCTGCTCTCAGGACTCCCCTCCCCTGCCAAGGCCTCCCCTTTTCTCTCACAGCCCAGACCGTTGGCTTCCTCTCTGCCTCTGGCCCTCACTCTCCCTGACTTCCTGCCTCCCGTTCTTATTGGATGTTCCTCACTCCTTCCCTGTTCTGCTCTCTCCTTCCTCTTCCCTGTGTGTTTCTTGCTGCCTCTGCGTTTCCTGTTTTTCAGCCTCTTTTTTGCTCCTTCTGTTGTTTCTCACTGTTCTCCCCTCTGCCTTTCTCATTCCCTCTGTCCTTCTGAGCTCTTTCTTTCCCACTTCGTCTCTTTTGCTTTTTGTATTTGCCTTTCCTGGGGTCACATTTCTTTGTTTTCTACCTCACTGTCTGTATTTCACCATGACTGTATCTCCCCGACCCCTGTGGGTTTTTTTTTTCCTTCATTGTTTCTCTTTCTCTCTTTTGGGACCATCTCCCTGCTCCCTGCCCTGTCTCCCTTTGCCCACGGTCCACTCTGCTCATCCGTCCATCCCCTTCCTCCCAGCAACAGTCAGGTCTGGCTGGGTCGGCACAGCCTACGTAAGCACGAAGACACAGGCCAGGTGGTCACAGTCTCCCGCAGCTTCCCACACCCACACTACAATATGAGCCTCCTGGAGCGCCGAGTATTTGGGCCGGATGATGACAGCAGCCACGACATCATGCTGCTCCACCTGTCAAGTCCCGCCAACATCACAGACGCTGTGAAGGTCCTGGACCTGCCCACCCAGGAGCCAGAAGTGGGGAGCATCTGCTACGCCTCCGGCTGGGGCAGCATCCAACCAAAGAAATGTATGCCTGGGCCAGACGGTGCAGCCTGGAGCCCGGTGCCTGAGGGGGGAGGGGCCCAGGAACCAAGTGGGGTCTGACGACAGCCCTGTTTTTCCCTGACCCACAGTCTTACGCCCAGAGACTCTCCAGTGTGTGGACCTGGAGCTCCTGTCCAACGACAAGTGTGAAGAAGCTTACTATGAAAAGGTGACAGAGTTCATGTTGTGTGCTGGGCACTGGGATGGCAAGAAAGACACCTGTTCGGTGAGCCACCCCTCCCCTTAAGATCTTGAGGGGAAAGGAGAGAGGGGACCCTGATTCTGGGCAGGGATCTGAAAGGTAACCCAGTGTCTGCTTCCACTGCTCTCCGTCTGCACCCCTACCCCCAGGTCCTCATCTCCCTCCCTCCTGCCCCCTCTCCTTACTCCCTGGAGGCACCACCTGATTCTCACAGCATCATCCACCTGTTCCTCCGTCCAACACATGCGCCCTGGGCATCTGCTCTGTGCCCCGCACTGCCCTAGACTGCGGGAAGACAGCAGTGGGCAGACGGAGCAGCCCCTCCCCTGTGAAGCCCCATTAGTGAGGGGCACAGGCAGGAACAGGGAACATAACACAGAAACGATGAGGGTGTCAGGAGGTGACGGGGCTCTGGGGGAGGGAGGAGAGACAGGGACAGTGTGAGCGTAGGGACCTCATGCAGAAGGTGGGCGTGAGCAAACACCTGAGGCAGGTGAGGGGTGAGCCAGCAGCATCTGCGGAGAAGCAGAGGGAGCAGCAGGTGCCCGGGTCGAGGGGAGAGGGCCGGAGGGTGTGAGGAGCAGCAAGAACTCACCACACAAATGACACAGATAACAGGGCTGGAGTGGGGGGGGTGGGCGGGAGAGGCCTCAGGGAGGAAGCCGGGGGGCCATCCTGCAGGGCCTCCCCTGGGCCACGTGAGGATGCTGCTTTTCCTCTGAGGAGCCGGGAGCTGCGGAGGGTGCTGGGCAGAAGGTGGATCGGGCTGACTCAGGTGTCCACAGGCTGCCACTGGCCTCTGCGTGGGGATCAGGCTGCAGGGAGCAAGCGGGGCGAGGCCAGGGAGGGAGTGAGGATGGGGCTGGCGGGGGGTGGGGGGGTGGCAGCTCCAGGCCTCATCCCCACCTGGACCCTCACCAGCCTCCCCCACAGGCGCCTGGCCCTCAGCCTCTCCCCCTCCACTCCATCCCCCTCCTGGCCCCAGCGGGTCATGCTAATCTGAGAAGTGACCTTGCCCTGCCCTGCTCACAGCCCTCCATGGCTCCCCAGAGCCCTGGGAAGGGGGCTTTCTAGTCAGAGAAAGCTTCTCGGGGAGATGGCCCCTGGGATGAGCCCTGGGGTCGGGGTGCTGCAGATGGTCCTGCTTCTCTCCCCTCTGACCTGTGTAGGGACTGTCCTGGACCCTGCCCCCTGCACAGGAGCTGGTCCCCGATGTTCCTTTCCTGTTGGCCAGGACTCAAGCCACTGTCCCATCTGTTGGAATCCCTGCCACTCCCTGCTTCCTCGGGGAGTGGGCTCTGGAGACATTTCTCTCTTTCCCTGTAGCTGGGAAATCACTATAATCATCCGCCAGCCCCCGTGTGAGAGTTGGGGCTCCCCAGGAGGAAACTGGGGCTGAACTTTCTCACTCGCTGTCTCTCTGCCTTTTACCCTTAGGGTGACTCAGGGGGCCCACTCATTTGTAACGGCATGCTTCAAGGTCTCACGTCTTGGGGCACTCAGCCATGTGCTAAGCCCCGGAAGCCTGCCCTGTACACCAAGCTGTGGACTTATCAGAAGTGGATCAAGGACACCATCGCTGCCAATCCCTGAGTGCCCCTCTCCTACCCCCTACCTCTAGTAAAATCGAGTACACAGCAAGTTCTGAAATCTTCCAGCGTTTCTAAATGCTGGGTGCCTGGAAGCTTGGAACTCACCCGGCCAAAGCTAGAGCCACCCCAGTTCTCCTAGCCTGTGTCCTCAAGTGTGGAGTCAGGGTCTGACACGGGTGTAGACTAGTGTTTCTTAAACGGTTGTAATTTTCCCCTCCCCACTCTCTCCCGGAACATTGGCAATGTCTGAAGAATTCTTCTTACTCAGGTTCTTCAAGGATACACATAAGGACGTGGGTGGCTGTGTTATTTGTGTGGTGCAGAGATGGAGGAGGGGTGGAGTTCACCCTGGGAGAGTGGACAGTGACACTTGGTGGATGCTTTCCATGGCTACCAAGTAGAAGCTGGAGGCACAACACACCAGACATACACACAGTGAGGATGAAGCTTAAAATACAATCCACCTTGTCCTGGGTCACTGGGAAGCCTAGAGAAGGTTGTGAGCAGAGGAGGGAGGGTCCTCCTATCTTGTGGGGAGACAGACTCAGGGAAGAGCCTGGAAGCTGATCCATTATCGGCGGGGGGTATTGGGGGTCCCCCAAACAGCCTCAGATTTGATGATTTCCCAGTAGTGCTCACAGAACTCAAAAGAGCTGTTACACTATGGTTTATTGTTGTTTGTCACAGCGACAGGAAACAGATTAAAATCAGCAAAGGAAACAGGCGTATAGGTTGGAGTGTGTGGAAAACGGGAAACCTTAGTTGTTCTCTCTCAGTGGAATGTTATAGACGCACTTAATTCTCCCAGCAAAGTTGTGTGGCAGCACTTATGAAGTATTTCAGACTAAGGAAGCTCACCTGAGCCTTAGTGTCCAGCGTTCTTACCGGGGGTCTGTACAATAGGTATGGAGCGCTCGAACGGTTCAGTCCCCAGTCTCTCCAAAGGTCAAATGCTAGAGCATGGCCCAGAGTCCCAGACATACAAAAACAGGCGTTCCTCGTAAATCATATTCTTAGCATAAATTGTCTGGCATGGCCCAAAGCCCCAGACATACCAAAACACTCTTAGCAAAACATTCTAAGGGAGGGGTGGGGAACCTGCAGGCTTAAGGCCACATGTGGCTTTCTAGGTCCTTAAGTGCAGCCTTTTGACTGAATCCACATTTTACAGAATAAATCCTTTTATTTTTACTAATACATTTTTGTTCATCTTTTATATTTTTATTTTCTTTTTAAAATGAACGTATTTAAAATACCAAAGAATAAAATAAGTTTCAATGAAATAATCCTCCCAGATTGACTGGCACAATTAGAACATTAGTAAGCCATAGGGCTAAATTGACAGCTGCTACACTCATGATTTAGTTCTAATTTCCCCCATCTGATTGGCACCACTACCACGTGAGGCTGGTTGGTGAGAATTTGTGGGGGTTGAGAACACCAGTCTGTTATCAGCTTTTGACAGTGGTGCGCTGTGTTTCTGTTTGGAGGGGAATTTGTGAATAGTTCCAAAGCTTGACAGCATTTTTTTTTTTTTTTTTGAGACAGAGTCTTACTCTGTTGCCCAGGCTAGAGTGCTGTGGCATCATCCTAGCTCACAGCAACCTCAAACACCTGGGCTCAAGTGATTCTTCTGCCTCAGCCTCCTGAGTAGCTGGGGCTACAGCTACATGTGCCACCATGCCTGGCTAATTTTTCCTGTATATATTTTAGTTGTCCATATAATTTCTTTCTATTTTTAGTAGAGATGGGGTCTCACTCTTGGTCAGGCTGGTCTCGAACTCCTGAGCTCAAATGATCCACCCGCCTTGGCCTCCCAGAGTGCTAGGATTACAGGCATGAGCCACTGCACCCGACAGTATTTTTTAATTCTGTCTGCTTAACAGCCCATCATGTCAAAGAAGACCAAGAGAATGTTGAAGGAAGAGAACAGATTTTTTTAATGAGGATTGGGAATTGCAATATTATCTTGTTTCTGCTAAAAATAAGGTGATTTGCTTTCTTTGTGATACTGCAATATCAACATTAAAAAATTCAATGCTCATCAGCATTATAACACTTATAAGGGCCACAAATCTTTTAAATGAGAGGGAGAGGCTTGAAAGGTTGTATTGCAGAAATTAAAAGATGAAAATCAAAAGCAAAGACAATTCTTTCAAGCAGCAATAAAACCTAGAAATAACACCACTGAAGCAACTTATAAGTAGCTTATATACACAGGAAAAAAGAGAAGTCATTCAGTGATGCAGAAATTGTTGAAGAATGCATTGTCAAAGCTGTAGGATTCTTAGACCCTGATAATGTTTCAAAGTACAGACAACTGCTTCTTTCAAGGAGAACTATAACTGATCATCAGCATGAATTAGCCTTCAACTTAACAGAACAACTTCATGACTTCATGCAGTACCTCAAAAGGAAAATGTATACTATTCAATCGCTTTGGATGAATCAGTTGATACTACTGACGTGGTGCAGGTTTTATACTTCATTCGGGTCATAACAGAAGATTTTCTTTGCTATGAAGAGTTACTCACTTTGGGCACTCTTGTGAACAGAACACAGGAATAGATATCTTCAACAACTTTTAAGATAAATGTCATGAAGTTGGACTGAATTTGGTAAATTTAGTGAGTGTATGTACAGGAGGTGCACCCTCTATGACAGGAAAACATGAAGGGTTTATTGCACAGATAAAAAAAGTATTAACAGATCCAGATGCTCTCATTTCTTTTCATTGTATCTTGAATCAGCAAAATCTCTGTGCTAAAGCTACTATTTTAAGTGATACTTTATAGCAAGTTATAAGTATTGTTAACTATATTCATGTAAATGCAAGACGGCATTGTAAGTTTCATAACATGCTAAAGTTGAAGGATGAAGTATTCAGTGTGGATTTGCTGTTTCCTTCTAAAGTGCATTGGCTATTGCAGGGACAGGTCTTAGCCAAAATTTTATCTCTGTGAGAACAGATAGTTAAATTTTACAAAGAACAGAATCAGCAATGTGAGTTATTGAAAAAATATTTCTATAGGAATGTAGAATTTCCGTGTAATATCATGTCAAATCAAAATGATTTGAATAGTTCTTTGCAAGGTAAAACTAAATCTATATATGATATGTGGCAAAAAAAAATCCAAGCATTTCAAAAAAAACTATTTTTCCAAAACATTTCACTTCAGGGGACATGAGGCAATGCCTGGAGACATCCTCTCACACAGTTTCTGCAAAGACACACATAGGAGGTGGGTGGCTGTGTTATTTGTGTGGTACAGAGATGGAGAAGGGGTAGGGTCCCCCCGGTAGGGTAGACAATGACACTTTGGGGACGCACTGCATAGAGAACTGAGCAGGAGCTGCAGACGCAACACAGCAGACTCACACAGCGGGATGGACCCTACAGCCTAGACTGAGGGAGACGTAGGAACATGAGATGAGACCTCTAATGTAATACCCGCACATCAACTAAAGCACATGCCACAAATACTCACTCCACTAGAGCACAGTCAGGTAAGAGATCCTCCTAAACACTCTGGGGAGAGAGTGGGACCCGGGTATGGGGATGAAACCAAATACGCTAGTTACTGAAGGTGTGAGTCAACAAATGAATGAATGAATGAATGAATGTATGAATATGAGTACAACAAATGGGCCATCATGGGCTGCAGACTTGATGTTCCAGCAACTAAGGAGGGCAATTAACTCAGCCCTCTGCCCATGGAGACCAAAGGAGAGGGAATGAAGAGACAGGAAAGATAGCCATAAAATATGAGGTACCAGGCAGAGAGAGAATAAAAAATGAGGAGACACCGCAGCACAGACAGACAGGCACCAACAACCAGAAGAGGAGACAGAAGAGTGAGGAAAAAAGACAGAGATGAAGAAACCTTTGAGGAGTGGAGACAGAACACGAATTCCAGACCTCAGAAGGGTGGAGGAAGCTGTCAGGGAAGGGGTCTGGGTCCATGGCCTCGGTTAGGGGTCTTCTCCCCAGGTCCACACCCTGACAAGGGGTGGTGACTAGGGCTGCCCAGGAGTCTGGACGCTGGAAGTCCTGATGGCCCCTCTGTGTCTGTGGTCCCAGGGTGAGACAGCCCTGACTGGGGACACTCCTGAGGCCCCATTATCCCCACAGGAGGAAGCAGGACTGTAGCCCAGCCCAGGGCTTGGCAGGTGCCTGCTGTTCCACACCTATCTGCCCAGCTCCCCCTGAGGGCTCTGCAGGCCCCCTGCTCTCCTCACCAGACCCCCACTTCCTCTCTGTGCTTCTCCCCCCATTCTGATGCTGTCTCTCTGCTGCTTCCTCTGCCTCCCTCTGCTATCCACTCTCCATGGTCTCTGCCTCTCTGTGTCTGTCTCTGTCTCTTTCCTTGCCTCTCTTGGTCTCTGAGTCTCCTTCTCTCCCCCTGTCTCCACACTCCCTTATGCATGGCAGGAAATGTTCTCTTGGTGCCTCTTGCTCTTTCTGCTTCACACCACGCTCAGCCCCCACTCCTGCCTGCTGTTCTCACTGCCTTGCTCTCTGTCTCTGAGTATCTGTTCCCCTCCCCAGTTCTAGGTCTCTGGCCAGGACTTCAGTGAAGAGTGGGCATCCTATTGCTTGGTCCTTCCCTGCCCAGTATCTTCCTACAGGGCAGAGGAGAGAGGGAGAAAAGGAAGAATGGACATTCTTTGGGTCAGAGTTCTCAGATTCATGTGTATTCCTGTCCTCACCTCAGGTGCTACCATGAAGACCAGAGCTCTAACTCCCAGGGCCTGGTTCCTGGGATCTGCTGTGGTCTCTATGTCACAGGCACCTGAGGGTGTGTGCATATGTATGAGTATGTAAGGCTGGAGTGTGTGCTTTGTGTAGCCAGTGGTGTCATTCTTTTAGATTATGCTGAGTTTCAAGTCCTCTTTGATTTCTAGAAAGTTTTCTGGAATTGTGGTTCTTGCACCTATTTCTTCTCTTTATTGCTGTCATTTCTATTATCCCTTCCCTCTCGTGGGTTCCAGTTATAGATATGTTGGATCATCTTTGCTTTTCTTTTATAGCTATCATTTTCTCTCAGGTTGTATTTAAAAAAAAAAACCCATTTCCATTCGGCTGTAAGAAAAGATAAGGAAATAGAGATTGTAAAGCAGGAACCCATGGGTAAGTGGAGTGAAAGTTCTCACCCTGGAGTTAGGTGAGTGATGTGTCTGATTCCACCTCAAAAAACTTTTAAAGCTAAGATGCTGTCTGCAGCCCCAGTGCTTGAGAGGGGCTGTGCTGCAAATGGACTGTGCATCTGGGACACAGCAGGGCAGAGGAGCTTGAAAGCTGCCTGCGGGGACATCTGTCAGATGTGGTGGTCCCAGTTGCATCGCCTGCCAACCGTGTGTTTTAGATCCACTTTCTTTGAAGCAAACACTGAGATTAGATTCTTGTGAAAGAGATTTATTGACATAGGACTATCAGGAGAAGGGGACTGAGGGAGAAAGAGTATTGTAGGGGAAGGAGCCCAGCAAGGAAATGATGTGGGTTTGGCTTGAGCCTACCTTCAACCTGAACCTGAATCCAGAGGGTGAATTGTCCCACCAAATTCCCACCTTGATGGATGCTTGGCTTCTGTACCCCAGGGTCCATAAGTTGCTGGCCACTGGCTGGCTGCTTTACCACGGGGTGGGCATAATCTCCTGGGTGAGGCAACTTCTTCTGGGTGGAGGGAAATCCTCTGGAGAGTGGAGCTGTCATGAGCTGTTAGAAGACAATGTCCTTGACTGTGCAGATGCTTTTTAATTTGATCAGGTCCCATTTATTTATTTTTGCTTTGCTGTGATTGCACTGGGTCATCACTCTGTGATTCTCCCCATGTGCCAGTAAATAATCCTTTCTCTTATTAATCTGCAAAAAAAAAAAAAAAAAGACAACGTCCGCCACACCTGAGGGATTGAGAGGTGGGGCACCAACTGCCTCCACTACACTGTGGACCTGGGACTTGTGTCTTAGGCAATCCCTGCCTTGGTTTCTTCAGCTGTTAAATGGGGATAATATTACTGTGTTTTATCAATTCTTTCACTTCCATTTGAAAGGAAGTCTGAAAATGAATGTGTTGAATTCAGTGGCATATTGTAGTTTAACTGGAAGCATTTTTCTCCTTTGGTTGTGCATCTTACAATGTTTTCATCATAGATTTGATGAAATGTTAATATCATCATATTCAACTCATGCAAATGTCATCGAGGTTTGAGTGAGTTCATCTGTGACATATAAATAGTCAACCAGTGTCAGTCATTGTCCCTTCTGAAGAATACCAGGTCCTTCTCCAAGGCTGATGTAAGTGTGGGGTTTGGGCACAATGGTCTTCCAAGAACTCTTCCCTTCTTTTGAAGTGTCATTGCTGACCTCACCACTGTTAAGGAAAGAGGTCCTGAGATGGGGTTGATCTATGACTCCCGGGCTCTGCTGCCTTCCAAGCTTCGGCCTCCCCACCTGTCATATGGAGTGAACAGCATCTGCAGGGGGTGGGGCCTGGACTCCTGGGTCTGAGGGAGGAGAGGGCTGAAGGTAGAGACTCCCAGCATCTGAGAGATGAAGGACTTGAGTGGGAAGATGTCCAGCTCTGGGTCTGGGATCCTGCTCAGTTGGCTCGTATGGTTTGCTGGATCCAATGAAAGAACAGGCAGACTTGGGTGTACAAATTGGGTTTCATGAACGGGGTACATGGAAACATTCCCATGGACACGATGCCTTGCAGGACTCCATCACAGACGAGGGGGCCACCAGAGTCACCCTGTATGAGAGAGAGAGAAGGTGAAGGACAGTGTCAGAGAGAAGGGGAGAGTTAAATATGTATCCAGAGAGAAAGACCCAGAGACACGAACGCAGAGACTGGCAGTAGAAAGAGAAACAGGAAGGTAAATAGAGACAGCAGCAGCTACCTTTCCTTCAAACTCAGCCTCTCCCACCCTTACCAGGTTTCACTTTGGAGTCCTGGACCCCCTGCCCTGTTTGGCCAGCTCCTGACAGTTGGCCCCCCCTGGGACAATGTCTAGTCTCATGACACCCTTGGTATCTGTGTCCTGGCTCCCTCTGTCCACTTATGTCTTTAGATCCATTGTCTCTCTCTATCTCTTCCCCCTTCTCTGTCTGTCTCTGTCTCTGTCTCCTCTCCCGCACCATTTCTAGTTGACTATTAGCCTTTCTACATTGACTGCCCATGTCTTTCTTTGTGGGTTTCTCAATATTTCCCTCTATATTTCTTTCTATATAACAGTTTCTCTCCCCCTACCCCAGGGTTGCTTCCTTGTTTCTCTGTTTACTCTTTTTATTTCTTTCTTTTTTTTGAGATAAATACTATGAAGAAATACTCTTTTTCTTGGTGTGTATAATAAAGAATTGGGCTGGCCTTTGTCCCTGGTTTCTAGGTAAGGGCAGCACCTTCTAAATCCTTGGAATTTCCCAAGTGATAGGAATGTCTGTGTTATTCATGGTGGGCTCCTGATAGTTTATGTCAAGGAGATGACTCAGGATGGGAGCAGGTTATGCCATGAGACCAAGCAATTGATTAGAGGGTTGAGACTTTGAGCCACACCATATCAGCCTGACCTCCAGGGAGGGGAGAGGGGGGGCAGAGAGCGAGTTCAACCACGTGGTCAATGATTCAATCAACTGTACTTATGCAATGAAACCCCAGTAAAAACTCTGGACATCAAAGCTCAGATGAGCTTCCTTGAGTGGTAACCATACATGGGTATGCCGGGAGGGTGATGCATCCTATGGACGCAAAAGCTTTTCTTTTTAGGACCCTCTCAGACCTCACCCTATGTGTCTCTTCAGTTGCCTGGTCATGATTTGCACCCTTTATAATAAAACTGTAATCATAAGTATAGGACTTTCCTGAGTTCTGTGAGTTGTTCTAGCAAATAATCAAGACTATGCTCTCAACCTGTGACGTCTGCGCTAATTCCAGGTAGTGTCAGAAATGCATTGCATTCACCCTGCTTTCTATACCTTGTTTCTCTCCAGTTCTTTATGTGTTTCTATTTCCAGCTCTCACTTTCTTTGTCTTTCTTTCTTTCTCTCTGAATCCCAGCTTGTCCCCTGCTCCTTTTTTCTCTGTACTTCTTCACTCCCATGTCTCCAGTCTTTCCTGAAAGTCCAGACTACTGGCTGTACCAGGAACTCACCTTGCAGGCACCCTCTCCATCCTGCTTGCTGCCAGCACAGAGCATTCCGGTGTTGTATACGCTAGGATAGGCGGCTCTGCAGACCTCCGCCGACCTTACAGGGACATGTGCACACTGAAGCATGTTGGGCAAGTGTCCTGGAAAACAGCCCAGAGTTAGAATCAATGGCTGGGCAGAAAGGGGCTCAGAGAAGGACAGAAGAAAACTCACCATCTGCCAGAAGACCCCAGCCAGAGACGACACAGATAGTTCCGGGAGTCGGGCACTGGGAAGTGATGTTGATGGTATGGATGGAGTCAGATTCTATAACTGGTTTATTCAACTTGATGAGCATGAGGTCGTTGGCTTTGGCAGGTGGGACAAACTCTGGGTGCCGCACCGAGAAGTTGGCCTCTATCCTCCGACTTCCTGGTTCTTGCTTTGCGTTGAGCCTGTTCAGGCCCAGCTCCATGGTGTAGGAGCTGAGAGGGAGGGGATGGGGTGATGAATACCATGGCAACCGCATCCTCATCTCCATCCTCCAAGGATTATAGTAAAACTGTAATCATACGTATAGCACTTTCCTGAGTTCTGTGAATTGTTCTAGCGAATTATTATGCCTGAGGGAGTAGTAGGAACCCTTGAATTTGTAGCCAGTTGGTAAGAAATGCAGGTGGCCTGGGGACCCTGGAACTTGTGACTAGGATCTGAGGGGACGGGTGTCTCGTGGGGGACTCTGCCCTCAACCTGTGAAGTCTGCACTAACTCCAGGTAGTTAGTGTCAGAATTGCGTTACATTCAGCCTGTTTTCTTTCTATCTCATTTCTCTCCAGTTCTCTATGTGTTTCTATTATGAAACACATCCCCATTCACAGATACAGCCCTATCGCCAGCTCTAAATTCTATCACCATTCCCATTCTCATTCTTATCTCCAACTTCTATCTCTCCTCTTCCCAGCCAGGATAAGGCTGTTTAGAGCATCCAAGTTGCTCGCTCTGAGACCTCCTTTTAACTCTTGGAGGGTTCCTCCTCCCTCCCCATCCTTCACTCTGGGACTCCCAGGGTAGATCCGGTCTTTCCCTCACGAAGGCCATCTCCATAACTGTGTCTACTCTGCCTCCCGACCCAGCCCCTCCGGAGAAGCAAGCGCTGCGGCTCCATTCAGACCCCGCCCACAGGCTGAAGCTCCGCCCGGATGGGGCTCCCCGCCGACCCCCGCCTCAGTCCTGCATTTACCGCTGGTGGCAGTGAGCAGCCGAGAGCACCCACTGAGGGTGCACCAAGACGCCGCCGCAGAAAATTCTATTATTCTTGATGATGGCCACCTGCCAGGGCTGAGAGTGTGGGCGGCACTTCACGCCGTCTATGATGAAGCTTCCAGTGAGATTTTCTTGGGCTCCTAAGGGCGGGATCGGATTTCCTAGGGACAGGGTTAGGGCACAAATAAAGGATCAGCGTGCAAGTGGGTGGGTCCATTCTAAGGGAGAGGGACTAGATCTGGGAGCAGGTCAGGACCAGGCAGGTGAGGCCTGTGTCAGACGGAGGAAACCTGAGAGAGCTTCTGAGTCAAGAAAGAAAAGCACCTGTTTCTGGGCTTCGGGTCCCTGGCAGCTACTTCTTGGCTCCTGGAGGGAGCCAGCACTCAGGGGGTGTGGTCAGGGATCCCATAGGTGGAGCCAGCACTCAGGGGGTGTGGTCAGGGTTCCCATAGGTGGAGCCAGCACTCAGGGGGTGTGGTCATTTCCCATAGGTGGAGCCAGCACTCAGGGGGTGTGGTCAGTGTTCCTACAGGTGGCGCTAGTGCTCAGGGGGTGTGGTCAGGGCACCCAGAGGTCGAGCCAGTGCCTAGAGGGTGTGGTCAGGGTTCCTGAAGGTGGAGCCAGTGCTCAGGGGGTGTGGTCAGGGCTCCTGGAGGTGAAACCAGGATCACAGGGGTCAGGACAGGGACTTGGGAGTCCTACTCCTACCTTTTTCAGTGCCTGTGGCCTCTCTACAAGCTCTCCCAATTCCAGGGAGGGGGTCATGGCTTCTGGAGGTGAAGCTGGTGCTCAGAGGAGGGGCTCAGGGTTCCTGGGACAGGGGCCAGACTCAGACTCAGGGAAGGGAGTTAAGCTAAGGTAGAATTAGACTCCGTAGTGTGAATGCCCTAGACCTCTTGAGTGAAGGAAATGGACTCTGCCTTTTGGGCTGTGCTGGCCACATGGGCAGGCCAGTTCAGCCACAGACCCTTCATCTGGAACCCTCCCCTCTCCTCTTCCCCCAACACCTGCAGGCATCCTAGGAAGTCAAATCATTTCGTATTCACCCACGTCTCTTTCTCCATCAGCCGCTCAGTTCTCACAAGTGTTACTTGGTTTAACCAAGCCCTGGTTTAGGTCCATCAGACAAACACACACCCTTAGCCTATTATACAGACCCTTATGGAGCCCACCACATATTGCAGCTCTGCAGGAAATCACAGCTGAGAGTCACAAGACTGACACCTCACACACACACATACACACACAGATACCTGTGACGGTGTGCATGAGGTACCCCAGGACCCAGATCCAGGGGGCTCTTGCTGTGGGCATCATGAGAGCACCTAGTGAGAGAGTAGGGACTCAAGTGAGTCTTGGAAATTTCTTGTGAGTCTTGGATTTTGTTCCAGATCTTCCTACCCTTCCTTCTCCCTCCCTTCTGTGTCCCTCAGGGAAATCACTGCACAGCAAGAAGCTGGATAAAGAAAACCTCTCCCTCTCCTGGGCTCTGAGATCATGGGCTAAGAGACCCCGAAATGAGACAGAGGAAGAGAAGGAGACCCGGAGAGGGAGAGGGAGAATTGGAGGTAGATGGGGGGGACAGAGATGGAGGTTCATTGTGGAAAAAGAAAGATACAGAGTCAAAGTGGGTGAGGGCAGTGTGCAGAGAGAAGATACAACAGGTGTCAGCAACATTTGGAAGATGGACTCGTGGAAGAAACTAAGAGATACAGAGAGAAAGAGAACAACAATAGAATTCAAGGCTCAGAGAGTCAGGGAACAAAAACTAAGAGAGAGAGAGAGAGGTTGATAATGGTCAGAAAATAAGCAATGGAGAAATGGAAAGACAATCGAAGAGATAGGTGGAGAGCAGCAGAACAAGATAAAATCAAGGTATTGCAGATGCCAGAACTTACAGCCAGAGAGAAAGCAAGCGTGGGAGACACACAGCAGTAGAGGAATAGACAGACATGAGAGAGGTGCATTCAGAGAGACAACCCCAGAGCCATGCTGGAGCCCGGCAGAGAGGAAGAGGGGAGAGAGATGGGTGCATAGACCCTTCCAGTGGCTCCAGGATGGGGGTCATGCAGGGGCTGCTCACCTGGTCTCTTGCTGGGCTGAGTTCCTGCCTGCTGTCTTCTCTGGGCAAGGAGGACAGGCATGGGCTTTTAAGGTATTCTCAGCCTGTGCTGTCCTCCCCCAGGGACAGTAGTCACATTCCTCAGTTCAGCAATATTTCAGCTAAACTGCCTCAGGCGCCCTGATCAGATCACGGGGATCAGAAGTCAGGACAGTGCCTCATGTCTCTCCACGAGCTTTTCCAATTCCAGGTTTTGTTCTTGGTCTCTGTTCTTTCTGCTCTTCCTCCTTCCTAAGTCTCGGTCTCTTTTTTGTTCTCTCTGCCTCTGTTGCTGACTTCAAGCTTTCTCCCCTTGTTAATGTTTCTCATTGGACTCCAGATTCACAGGGTTTGATTCATACCCACCCTTGCTTCATGGAACTATCACTGGAGCACTCACACCATGATTCTGATTTGTTTATTATAAAGGATAAGCAAGCACCAAAACAGACCCGAGGATCTTGACGGTAACCCACATGAAGCACACATGTCCTTTAAAATTTATATGGTTTGGTTTGGTTTTTTTGGGTTTCTTTGTTCGTTTGTTTTAGAGATGGGGTCTCACTATATTGCCCAGGCTGGTCTCAAACTCCTAGTCTCAAGCTATCCTCCCACCTAGGCCTCCCTAAGTGCTGAAATTACAGGCACAAGCTACCATGGCCAGTACGTGTTTTGGCTGCTGTATGAAATTTCAGTATGTGGACAAATTCCAGTTTATTCATCCACTCTCCTGGGATGGACATTTGTTTTTTTTATTTTTCAGGTGTTTTCGTGAACAGAGCTGCCATGTGTATATTCTAGAGGGTGTCTCCTGTTGCACGTGGGTAAGAGCTTCTCTTGCGTATAAAACTAGGGGTGGAATATGTGGGTCACATATGTGGGTAGGTGACTTTCAGCTTTAGGAGATGTCGTCAAACTGCTTTCCAAAGTGGTTACAATAATTTATGGCCCTACCATTGGTGTATTAGAGATCTCATGATCTACATTCTTTCCAACACCTGGTAATGTCACACTTTAAAACTTTCCCCAGTTGAATAGATGTAAATCGGTATTTTATTGTAATCTTGATTTGCATTTCTCTGATTATGATGATGAACAACTCATCATATGTTTATTGAACTTCCATGATGTTCTTGTTTGTGTTGCTTGCTATTTTTCTATTGGGTTGTTTGTGCTCTTTTTTTTTTTTTAATGACCAGACTAATAGAAATGTCCCCTTTTTATTGATTGGTTGGAGTTCTTTATGATAATATATTATTGATATTAGTCTTTAAGATATAAAGATTGTGTACATTTGGTGTGAAACTAATCCTTCACTTGACTTAAGGTGCCTTTTAATGAAGATAAGTTCGTAAAATAGTCAAAAAAATTTTTTCCATTTAATACTTTTTGCATCTTGTATATCAAATTGTCCCTATTGTAAAATATTCATTAATATTGTCTACAAAGAATCTTAAAGTTTTTTTTTTTGACATTTAAGAATCCATGTAGAGTTGATTTTTGTACATGGTGTGAGTTAAGAAGCCAATTTAATTTTTCCCCTATTGAAAATCAATGTCCAATTCTTTTTATGGAAAAATTTCTCCTTTTTTCACTGATCTGATGTGCCAACTCTGTCATTGACCAAAATATCATACACATGAGGGTTTGTTTCTGGGCTCTATTTTTTATTTGTTGGTCAATTTGCCTATCCACGTGCCAATATCATACCAATTTAGTAAATATAGCTTCATGTGACTTGATATTGATTGGGTAAGTTCCCCTTTATATTATACTATTTTGAACTTCTACTTTTCCATTTACATTTTAGAATCATGTTATCATGCTTTATAAAAAATTCTGTTGGGATTTTGATTGGAATTTTATTGACTCTAGAGGGAAGGCGGGAGGAATTGATGTCTTTATGTTGGTTTCCCTCTTCATGTATTTAGTCTCTGTTAGTTTTATATGTTGGCTGATTTGTTTAATTGCATTGATTAATACCTCCAACACTAGGTTAAATAATAGTGGAGACAGTGGGCATCCTTGTCCTGTTCTGACTTTAGCAGGAAAGACTGTGAGGTTTCCCAGTTAAGTAAACTGCTGGCCAGGTTTTGGACTGAGGTGTGCATATTTTATCATTAGGAATTATAATCTCTGCTTTCTTTTTATTTTTATTTTCTTGGTATATTGTCACCCATCCATTAATTTGCTTCATCCTTTTTTTTAAACCCATCTGAATTTCTTTGATCTAGATTTTTCTTTTGTATATAGCATTTAGTTTTTCTTTTAATATGCGAGGTAAGCCCTTTTATATTTTGGTGATGAGGGAGTTAGTCCTCTCTCCTCCTAAGAAATTATTTCACTCATATGTCTCTGGTTCATTTGGGGCTTGGCTGATAAATCTGGGTTTGGCTGGGTTGACTGTGCTCTGCGTACCTCTAATCTAACTTTGGGGACAGGAGACCAAGGGGCCAGCCTGGATGTTTTCTTCTCTTGCAAAGTGCAAGAACCCCAACCACACTAGTGCTTGTCATGTTCCTGCTTGGATAATATCTGCTAACCTCCCACTGCTAAAGCAAGTCACAAGGTCACACCCAGCAACAGAAGCGGGGAAGTACCCCCCACCCAGGCCTTATGCAGAGCTTTGATTTATGGTTTCTTGGTTGACTGAACTCAGGGTTTCATAAATATCTTAGGAAAAGAGCAAGGGAACAATAGTCCCTGTGTTCTTGCATGCTCATAACGGCTTATCTATGGCCTTTGTACATGACATTTGGTTTGGCTAAATATAACATCCCTGCCTCACATTGCATTCACCTGACCGTGATAGGTATGCTGTCCGTTGTCTTGTGGTACAATGTGTTGCTGCCAA
This sequence comes from Varecia variegata, assembly GCA_028533085.1. NCBI lineage: Eukaryota > Metazoa > Chordata > Mammalia > Primates > Lemuridae > Varecia > Varecia variegata. The sequence goes on along the minus strand of CM052449.1, from coordinate 20,478,328 downwards.
GAGATCTAAAGCCCATCTGGGTGACACATCCCTTATAAGTGACTTGGCATTTTCATCTGGGTGCTCAAACTTTGAAGTTTAGTTTAGTAGTTTTACTAGAATATGTTCACCATCTGGTTCAGTTTCCCCAGGTACATAGTTATCCTCTCAATTCAGTCTTTGATTTCAGAAAAGTTTTCTTAAATAATGTGCTTTAGGTCTTTACTGTTTTGGTTTTGTACTCGGGGTGTCCAACTATATAGATCTTTTTAGCCTGCCTCCTACACATATCCTTTTCTCTCGAATAGTTTTTCTTTTTCTTTTATTTTTTCTCATTCTTCCCTTTTCTATCAGTGACTACCCTTTCTATACATTTTGTGTTGCCTGTTCACCCTTCTGTTCTTTTCATTTAGTTTTCATTTTTAAAAGACTCTTCTTTTTATTAATATTGTAACTCTTCACTGAGCTGTCAGCTCTCTTTCTCCCATATTTATCCATATGACTTCTGAACTTTTATGTTTTTGACTTATGTGGTTATCTTTATAGCTTATATAGTTTTCTCGATTTTTAAGCCTACTTAAATATATTAGTTTTCAGTTTTCATCTGCCTGTGCTCATACTTTTCTTATGTACTTTGATCTCCTGCCGTCACATTATTCTGAATATTTTCACCTTTGGTTCTTACACTACCTTTGTATGGGGATTAGATTGCAATACTCTTCTGTTGCTCTCATGTTTGCCTGAGATGGAGTTTTGTTTGTTTAAGGAGAAAGTTCCTGTGTGGAAGGTGAGAGTGGGCCAGGGTAGCCTTTCTAGCTTTATGGATTGAAGGCTTCCTTCTCTATTGTTATTCATAACACAAAGTCTTTAAAAACATAGCCTTTCTCTGTAATCCCCTCCACGTTCTGAGATCTGCCTCATCCCTACCATGTGAACCTTTTCTCTTTTTTCTTCTAGTATTTCTACCCTGTGTAATTTGAGTTCTACTCCCAGGAGATTTTCCTCATAGAGAATTTCTGCTTTTCTGGAAGGTAAATTTTGTTGAGTATTTCTGAGCTCCTCAAAGACTTGGGCTGTCCAAGTGCTCTCTGATCTTCCCATAGCCCAGGAAAATCAAACCTCTCAATACTTTAATTCTTTATTACCTGTGAATCACAGCCAGACTACAAATTGCTGGCTGTTCTCAGCTCCCAGTGTTGCAATGGTTGAACCCCGCCCACCCATATCCTGGTGTTCCTAGGATTTTTATTTTTTCAATTACAAAGAGATCTCAAAAATTAACTTTTGTTATTAGTGATTCTGGTTTTTTTAAAATAATATATTTGAAAACACTCCTTGATTGTGTTCTTGCATCTGGTATTATTGCTGAAAAGGCAGATGGAAACCTTGATTGTTTTTTCCTTCTCTTTGTGATCTACTCTTCCTTTCTGGAAGTTTTTGGAATTTTGTCTTTGTCTTTGATGTGCTTACATTTCATTATAATGTGCTGGTTATGGTTTGCTTTGTGTTTTATTGCTTTCTTCTTCTGTTTTTATTTTATTTTTTTGAGACAAAGTCTCACTCTGTTGCCCAGGCTAGACTGCCATGGCGTCAGCCTAGCTCACAGCAACCTCAAACTCCTAGGCTCAAGCGATCCTCCTGCCTCAGCCTCCCAAGTAGCTGGGATTACAGGCATGCGCCACCATGCCTGGCTAATTTTTTCTATATATTTTTAGTTGTCCATATAATTTCTTTCTATTTTTAGTAGAGACGGGGTCTCCCTCTTGCTCAGGCTGGTCTCGAACTCCTGACCTTGAATTATCCTCCCGCCTCGGCCTCCCAGAGTGCTAGGATTACAGGTGTGAGCCACCGTGCCCGGCCTATTGCTCTCTTCTTTTTGACACTACGTGGACCTTTTCAACTGAGATCACTTAGTTAATTATTTGAAATCCACTTTTATTACACCTTCAAATACTTCCTCCTCTGCATTTTTATTTTGCTTTTTTTCTAGGACCTGCCTTTTTGTCTAGATATTGGCATTTTTTTTCTCCTATTCTCTTCATCTCAGCTTTTTCTCCATGTTTTCTATTTCTTTATCCTTTTCTTCTTTCTGGGAGTTTACAACAATCTAGTTTTCCATTTCATAAATATGTTCCTCAGTTCTGTCATTTCTGCTATTTTGTCCTAATATTTCTGCTTTTGAAGGAATCCAATATGCTGCTATTTTTTGAAATGGCTTTGCCATTAAATGTTCTGTTACTTTGTCCAATCAGCTCATTTTCTGCTGTCAGAAGACCAATGTCTCAAAGGCAATAACTTCAGAGAGCCACAGGTGGTTGTGCCCCAGGCTAGAGAGCCCAGAGCACCAGGAAACAGCAGCCAGTTGCTCTTGGTTCACTTCTTCACCTTTTGCCCTAGGGAGGGGCAGGGTTAGGAGGAGACATTTCTTAAATTGTCATTCTTCATTCCTGAATGTTTGGAGCAGGGAAGAGTCCTGAAGTCAGTTCCTCCTCAGTTGTTTTCCCTGCTCTGATTTTGCTGCTGAGAACGTGTGGACTAAAGTTCTGGGCCACCACAGGTGTAGGGACAGGCAGTGTTTATCCCAAGGTGATAGCCTGGGGAGAAGGAACTGCAGAGCCTCAATCTTTTCCGTTCAGTTTTTATCCTCCGACAGCCACGCTGAGCTGTCTCCTGAGCCAGGCCAAATATACTTCCCCACATCTGCTTAAAACAAGCCCCCATACTCCTCCACCTCGAGGACAGCTGACAATATTAAAATTTTTTTTCCTGTTCCAGTTCCTTTGGGATTTAACTGGGGAGTGGGATCCAGCAATCTTGACTCTCTGAAGCGGTAGCAACTGTTCACTCTTCCACTCCCCTCCTACCACCCAGTGGGGAGTGGGGGGGAGGGGGGCGGGGGCAGACATCTTGCCTCACCTTGCTCATTTCACACCATTCTAACTTCCTCCTTCTGCAGGCTCCCCAGCTTTGAATTTCATGTCATCAGATTATACTACCTGTTAGGGACTGAATTCTGTCCTCTCCACACCTCCCCATTCGTACGTTGAAGCCCTAAGCCAGGGCTCAGGACCCCTGGGTGTGAGGGAGGAGGGGCCGGGGACCCAGGCTAGAGGCTCAAGACTGAGATTGGATTTTGCAGAGTGATGTCAATCTCAGCATCATCGGCCTGGATGGTTTGCTGTATTGAGGTTAGTGTTGATGCCTGCCATGTTGTGGTGACCACTCTTGGCTTTTCCCTGTGACGCAAGGCTCTGCAGAGACCATTGCAGACTAGGGGGCCCTCAGAGTCGCCCTGTGGAGGAAAGAGAGAGAGGGAGAGCGTTAGAGAGGGCTAAAGAGAGGGACAGAGAGAGACACACGTACCCAGAGGCAGATGCTGAAGGAGACAAAGGCAGAGAGAGAACCGACAGAAACACAGTGCACCTGACACAGAGACACAGAGTCAGAGAGACAGAAGCAAGGGAGAGACAAAGCCCAAGTTCACAGGGAGACCCAAGACAGGTAGAGACACAGGCAAGACTCGGGGAATACAGATGGGGGGAAAAAGAAAAAACAGAATAAAATTGCAGGCTGTCACAGACAGTCCTTTCTCTCAAAAACAGCTTCCCCTGCTCTCGTGACTCCTCCTCCCAGCCCTTGGAATGTTCCCTTAGGAGCCAAGGGCTCACCTGATCCTGAGCTTCCAGCCCCTTTCAGCAGTAGCTGTTCTGTTGTGTTGGGGACATGGTTGGAATCGAGGATTATGGGGCATGGAGTTGGTGACTGGGGTGGTGTGGGGCTGGGGCTGAGGCTGAGGTTGCATTTGGGGTTAGGGCAGGCATGGGTTCCTGAATGTAGCCAATGCCTATGTTCCTACAGCTGTGCCCGTCAAGACTGAATTTGTTTTATATTTGCATTTCTTCTTCTGCCCTTTACCTCTGGGCATCTCCCCTGGGCTTGTACCTCCACCTCTCGTGTCTTCACCTCTTGATTCTGTGTGTCTCTATGTCTCCCTACTTCTCTCTGGCTCTCCTTGTGTTTCTCTGCTGTTTCTTGACTCTATCTTCCTGTTTCCCTCTCACACCCCCTGTTTTCTTATCTCTTGTTTCTCCCTTTCCCTGAATCTCCCTGCATTTCTCTGATTTTTTTTCCAGCCTCTCTCCCTGTCAGTTTCTTTTACGGCAAGAGTCCTTGATGTCCTGACCACCAGCACAGAACATGCTGGAATGGTACAACTTGAGGGCCAAGTGCAGCATAGCTGCACATTGCAGAATGCTGGGGTGACTCCCTGAGACAAAGGACACATGATCAGAGACACTGGCCGGGCACAGAGGTGAGCATTATGGAGACAGACATTCCACTCACCATTTAATAGCTGATCTCAGCCAGAGACCAAGCAGATGGTTCTGGGGATCACACACGGGGGGAGGTGATGCTGGTGGGATAGAGTGAGTCAGATTCTAGGCTGGTTCATTCAACTTGATGAGCATGAGGTCGTTGGCGTTTTCAGGTATGCCATACTCTGGGTGTGGCATGGACAAGTTGGCCTTGATCATCTGGCTGCCTCGTTCTCGGTGTGAGCCAAGGCTGTGCAGGCCCAGCCCAGTGGTGTCAGAGTGAGGACCACGGGGCTGGTCAGCACCATGGCAACTGCATCTTCATCTCCATTTCTTTGCCTGTGCTCATCCCCAGACTCAAACCCAGCCCCACTTCCAACCCCAGCCTCATCTCCAGCTCCGTCCTCAACTCCAGTCTCACTCCCAGCCCCATTCCAGTCATCAGCTCCAGGCCCAACTCATCCCCAGTTCCAACCTTATCCCCACTCCCACAGCGTCCCAAACCTCATTCCCAGCCCCGCTCCTAACTTCACCCCAAATCCCAACTACCAAGGGTGCAAACTTAAGGGTGCCCAAAAGCTCGGTAATCAAGATAAATAATAGTTGAATATAATATTTTTAAAAATTGAAATTAATGCAAATAAGTCATGATGAACAAAATATCAAAATTTTAAATAAAGACCACATCTGACCCTGCATGACTCATGTGACTCACCTTGCCCTAATCTCAGACCTATCAGACCCTGTCTTTATTTAAGATTTTGATATTTTGATTATCATAGATTTTTGCATTGATGTCTATTTTTTTTAAATACTACATTAAAATATTGTTCTTGATTACTGAGATTGTTGCCTGCTTTCTTAAACTGTGCACCCAAGGCAAGTGCTGCAGTTGTCTCTCCCTGACCTCAAGCGATCCTCCCGCCTCGGCCTCCCAGAGTGCTAGGATTACAGGCGTGAGCCACCGCGCCTGGCCTGTGTTCTTAACCACTGTACCACATGGGCTCCCAGGGTTCCTATAGGCAGGTCACAGGTCCATAGTTTGAGGTGACAGATACAGGGGCACAACCTCCCTCCCCCATGATGTCACACTCAGCTACACACACTTTTGCAAAGCTGCATGGCAGTCACACGGCATGGTCACGCAGTGATGCACAGAGCACATGACACTGGGTTAAAGAGGTATAACCGCATAGATCGAGTCACCTGTGTAAATTACAATGGCACAATAACGTAGCAACAGCCTCACACAGACAGGAAAGCCCACTCACCATAGTGCAGCAAACCACACAAACACAACCACCCGGGCACCCCGCATGCATATCATATGGGCATGCAGACCTAGAAGCACACCTGTGGGGAAGACTATGACACTTTGGGACATACATACTTCTTCCACGCACCCCCCCCCCACACACACACACTGCTATGGACTGCATTGTGTCCCCTCTCCCCAGATTTATATGTTAAAGCCCTGGGTCCTTGTGACGCGATTAGCTTCCTCTTGAGAAGAGGAAAAGAGAGACAGAACCAAACCCTGCCCGACCTCAATCTTGGACCTTCCAGCCTCCAGCACTGTTAGAAATAAGTTTCTATTGTTGAAGCCACCCGTCTATTGTATTTTGCCATGGCAGCCTGAGCAGACTAAGACCCCCCAACCCCCACACACACCCCTCCGTGAGGACGACGTATCCAGGAGCTTGAGCTGTGGTCATGATGTCAGCGGCTGGTGGGGAGGGAATGCGGGCGATTCTGGGGTCCTTCAGCCGTCACCTTTTCCCACCTCCCCGGGGAATCTCTGGGCAGAAGCAGCCAGAAATGCCCCTCTCCATGCTGGGCTCTGAGACCCTGCTCTGAAACCGTAACCTCGGGCCCAGTTTCTCAGCCTCGGCGCTGTTGACGGTTCTGATGGATAATCCCTTGTTGCGGACACTGCCCAGTGCACTGTAGGATGCTTCAGAGCTTCCCTGGTCACTACCCACCAGGCGCCAGTAGCGCCCTTCCCACCAGGTTGTGACAACCAAAAGCACCCCAGACATTGTTCAGTGTTCCGTGGGAGAAGAAGTCAGTGTTAGCAACACCAAGAGTGAGAGACAGGCAGGGAGATGGAGAGACAGAAACTTCGAGAACAGGACAAAGTGAACGGCAGAGACAGATGAAGTCACACAGTGACAGAGACATAGAGAGGCTGATACGGAGACACCAAGGCAGAGGCTGACAGAGCCAGAAAGCCAGAATCGGGTGATGGAGACTCAGGCACAAGGAGTTCTCAGGGTCAGTGAGTCTGCAAGGTCCTGAGACAGAAATAGAAGCGTCTACAGCAAACACTCGGGGTACAGCCCGTGTGCCCAGGGAATTGCCTAAGCACTTGACATGCAGTGACTCACTTTAATAGCAACCTCACCTGGTAAGTCCTGTTATTATCCCCATTTCACAGAGGACAACAGAGACACAGAGAGGTTAAGTAACTTGCCCAAGGTCACACAGCAGGCAAGTGGAGGAGTTGATATTGGAACCCAGGCAGTCTGGCACCAGCGTCTTAAAACCTCACTTTACACTGAGTTAAAGGGACAGTCTGAGACAGGGAGGGAGAGAGACACATTCAGTGAGAAAGGGACAAGAAAGAGGCTGGGACCCAAAGAGAGAGATGGGAGAGAAACAGATCAGCGGCTTGGGGGTGGAGGAACACAGAGCTGCTCACCTGGGTGGCTCTGGGCTCTTGGGGCCTGCGCTGAGCTGGGCTCCTGCCTGCTGCCAACTCCTTGGGGACCCTCACGGGGCTACAGCCATGCCTAGCCTGGGGTGGCCTGCCCTGGGGCTGACTGACACGTTCCCTAGTCAGCAATCTCTCCGCCACGCTCCCTCGGTCTGCCCTCGTTCTAACATGAAGAGGTACCTGGAGTTGGGGCCTGAACAGGGACCCACAGGGAGACCCCTAAACTATTCCTGGGGCCCACTGTACTGCCCTGTCAGCTCTCTCTACCTCTCTGGGGGACTCCTGTACCTCGTGCTCTGTCTCCTGGTATCTAATTCTCTTTGCTAGCTCTTTCTCCTGAGCCTCTTCTCTCACTGACTTTCTGGTTTTGTCTCTTTGCCTTTGAAACTCTCTCTGTCTGTGTCTTGTAACGACCTACAAGGCCCCGCACGACCCTGCTCCCATCTCTGCCCTCCCTGGGCTCCGGCTACACTGGCTCCCTGGTTCATTGTCCTTTGAATTTGCCAGGCGTGTTCCCGTCCACCTCAGGGCCTTTGCACTGGTTGTTCCCTCTGCCTGCTACGCTTTTCCTCCAGATTCCCAGATACACACCTGTCTCTTTCCTTCACTTTCTTCAAATCTTTGCTCCAATGTCCCATTCTTGGTGAAGGCTCCCTTGACCACCTTGTTTTTTCCTTTTTAAGAAAATTGGAGTGGAATTCACATCACCCTTTTGAGTGTACAGTGCTGCAAATTTGACAAATATATATAGTCTTATAACCGCCGCCATAGTCAAGATACAGAACTCTCTATCACCCCTCAAAATTCCCCCGTGTCTGCTTTAAAGTCAATCGCTCACACCTCCCCAGTCCCTGGAAACCACCGACCTGTCTTCTGCCCCCGTAGTTTGTCTTTTTGAGAATGACACGCACGCAGCACGTCGCCTTCTGAGCCCGACTTCTCACACGTGGCACAATGCGCTTGAGATTCACATGCTGCGTGCATCAGTGGCTTGTTCCACCTTTACTGTTGAACAGGATTCCGTTGTGTGGAAGTGCCACAGTTTACTTATCCACTCACCAGTTCGTGGGACATTTGTCTCCTTTTTAACCCTGCAAACTCCCCTCTCCTCTGATCGTCCTTACTATTTAATTTATTATTTTCGATTTATATTAATATACAATATATTAACGTACATATTGCATGTCTGATTTATTACATAATTTGCTCACGTTATTGGACTCATTTTCTATTGTTGTATCTCTCAACTACAACAGGAACAGCAGTCTTCGCCAGTTTTGTTCACTGGTTAATCCAGAGTATGTACTGAACGGTACTTAACACATAATAGGTACTGGAGAAGTATGTGTGGAATGAATGAAAATGAATGAATGGTGTCTGACGCTTTCCATCACTGTATCCCTCAGTCTGGGCTTCTCTCTGAGCATAGTTTGTCTGTCTGGTTCTGTTTCTGTCTGTCTTTGAGACAGACAACTCTCTCCCTCTCTCTCTTTCTGTTTCTCTCTCTCCCTCCATCACTCTTTCCTGTTCCTTTCAGTAGATCTCTCACTGTGTCTCTGCTTGTCTCTGGAGTGTGGTTGGGGTCCTGCCTGGAGTCAGGGGTCTGGAGCTTGGGATCTAGAGCAGAGGCGTGGAGTCTGGAGCCTGGGTGTGAAGTCTGGAGTCAGACTGAGGGGTCTCCAGCTTGGGCTGCGGAACCCAGAGCCTGGAATCTGAATTCGGAGTCTTGGGGTTTGGAGTCAGGCATCATCTGGAATCTAGACCAGAGCTCAGCAAACTTTTTCTGGAAAGGCCCAGAAAGCGGTAATGTTAGGCTTTGTGGGCCAGACAGTCTCTGCTGCAATTACTCATTTTTGCTGTCCCAGCAGAAAAGCAGTCACAGACAACATGCAAATGAAGGGACGTGACTGCAAATGTTAGTTACGAAACCAGGCGGCAGCTGGGTTTGGCCTGCAGGTGTGGTGCGTTTAACCCTGATCAACCTGGAACCTGGAATGTGGGGTCTCGGAAGGGAAGCCTGGGTTCCAAGAGTCCAGAGACTGGTCTGAAGCCAGGAGCTTGGGACCACCAGCCTGACCTCAGGGAATACGGATTGCAGAGTCTAGAGCCTGAATTTGATGACTGAGGTCTTGGATTTGGAGATAAGATCATTTGTAGGTGGGTCACCAGGGATTGACATAGCCACCATGGCGAGTGTCACTTTATGAGACATTGTCTAGATAATCAGGAAAAGCCATTTGTCCATACAACAGAAAAAGAGACAGGCCTTCCCTTGCCACCATCCGGGCCTCCTGCCTGCTCTCTGGGGTTGGATGTGTTTATACCTAACCGGCTGAGGTCTGGCGTCATCTCTAGGGGATGATCTGGACAATCTGTCCTTTCTTCAGAGCAAGGTGTGCCGCAGGGGCCCAGGTGTCACCGTTTTGTCATTATAAGTGTCCTCTTCATGCAGAGGAGGCTGCTTGTAGAACCATCTTAGGCAAAGTTAGTGACCAAGTTCATGTCTATCCAAGTCAACTTAATATGACTAAAACGACCTGTTTATTCATCTGCTAAGGTCATATGAACTGTCTGTCCTTCCCCTGAGGTCCTAGGAAACGTTAATGCTTTATATTTTTTCCTGATCATTATAGTTAAAATATACTGAAAAATTAAAAAGTAAGTGTACTCAAACTTACCATACTAAGTTTAAATATTTTATTTATACCCCAAAAGAATTTATTATAACTTTACATACTTGGCTTTAATGGAAGCAAAACATCACTAATATTTTTTATTAAAACTATTAACTTACAATGTGTGAGTTAGGAAAAAAACAAACTTTCTTTCTCCTCCTAAACTTTCAACACTCCAGACTTCTGTTACCAGAGGTGTGGGTTTTTCTCAGATCAGCCAAATCTCCGGCACCAGCTGGGTGTCCTACAATTCAGTTCAATTCCGACACTAGTTGGAGTTAGTGCAGACCCCACAGGTTAAGGGCTCAGTCCCACAAGATCACCCCCACTTCAGACGCCAATCACAATGCCAGGTTGTCACTTGTACTTCCAAGCTCTCGGCTGCAAATCAGAGTTTCCACGACCTCCTCCTCAGGTTCAATCATTTGCTAGGAGGACTTGCAGAACTCAGGGAAACACTTGCTTACGTTTCCTGGTTTGTTATTTAATAAAGGACAGGATAAAAGGTACAGGTGGACAGCCAGATGAAGGGAGGCATAGGGCAAGGTCTGGGGGGTCCTGAGTATAGGAGCATCTGTCCCTGTGGAGTTGGGGTACACCACCCTCCCCTACAAGGTAAATGCCTTCACCAACCTGGAAGCTGTCCTGCACTTTGGGGATTTTCGGGAAGGCTTCACCATGTAGGCATGACCCATTATTCATTTCACATCCAGACCCTCCCCTTTCTCCAGTCAATGTTGGGTGGGGCTGAAAGTTCTAAGCTTCTACTCCTGGCTTGGTCTCCCTTGCGCCTGGCCCCATCTGGGAGACCGGTTGCCTCATTAGAACAAAAGGTGCTCCTATCAGCCAGGAAAACACAAGAAGCTGTGTCAGGAAGCAGAGGCAGAGACCAAATATTTATATTTGTTATCATTCTACATAAAATATACGTAAAAATGTGGACATGGGACTCACATTTTCCCTTTGGCCTCGGGCTCCAGTATTGCTCAGAGACACACTGTCAGAGCTTATCTTTATTTAAGATTTTGGTATTTTTTTCATAGTGGATTTTTAACACTAATTTTGATTTTTTTTTTAAGTTTGCATTAAAATATTATTTATCTCCATTACTGAGTTGTTTTGTTTCTTGGCGCCCCTTAAACTTGCACCCTAGTCCTGACCCTGTTGTCTGGCCTGCTCTTGAGGTTCCTTCCTGTGGGGTCCCCTCTCAAATCTGGCTATTTGTGTTGCAACTTGGCAGAGAAGCTATAGTGAAATTTCCAGTGTAGGATGTCCTGTCTCCAATATTTACAGAGGCCAAGAAGACGTTGGGTTTTCGTCTTTGTGGTTGGTGGCGGGAGGGCCTGCAGCTGATATTTTGTAGGCTGTGGAATGTCCCTTTGGGTGACAGCCCAGGTAGCCCCTGACATGGCTGTTTGGGAGCCCAGGACCCTGGGCTTTGTCCTCATTCCCTCCGGCTCTATTCACCTGGGCACAGGGGGCCTGCGAAGCTACTCAAACAGATTTCTCAGTGGATGCCTTTACCAAAATGTCATCCTGTAACAGAATGCCCAGACAGCCACCAAACAGTTTACATCATGCTCGAGTTTGTCCAACCTGCAGAGGGTGGTCGCTGGCATGCCTTGCCGGGTGAAGGCAATTTTAGCTTGGTTTTTCTGTTAGTGTTTTTCTGCATAGCAAACACCTAAAAATTTCGTGATTTTGTAATAATAAATGTTCACTTCCATGCTCAAGGGTCTACAGATAGGCTGGGTTTCTGCTGGGCTTTGCCGAGCTGGGCTCCAGGTTGCGGTGGTAAGTTCGGGTCTGCCCCACGTGCCTCGTTCTGGGACCCAGGCTGTGCGTGCAGTGGCTCCCTGGAGAGCGCTGATGGTAGGACCACAAGAGAAGGAAGCAGAAACAAAAGCTCTTTAAGACACACGGTCACTTCTGCCAACATAACATTCATTGGCCGAAGCAAGTCACAGGCCAAGCTCGACTTCGATGGGAGGAGGAAATGGGTACAGCCACTCCAACAGAAGGTCCTGCAATGTCACATGACAAGGAGTGAAAAGAGTCACTCCAATACCAGGAACGAGTTAAAAAGTGGGAGTAACAATTACCTTATGCTCTGGCAACCTCACTTCTGGGCGGACAGTTGACCCTTGAACAACACAGGTTTGAACTGTGTGGCTCTACTTATATGTGTAATTTTTTTTTGCCTCTGTCACCCCTGAGACAGCAAGACCATCCTCTCCTCTTCCTCCTCCTCCTTCTCAGCCTACTCAGCCTGAAGATGATGAGGATGAAGACCTTTTGGATGATCTATTCACTTCCATGGAATGAATAGGAAATATATTTTCTCTTCTTACGATTTTCTTAATAACACTTTTTCCTCTAGCTTACTTCATTGTACAAAGACAGTATATAATACATCTAACATGCAAAATACGCGTTAATCAACTGTTTATGTTATTGGTGAGGCTTCTGGTCATTAGGCTAATAGTAGTAGTTAAATTTTGGGGAAGTCAAAAGTCACACATGGATTTTCTACCTAGCGGTGGGTCAGCGCCTCTACCCTCTGTGTTGTCCAAGGGTCAACTGTATACTCAAAAGAACTGAGCGCAAGGACGTGAACAAATATTTACACACCCATGTCCATGGCAGCATTATTCACAATGGCCAAAAGGTGGGAACTCAGTGTCCACTGATGGATGAGCAGATAAACAAATTGTGGTGTATACCTGCAATGGTATATTATTCAGCCTTAAAACTGTGCACATACAGTAGTAACATTCATCGGGTGTTGGGCAGGTGAGGGGGGAGGGGATGGGCATAGTCATACCTAATGGATGCAGTGCGCATCGTCTGGGGTATGGACACGCTTGAATCTCTGACTTGGGTGGGGCTAAGGCAATATATGTAACCTAAACATTTGTACCCTTGTAATATGCTGAAATTAAAAAAATTTAAAAAAAGAAAAAGAAAGGAAATCTGACACATGCTACAACAGGGATGAACTTTGAAAACATTATGCTAAGTGGAGTAAGCCAATCACAAAACGGCAAATATTGTCTCATTCTACCCATGTGAGGTACTTAGAGTAGCCAAATTCATAGGGACAGAAAGTAGAATGGTGGATGCAGGGTCCGAGGGGAGAGCAACAGGGAGTGAGTGTTTAATGGGTGTAGAGTTTCAGTTTTGCAAGATGAAAAATTTCCAAAGATGGTGGTACGATAATGTGACTGTACTTAATGCCACTGAACTGTACACTTAAAAATGGTTACAATGCTGAATTTTGTATCACTTATATTTTACCAAAATAAAAAATAAATTTAAAAAAAGCAGGAGCAATGATCCAGTTGACCACTGTTCACAGAGAGATAACAGCAATGCAGTGTGCAAGGGGACGCACCAAGGGCCCGAGGTGGTGGCCGCTGGGTCACATGTTGATGTGAGATATTGTGCAAACAGCGATAGCTGCTTCCTTACTCCAGTCTGGGCAGGTTTTACCTGTTCAAACTATTCTCGGCCATGGATTCCAGACCGTGGTGGAATATATCTTATCAGCACTCCATTGCTTGACAGCTCAGAACATCATATCGATAAGGAAGTTTGACAGAAAAACAGCAAGGACCGTCCGAACGTAAGTTCCATGTCCTCTAATGTCTCCAGCTAGTTCAGGAATGTTTGGGGTCTTTCTGGGTGGAGGGTGAGGCAGGTGGTGGTGGCAGGAATGGGAGAGCTTGTCCCAGACCTGATCCTCACCTTACTTAGCTCATCCCCGTAACTTTCTTTCATCTGGTCCAGGTTTGGGTGTCAACCCCTGGGCTAAGTTTAAACCTTAGCTCCAGGGGAGCAGCTGAATTCTTTTTGGGCTTTGCCATCAGCCCCCCTGCTTGGGGACTCCTCCCATCTCCTCCAGCTCACTGTCCCTGTGACATTCCCAGTCCCCCAGCCTCCTGCCATAGGCACATGCATTCTTGCAACTTCCCCAACCGCCATCCCAGGCTCCTAAAAGTCTGGCTTCCATTTATATTCATTATTTCATTCATTCATTTAATTTTTGGTCTCTCCTGGGGTTTGTGGCAAATCTGCTTTTTCAAAGTGGATTTCTGTTTTGTAGCTTTAGTGGCTGATAGATTCCTCTGCTGTCCATCCCCCCTCCCCAAGGCGCATGGTCCCCAACCGCACCCTGCCCACGGCCTAGAATGCAGACGACCAAGGGGGCCTCGGTGGAGTCCAGACTAGTGGCCTCCCAGCTACCATGCTCTTGGGGACTCCAAAACAGACACTTCACTGGCCTTTCTGGAGGACCCTAGGCTCTGGGACACAGTGACTACACTGCCCACTCTGGGTTGATGGATGCCCGGGTGCTCATGGGCCTTCCTGGTGATCTGCCATCCACCCCAGAATGCTCGGTTAAACCCTGTAGTTTGCAAACCCAGTGCCAGGATGAGTGGAGTGGGCCTTTTTTGTGGTTGTCAAATGCCAAGGACACAGACAGACACCACCCTGCCATGTTCTACAGGTGTGGAATAGGATTCACAGGGGAAACGTAAAAGAGAAGTAGCAGAGCAGCCCAGCTTGGGCTGGGCCGGATGTCTGTGTGCCTTGAGGACCACAGTCCAGTAAAGAGGAGAATGGTGCTGTCCCATAGTGGGTTGGATGGTGGTCCTCCAAAATTCATGTCCTCAGAACTTCAGAGTATAACCCTATTTGAAAATAGGGTCTTTGCAGCTGTAATTAAGGTAAGGGTCAAGGTGAGGTCATAGTGGATAAAGGTGGACCCTAAGTCCAATGAGAGTGTCCTCATAAGAAACAGAAAAAGGCGCCCAGAGACAGAGAAGGAGGATACGTGAAGATGGACACAAAAGTTGGAACGATGCTGCCACAAGCCCAGAAATGCCTGGAGCTGCTGGAAGTTTGAAGAGGTGGGAAGGATTCCTCCCCAGAGGCTTCAAGAAGGGAGGGGAGCATGGCTCTCTGATTTTGGACTTGTAGCCTCCAGAACTGTGAAAGGTTACATTTCTGTTTGGAGCCACAGTTTGTGGCAAATTGCCACTGCAGCCGTGGGGCACTGACACACGCCTAGTGCTCCACGTGTTTTCAGATCAGGGTGGAGGGAACAACTACGAGGCTCTGTATTAATGGAATTCCCAGGTGTGACATAGTAAAAATATATGTTTAGTCTCTGCCCCCAGTTCCTGGCACAACGCTTGGAATTTCCTGGCTGACAAGAGTGTCTTTTGTTCTAATGAGGCGACACTTGGTGGGCTCTAAATGGGGCTGGTCACAAGCAAGACTAAGTCAGGATTAGGAGCTGGGAGCTCCCCGTCCTCTGGGGAGTGGAGAGAGGCTAGAGATTGAGTTAACAATTGGTCATGCCTGTGTGATGGAGCCTCCATAAAAGTCCCTAAAATATGGGGTTGAGAGATTCCAGGTGGATGGGTGCATCCGCCTGTAGGGGAGGGTGCTGCACCCCACGCCATGGGGACAGATGCCCCGAGCACAGTGCCCTTCTGGACCTCGCCCTACATTCCTCCTCATCTGGCTGTTCATTGGTGTCCTTTATCGTATCTCCTATTATATAATAAGCAGGAAACATCACCAAGTGTTTCCCTGAGTTCTGTGAATCATTCTAGCAAATGGTCAAGCCTGAGGAGGGCGTCATGGGACCTCCTGATTTAGAGCCAGAAGCACAGGTGACAGCTGGACTTGTGATTGGCACCTGACGTGGGGGCAGTCTTGTGGGACCCAGCCCTTGCCTTGGTGGGATGTGCACTAACTTTGTTTGGGTAGCTAGTGTCAGCATTGAACTCAATTGTACGACACCCAGTGGTGGCTGCGGAGAACTGGAGACTCGTCTGGTGTGGAAGCCCATACATTTGGTCACAGAAATTGTGCATTGAGTGTGAGTGTAGAGAAAAACCTGTTCATCACATTATTTTCCCCCTTGTCAGTGTCATCAATGGCATTAATTGATAGTCTGATGTTAAAAAACCCTGTATGCCTCATGTAAACTCAATTCCATTATAATGCACCATTGTTTCATGTGTTGTTGAAAACAGCTTTTGTTTACTGTTCTTGCATTTACACTCGGGACTCACATAGTTTGTGAGTTTTCTTTCCCAGCTGTCCTTGTTGGGTTTTGGCATCCAGGTTATTATATCCTTATGAATAGAGTTGGGGAATGTTCCTTCTCTTTTAATTTTTGGAAGATTTGTGACATTTTATAATTATTTCTTTCTTGAATATCTGAGCATTCCGGCAAAGCAATCTGAGCCTACAGTTTTCTTTGGGAGAAGATTTTTGCATGGCTGCTTAAATGTATTTATTGATGGAACACGACTATTCAGATTTTCTCCTTCTTCCTGAGTCAGTTTTGGTAAATTATATTTTTCAAAGAAATTGTCCATTTCTTATAAATTTAAAAATGTGCTGGCATAAAGTTGTTTATATGTCAGTAGCTTTTTCATGCCCACGGGAGCTGAAGTATAGCTCCTTTTTCATTTTTAGTCCTGGCGATTCGTGTCTTCCTTTATTTTGTCTTTGTCATTGTCACTGGGGGGCTTGCCAATTTGATTAACCTATTAGAAAACAAACTTGGCAGTCTTCGCTAGTGCATACCGGTTTTCTCTGCCATTCAGTTTTGCTCTTACCTTTGATATTTCTTTCCTTCTTTATTGGAGTTTATTTTGCTGTTAATTCTCCTTACTCTTGGAGATGATTGAATCATTAATTAATTCTCAGCTTGTGGTTTTTTTTTTTTTTTTCTTTGAGACAGAGTCTCACTCTGTTGCCCGGGCTAGAGTGCTGTGGTGTCAGCCTAGCTCACAGCAACCTCAAACTCCTGGGCTCAAGCGATCCTCCTGCCTCAGCCTCCCGAGTAGCTGGGACTACAGGCATGCGCCACCATGTCCTGCTAATTTTTCTATATATATTTTTAGCTGTCCATATAATTTCTTCTATTTTTAGTAGAGACGGGGTCTCGCTCTTGCTCAGGCTGGTCTCGAACTCCTGAGCTCAAACAATCCACCCGCCTTGGCCTCCCAGAGTGCTAGGATTACAGGCGTGAGCCACCGCGCCCGGCCGTGTTTTTTTTTTAAATGTATGTACTTACGATCACATATTTCTCTCCAAGCACTGTAGCAGGCACATACGGTACACGTATTGTATGTCTTGCATTTGCCTTAGCATTCAATTCAAAATATTTCTAATGTTTATTGTATTTCTTGTTTGAGCTGTGGATTCTTTAGAAGTGTTCTTTTAAAATAAAAACACCTGGGGATTTTTCTGATTATCATTTTCTCATGATTTCTGTCTTAATCACACTGTGGTCAGACAACACACCTGATACATTATAACTTGGAAATTTGTTGAGACTTGCTTCATACCTCTGTATCTGATTCATTTTTGTAAATGCTGTGGGTGGTTTCTTTTAATTGGGGTAAAGGTTTTATTGAGGTACACACAATTCGGTGTGCAGGGTTTCAAGTGTACGGTTCAATGTATTTTGGCAAATGCACGTACTCATGTCGTCCTTATTCCTATAAGGTTATAGAAAATTCTAATCACCCCAGAAAATTCTCTCATGGCCATTCTCAATCTGTTTGCATACCCAATCCTCTCTCCCCTCCTGGCAACCAGGCAACAGTGATTAGTTTTGCTTGTTCTGGAATTTCATATAAATGGGATCATACAGTATACAGTATTTTGTGTCTGACTTCTTTCGCTCAGCATAATGATTTTGAGATGCATTTACATTGTTGCCTACATCAATAGTTTGGTTCTTTTTATTGCTGAGTAGCATTCCACTGTATGGTTATGTCATAGTCTGTTTACTCACTGATGGACACTTTGTTTCCAATTTGGCTATTATATATAAAGCTACTATAAACATTTGTAGGCAAGTCCTTTTTTTTTTTTTTTTTTTTTTGAGAAAGGGTCTCGCTCTGTCTCCCAGGCTAGAGTGCAGTGGCGTCATCATAGCTCACTGCAGCCTCAAACTGCTAGGCTCAAGTGATCCTCCTGCCTCAGTCTCCTGAGTAGCTGGGACTACAGGTGTGCACCACCACACCTGGATGGTTTTTTTTTTTTTTTTTTTTTTTTTTTTAGAGATGGGGTCTCACTCTATTGCTCAGGCTGGTCTTAAACTCCTGGCCTCAAGCAATTCTCCCACCTCAGGCTCCCAAAGTGCTAGGATTATAGGCATGAGCCACCATGCCTGGGCTTGTTTTTTTTTTTTTTTTTTTCTTCTTCTTTTTTTCTACGGCTCTTACATAAATACCTAGGAGTGGAGCGCTGACCATGGGGTGGATGTATGTTTACCTTTCTAAGAATCTGCCAAACTATTTTCCAAAGTGATTGCACCATTTCACATTCCCCCCAGCAATGCATGCAAGTTCCAGCTGCTCTACATGTAAGCAAGACTTGGTGCTGTCATTCTTTTCAATTTTAGCCATTCTGGTAGTTGTGTGTGTTTTGAAAGGATTCTATATTCTGCAGATACTGGGGGCACTGTGTTATATATGCTCATTCAGTACAGTGTGTTAATCATATTGTTCAAATCATTTATATCCTTATTTTTTTTGTTCTATTACTTTCTGAGGGTCACCTTAAAATCCCTTTCTCTGAGTTGGAATTTGTAGATTTTACTTTCGTTATGTCACACCTTTATATATTTTCAGAATATGTTAGGAGATACATACAGATTTGAATATCTCCTTGTGAATATTGAATATGAGTTCTTAAGAGTGTATTTTTATTAGGATAAGTCATCAGTGAAGTGCATAATGGCGATTCCTCACATTCGTGGGCCCTCGGTGTCCCCTCTCGGCCTTTGGTCTCCGTATCTCCGGCTCACAGCAGCTCTCTCCGGGATTCGTCCCTCTGGCCTCCAGCTACGGCAGCGGGGGCCTAAGGCAGAGACGAAGTAAAAACTCTTAAATACAGTTAAGAAAACAAAACAAAAATGGGTGAACCAAAGCTAAATAGTTAACCTACGCCAGACAATCCCATATATTCACCGTTTCCTGACTTGACTTTTCAGAAACCAGACACCATCCACAGAATTGGTTCCTCTTAACCTCCCCGGCAATGGCTCCTGTCTCTGAAACCCTGTGGCCCTCCTGGTCGAAGCTCCCATTTCCCGGATGGGGAAACTGAGACGCAAGGAGGGAAAGCTACTTGCAGGAATTTCTTGAGTGGGAGGGGAAACGAGGAGGACACTTCAAACAGAACCTGCATTTCTCTTAGACTTTATTTTTGGATCTAGGGGAAGGGGACACAAAAGGTGAAAAACCAACTTTCTCTAACACTGGTAAAGTTGAGTAAACATTCTGCCACCAGGGGGCACTGCATGCAGGAAAAGATTCCAGGTGGGATTGGACCCCTGGATCTGGGGAGGAGGGGCTGGAGGCCTGGACCCCGGAGTCTGAGGGAGGAGGGGCTGGGGACCCAGACTCCTGAATTTCTTCAGCAGGATATAATGTGGGGTCAATTTCACGGGCCCCAGTCCCCGTAGCTAGCTAACTGGCCTGGATGGTTTTCTCTATCCAGTCAGTGAATTTGCAGAGGTTGGTGTAGACGCCTGGCACACCGACTTGGCCGCATTGGGCTTGTCCAAATGACACGAGGCCCTGCAGGGATCCATTGCAGATCAGGGGACCCCCAGAGTCACCCTGTTGTGAAGAAAGAGAGAGAGAGAGAGTCAGAATCCGAAACACATGTGGGATTGGAGAGACAAAGACACAACAAAACCCAGCAACACACCCCTTGGAAGTTCCATTCCAGAGCTTGGACCCACCTAATCCTGCTCCTCTATTTCCTACCTCTGATGTCCTTCCCGCTGGCTGCTTCTCTCTGGTTTGCTGTTCATCTGTCTCTGTCTGTCTGTCTCTCCTTTGCCTCCCTCTGTGGCTTGTTTCCCTGTCCCAGTGTTTCCGTGTGTCCTTATATCTCTTTGTAGGTTCTCGATGTTTCCTATTTCTCTCTGTGTTTCATCTCTGTAAGTCTGTCTGTCTCTGTTTCTTTCTGTCTGGATATACAATTGACCCTTCAACAGCATGGGTTTGAACTGTGTGGGTCCACCGACATGCGGATCTTTTTCAATAAAGATATTGGAAAATTTCTTGGAGATTTGCAACAGTTTGAAAAACTTGCAGCCGAACCGCAGCCTAGAAATATTGCAAAATTTAGGGGAGAGTTAGGTATGTCATGAATACATAAAATATAATACATGGATTGTTTATGGTATCACTAGGCTATTAGTAGTCAAGTTTGGGGGAGTTAAAAGTTATATGCCCCCACGTTGTTGGAGGGTCAACTGTATTATTCTGTGTGTGTTTCTCTCTCCCTGTGTCAGTTTCTTTCTTCCTTTACTTCTCCTTAATCCTGCGTCTATTTCCCTGTTTCTCCCCATCTCTCTCCCCTTGTCACTATCTCCCTGTGTGTCTCTCTGTCCCCGCGTCCCACTGCAGTCCCCCTGTGTCTGTCACCCCCTTCTCCAGCTGTCCCCGAGTCACCCACGCCTCCCCCTCCTCACGTTGCAGGAGTCCTTTCGGTCCTGCCCGCCGCCCGCACAGAGCATGCTGGGGTGGTACACAGGGTCGTAGAGCTCGCTGCACTCCTTCTCCGCCACCACGGACACATTTGCGCACTGGAGCACTGTGGGCAGCCTGCCTGGGACACAGAGCTCCGGGTCAGCCCCTCCGGCCGGCAGAGGACCCCTCAGAGAGGGCAGACCCTGCCCACGAGCTCACCGTCCACCAGCAGACCCCAGCCAGAAACGAGGCAGGAATCCCCAGCGCTTGGGCACAGGGAGGCGACGCTGATGTTCCGGATGGTGTCAGACTCGGACACTAATTCGTTCAACCTGATGAGCATGAGGTCGTTGGCGAGGAAGGGTTTGTTGTACTCCGGATGCTGTATGGAGAGGGTGGCCTCCACCACCCGGCTGCCCGGCTCCTGGTGGGCCTCGAGACTGTGCAGGCCCAGCCCGACGGTGTAGGAGCTGGGGACACGGAGGGCAGGTGAGTTCTGCGGCAACTACGTCGTCATTGTCTCCGCTCTCAGCCTCAGCCACATCGGGGAGAGCCCCGTTCCCTACCCAGACCCCATCCTCCTCGCTAAGCTCCGTGCTGAGAGCTACTTAACCATGATCCCAAATCGCCATTCACAATAATTCGGGACAAGAACTTGCCATTGCTCACTGCGGACTCAGCAGCTGAGCTGGGATTTCAGCCCAAGGCTCTCCGGGTCCTTCGGAAGCAAAGGCTCTCGCCTCCCTCGCCCGCCCATCCGGACTCCCCCGACCCAGGCTCAGCTCCTTCCCGGTTCCAGAGCCGTCTCAGCTGTTCACCTGCACCCTGTTACTAGCCACCCCCACCCCACCCCGCCCCTCCGCCCAGCCGGTTACATCCAGGTCCCGCCCCCGGGCCCAGCCCTGCCCTGCGCTCCCCACCCCGCACTCACTCCTGGAAACAGTGCGCGGCTGACAGCACCCACTGCGGATGCACCAGGACGCCCGCGCAGAAAAATTCGTCTTCCAAGAACAGTGCGGCCTGCCAGGGCTGCGAGTGCGGGCTGCAGTCCTCGCCGTTAATGATCTGGCCGCCGGCACCCGACGCGCGCGATCCTGGGGGCGGAGTCAGGGCTGGGGGCGGGCCCAGGAGGCCGGCCCAGGGCCCCTGGGGGTGGGGTCACGGGGCGTGGGCGTGGTGAGGGCTTCAGGGGCGGGGTCACGTCTGGGGGCGGGCTCAGGGGTCTTGTGGGTGGGGTCCGGTGCAGGGGCTTGGGCAGCGCAGAGTCCCGGCCGGGCGGGCTCTGGAGGTGGGACCCTAGCTGTCACCATCCAGGGCGGGGTCAGGGCTTCCCCGGGGGAGTCAGGGCTCACTGGGGTGGGTTAAGGCTCGGGGGCAGGGTTGTGGGTGGGAGCGGGGCTCAGGGTACAGGAGACAGGGTCGCTTGGGTCAGGAGGTGCATTTCAGCTTTGAGTCGCAGAGCCATCTTTGGGACCCATACCACACACACAAGCAGCGTGCCAGGCACAGCCCCCAGCACAAGTGGACCCCGCACACAGGCTGGGGCGGGGAGGGGCGGACACAGCCAGACGCTCAGGGAGTCGGTCCCGCAGTCACGCCCAGCCACAAGCCCGTTCACGCAGGAGCACCATCATACACCCAGTCCCGTGACGTGGGCTCCTGGGGTCCCAAGACCGAGGACCCAGGAAGCAGGCACAGACTCCCAGCCAGCGGCGGCTCCCTCGGAAGCACCATCTCCCGCTTATCCGCCCCTCGCTTTCCCTGCTTCCCCTGCATCGCCACACCGTTGTCCCTCCACCCGATATTCGGAGGCACGAACCGCCAGAGGCTTTCACCCAATCACACACTGACCCTCACAGGTCCAACCACACACCCCGTCACACTGTCACACACGAATTCGCCGCGATTGGAGGAATTACCCGTGCACAACTACAGGGAAGCAGTCACAGGCTGCTATTTCCCGGGCAGCTTTACGGTCACAGGCAGGACACTGAGTCACGCCTGAACATCAACAAACGCTGTGCCCCCAAGCACAGACAGTCACACACGCACACTCAGATACCTGTGACACCGAAGATGAGGTACCCCAGGAACAAGCCCCAAGGGCTTCTCACTGTGGCCACCATGTCAACACCTGAGGATGAGACTGAGATCAGGCAAAGCTGGGGGGTCTTCAACCCGGATCTCAACATCCCTCAACATCCCTCGCTCTCCCTCCCTTCCTGGCTCCCCCGCAGGCAAGAACCTAGACCATCCCGCACCCGCCACCCCAGAGAGACAGAGAGATTTAGAGACTGAGAGAGACGAAGAGAGAGAGAAGTAGGTGCAAAGGGAGGTATCGAGAAAGGGTTTAGCCATCCATGAACAGGGACAGGTGGAAGACAGTCAGAGCCCGAGAAGCAGAACATTTAAGCAATATCCTCAGAGACAGGCTGACAGTTAGGGACATGGAGAGAGAGATTCAGAGAGACAGAGAGAGAGACAGAGAGAGGCTGAGGGATACACAGAGAGAATGGGAGGGACACTGCTAACTAGCGTTAATATCTCGCTGTCACAACCAGAGACAACGAGAGACCTATTTGGAGAGAGGAGGAGACAGAGGGTCCAGAGGCTGAGAGTCATAGTGACACGAAGGGGTAGGAGAGCCAGGTCACAGACTGCAGGCTTTTAGGTGGTGACCACCAGGCCTCTTACCTGGCCCCTCTGGGCTCCTGGCTTCTGCTGCTGGGCTGAGCTCCCGCCTACTGGCTCCTGCAGGGGCCCCCATGGGGCTTATAAGCAGCATCGTCAGCCTGGGCTGGCCTCCCCCCCAGGGGCACATTCCAGGGTCAGGTGCTGCCAGGCCAACTCTCTGGCTGCCTGGGTACCAGGCCGAGGTCAGGGGGCCCAGAGGGCGCTGGGAGCAGGGGCTCAGGGGGGAGACTCCACTCCCCCGTCTCTCTTGGGTCTCTCTTTTTCTTCCACCCTCCCCTTTTCCTTCTCCCCCTTTCTGTGCTTCCCGGGCAAACTTCCCAGGGTTCAAGTCCAGCCTGCCCTTTGGGACTTGGGCAGGTGACTGCACCCTTGTGCGCCTCCATGTTCCCATCCGTGAAACCGGGGTGACCGTTCTTCTCATTCCCAAAGTGGATTCCAGGAGATAAGGCGCGGGCGGCGGGCAGGGCCTGGAGTCTCCCGCAGCCAGAGCGGGGCTGGCGGGGATGAGGGCAGACCCCGCACGGGCAGATCCTGCAGGGATTTAAATACCACGATTAAGGAGTTTGGGTTTTATTTAAGTGCAATAATGGATTTTAAGCACGAGGGTGGAGGGAGTGGCATTATCTTCTCTGCTTTTAAAAAACATCCAACCTGGAAAATGATGTTCGGGGTGAGGTGGCGGCAGCGCTGGGGGGTGGCCGGGGTGGGGTGGGGGTGAGGGTTGGAGGCGGGGACTGGGGGGGTGGGGGGGAGGCCACCGTGGCCCGGGGAGAGGAGACATGGATGACACGGGCTTCATTTGCGGGCAAAACCAACGTCCTGACCGACGGGTGGAAAGTGGGGGCGGGGTGGGGGTGGGAGGGTGCGACGTGGAGCCGGGGACTGCACTCCCCTTTGGGGAGGCGGGAGCAGGGGCGTGGGGGGAAGGGCGGGGCCGGGGACGCCCGCGGGAGCGAAGGTGGAGGGGCGTGCAGCGCAGAGGTGCAGGCAGAGGTCAGGGCAGGTGAGAAACAGTGGGGAGTCATCGGGGAGAGGTGGTGTTTAGAGCCATGGGGCCGATGAGGTCACCTAAAGAATGGGTGTAGACCGCAGAGCCGGCGCGGGTGAGGGGCGGCGCCCGCAGATGATGATGATGATGCACGAATGTCTCTGAGTCTCCCTGTCTGTCTCTGATCCTGTCTCTGTCTCTCCTCTCTGTAGCTCCGTGCCTGAATTTCTCTCCCCCTCGCTCTGTCCTCCTCCCTTTATCTCTGCTGTCCTGCTGTCGCCTTCTTTCTCCGACTTTGCTTTTCTCTATATTGGGCTCTGTCTCCCTGCTTGTCTCTGTTTCTGTGTCCTTGTCTCTCTCTCCGATTTCTCACTGTCTGCCCAGTCTTCTAGCTCTGTTTCCGTCTGTCTGTCCGTGTTCCATCTCCTGGTGGCACACAGACCCCTGTCCCGTGCTGGGAGAAGCAGCTCTGATCACCAAGATGGGGTGGGGTGGGGTGGGGTGGGGTGTGGGGGGAGCGCAGGGTGGGGGGTGTTGCCGGGAGGGCTCAGGTCTCACAGCAGCCAGACATGACTAAGGTTGGGGTGATGAGAGGCCGTAGGTGGGGGCAGTGCTGGGGGACAGGGACAGGGGGCTGAGGAGGGGAAAGCAGGTGGCCTGTCCCTGTTTTGTGGCCCCTGCCCATGTCCTGTCCTACTCAAGGTCAGGCAGGTCTGCCTGAGGGATGTGGCTCCTGAGAACAGCTCCAACTTCACCCAGCCCTGCTGACCTCCTCCTCTAGGCTACCCTGTGGTCTGTTCCATGTGCCTCTCACACTTTTCCCTTCACCCCCTCTCTCTTCATTTTGTCTCAGCTCAAATGTCACTTCTTCAGAGATGCCTTCCCTGAGCTCTCCCCCAGTCTATTTCAGGGTGTTCGCTTCCTATTTTATTTTTTTTCAGCTCGTAGCATCCTACATGCTTCTTTAGAGCCCTCAGCACAATACATACATGAGATGTTGTTTGTGTGTTTATTTTTCTACCACCTGCTTCCCTCACTAGGGTGGCGACAGGGCCTGTGCTGTCATGTTCACTGATGAAAACTATTCACTACAGGTGTGTTGAGTGGATGAATGAAGGGAGACAGACAGACAGAGGAAAAGATGAGAACTGATGGAGAGAAAAAAGACTAACAATAATAATAGCTTGCTATTATTTCAATAAGTTTTAATATATGTTAAATTAATTATTATATAATTAGGTCAAGAACTTACTATTTTAAGTATATGTAATAACGCATTTATTCCTCACAACAACACTATGACGTGGTTGCTCTTAAGAACTTTGTTTGACAGATGAGGAAACTGAGGCACAGACCAGTAAGTAGTTTGTGCAAATTTACAGAAAGGCTGAGGCCCGAAGAGATGAAGATGGACAGACAGACAGAGGTGGATAGACAGAGCAGGAGACAGTTGGGCACATACAGAGAGATATGGCTGGAAAGATAGGAAGACACTGAAAGACACACATTTCAGGAACAAGGGATAATGATAATTTAAAAAATAATAAAAGATCTAACATTTATATATCACCTATTCTTTTCTAGGTGTCATTGTAACTGGTTTATACACATTAAAGAGTTTTAATCTTCACAAATAACCCCATGGGGTACTCATTATTATGTCCAAGTTTATGAAAGAGGAAATGGAGGCACAGAGAGGTTGAGCTACTTACCTGAGGTCACACAGCAAAGCAGCAGTGTATCCGGGTTGCCTGGCCCTGAAGCCCACGTCTTGAGCGCTCCATTGTGCTGCCTCTCTCCTGTGTGTCAGGAAACAGCAGCTGAAGCTGAGGGACAGGTGGGCCATCCTGAAGGGACACAGATCATGGGGGCCCACCCCGGTCTACCATCCCTTACCTGAACAATCTGCCCTCACTTCCACCTGCAGGTGAGGTGCAGCCATGGCCAGAGAAGCTGGGGGCATTGCAGGGGGGGAGGGAACGAGGCCACACAGGGCCCCCCAAAGCAGAGCACCCATTCTTACTGTACAATGGGAAGAACAAGCCCCTTCTCCCTCCCACACCTGGGGGCTGGCAGAGCCAAAAAAAAAAGAGTCAAAAATCTCCTGGACACAGCGGAGCAGAGGCTACCAGGTTAGGAACGTTGTCTGCTCTGAGGCCCCAAGGCAGCCCTGGCCACTCTCTTCTGGGCCTCCCAGTGCAGCCCTTAGGAACCGACCCCTGAGTTCTACCTGGTGGCCTTGGTGACAGCTGGATCTGAGCAAACCTCAAGGGCGGAAGGGAGGCACCGCCCCTGTTTTATTCAATAACATAAAGCTAAATTGGGGCAGATTCTATTACACAAAGAGAAGTGTTTTCCTACGTTAGTGTGGACAATGGGGCTTTCGGTAGGAAAAATCCACAAAGCCTGCTGTGAGCGGCTCCCTTTCCTGCTCCTGTGCCAGGAGAGAGAGGCCAGACGGAGTGGTGCAATCGTGGGGTCCCCTCCAAAAGTGGGGAGGACGGACAGAGGGACTTTGGGATAGACGGAGTTAGAGCTCGCTCCATCCTGGGGGAGGTGGGGGCACAGAGAACACAGTCTGATCACATGCAAGGTGGGAGGATGGCTGGGGGGCGGGGACATCTTGAGGGCATCTCCCAGACCCTCTGCAGCAACAGATGGGGGAACCTCAGCAAATAGCAAAGGAGCCTTGTAGACCAAAGCCCTGGGCATCCCCCATCTTTCTGGTCCTGACCAAGCTGAGTAGTCAGTGATCACCCTATGAGGATGTAGGACGGGCAGGGACCCCAAAAGTTGCTTTGACATTTCCTGTCGGGTGGGTGAGGGAAGGGGCAGTGGGCTTGCAGCTGATTAAAATCTATTTAGATCTGTGCTGGCCACTACAGTGGCGGCCACCAGCTATAGTGGCAAGTGTGGTCAAGGGACTGGCTTTTAAATTTTAGTTAGTTTTAATTCATTTAAATGTAACCACTGACAACTGATTCAGTATTGGGAAAGTTTTAAGTACATTTGGAACAAGCTGAATGCATAAATCTACTTTTTCAACTTTCAGTTTTATAGACTCTAAATGCAGATCAAATACTTCTGATGCAAATTTACCCGAATTGAGATGCGCCATCAATGAAAAATATCCACTGGATTTTGAAGATCTGATATGAAAAAAGAATGTAAACTCACTTATTATTGATTTATGTTGGTTACATGTTGAAATGGTAACAGCTTGGATACATTGGGTTAAATAAAATGTTACTAAAATTAATTTGACCTATTTCTTTTTCCCTTTTTA
>CM052449.1:20354713-20450651 GCA_028533085.1 Varecia variegata | reverse complement strand
TCTTTTTCCCTTTTTAAATGTGGCTACTAGAAAATCTTAAATTACATACATGGCTCATGTTATAATTTTACTGGACAGCGCTGATTTGGAGGAATAATGAATCAGAAGTTAACAAAAACAAAAAAGCTTAAGTGGTATTAAGTGGTGAGTGGAAACTTCCAGAAGCAGTTGGAACTGTTCCAAATGTACGGTGAGTGTTTTTATGTTTGTTTGCTTTGTATTTCTCTATTTTAGCTCCCCCAGGAGTGTTACCCAGCTCTAAAAAGAGCTCTATAAACAGCAGATCCTTGTCTGGACTGATCTGCAATAGCCTTTAACTGATGCAGAGCACCTTTTACATGTAAACCTGATCCCAAAGACTTCTGATCACACTGAAAATAGAAAGCAAAGGCCTCCCCCTGGCCCCAAATCCCTGTCTCATCCTCCCCCTTGGTTCCCTCTGCCCTCATCTCTTACCCTCTCCCCCTCACTCACTCAGCTCTAGCCTCCTCATTGCTCTTTGAATATGTGAGGCATGTTCCTGCCCCAGGGCCTTTGCACTTGCTGCTGCTTCTACCCAGAATGCTCTTTGCCCAGATCTCTACCTCACTCACCCCTTTTTCAGGTTTCTCGTTAAATGTTCCTTTCTCAGAGGGGTCTTCCTTGACCCCCTGTCTAGAGCGGCTCGATCTCTTTACCACATTTTATTTTTATCAAGTATATAAATCTGTATTAGTTTCCTGTTGCTGCTGTAATAATTACCACAAACTTAGTGGCTTAACACAACAGAGATGCATTATTCTTTTACAGCTCTGTAGATCAGAAGTCCAAAGTCAGTCTTACCGGGCTAATGTCAAAGTGTCAGTAGGGCTGGTTCCTTCTGGAAGCTCTAGAGGAGGCTGTTTCCTTGCTTTTTCCAGCTTCTAGATATCACGGGCATTCCTTGGCTTGTTGCCGCTTCCTTATCTTCAAAACCAGCAATTGCATCATCCTGATGCTCCCTCTGCTCCCCGTAGCCACATCTCCTTCCCTGACTGACCCTTCTGCCCCGCCTCTCCTAAGGACCTTTGTGATTACTTTGTGTCGTTCCCCCACCCCCGGGGATAATCCCAGATCATCTCCCCATCTCAAGGTTCTTGGCTTAATCACACCTGCAAAGTCCCTTTTGCCCTGTGAGGTCCCATGTCCACAGATTTGGGGGATTAGGATGTGGTCACCTCTGGGGCAGGGGCACTGCTCTGTGTGCTGAGAACTCACAACACAGTCAGTGATTCACTTGTTTATTGTGTCTGCCTCCCCTGCTAGACGACGAGCCCTGTGAGGACAAAACATCCCTGCCGAGGCCACCATTGTATCCCCAGTGCCAAGAACGATGCCTGACACATAGTAGTTGTTCAATAAATATTCACTGAATGAACAAATGTCCCCAAGGACAGAAAAAATAGTGCCCTGAGGAACAATTCATTTACAGTAACAGAAACAATGTTGAAACTGTCGTTGTGTTTTACACTGATTTAAGAGACAGACTCTAGAACTCAGACTGTCACGGTTCAAATCTCTTCTCTGCCACAGACAAGCTGGGTGATCCTGGGCAAATTACCACATGTCTCTGTGCCTCAATTTCCCATCTGTGAAATGGGGATGATTGTGGTATTTGTCTCCTAGACTGTTGGAGGGTTAAATGAGTTGATACACACAAAGCAGTTGGATCTGTGCCTGACACACACGAAGCACTTCATAAATGTTAGCTTTTATTGTTATTATTCATATTATGCTGCAAATATCTGAAACAGCATTTGACAAAATGTAGTGCAAACCTGGGCATAGAGGATTCATGTGTTGTTCCAAATAGATTTTAAAAACCCAGCAACACCTTGGAGGATTCTTACTGTCTTCACCTGAGTTCACCTTGAACTCGAGGAGTGAGGAGGATACAGTACACAGGTCCCATTTCAGAGCAGAGTCTTGGCTTCATCCTTCTAGCTTAAGAAATTCAGCTGCCAATTTGCTGATCAAAAGCAGATTCCCTTCTTAAAGGGGAAAACCATGGTTGGTATTTTCTCTCTGAAACAGGAGAGGAGAGCCTTATCATTTCTGCCTCCACAAAAGGAACATGCTTTCTGGTTATGAAATAAAATTAACTGCATAATTAACTTCATAATTCCCCCAGGTCTCTACCGGGCCACACATCTGGCTTTTTTTGTTTGTTTGTTTGCTTTAATTGGTTACCAGTATCAAAACACTAGGAGATTTCAAGTTTCTCTTGAAGAGGCCAGGGCATGGGTCAAGGTCATGCCGCATCCCCACGTGGCCATAATCCATCATCAGCAGGCTCTGAGTGGACACCCCTCGGGGCACCCTGCGGTTTTCCCTGCCCCCCACAATCTACTTCCTTATTTACATTTCCTGCCTGGCCCCAGGGGGTGGCTGAGTCTGTGACCCCAGTGGAGAAAAAAAAAAAAAAAGTGGAGACAAGAACACAGAGAGCCGTGGCTATAAAGAGATCAGAGGAAAAGCAAGTCACAAACGAGACAGCGCAACAGCGCAAATAGTCATACATCATCCTCACCGTCATTATCCTCACCGTCATCATCATCACAGTTACCCTTGCAGGGTACTTATCTCGTGCCAGGCGCTATTCTGGGCGCTTCGCAAATGTTAACGCATTTAATCTCCTCAACATCCTACGAGGTAGGAACTGTGATCCCCCTACTTTTTAGATTAAAAGAAAAGAGGCTCCAAGAGGCTAAGTTGTCCGCAGACATCTGAGCCGGCAGGTGGGAGAGCCGGGATGAGACCCGCCCGCGTTCCGGGAAGGTGCGGCCACCTCTGCGCCACACTGCCCCCTTGTGGAGCCGCACAGCCACGCGACAGGGTAGACACTCGACGAGAGCCCAGCAAACGGTCTCTGCAGTTATTGCTGCCACTATGACGACTTGGTAAGTTGGAGGCGTCGCCATCAGCGTCTCTGTTCATTCCGGATCATGGTGACCCTGGGTGTCTTCCGGAGCCGCCTCCCCCTTCCTCTGTGCACTCATATACTCAAATAAAGACAACGCAGATACGAATAATAACAACCACTCACACGCATGGAGCGATTGGACTCATTTCTAACCTGAGTTGTACCTAATCTTGTAGGATAAAATCATGAGTCTGCCTTTTAAAAAAGAAATGATTCATTAAGATCATTTCCCCATTTTAAAAGGAAATTGATTTTTCTCAGTAAAATCCTCGCTGGCTAGATTTGTTAGCGTGTGTGGGGTGAGGATGGGAAAGAAAGCAAACCCTTCTTTGCTTCTACTCACTGGGGGAGAATATTAACACCAGTTGCTAGCATATGCTCTGTAAAACTGTTTTAAGGGCTTTACACGGATTAACTTGTTTAAATTCCCATCCACCCTAGGAAATTGCTACTATGAAGTAAAATAAAATTTTACGGCTCACCCCCTCGCCCCACCAGCTGACTTATGGACCCCCTTGTGGCCAAAGGAATATCCTAAAACTAAATTGCCTGCCAGGAGAAGGGAGGTCAGACATGCTTTATCATGCCCCCCTCCCTGCTTGGGGACATCCTTTGTAACCCATAACAGACCTAAGAGTATGCAAGACAAACCTGCAGGTCCTCAATTTACACAACAAATATATGTCCGGTGACTTATCTCTGATAAACAGCAACTATGTCAAAACATTCCAAGCCTTTAAAAGCTTAATGCCTTTAACCAATTACAAGCCAAAGAATCTTTAAACCCACCTATAACCTGCAAGCTCCCTGCTCCCGGCTTCAAGACGGCCCACCTTTTCGGGCCAAACCAATGTATGCCACCCACGTATTGATTTATGACTTTACCTGTAACCCCTGTCTCCCTGAAATGTATAAAACCAAACTGTAACCCAGCCACAGCAAGTCCACTTGCTCAAGGCCTCTTGGGCGTGGCTCCCAGTCATGGTCCTCAAATTTCGCTCAGAGTAAATCTCTTTAAAATTATTTTACAGAGTTTGGCTTTTTTTTCCGTTGACACTACTGTTTCTCTCTCTGCTATAAACAGAGGGAGATTAAAGTCATTGTCCAAGGTCACACAGGAAGGAACAGGTGAGTTTGAACCCAGGGACTTTGGCACAAGAGTCTGGGTGTGTGTGTAACATCATTTCTGTTTAATTTCTTGAATGAAAATATTTTCTTGTGGTACAAAAATAAAATAGGTTTATTAAGGAGGTATAGAGTGATGAACCTCCATTCTGACTCTGTCCCCCATCTGTCCTGTCTTCATCCTTCTTCACAATGCAACCACTAGAATAAGTTTCTTGGCTCATCTTCCAGGGTTTCATTGCATGTAAACCAAGGAATACAAAGAGGTGTTTTTATTTTCCTCTTGCCTTTAGCCACCAGGCGGGGCTCCTCGCAAAGAAAGGCGTCTCCCGGTGCTTAGAACACCTGGTGAATTCTTTTTCCTGTTATAAGCATGGAAGACCTGAAATGCTTGGTTGGTTGCAAGGTTTGTGAAACACTGCTTAGATAATTACCTAACTTGTAAGACAATGGCTGGTGTGAAAATTGCAGATGATTCATAATTGTATCTATGTCTGTAAAGCTTTCTGCTGGGGAGTTTTTCCGCCTGGAAGAACTCAGTGGGAGGGATTTTTTTTTTTTTTTCCCTAAAGGAACCTTATTGCTCATTTTGCAGTGATTAGAGCTGGTCAGAAAATGGATACTGAAAGCAGAGCCAATAAGATTGAATGGAGGCTGGGCATTTGGTGGCCCATGCCTGTAATCCCAGCACTTTGGGAGGCCAAGGGGGGAGAGTGGCTTCAGGGTAGAAGTTTGGGACCAGTCTGAGCAACGGAGTGCGACCCTATCTCTACAAAAAATAGAAAAATTAGCTGTGTGTGGTGGTTCGCGCTGCTAGTCCCAGCTACTCCGGAGGCTGAGGTGGAAGGATCTCTTCAGCCTAGGAATTTGAGATTATAGTGAGTTTATGATGACACCACTGCACTCCAACCCAGGCAAAGGAGTGAGATCCTGTCTCGAAAAAAAAAAAAATTCAATGGAAAATGCATCTAGAGAGATCTTGGATGGTGGTGACATGCTTACTGAGCACTCCCGATGTGCCAGACACGTTTTTATTAGAACATTGTATTTTGAAATAGTTCAAAACTTGCAAGAAGTTGCAAAATAGTACAGAGTTTCCATGTACTCTTCACCCGGTTTCTCCCAATGATAACATCTTTCGTAATGTTAGTACATTGTCAAAAGTAGGAAAATGACGTTGGTACCATGCTATTAACTTGGGTACAGGCCGGGCGCGGTGGCTCACGCCTATAATCCTAGCACTTTGGGAGGCCGAGGTGGGAGGATCGCTTGAGCTCAGGGGTTTGAGACCAGCCTGAGCAAGAGCGAGACCCCGTCTCTACTAAAAATAGAAAAATTGGCTGGGTGTCATGATGCGCACCTGTAGTCCCAGCTACTCAGGAGGCTGAAGCAGGAGGATCCCTTGAGCCCAGGAGTTTGAGGTTGCAGTGAGCTACGATGATGCCACTGTACTCTACCCAGGGTGACAGAATGAGACTCTGTCTCACAAAAAAAAACAAAAAAAAAACATAACTTAAAAATGAAAAAAACAAAAAAAAAATTAACTTGGGTACAGACCTTATTTGGATTTCATCATTTTTACACCTCTCTCTCTCCTCTCTCTCTCTTTCTCTCTCTCTCCCCCACCTTCCCCCATCTGTCTGTCTCCCCCTTCCCCACCTCACTTCTCTCTGTCTCTCTCTCTGGCATATAGTTCTATATATTCAAGTAACCATAACCAGTCAGGATACAGAACTGTTTAATCTCAGTAACAAAATTCCCTTCTGTTACCCTTTGCCCCATCCTTAAACCCTGACAATCACTGGTCGGGTTTTAGATCACTGTAATTCTGTTACTTTGAGAATGTTACATAAATGGATCATATTATACGTAACCCTTTGTGTTCAGAGGTTTTTTTCAGTCAGCGTAATGCCCTTGACATCCATTCAAGTTGTCACATGGATCAATTATTTCTTTCTTTTGTAGACATTTAAAAAATGCTTTATGTATATTCACTCATCATTCACAAAAGCCTGACGTTGTAGGTTCTCTTAGCATTTCCATTTACTGATGGGAAAACTGAGGGCAGAGACATTAGGTAAGTTGTCCAAGGGTGCACAGTAGGTGAGTGGCAGAGCTGAGATTTGAATTCAAGAAGCCTGACTCCACGGGACATCAATAAGCGGGGAAAAAAGACCACACTTAGTACTAATTAAACTCAACAGTGTCTTTTCCTTTTGTGTAATGAAAGATCTCCTGATCCCACTTGTGGGAAAGAATTGAAAGTAAGATTTGGAAGAGACATTTGTACACCCATGTTCACAGCAGCATTATTCACAATAGCCAAGAGGCAGAGGCAACCCGTGTGTCCGTTGACAGTTGAATGGCCACACAAAATATAACATACACATACAAGGGCATATTATTCAGCCTTAGAAAGAAGCATATCTTGTTATGTGCTATAACACGGATAACATGAAAGGCATTATGCTAAGTGAAAACAAGTCAGCCACAAAAAGATAGATACTATATGATTCCTCTTACATGAAGTATCTAAAACAGTCAATTTCCTAGAGACAGAAAGTAGAATAGTGGTTTTCAGGGACTGGGGGAGGGGTAAATGGGGAGTTGTTGCTTAACGGATCTAGAGTTTCAATTTTGCATGATGAAAAAGTTCTGGAGATTGGTTGCACAACAGTGTGATACCCTTAACACTACTCAACTATACACTTAAAAATGGATGAGATGGTAAATACTTTTAAATCAAGATTTAAAAATATTTTTAAAAAGACCTTGATGCTTAAGTTGGTTACAAACTTTGTGAAACATCATTTCGTCAATGGCATTAAGTTATAAAACAATGGCTAAGTGTGAAAACTAGAGATGACTCTCTGGAACTGTTATCAGTGGAGGTGAGTGATGCAGCTCTGAAGCTTCCCCGGCTGATTTCTTTAAGTGCCTTGTTTTAAAAAGTTATAAGAACTCAGGGAAGCTCTAACTGTGAAGATGAACAATTTGACTCATCTTAGTCTACTGCCGTGAAGGAGTGTTTTGGTAGTGTGGTTTTGAGATTGTTTTTTCTGAAAACCCAAGCCCAAATACAAAGCTTTGTTGAGTAATCCATTACCCTTGAAACAGCCACGTGAGGTTGCACTATTACTCTTGCCACTTCACAGCCATCTAACGCGTAGCAAAGCTAGGGTTAGAGCCTGGCACTTTGGCTTTGACGGCTGTGTGCCCAGCTGCTCCGCTACCCTGTCTCTGTCCAGCACACACACAAATGCCAACATGGGCTTCCTCTGAGTGGTGAGATCACGGGGTGATTTCATTTCCCTTGTTCAGTCTACCTCGGTGTCCCTCAGAGTAAATGAAAGGTGATGAAGGAATATTTATAGAAGAGTTCCGGGTCATAAATGCAGAAGAGTGATAGAACTATAAAATCAAGATTTTTTGCAACTCCTAATAAAATAACGATCTGGGCAATGATCACCGTTGGCTGCCGACATCCGTAGGTAGAAGGCAGGTGGGGAGCTTTATGGTAGATTGGCCAGGCTGACAGCACGTGAATCCTAACATCACAAAGAGACAACCCAGCAGTGTGTGTGTCTTGATGTGATACAACAGTGAAGAGACAGGACTGGCTTTGAAATGTTTTCGCTTCCAGCTTGAGCCTGAATTGGATCATACTTCTCAATCTAACCGCCAGAAGATGGAGTAACAGGCAATCAAGAGAATCTGCGATGTGGAAAGATCCTCAGGAGGAACAATCTGTTTTCTTCAATAATAAATACATTGTGAGAAAAAAAAAGAAGGATAAGGAGCCAATAAATCCAGCCCTGTTTATTAGAAATACACTATAAATCATAAATGTTATTTTAAATTTTCTAGTAACCACATTTTAAAAACATTTTAATTGATTACTTCATAATTAATGTGGTGGCTTACACCTGATGTATGTTTATTTCTTCTTAATGTAACATAGTCCAGAAATTGGCATCCAGGGTTAGTAACTCAGTCGTCAGGGACTCAAGCTTTTTCTGCCTTTTTGCTCCATTATTATTATTATTATTTTTTTGATAGCTTCCATCCTCAGGGTCACTTTGAGGCTCAAAATGCCTGCAAGAGCTCCAGACATCCCATCCAAGTTCCGGGTAGTACAGGGCTCCTCACTAGCCAAGTCAGCTGCTTTTAAGCAGCTTCCCGGAAAGTCCCACATAGCACTTAAGCTTTGGTGTAGTGGGGCCCACTCAGCTTGAGAAGCTCAGGGACAGCCAGATGGAAGGGAAGGGCAAGAGATGGGGTGGGAACACAGAGCGTCCTTGTCCCCCACCAGGCCTGCCACCCGCCCAGTACCTCAACCTGTTTACCAACCTGGAAGTTCCTGTAGTGGCCACATTTCAAGTTCTCAGAAGCCACATGTGGTGAACGGCCACCACATGGGACAGTGCAGCTGTAAAACAAAGGGGATATAAGATACACTGGCCAGATGCAATGTGTGCATCTTGTTCGGATTCTGATTCAAATAATATTTTTTAAAATGATAGTAACGTACTAAAATTTGTAGGGCAATCGGGGAAATTTGACCACTGATTGGATATTTGATGGCATCAAATGGTTATTGTTAATTTTTTGGTATGACAATATTGTGGTCATGTTTACTAAAATGTTTATCTTTTAGGGGTCCATATCAAAGTGTTTCCTGAAGCAATAAAACATAGCTGAGATTTGCCTCAAAATAACCCATGTGTGTGGGTTGGAGGTGGGTGTGTGTATAAATGAAACAACGTGTGTTGACTATTGTTGAAGCTGGTAACAGGCACATGAAGATATATTATACTATTCTTTCTACTGGTATAACATTTACATTTCTCAAATAAAAGTTTATTTTTAACGAGAAACAAGTTGGGTGCTGGAAACAGAGCAGGTCTTCATCCACACCTCATTTGGCAGGTCTCCCTCACCCCCTCCAGCCGGGTCCACGGGAGCTAAGACTCGTCTGAGCTGCATGTGGTGGCTTCTCCACCTGCAGCGGGGAGGTCCTGGTCCCTCTGTTTTCGTTTGAAGAACCAAGTAAAGAGATGCTTGAAGTCATGAATGATCAGAGAAATGCCAGGTTCAGTACAGCAGGGTATTACTTTACAACTGTTAGATTGCAATGGAAAGCTGGGGAATGTTAAGTAGTAGCAGAGACTTGAATACAGGAATCCTCAGGTTTTGCTGATGGAAGGTGGAGGGTGTATCTGTTCTGGAGACTGGTCTAGATCTACTTAAATTATTTATTTATTTATTTATTTTTTGAGACAGAGTCTCACCCTGTTACCTGGGCTAGAGTGCCGTGGTGTCAGCCTAGCTCACAGCAACCTCAAACTCCTGGGCTCAAGTGATCCTCCAGACTCAGCCTCCTGAGTAGCTAGGACTACAGGCACTCGCCACCATGCCCCATTAATTTTTTGTTTCTATTTTCAGTTGCCTGGCTAATTTTTTCTATTTTTGGTACAGGTGGAGTCTTGCTCTTGCTTAGGCTGATCTCCAACTCCTGACCTCAAGTGATCCTCCCCCCTCGGACTCCCAGAGTGCTAGTATTACAGGCGTGAGCCACTGAGCCTGGCCTACTTAGTCCAGTTGAACTATATATGACCACCCTGAAGGTCTACTCCTGGGTTTAAACATTATATTAGTTTACCTATTTCTGGGCCCAACAAATTACCCAAAACTTAGCATCTTAAAACAACAGACTTTATTTATGTTGCATGGTTTCTGAGGCTCAGGAATCTGAGAGTGGCTTACCTAAGTGGTTCTGGCTCACGGTCTCTCGCTGGGTTACGATCAAGATGTCAGTTAGAGCTGCAGTCATCTGAAGGTTCAATTGGACCTGACAGTCCACTTCTGAGATGGCTCACTCCAGTGGCTTTTGGCTGGAGGCCTCAGTTCTTTGCCATATGGTCTTTGCCATATGGGCTGTTGAGTGTCCTCACAACATGGCAGCTGGCTTCCCGCAGAGCAAGTGATGCAAGGGAGAGCAAGGAGAAAGCTGTGGTCCTTTCTATGACCTGGTCACATATGCCACCATTTCTGCCACATTCTATTTATTAGAAGGTAGTCACCAAGTCCAAACTACACTCAAAGAGAGGTAAATTAGGCTCTGACATTTGGAGAGAAGAGTATTGAAAAATTTGTGCATATATTTTAAACTTCCACAGATGCCAAAGAAATTTTCACACAGACTCAAAGGAGACATGAACAAAGTCATTCATCATAGCACTGTTGGTGGACGTAGGGAGTTGGAGGAAACTGGCAGGTCTATCCCTGGGCTAGTAGATAGGGGAGTGTGGTGGGGCCCACTGCAGAGCACTGTGCAACAATGTAAAACAACAGATGAGGTGTCCATATGATAACATGCATGGACCTTGAGAACACAGTCCTAAGTGAACAAAATTAAGGGATGGTTTGGGGCATATAACCAATATAATTGCCATGCATTAAAAAACACATACACACAAAACAACAATAACAACAAAAAACTCTATGCATTTTTTAAATGAGTAATAAAGAATTTGGCCTGTCTTTGCCTTAGGAAGTAACCTGTAAGCCTGTGGAACTTTCCAAGTGATAGAAATGCCTTTGTTATTCATGGTGGGTACCTTGGACCACACTTGATAGTTTATGTCAATGAGGTGGTTCACAGTGGCCCCTAAATAGATTTGATGCTAACAAGAGACTAAAGATGGGAGCAGGGCACTCTAGAAAGACCAACCATGTGATTAGAAGGCTGAGGCTTTGAGCTCAGGGAGGGAAGGCGCCAGAGATTGGGTTCTACCATGAAGCCAATGATTCAATCAATTGTGCCTCTATAATGAAACCCCAACAAAAACTCTTGACAATGAAGCTCAAGTGAGCTCCCTGGTTGGTGATATATACTAGTGCGTTGGGCGGGTGGCACACCCTGAGAATGTGCATTTGGGTCTTGTGTTTGGCACTCTTCCAGGCCTTGTCCTATGCATTTCTTCATTTGGCTGGTCCTCATTTGCATTCTTTATAATAAAACTGTAATTGTAAGCTCTAAGCACAGCACTTTCCTGAGTTCTGTGAGTTATTCTAGCAAATTATCACACAAGAGGGGGTAATAGGAACCCCTGAATTTATAGGTAGTGGGTCAATCAATCATGACTATGTCATGCAGCCTCAATAAAAACTCTGGACACCGAAGCTTGAGTGAGTTTCCTGGTTGGCAATCCTCTTTGAGTGCTGTTGTCCCACGTCAATGCCTGCAGGATATCATGACCCTGGGGATGATGAAAATTTTGCATTTGGAACCCTCTCGGACTTCAATCTATGCATTCTTCTAACTTGTATCCTTTTGCTCTAATAAAATGGTTATCCTAAATATAGTGCTTTCCTAAGTTCTGTGATCATTCTAGTGATTTATTAAACCTGAAGGAGTCCATGGGAAGCCCCAAATTTGTAGCCAGCTTGTCAGAAGTGGGCCAGTCTTGTGAAGAACTGTGTCCTCAGAGTCCGTGGTTGGGCACACTCATTGCAGTAACACGCATGAACACAAAAATACAAACGAAACACAACGGGATGGTTGCTGAATGCAGAGCTCACAGGACCAAGAGACTGAACAGGGTCTTTGTGCACAAATCTAAAGGTGTGACCAAAACCTCAGTGGTCAAGAATGAATACTATTTTAGTGTGAGATTTAAAAAACTCAAAATGAACACAGCAATCCACGACTAATGAAACACCAGAATTTAAAATAAAGACAGCATTCCACAAGACCGGGATTAGGCTGCGGCTAGTGCAGGGTCACATTCCTGTGTGGGCTTGTCACATTAATTTTGAGTTTTTAAAATGTTGCATTAAAATTATCATTTGTCTTGATTGCTGAGGTTTGGGGCTTCCCCTTAAATTTTGCTCCCTCACCTTAGTCTGAGCTCAGGGGAGAAGGGGAACAGGAAAAGGAGATGAGGAAAATGGATTTTAAAAGTTATGTAATAAAACAAGAGAGAAGCCAAGATGATAATGTGCCAGCCAATGTGGTGTATGATAAACTTAACCCTTTTGCCTTTGGTTGAAATTAAAAGTAAAAAAATAAACTATGTTTGATGTGGAATATTGAATTTGCTGTACGACTGAATGGACCTTGACCCACTGACCTACGACCTCACTTGATTAATTCAACCAATATGTGTGGCCAGGAAAAGTTCTCCATTAGGATTTTTCATCTTTGCAAATTTTTTTTTGGCATCTGAAACATAAAGGGTGATTATGGATGATTTCATTTTTTTTTTTTTTTTTTTTGAGACAGAGTCTCGCTCTGTTGCCCGGGCTAGAGTGAGTGCCGTGGCATCAGCCTAGCTCACAGCAACCTCAAACTCATGGGCTCAAGTGATCCTCCTGCCTCAGCCTCCCAAGTAGCTGGGACTACAGGCGCACACCACCATGCCCAGCTAATTTTTCTATTTTTAGTGGAAACGGGGTCTCACTCTTGCTCAGGCTGGTCTCGAATTCCTGAGCTAAGCAATCCTCCTGCCTCAGCCTCCCAGAGTGTTAGGATTACAGGCGTGAGTCACAATGCCTGGCCCCAACCATCTCATTCTAATGCATTTCAAAGTAAATCACAGACATATATACACTCCACACTAAACTCTTAAACATATATCATTCACTATAGTTCAAACTTTGCATATTTTAAGATAAAATCCACATACTATGAAATGCACAAAACTGAAGTTGCACTTTTCAATCAGTTTTGACAAATGCACACACCTGTGTAACCCCAACCCCTACCAGCGTGTGGAGTGTTTACCATCACCCTCAAACTGCTTCGCAGGCAATCCCCGCCCCACCCCCAGAGGCAAGTGGCATTCTGATTTCTTTCCAGCATAGATTCGTTCTGCTCGTTCTGGAGCTTTATACGAATGGAAAGAAACGCAAGTGTGCACTCTTGGTGTCAGGCTTCTTTCACTTCAACAGTCACACGTATTGTTTCTCATGTAGCTGCAATTTGTTCCTTCTAATTGCTGAGGCAGATACTATTATTTGACTAAGCTGCCGTTTGTTTATCCATCCTCCTGTTGACAGACACCTGGGTTGCTTCCAGTCTGGGGATGCTGCAAAGAAAGCCCCTGTGGACATTTGCATATAAGTCTTCGTGTGGACTTGTGCTTTCATTTGTCTTGAGGAAATACCTAGGAGTGGGTGAGTCATAGAGTAGATGTGTTTAATACCATCAGAAACTGCCAGACTTTTCCCAAAAGTGGTTATACCATTTTACACCCCCATCAACAATGTATGGGTACAAGCAGAACAACAAAAACAGTGAGATGAAACAAAACAAAACAAAAAAACAAGGTTTGAGAGTTCCAGGTGCTCCACAACTTTGCTACATACATCTTAAAGTTTTTAGTTTATTTATTCATTTAATTCATTTTAATTTTTTTAGTCAATCTGATGGGAATGTAGTAGTCTGAGGTTTGAATTTGTTTTTCTCTCGTGACTAAAGAAGTTGAACATCTTTTCATGTGTTTCATGGTCACTTGTATGTCTTCTCTTGTAAAGTAGACCTGTGTGTAAAGGGGTCTTGAAATATTTCAATCCATTACATAACTGACATGGAAGGCTGAGCTTCGTGTGTGTATCAGTTCCCCAGGGCTGTGTAACAAAGTACCACACGCTGGGAGGCTTAAAACAACAGAAATGGCCTGGCGGTGGCTCACGCCTGTAATCCTAGCCCTCTGGGAGGCCAAGGCAGAAGGATTGTTTGAGCTCAGGAGTTTGAGACCAACCTGAGCAAGAGCAAGACCCCGTCTCTACTAAAAATAGAAAAAATTAGCCGGGCGAGGTGGTGCACACCTGTCGTACCAGTTACTTGGGAGGCTGAGGTAGGAGGATTGCTTCAGCCCAGGAGTTTGAGGTTGCAGTGAGCTGTGTTGACACCACTGCACTCTACCCGGAGTGAGAGAGCAATACTCTGTCTCTAAAAACAAACAAGCAAAGAAAAACAGAAATGAATGCTGTTATAATTCTGGAGGCTAGAAGTCTGAAATCAGTGTCAGCAGGGCCATGCACTCTCTGAGACTCTGGGTGGAACCTTCCCTTGTGCCTTCTTAGCTTCTGGTGGTGGCTGCCCTTCATGGGCCATCCTTGGCTTGCTGCTGCAAATGCTCCAACCTCTGCCTCCGTCTTCACGTGGCCTTCTCCCCATGTGTCTGTCTTCACATCGTCTTCCCTCTTCTCCTAAGGACATCAATCATCCTGGATTAAGGGCCCACCCTACACCAGTGTGACTTCATTTTAATTAATCATATCTGCAATGACTGTATTTCAAAATAAGATCATATTCTGAGGTCCTGAGGACTAGAATCTCAACATACCTTTTTGGGGGGACCCGATTCAACCCATAACGCCACGCATTCGGTAGCCTGACCTTTAAATTGTGTCCAGACTCGATCTCAGACACAGTGATCCATACTTTAAGTGGTAGAACGTTTTCCAGCACCGACCCGTGGGCAGGCACTGTGAGTGGGGTGGAATTGTCATCTTGGTGTTACAGGCGAAGCTGTCTGACCTGTACATGGCTCCGAGAGGTCAAGTAACTTGCCCAAAGTTAGACAGCGGGGAACAGGCTCCCGGGGTTGTAGGACTCCCATTTTCATGCCCCACCCATGGCTGTCCCAGGTCAGTTCTATAAAGTGCCTCCAGGTGGCGCTAGAGAGCAAAAAGTGGATTCCAATCACTCCGGTTTGAATTTCTTCCTGGGGCGCTTAGAGGGGGCATCTAAAACTTGAACAGGCACGTGAATCACCAGGGGATCTTGTGAAAATGCAGCTTCTGTTTCAGCTGGTCTGGAGCAGGATTTAGAATGTGCATTTCTAACATGCTCCCAGGGCATGCCGCTGCTTCAGCTTTGAGTGGCAGGGGCTTCCGTGGCATCAGCTCTGTCCACAGCTGTGCAGGCAGTTCAGCGAGCTCCGGGACGATAACGAGGATGTTCGCAATGATCACAGAACAGCCACTTGTACGCGTTAAGTCTGTGCCAGCCTCTGCGCTTTTGCCTTTGCCTTTATGTGCATTCTCTCCTCTAAGGCTCAGGCAGTCCTATGAGGTAGCCTCATTTTACAGAACAGCACACAGGTGTAGAATTGAATCCAGTCAGCCTGTTGCACGCGTCTCCTTTTTACTGCGGGACAGGCTGTATGCACGGGGGACTCAGCCTGGGGCATGGGGCAAGAGAGATGGGGGCTCTGGAGGACTGGCTGCATGGCCAAGGGGCAGGAGGGGGGGGTCCCTCTGACACGGGCAAGTTGAGAGAGAGATTAGGGATCCGCAAAGGAAGCCCAGGATACGGGCAGCCTACTTCCTACTGTCTCTCCAGCACTCTCACCCCTCCCTCCCTCCCTACCTCTATTCCTTCCTTCCTTCCTTCCTTCCTTCCTTCCTTCCTTCCTTCCTTCCTTCCTTCCTTCCTTCCTTCCTTCCTTCCTTCCTTCTTCTCTTGTTCTCCCTCAATCCCCCATGTCCTTCTTCAGTCACTTTCTCTGTGGTCTATGTTTTAGTCTCCCTCTCTCTTTAAAGCTCTCCAAAGCTAGCTCTTTCTCTCTTTCTCTCCCTCCCTTCCCCCTCTCTGAGTCTCTTTAAATCTGATTCTAGCCTGGAGCTGTGGCTGGTGTCTGTAGTACCAGCTGCTCTGGAGACTGAGGTGGGAGGATCCCTTGAGACCAAGAGTTGGAGTCCAGCCTGGGCACCATAGCAAGACCCTGTTTCTAAAAAAAAAAAAAAAGAAAGAAAGAAAAAAGAAAATCTGGATCTATCTGCCTCTCTGGGTTGCTCTGATTAAATCTCTCTGAGTCTATCTGCCTTAAATCTATTCCAGTAATTGAGTCTCTCTCTCCCTGTCTTTCTTCCTCTCCTTCTCTCCCTCTCTCTCTTCTTCCTCTCCTGCCTCCAAATCTGTCTCTCTCTTTTTCTGAGTCTCTTTCAATCTCTCGAGTCTGTATTTAAATCTCTTCTAGTCTCTCTCTTTTTAATATCCTCAGAGTCTCTCTCTTTCTCTCTCCCCACCGCTATCATCTCACATCCTCTGGCTTTGGCCCTGGTCTCGTCTGGTCCCTGTGTTTGCTTTTGTTGGCTCCAGCTAGCATTGTGGTTACCGGCGTGGGCTCAGGACTCCCACTCCCTCTACTTAAATCCCAGCTCTGCCAAGTACCACCTGCAGAAATTGAGCCAAATTCACCCAACCTCCCTGCCCCTCAGCCTCCTGACTCGTTGAGGGCCTCCCTCCTGAGGTCACTGTCAGGACCAGCACAGGGGAGGCATGCAATGAATGCAGCTAGGTGTCTGGCACTCAATGAATGGTGGCTGTTGTCATCTTCCTCCTCATTATTATTCCTAATAAAAGGTAACCCACAGCCAGCCTCTCGGTAGCCAACAATCAGATGCTGTCTGCTGTGTGGAATGCACGGGGAGGACCCTCCCACCAATAAAGTTGGGGCCACTCCCTGACCTCGGTTTCTCGCCAGGATCAACCATCCTGAGAGCCAGGACGCTGGGTGGAGGATGCGCTGACTTTCTGAGCCACACCTGCTGACACTTCTAACCCTTACTAGAAGCCTCTCTGAGATCCTGAAGCAATTGTATGCATTTCAGAGCTACACATATTCCAGCAAGAATCAGCCATGGCCGGGTTAGATTAAGTGTCTGATTTAACAAGTCAGGGATATAAAATAGCATCAGGAGGGGGCCCACAGTCAACAGGAACTACAAAACGTGCGCACGCACATGCGCACGCGTGCACACACACACACACACACACACCCCTTTTCTAGCCTGACAGAAGGCTCAGCCCAGGACAACAGCCACACAAGGTGTGGCTTGACAATTTGACAAGCTTACATTTTATTCCCTTTAGACCTTAGATGAAGAAGTTGAGTATTGTATACATCATTATTATCACTGGTTTGTACAGAATCCTTCTTTTATTTTCCTTCCCTTTTTTCCTCTTTCTCCCTCCCTCCCTTCCTTCCATTCCTCAGTCTTACAAAATGTGCAATATGATTCCCGTCTGTGTAATTTTAATTTCTGCATCAGCATTGGATGGTGTATCATATTCTATCGTGAGTCATTTTTCAAATAGCACTATGTTTTTAGGGCCCATCCGTGTGGGCTGTGTGTTCACGTTGCATCTAACTGCTGCATAGGGACTGCAAGGTGGGGCATCCACCGCGTTTATACGATTCCCCTGGAGATGGACTCCAACTTCTGGCCACCACAAAGAGCACTGCAAGGCACAAGGTTGTACGTGTCCCCTTGTGGGGATGTAAGAATTTCTTTGGGATGTATAGCCAGGAGAGAAATTGCTGAGTCACAGGGTGTGTGTATGCTT
This sequence comes from Varecia variegata, assembly GCA_028533085.1. NCBI lineage: Eukaryota > Metazoa > Chordata > Mammalia > Primates > Lemuridae > Varecia > Varecia variegata. The sequence continues at coordinate 20,433,222 of CM052449.1, read as the reverse complement.
AAATTGATGAAACAGCGCCAGACCCGTCTTCATAATTGGAGGCACCACACTCATCCCTGTCGCACTTGAGCATTATAATGTCCACACATCCCTGACAGCCCTTGACACTATCTATCCATCTCATTTTCCCCAGCTTAATTGGTATAAAGTGATATCCCATTGCTGTTTCAATAACTGATGAGTTTGAATATCTCCTTACACGCAGGTTTGCTTTTGGAGTCCTGCTTCCATAAATTGCCTGTTTATATCCTTTACCTGTTTTCCCATAAGGTTTTCTGTCTTTTTTTTTTCTTATTAATTCACAGGTGCTTCTTGCATATTACAGTTATTAGTCCTTTGTTCATTTTGGATATTAACAAAATAACTACTCCCATTCTGGCAAATGCCTATTAGTGGTCTATTTTACCTTTCTTTAAACCAAAACTCTTACTTTTTATACAATCAAGCTAACCAATGTTTTCTCATATGATTTGTGCCTTGAGTCTTAAGAAGTCATTCTCTGTCACAGAGATTCTAAGACATTTGCCTTAATTTTCTTCTACTAACTTTCTAAGTTTATTTTTCATATAGTGGTCTTTAACACAGCTGGAGTCCATCTTTGTGTGTGGTGCTGGATAGAAATCTAGGTTTATTCTTTCCTGCACAGTGAACAAGTTCTCCCAATGCCATTTACTAAGCAAACCATCAGATCCCATTAATTGGAGTTGTTATTTTTATCCTATATTAACTCCCTATACATCATATGATGATATATCATTCTTCCTTGGGTTTCTTTCTGGGATCTTTCTTCTGCCTCACTGGTCCACTTGTCCGTTCTTGCACTGATTCCATTCTTTTAAAAAAAATTAATTTTGTTTTGTAACATGTCTTAATATCTGGTAGGGCAAGAAGCTTATTTCTTGCACCATGACAGCCCTATTTTTCTCACTGCTTACATCACCATGGAGGAAACACACACCCTTAAAAGGAACTATCTACAGACGTCTGTCCCCTCCTGGTTCTGGAGCCTCCCTGTAGGAAAAGACACATCCTTATCCAGGAAAAGAAAGTCAATGTTGCCCAGGAAAATCTGTGCAATGTCTGAGCTCAGTTTTCAGTTTCTAGAAACTTCATTTCTCCTACCATACCCTCTGTATCGCCATGTAGAAAATCAACTACAGTAGCCCAGACACCCAGGATTTTGTTTTGCCTGTTCCAAGCCCAGATGCCAGAAGTGCATGCCTGGAGCATTTAAGAAAGTCATCAAGAGCGTGAGCTGCATTTTGCTTCTTAATCCCATCTTTATCCTGAAGCTTTTATTCTCCTGGTGCAAGTGGTTTGTCTACCTCCGGGCACCCACATTCTAGGTGAGAAGAGAGAAGCTCCAAATATTACTCCCTCCCTTTTATCAGCAAAACAAAAACTTCCCAGGAAAATCCAGCCAAAGGGTTTCGGCTGACATCTTATTGCTTGGAACTGGATCCAAGCCCATATGGCCACCCAGATGTATCCAGGTCACGTGCCAACCTGGGCAATAGTTGGGCCTGGCTGGTAATTCAAGGGGGAGAATGACAAAGGCATCCCAGCTGCACCCAGCTTGCCCTGTGCCAAGTCAGGCAAGTTCACAAAATACCAACCTCTGCCTCTTGCGTCACACATCTCCCTTCCGATCTCCTGCTCGCCCTCAAGCCTGAACCTGACCAGGAATGCATCCAGCTGTGCCATTAGCAAGACTCAGCATAGGGATAGCTCTTGCATCTTTGGTGAGCAGAGGCCCAAACGCACTGCTTCTCCTGAGCTCTTTTCATTGCGATTTTACCAAATGTTACACCAGCTCATTACAACTCACTGCAACTGTTAAAACAAACTAGAAAGTACCCTACGCATAGTAAAAATGGATAAATAACTTGGAGTACACTTACGCAATGGTGTACGGTGCAGCAATGAGAGTGAAATGCTTACAACCATAAACAAAAATCTGGATGAACCACATAATATACAATATTGAGCAAAAGAAGCCAAACACAAAATAATATGGTACACTGTATGATTTTATTTATATAAATGTATTATACTTCCATAAATATATGTAAATAAATTTATGTTTACATATATAAAATATATTTATTTATATTTTATTAGTTCATTAGCAGGCAAAACTAATTTATGGTGACAGACGTTATGAAAGTCGCTACACTTGGAGGGGGATAGTGACCGCAAGGGGGCCCCTACCGGGTCTTCTGGGAAGCGGATCATGTTCTGTTGCTTCATCTGGGTGCTGGTCACAGGTTGTGATCCGTTTTGAGAAAATTCATTCAGTTTATGATACTTATGTGCACATTTCTGTCTGCATATCGTCCTTCAATAAAAAGTTAATTTAAAATATGAAAGGGCACTTGTGGCTGACACCGTTGGTTGTTCCTCCATGTTTCTTTTGACGGGAGAATCCAGATTTTAACCAAGAAGCAGCCCTCCCTGTTTTAGGGAAGGTTCTCAGTTCAACTTCAGAGGGATAATCCTGATTGGTTCACATCAACAAAGTTCATCCCATTCCCCACCTGTGATTGATTTAGAAAAGGACATGTGACCCAATTCTGGCCAGTAAGAACAAATGAGATTTTGGGGGGCCTTTTCTGGAAAATGTCATTTTTCTCAAAGCCAGAGACCTGCTTCAGTGATTGATCTTGAAGATGAAGACCTTACATGAGAACCAAAAGAAGGGAGAAATGGAACTGGAGCCCTGATGTCCTGTGCCTGAAGCTGCCCTCACCTGGATTTCTTGGTATGTGAAGTTAAAACTTTACTTACTACTTAATACAGTGTGAATCTCCTCTTACTTGTTGCCAAAAACAGCTTAACTAGCAGCATCATTTTGGAAAATGTGGTCAAGATTTCCCCTTAACTAGGATTCTGTTCTTATCTAGAGTTTTTAAAAAATCTTCCAAATTTGAATTATATTTGTCACCTGGAATCATGCCAGTACTATTCGCCCCTATTTTTGCACCACGCCACCCACTCTGGCACCCCAGCCTTCATGGAATGTCCCCCCAAATTATTGTGAAGACTTGCAAATGGCTGGGCACAAGGGGAAAGATGTTGATAATGACAATTATCATTCTATTGTTTTTATTAAAGTTTTCTTCTTTCACATGATTGACTGTTTAACCAACAGCCACTTACCCCCTCTTCCTTTTTAGCAGAGACTGTACCCCATGATAGAAAAATGCCAGAAACTCATTTTCCCAGGTTCTCTTGAAGCTGCACCATGGGTATTGGGACCGTCTCCAATGAATGGTCATTGAGAGCCAACAATAAGTCTGGGTGGGAACAGGCAGGGATCCTGGAAAAGACTTTCTTTCCTAATGAAAAGAGCTCTGTCAGCAGAGCCTCTCCTTCCTGGCTTTTGTCACGGTGTGTGAGGATGTGATGCTTGGAGCTGTGGCAGCCATTTTACAACCATGAGATTACAAGCCTAAGGGAGAAAGCTGACATGTTTTCTTCCCCCTGCTAGAATATAAGCTGAAGAAAGCCAGGGTTTTTTTTTTTTTTTTTCATCTGTTTTGTTAATTACTCTATCTCAAGTGTCTGTAGTATTATGTGGCACTGATAGGTGCTCATAGTTGAATAGATAGATGACTTAATGCAGAAGATGGTAGAGAAGAAAGATGGGTCCCTAATGACATCGTTTAGAAATCACACCAACCACATTACTTGCCCCCCTTTTGGGATTCTTGTTATATGAAATAATAAATGTCCTATTACTTAATCCACTTTTAGTTGGATGTTTTGTTACTGATAAAATTCCTTAATGTTATTCCTTTTCTAGAGCATTTGATTTCCAAGGAATTCCCTGGAGTGACTTTCTGTACCCAACCCTGAGTACACTGTGGAATCTCAGAGCTGGCTGGATTGGCACACGGAGATCATTTCATTTCAGTCCTCTCATTTTATGAATGGGGAAACTGAGGTCAGAAAGAGTACAACACTTTATAGAGCTCACTCAGATAGTGCTGAAGACTAAATGTCTGTTTCTCGTTGTGTGGTCCCACTCCTTGACTACCATGCCTTCCTGGGTGCCCTACCATGCCCACTGCCATTGGTGAAGGGGTGATTGGGGCATCTGTGTTGTACTATTGGGCCCCATATTTCTGGGCCACAGCTGATTGGACCCAGAGTCAGCATCTGGCCCTAGGAGAAGCCAATCAGATCTTCTCTCTCTAGGGGCCGTGAGCTAAGAAAAGCCAATACCTGGAGCTGTTATAGGGGAGATGTTCTGAGACGCCATATGCCTGTCAATATAACAGGAAACAGAAGAGAAAATGAGAAGGAAGAGACCAGGAAAGAAATACCACTAAGGGAAAAGAGAGGGAAAAGAGGGAGAGATCCCACAGGCAGCTGCTTCTGCCCTGATATTGTCCAATTTAAATTCATATTCTTTTATAACCCACCTCCTTTTCCTACCCTGGCCAATAAGCAGCTCCATTTTGTTCTCCACAAAGAGCTAGATCTTCTTAGTGCATAAACCAGACCATGTCTCCCTCTGGCTTACAAACCCCCAACGGCTTCCCAACCTCTTTGGGAAAACAAGCAAACAAGAGTCCAGTTACATTAGTGATATGTCTCCTCTCAGTTCCTGGGGAAACACCTAGCATGTCCGCAAGAGCCTTTGCATTTGTCCGTCTCCCTGTCTGGAGCACCAGTGCTTTATACTAATGACAGTGGCTGCTGTAACAAATTATCACAAATTCAGTGGCTTACAACAACACAGATGAATTCTCTTACCATTCTGAAGGTGGGAAGTCCAAAATCGATCTCACTGGGCAGAAGTCAAGGTCGGCAGGGCTGGTTCCGTCTGGAGGCCCCAGGGGAGAGTCTGTTCCCATGTCCTTCTAGCTGCTGGAGGCCGCCCATACTCCCAGGCTCACAGCCCCTTCCTCCACCCTCAAAGTCGGCAGCGTAGCATCATCTGTCTCTGACTCTGACCCTCCTACCTCCCTCTGATAAGGGCTGACCATACCGGGTCCACCCAGATAATCCAGAATCATCCCCTCATCTCAAAATCCTTAACTTAATCACATCAGCAAAGTCCCTTTGCAATACAAGGTTATATATTCATAGTTTCCAGAAATTAGAGGACATCTTGTGGGGGGGGCATTACACCCTCCTTGACCATCCAATATAAAGAGATTCCCTCCCTCCAACATTCCTCCTCTTTATTCGTGCCCTGATCTTGTTTTATTTCTATCACTTACATAATTATTAGAGTATGCACACATTTATCTATCTCTTTATTGTCTATATTCCACTATGGGAATGTGAGCTTCAAGAGGCAGGAATTTTTTTGTCTGTTTTGCCGGATGGGTATCCCCAGCCCCTGGAATTGTTCCTGGCACAAAATAGCCACTAGATCAACATTTATGAAGAAAATGGAAAGTAGCTTGAGTGGATCTCTGTTTCTCACAACCCGAGGAACCTAACAGACCAAACACAGGAGCCCAGCAGGGAGAAGTGACTTGTTTGCCGCTGCTGGGTGCAGGCAGGAGACACACACAGAGTCCACTTCTCCTTAGATGGTTTATTTTTGGGACTAAATCTGAGTCACAGCTGCAGAGAAGGAATGGACTCTGGGCTTGAGGACAGAAGCTCTGGGGAGAGTGAGACGCACCTCCCGCCTGGGCATTCTGGGGAATTGTCCCCAGGATACGACTAGAGAGACAGGGTGAGTCCCCTGGTGGGGAAGTGGACCCTGATTCCAGGAGATGCAGGGGTGGGGGTTAACATCCTCAACATGCTTAGGAAGGAATGGGGGTCTGCAAAGAGTGTTGGGGTCCCCATAGTGGGGGATGCCAGCATGCTGGGTCCTGGATGACTCAGGTGTTGACCTGGATGGTGTTGTGGATCCATTTGGAGAACTGGCAGAGGTCGGTGTAGACACCAGGTTTGTTGGGCTGGGCACAGGGGTAATCTCCCCAGGACACGAGTCCCTGCAACCTGCCATTGCAGACCACGGGCCCCCCAGAATCACCCTGTGGAGGGAGGTGGGAAGAAGGAGACACAGGGGCCCAAGACACACAGGTGGACAAGGTCCAGTGGCAGCAAGAGACAGACACACAGATAGGACAGAGATGGGGATGCAGGCAACAAGAGAGAGAAGGACAGGGAGAGTATTACTACCATTTCACCCCAAGTCCAGCCTTTAGAAACCCCATTTGTCCCTCTCTGCCCAACCCCCCAGCCTCTTCTCCCAACTCCCTGCTGTCCAAACATCTCCATTTGCTGGGGTCTGTGACCCTTCCTCTCAGCATCTCCATTCTTTGTCCCTACGCCGTCCTGGTCTGTCTCCCCCATCCTGTGTTTGTCTGCCTCTCTGTTACTCTTTCACTCTCCCCCCCAGCCTGTGTGTGCCTTATTTCTCCTCCTGAGCTCTCCTTTCTCCCTTCCTCACTCTTCCCCAATCCATCCTGTACTTATTCCTCCTTTTGCAGAAACACAGTCCTCAGCCCCTGGACAAGGGCTTTTCCACCTGGCGCCATTGATAATTCCTTCTTGCTGGTGTCGTCCTGTGCACAGTAGGATGTTGAGCAGCACCCCTGGCCTCTACCCACTGGACGCCAGTAACACCCCCTGCACCCAGTCGTGACATGCATTTTATGTCTCCAGGCATTGCCGAAGGCCCCGAGGTGAGAACTGCTCCCTTGGACTAATTAGCGGTGCCTGTCCTTAATTCCCCATAGCTCCCTATAATTACCTTCCTACAATGATAGTTACCACTCTTCACTCCCATTTCTTACTCATGTTTATGCAAATTATGAATAATTACACAGGGTCCTGGTATCAATTCTAAGGAAGCCTAAGACTTGCCTTTTTTCCCCATTAGCAGATACTGTTTCAAGGCAAACGAGCTTAGCTGCCTGGACCTCTAAATTTCAACTTTCTTGTGATTTAACTTTTCTCATTATTTTTTGTTTAATACCCCTGAAGAGGTTTTTTTTTTGGGGGGGGGGAGGGAGACCGTTAGTTAACTGCTCTGAGCCTTGGCTCTTCGTCTGTAAAATAAGGCTAATAAAAATGGTTAAATGAGTAATGAGTTGATGCCTTTTAACTACTTAGAAGTGTCCAGTGATTAATTGCTGCTATTATTATTATACTATTAATATTAGTGTTGTTATAGTTGTTATTATTTCTTGCTTGTAGCTTTTAGTGGTCATGCCCAGACCACATGCTGCTATGTAAAAGCACCTTAGGTCTGGAAAAACAAGTTACTAACCTTGGCTACAGAAAAGCTAAATGGTTTAAAATGCTGCAATTTGAATTAGATGTGCCTTATTCTTCTGATTAAAAATTCCCCCCCACCTCCTACCCCTACATCCAAGTGCTTATAGTGTTAAGCAGGGACAGAGATGAAATTGGGAGACCTGGGAAGTTGTTGCAATTGTCTGGTTTGCAAAATTTGCAAAACTGGCTTTTCACAGCCATTAGCACGGGACTGAAGTGCTACTTAAGACCCCAGGTTACCAAACACCAAAACTACTGATGAAAAGTACATCGTGCTATTCAAGAGCTTGTTAATGTACATCCCTTTAGAACCACTCTCTGAAATTACTCTAAGAAGCTTTTTGACCATAGAGGTCTTTTTTTTTAACCTTTTTATTCCTCCAGCTCTTCCAACAACTTTGTAACCTATCTGCTGTATTAAATATTCTCTTTTTAAAATACCTAGCATAGGTTTCTCTTTTCCTTCTTCAAGATATTTTACTAGCATTTGTTGGAAAACTGTCATATTACATATTTTATTTGAACAAAATAACACTACCATATCCCTGAAAATTGCCAAAATAAATAGACAAGACTATGATGTCTATTTTGGGAAGAGTCCTCCCAACTTACATGCAGTGTCTTTATGCAGTGCCCAACCTGCCCAACCATACAAAACAATCTTGATCTCTCCCTCTAGACCTGTGCTGTCTAATACAGTAGCCGCTGTGAAATATGGCTAGTCCAAATTGAGATATGCTGTCAGTGTAAAATATATACTGGCTTTCAAAGACTCAACATGAAAAAAAGAAAAGAATATAAAATATCTCATTCATAATAGTGTTATATTAATTTACATTTTGAAATGATTGTATTTGGGACATATTGGGTTAAATAAATTGTACTATTAAACTTAATTTCACCTGTTTCTCTTTTACGTTTTTTAATGTGGCTGCTAGAAAATGTAAAATGACATGCAGCTCACATTATATTCCTATTGGACCTCACTGCTATGGAGTATGAGCTTTGTGCAAACAACGATCCTAACTGTTTTGGTCATTGCTAGAATCCCAGCCCTTAGCGAAGTTCTAGGCTGCCAAGTTGGCACTCAGTATGTATGTGCTGAATAAATGGAGAAGTCTCGAGTCCTCACCTGGCAGGAGTCTCGACCTGCCTCGTCGCCGGCACAGAACATGGTGTGATCTATTTGTCCTGGGTAGGCCTTCTTGCATGTGTCCTGACTTAGCACAGTGATATCCAAGCACTGGAGGACCTTGGGAAAGTTCACTGTCAAACAGGAACACAATGAGAAGCGAGAAACAAGGGAGGGGCAGAGATGGGTGAGCATCAACAGGAACCTGGACGCTTACCTGAGGGGCTGCTGGTCGTCCCCCAGCCAGATACCATGCACTTGGTCCCAGCAGGTACACAACGGGAGGAGATGTTGATGGGCTTGACATCCTGCGTGACACGGACTCTTCTGTTCAGTTTGATTAGCATGAGGTCGTTGGAGTGGTTCGGGTGATGGAAGCCAGGGTGGGGGATGGATTTGAGCCCCCAGAACAACTGCTGCCCAGATTCATAAACGGGTGACAGGGATTGGTGGCCAAGACGGACTCTGAAACCTCTGAGGAATATGGTGCAGATAAGCACCAACCCTGATCCCTATCCCCATATCCAATGCCAATCCCAACCCCACTCTTAATCCCAGTCTTCCTTCGCCATTAACCCCAGCCCCAACGCCAGCCCCAAGTCCATCTAGGTCTCCAACTCCATGCCCACTCCACCCCAGTCACAACTCCAAAGCTATTTCCATCCCATCCCCAACGTTAACCCCCACTCCCCACATTCTGCCATTCTCCAACTCCAAAACAGCTACCTCCAACCTCATTCTTAACTCTGACCCCAATTCTACCTCCAATCCCACATCTATTTCCAATCCCAGTCCCATCCCTGACCCCATCTCAAGCTCATCTTCACCCTCCTCTCACCCCCATTCTAAAATTAAACTGCTAATCCCATCTCCATTCCAAACCATTCAATAGATGTATGTTTCTAACCTCAGATCCAAGCCATCCTAACTCCCATTCCCACCACAACCCTCTTCCCTATCTAACCTCACCCCACCCCACCCCACTCTCCTCCCCAAGTCCATCCTCGATTCCACCCCCGACTCTACTTCTCCTGCTCCCTCATCCCCACCCCACAGCCCCCAGACCCTCGCCTCCATCCCCGCCCCGTCCGCCCTTCCCGGCCCTGTCCAGCCCGCGGCGTGGAGCCCCCACTCACTGCTTCCTGCAGTGGGCGGCCGTGAGCAGCCACTGGGGATGCACCAACACGGCCCCGCAGTAGAGCTGGTTGGGCCTGAGCAGCAGCGCGGCCTGCCACGGCTGGGCATGCTTCCCGCAGTCGGACCCGTTTATGATGCGGCTACTGCTGTCATCCCCCCGAGTGTCCTCCTTGGGTCCGGCTCCAAGGTCCCGGTTGCGGTTGCTCGCAGAGGGCCCCGCGGCAGAGGGATCGTCACAGGAAACATCATTTGCAAGAACAGGCTCTGGGGGGCATAAAATGGGTGGGTGGGGCTCAGAGGCGGAGCTTGGACTCAGGGGGTGGGGCTTAGACTCAAGAGGCGGGACCAGCTGTCCCATACCTGGGAAGTGGGCTTATAATGGGGGCGGGGCCAGGACTTTAGGGGCGGGGCCAGGGCCACAGAGGCGGAGCCCGGAGTATAAGAGTGGAACCGAGGGAATGTGAAAGAGGCTCAGACTCAAGGACAGAGCCCAGGCTTGGGGCGGGGGGCGGGGGGTGCGGGGGGGGGTTGAGGGGGTTGACTGGACTCTGACTGGACCTCACAGATTACTGGGGTTGGCTAGAACTAAGTGAGTGGGACCAGAGGAGGTTAAAATTGGGTACAGAATTCCTGGACAACCGCAGGGGCAAAGCCAGGGCTGTGAGGGTGGGGTCTGGGACGTCTATGGAGACCGGGGCTTTAGGGAAGGAATTTGGTCTCAAGAAGTGGGGTCAGGCCTCAGGGAATAGGGTCAGGGCTGGAGATAGCAGAGTCCAAGATGGGGGAGGGTTTTGGAATCGACTTGGGCAGGGCCAAGGCCAGGGTCACATGGGTCAGTCTATCCTATAAAGAGCCCTGACTTTGAAAGGGGAGTGGGGGCTGGGCTCTAGGAGCCGCCAACAGCAAGGGGTGGAGCCTGGCCCAAAGGGGCGGGGCATGGAGGCGGGACCTGACGGGGTTGGGGTGGGTGAGGGCTGACAAGATAAAGTCTGGCCTGGGGGCGTGGTTGAGGAAAAGGGGCGGAGCCAGAGCTCATAAGCAGAGCTAGGGTTGGGGGGCAGCAAGAGAAAAAGGTCTCAGAATGGTGGGCTGCGTGGAGGGGGAAAGCATGGCAGGTTTGCTGAATTCTCAGGCGCAAATGTGCCTCCTGTATCCTCCTGCCAATACCCGTCTCCACACAGACGTACAAACAGACGCAGATGCCCCATTCCGTCATCAGTCTTCAGTCCCCGTGCCCCGTGTCCCTTCACTGGTTCATATGCTTGCTGATGATGCAGAGAAGCGAAGCTCTGGCGCCGCTGTCATTCACGAACACGCTCCAAGGAACACGCACGCTACTCCCATCACAGCCGAGCACACACACAGCTCCGCAGACAGGCACGCCTTGCCTCCAGCTAACGGTGCAGCTTTTTCTAGTCATATACGCACACTCTCCAGGCACAGACATTTTGGGAAAGCCTGGCAGGATCTCACGTACCCATCTACAGTGTCTCAGTGACATGCACAGGTGCCCTGTATGCATAGATGTCGACTACCACACACAAGCACGTTGACATGGTGGCAAGGCCACGCTCAGAGGATGTTTGCACGCCAGTGCTCTGCATGGCACAGTGCAAGTCATCCAGCATCCACCTTCACACAGCCACCATCTCATAGAGACAGCCACTTCTGCCACTCAGTCCCTCCAGGCAGGGACAGGAACTCCAGACACGCTGCTGTACAGTCACACGTCCACCAGCATCCACACAGCCTCATACAAACACACAATCACCTGGTCACCCTTCCATAGAGCCACAAACAGTCACACGGTCACAAATACAGGTACCCATAATGTTGCACCCAGTCACGATCATGCAAGCACAGTCACACATTTTCATGGTGACACCACTTTTGTCATACACAATCCTGTGACACAGGGGCAGGAACCCCAGACACCTGCAGCCATACGTTCAGCCAAGTAGTCGTACATGGCCAAACATAGAGTAACCATTCCCAGTGTCACCTACATTCACCCACATAGTTGTAGAGCCACATGCAACCTTAAATGCACACACACCCAATCACCCAGTCACACACACGGGCTCAAAGGGTCAGTTCCACCTGCCACCCAAAGTCACCTGATATGGGAAAATGTAATCCCCCACCCCAAACACGCACCGTGGCAGTCACACAGCCACATGCAATGGCACAACCACAAATACAGGCACGGTCTCACATTCACCCAGCCCTGGGATCATACCCAGTCTTACACAGCCCCTCAGGGGACCGGCATTCCAGTGCCACATAGACAGTCACCCACAGTCGCCCCCCACAGGGGTTCTGGTTACCTGTGACCCCCAGAAGCAGGGCTGTGGTCAGAGCACTCAGCATCCACATCCAGACAGGTCCTGCTGTAGCCATGGCTGCTGTACCTGGTTGGGGGCATGTCAGAGAGTGCGGAGACTCAGGAGATTCCGGGAGCTCTTAACCCACTTCTTCCTCCCCTACTTCATTTCCAGGGGCAGAGAGGAACCACAAGGACACTGCCCCACCGTCAGTGCTGAGTTGAGACCCAGGCACTACAGAGTTGGGAGAAGACTCTAGCAGCCTCCAGTCCCGGACAGGAGGGAGGACAGAGAGAGAGATGGAGTGCCAGACCGCAGACACCTCCCCCGACCTGCCTGATGAGCGCTGAGCCTCCCCCCACCCCAGGCCTCACCTGCCTCTGCCCCAGGTAGGGGGTGGGGGACCTGCTCTCAGCTCAGCTATGGACTTCTCAGGCCTGTGCCTTCCTGCCGCCGCCGCCTCCTCCTCGGCTCTGGGCACCGGGCCTGGGTTATAACCACCCACTGGTCCCTGGGGCACATTCCCGGGTAGTGAGGCGCCCAGTCCGGCCTTAGCAATCACTCCTCCGGCTCCCCTCACCTCCGCCCTGGAGCACCCAGTCCCGAATGCCACTCCCCGACTCGCTGGCTGGGGAGGATGAGGAGGGGTCTCCGAAGTCAGACCAGCCCCTCCCCTGCCTCCCCCAGCCCCGTGGGGGATCCTGTTTCTCACCAGCTCTGGGTCGCTCTTCTTGGAGCAAGGGTTTCTTTCTTCCTTCTTCTCTGCGCCTTTCACCCATTCCACCTCTCTCTGCACCTCTTTACTCGTCTTTCCATCTTTGTCTTTTTTTTTTTTCAGTCTGTCCTCCCATCTCTCCGGGCTTCCTCCCACCCCAATCTTTCTATCTCAGTAGCTGCACCCACTTAGTCTCGTCTTTCCCCCGCACCTTAGGAACCCTGTTTCTCTCTTTTTGTGTCCTAAGTGTGTCTGTCTCTTTGTTCCCCCTGTCTCTCTGTGTCTTCCTTTTCATCTGTGTCTCTGTGATCCTCTTTTTTTAAATGGTTCAGAAAGATTTATTTGTCAGATACACCTTACAATGCTCAAGCCTTTTATTTTCCTTTATTTGACTTTTTTGCTTTTTATAAATAACTTTTTTTTTTTTTTTTGAGACAGAGTCTCACTTTTGTTGCCCGGGCTAGAGTGAGTGCTGTGGCGTCAGCCTAGCTCACAGCAACCTCAAACTCCTGGGCTCAAGTGATCCTCCTGCCTCAGCCTCCCAAGTAGCTGGGACTACAGGCATGCGCCACCATGCCCAGCTAATTTTTTCTATATTTGTTTTTAGTTGGCCAGATAATTTCTTTCTATTTTTAGTAGAGACGGGGTCTCGCTCTTGCTCAGGCTGGTCTCGAACTCCTGACCTCAAGCGATCCACCCGCCTCGGCCTCCCAAGTGCTAGGATTACAGGCGTGAGCCACCGCGCCCTGCCTTAAATAACTTTTTTGAGGCATGATTGAGGTACAATAGACTGTGCATATTTAAAGTGTACAATTTGACACACTCATGTCAAACCATCACCATAATCAAGGTAATAGACATACCCATCACCCCCAAAGTGTCTTCCTGCCCCTTTTTCTGTGTCTGAGATTCTCTATAAATCTCTTTCTTTACACTTCTGTGTCTTTGTATCTTTCTCTCTCTATCTTATGCCCCTCTTTTCTCAGTAACTCTGATTCCTCCTGCCCCTCCCCCTCCACTTCCCCTGCATTTTGGGCAGGGGAGACTTAGGGCACTTTGCAGAGGAATCTCCCAGCACCCTCTCCTGCCCTCACCCTGAGGCCCAGGCCACAGGGCAGAAAGAGGCAGGGCTCCTGTCTGCCCCCCACCCCCCCGCAGGTGCTGTGGCCTGGCTGGTGTAGCCAGACATGGGTGAGAGAGCTGGGCAGGGCCACCTATCGATGGAGAAAGAGGCCAAGGAGCCAGAATAGGGGTGGGTGGCTCCTGACCTTTTGGGAAATGGGTTTTGGGTGGGGAGCCTGAAAGGTGGCTTCTCCTTCCCCAGTCCTGTGTCATCTGAGGCTGCCTCTCCTGGTCTCTTCTCCATTCCAGCTCTTCTTTCTGTCTGCCTCCAACTCTCTGCGTCTGTCTCTGACTGTGTCTCCACGTCTCTGTCCCCTACCAGGAGCTGACAGCTAAATATTCCTCTGCAGTGTGCCAGACCCAGGTATGTCTGGGAACAAAATACCAAAGACAACCTGAAGATGCTGCCCTGGCTGAGCCCTCGTTCCTTGAGGGCAAGAGCTGAGCTATCTTGCTCACATCTGTAATCCAGCACCTGTCAATTGGGAGGTTTTAGAACCCTTGAGGCTGGTTTTAGCACACAGGAAAAAAAAAACAAAAAACAAAAAACAAACAACAAAAACCTATTCTAAGGCTTAGTTTGATTATGGGAATTAATATTTCATATATTCAAGTGATAAAACCAACAACCTACTTCTTTAGTCTTTAAGTCCAGCTTATACCCCTTTTTATTCTCGATATATCTTAGCAGTCGCTGTTACAAGGGCTTTATAATAATGTTTGGTCCCATTTACAAACCACGTTAATTAAAGGCCTTCAAACATTTTAAGCTACATTTCTAAAACCAACACATCCCATCTTTTCTGGAAGTCCTTCAAGCTTTAGACAAAACTTCCAGAGCATTTGAGTAAGTTTGCATAATAACATCTAAGTATATCGTACTTATGAATATGATCGACATTGTATTCTTTCAAATAATCTAATATTGGATATAAATGTGGTATAACTCCATCTTAAAAATCACAAACAATTAAATATTTCAAGCTGAAGTCACAAGGCTGTCCCTATAATAGGTAAAATTCTCTTAGACATACAAGCACCTTAAATACCAAATGTATGAAGATTCTGCTTAAAAAAATTCTCACTGAGGGTTGGGCTTTTAAACATTCCTATTTTCAGTTCTAAAACATATCAGAGTTGAAAGACGACTTTAGTATAAAAAAGCAGTGAGGAGCCCCCTGGCATTTAAATTCTGGCTTGGCCACCTACTAGCTGTAGATGTTGGGCATGCCATGGACCCTCTCTGTGCCTCAGTTTCCCTATATGTAAAATGAGAAAAACAATGATATCTACCTTATAGGCTTCCTAGGAAGAACAAATGAGTTAATATATGTAAAATACTTAGAATTGTACCTGGAATGTGCTAATAAGTGTTTTGAAAATTATTATTATTGTTATTGTGACTATAATTATTCTTATTATCCATTAAGGAAGACAACAGTTTCTTTTCAATGAACTGAAATTGATTTTGGTGTGGACAGTCATTGATTGGGTTCTTGCTGATGATCCTGGTGAATTTCGTGGCCTTGTTTATCGTTCATAGCTTCTGGAGGAGGTTGGTGGAGGTGAGCCCAGGCCATTCACATGACATCATATTTCCATCTACTCATTTCCTCCCATGAGTCCTCTTGAGAAAATTTTGCATTGCTTTGATTCTTAAGATCTTTCTAACGCCCAGACCTAACGGTGTCCTTCCTTTTCTCCAGGCCCTCAGGGTCACGTCCAAGTGCTTGTGCCCGGGACTCAATGGCATCGTCTTCCACTGACCTACATTTCCAGCCACGTCACCCATTTCTCCTGCCTCAAACCCCAACTTCCACCACCCAGGACGATTTGCAGGTGTTCTCACACCCCCAGGCCTTTCTACCTGTCATTCCCTCTATGAGAATGCCATCACCCGAACTTCTGCCTATGGTGACTCAGATCCAGTCTCCCTTCTCCAGCCCTCCCAGTCCCAGCCCCAGCTCAACCCTGCACCATCACTTCAATCTTCTCTCCTGCCCCCAGCTCTAGTCTTTCCTCCTTGGTGTACCCTGTACCTGGCCCCAGTGCTGCTCCTGCTCACAACCCTTCCAGGGCTCCCAATTGCCCTCAAGAGAAAGTCCTAGCCTTTCAGGTTGGCATCCGAGGACCGTCGGGATCTGTCCCCTGCCATCTTCTCCCATCATCCTTACCCACACACAGTGGTGTCCCTACTCTCTCACCTCCCTGCTTTCGCTGCTACAAAGGGAGTTTAGGAGAGAGCTCCTTTCTGAGGGCTAGCACAAGGTGGAGGCCTCGAGGCTTCCTTCCTAGAGGGGAGGAAAAAATCAAATTGGGCTGTTAAAGGAGAACTGAGAGTATCTGGGTTTCAGGGAGACAGAAGTGGGATCAAAGCAGAAAAGCACCACTCATAATAAAATTCACTCTTTATTGAGCACGCAGTGGGCTAGGCGCTGTTCTACATATTTCACACATTCAGAAACTTGAATCTTCCCAACAGCCACTGCCTTATGAGGAATATATTATCATTATCCTAATTTTATAGATAAGAAAATCTACGTGGTGAAGGAAGTTACTTCCTAAGGGCACGTGGATAGCAAGTGGCAGAGCTGGAATTCCAGACTTGTGGCCACTCCTCTGTAGGAAGAAACCAAACCCTTGGAATAATCAGGGAGGAGAGATGCTTAGAAGGGATTTTCCTGTGTTCTCTTAGTGGTGGGGGAAGAGCTTGGCCTATGTCCTCACTCACCCCAGCCATGCAAGGATGGGGCTGGGTGAAATCAGGGAGAATTTGTGCTCTTGTGTCACTGCCTTTATTAAGCATCAGGGTCAGATCTGGGCAGGTGGGGAGGGAAGGCAAGGTCTTGGTGGGAATGTTCTGGAGCCAGCCAGTGGGGTCGTAGGCCAAGAGTTGGATGTCACAAGTCAGGGTCGGTTGGCCTGAATGGTTTTCCGGATCCAATTGTTGTATCTACAGACGTTGGTGTAGACTCCTGGCTTCTCCTTTGAACCACAGGGGACGTTGCCCCATGATACAATGCCTCGTAGGCGGTCTCCACATACCAGTGGACCCCCGGAATCACCCTGTAGGAAAGAGGGAGGAAGTCAGATAGAGAAACCCACAGAGAGAGAGAAGGAGAGACAGAGCCAGAGAGAAAGAGACACAGAGACATGCAGAGAGGGAAATATAGAGACACGCAGATTCAGAGATGGAGTGAAAGACTTAGGGACAGAGAGAGAGACTGACAGAGAGACAGACAGACCGTGAGATGCACATGAAGGCACAGACAGAGAAAGATGGAGAGAGACCAAAGGAGACCCAAAGATGGAGAAACAGAAATACGAACATCACGATCTAGAGAAGCATACAGAAAAAAAGAAAGAGAGCGAAAGTAAAGGTTAAGAATGGAGACTAATACTCCAGCTTGCTGTGGATTACAAAAAAATGGAGACTGAGGCCTGGCTCATGCCTATAATCCTAGCACTTTGGGAGGCCAAAGCAGGAGGATCACTTGAGGCCAGAAGTTCGAGACCAGCCTGGGCAACATAGCAAGACCCCAGCTCTACAAAAAGTAGAAAAATTAGCTGGGTGTGGTAGCACTCTCAGCTGCTCAGGGGCTGAGGTAGGAAGATCACTTGAGCCCAGGAGTTTGAGGCTGTAGTGGGCTATGATGACGCCACTGCACTCCAGCATGGTGACAGAGTGAGACCCTGTCTCAAAAAAAAAAATAAAATAAAAAGAGACTGAGAGGTGTGGATAGAGGCAGAGATGCAGAGGGAGAGAGAAAGAGAGAGAGAAGAAGAGACATAAAATAATAGAAGGCGGAGAGAGGTGGGGAAGACAGAGCCCTAAGGAGAGACGGGCCTCCCATTGTTCTGCTCAGGGACACCTTTACACCTCTTGTCCTGAGGACAGTCTTGCCTGCCCTTTCTTTGCTTTCAACTCTTTGTGTATCTTTTTCTCTGTCTCTGTCTCTTTCTCCCTCTTGGCTGGTTTCTACATGTCCTTCAATGCCTTCAAGTCATTTTGGCATAAAGAGGAGAGACTGGGTGGATGACAGTGAGGGAAACTCAAGCTAAAAGTATCTGGAGTAGTAAAGCTCTTTTAGAATTTGTCTAACATGTTTTCTGACTGGAAAACATGCTAGCCATGAAAAAATATGAAAAAAAAATAGCATTTGGGTGTGGGAATGGAGCCCTCTCTTTCTCCAGCGAGGGTCCCCCTCCTCCAGAACTTGGTCATTTCCAAGCAGGACTCAAGGGGGCTCTGTCTGAGGAAGGACAGTCCCCTCACACCATCTGCCTCTTCACTGCATCTCTCTGATTCTTGATCTCTCCATCTCCATCTTTGTCTCTGCAGTTCCTGTCTCTGCTGTTTGTGTCTTTTTATCTCTGCATATCCCTGATGGTGTCTCTGTGTATTGACTGAGTCTCTCTCCATTTTCCTGCCTCTGGTTCTCTCCCAGCTTGTCTCTGTCTGTTGCTGTAAAGCTTTCGTTCGAGCTATGTCTTTCTCTTCCTGTCTCTGGCTGTGTGTTTGCATCTCTGTCCCTGGCTGTGTAACTGGCAGGTCCTGGCTGCCTCACCTGGCAGGAGTCCTTCCCGTGCTTCTCATCCCCGGCGCACACCATGTTTTGAGTGATCTGGCCGGGGTAGGCACGCTCACATTCCTCACGGGACACGAGGTGGATGTATGCACACTGGATGGTGTCAGGGAAATCACCTGCCAAGGAAGAGAGGGCCAGGCTCACACCACCACCCTTCCCACATCCTCCCCAGCCATCCTCCAACCCCTGTAAGTCCTCTATCGCCTATAGGTTCCTATTTCCCACTGATTTCCCACTTCCTGTCTGTCTCATTCTTAGAACCCATTTCCACCATCCCTGCCTCCTGATTGGCCCTTCTTCCCATCATTCTTCCCTCCCATTGGCCTGCCTTCCTCATTAATTGTCTCTTCTCCACGAGTCCTCATTTCCTATTGGTTTCCCCTTTCGCTTAAGTGTGGCCTCCACTTGTCTCTCTTCCACTGGTCCCACCTTCTTCAGTAGTTCCGGCTGACCTCTAGGACTTTCTTCCTCTATTAGTCTCTCCTTTGTTGTACCCTTTCTGCTCAATAATCCATCCCTTCTTGACCATTAATAATCCTGATCGGTCACCCCTTGATCATTGGTACTGTCCTAACTAACCCCACCCTCTTCCACTGGCTTTCCCTGTTGGCCCTTCATCCAATGGTCCACCTCCCTCATTGGTCCTTTTCTTTTTTTTTCTTTTTTTTTAGACAGAGTCTCGCTTTGTTGCCCGGGCTAGAGTGAGTGCCGTGGCGTCAGCCTAGCTCACAGCAACCTCACACTCCTGGGCTCAAGCAATCCTTCTGCCTCAGCCTCCCGAGTAGCTGTGACTACAGGCATGCGCCACCATGCCTGGCTAATTTTTTCTATATATATTTTTAGTTGGCCAGATAATGTCTTTCTATTTTTAGTAGAGACGAGGTCTCGCTCTTGCTCAGGCTGGTCTCGAACTCCTGAGCTCAAACAATCCGCCCACCTCGGCCTCCCAAGTGCTAGGATTACAGGCGTGAGCCACCGCGCCCGGCCCATTGGTCCTTTTCTAACTGGTCCCACCTTCACCCATTGGTCTCCCTTCCTAGGTCCCTTCCTTGGACCTTCATCCAACAGTCCATCTTTCTTATTGGCCCTTCACTCACAGGCCCACCTCCAATAGTTCTGGCTCATCTATTAGACCCGTTTCTCCCTCTGACCCATTTCTCCTCTTGACCCTTTCCCACTTGGTCCCTCTTTCATTAATGCTGCCCCCTTTGCTCTCTCAATCCAGTCCTGCAGTTGGCTCCCTGCTCTGTTGGTCTTTCCTCTTCCATTAATTCTTCCTGCATTATCCCTTCTTGTTCCCCAGTGTGTCCTGCTGGGTCCCTTTGACCATTAACCTCCCCCTGACCAACGTCATTCACCCACTGGTCTGCTTTCTCCACTGGCTGTTCATGTATTGGCCCAAATGCGGAATTTTCCTCCCTCCCTGTTAACTTTTCACCCAGTGATACACTGGCCCCATGGTCCTCACGATTAGCCCATCCCACGGCCCATCACCTGTTGTCCCACCTTCACCCTCTAGTCCACCTTCCCCTCCATCCTCCCCTTACTGACCGTCTGCCGTCTTGCCCCAGCCCAGGATGTGGCAGCTGGTGTGGTTGGCAGAGCAGTCGTTCTCCAGGAGAAGGGGCTGGATATGTTCAGAGAGCTTGACCGGGTGCGCCAGGCGCAACAGCATGATGTCCTGGTCATGGGTGGCCGCATCATAGCCAGGGTGGGTCACAGCCCGGACAACAGAGCTCTGCTCCTGAGAACTCTCCCTTTGCCGAAGGTTGTGCTTTCCCAGGTAGACTTGAAGGTTCCTGGGAAGGAAGAGGGCTGGGTCTCACCTGGAGCCCTTGAGTTACAGCTGAGGCTTCAGAGAGGGCTGGAGACTGACGAGTCATCCAGCCTGCTCCTCCCACAGTCTTCCCCAGCTCAGTAAGGGCCAGTTCCATCCTTTCAAAATAATCTTGGGGGCTGTTCTTGATTCTTTATTTCATGCCCCACATCTATACTCTCCAGAAATCTTTTTGGCTCTTCAAAGTTTATCCAGAATCTAGCCACTTCTCACCTCCCCCAATGCTACCACCTTGGTTCGGGCAGCCATCAGCTCTTACCTGGACTAGAGCAGTAGCCTCCTCACTGGACTCCCTGCTCTGCCTCTGCTCCCCTATGCTCCATCTTCCTCAAAGCAGCCAGAGATATTTCACCAACATAAGTTGGTCTTGTGCTTCCTCTGCTCAGACCTTTTCTACGACCCCCATCTCACTAAGAATAAAGGCTGAGGCTCTCACCATGGTCCACGAGGTCCTGCAGGCTCTGCTCCCATTACCTCTGAGACATCACCTCCTCCCACTCTCCCCCTTTCTCCCTCTGTTCCAGCCACACTGTCTTCCTTGTCTTCTCACCCCAGGGCCTTTTCATGGCTGTTCTCTCTGCCAGCAACTTTTGTCCCCCAGGTATCTGCATAGGTCACTTCCTCACCTCCTTGAAATATCACCTTCTCAGTGAAGCCTTCCCTGGCTACCCAATTAAAATGCAAATACCCTCCCCAATAGGCAATTCCCATCTCCCTCCTCTGCTTTTTTTCCCACCAGAGATTGTATCCTCATCTGACTTACTATATATTTATTGTTAAATATTTACTCATTTTATTGTTTCTCCCTCTATAGCAGCAGTGCTGTCCACTAAAACTCTCTGCCATGAGGGCATGTTCTCTATCTGCACTGTCCAGTAGGGTAGCTACCAGCCACAGCGCTTGGAATGTGGCTCACAAACTTTTCATTTTATTAATTTTAATTTAATTAGCCATGTGTGGCTGATGGCTATCCAATTAGTGCAGCTGCTCACTCTGAGGATTTTTGTTCTGTTAAGATACAGTATCCCCAGTGCCCCACCCAGTATCCGGTATGTATTTAATACATATTTCTGAAACAAATCAAAGAGTCACTCCCTTGCTCAGAAGTCTCCCATGGCTACCCATTGCCCTCAGAGTAAAACTCAGGCTTCTCAGTCTAGCATAAGAGCCCCAATGTGATTTGGCCCCACTCACTTTCCAACCTTATCTCCCCCCATCTTCTGCCCTGCAGTGAACCAGTAACTTTCTTTTCTTAGAATGCTCAAGACTCTTCTGGCCTCAGACGTTTTGTTCTCATATTTCCTCCGCCCTGAATGCTCTTCCCCTCCTCCATTTGGCTACTGTTTCTCATTTCTCATGCCTCAGCTTGAAATTTATCTCAGCAAAAAGTCCTTCCTGCCCCTCCTCCATCTAAAGTAGGTACCCCTATTCTTTTCCTTAGGGTAACTTGTAATGGACTTAAGGTGGCTTATAATTATATGGGCTTTTAGGGTTTGTCTCTTAAAGAACTGTCTGTCTGCACCTTTCTGCCCTTGTGTTCCCAAGGACAGGGCCAATGTGTCTCTCTCATCCACTGCTGAGTCTCCACTGCCCAGCTTATATATGGCACTTAGTGGGTGCTCTCAGTCAATGTGCATGAACGAATGATGATGGCGGGAGTGATCCCAGATTTCTCTGAGCTTGGGGGTGTAAGGCTAGTAGCAGGTACCCCTCCCTTCCCTAATGAAAAAAGAACAAGCCCCTCCTACTCCTCAATACCCGCCCCACAACTGAAACAAAGAAATTCCTTACTCTTTGCTTGGACATCTGCTGGCCGAGGAAACTCCCATCCCCCAACCCTAAAAACATATATAAACCCACTCAGACTTCTGGGCAGGGCGGCTTCTCGAGTTCCACTCGTGGGTCTGTGAAGCTCGCCCGGGTCCCTCTCTCGGGACTCGTTACCCCCACCCAAGAGCGCTCCAATAAAGCCTCTTTACTTATCCCTTTCAACTCTGCTCGTCTTTCTTTCTCTGATGCCAGCTACTCCAAAAAAACCTTACAGGGGGAGCCCCCCAGCACGGGTCTTTGAGTCCATAACCCTGCATGACAAGGCCCATTACCCCACAGTGAGGAGTGGTACCTATTGGTTTCCGAATCCTTGAATTGTCACTTGCTATTTCTGAGCCTTAGTTTTGTCACCTGCAAAGTGGTACCAAGGGTCCCTTGTTGTGGGGATTCCAGAAAAGGCATATAAACTGTTTCCCTTTGTACCTGGCCTGAAGTTAGCAAGGAACACATGGCAGCTGTCATCGTTAATCTAACTAGCGATTGTTAGTGCCCCAGAGGTTAATCCTGGGCCCTCCGTGCTTCTCTATCCATGCCCTCTTTTTGAATGATCCCATTGCATCCCATGACTTTAAATGCCGCCTGTTTCCTGACAGTGCCCTCATTTTTACCTCCAGTTCTGACCTCTCCTCTGCAGAGGCCTACCCGGCATCCCTG
This sequence comes from Varecia variegata, assembly GCA_028533085.1. Classification (NCBI taxonomy): domain Eukaryota; kingdom Metazoa; phylum Chordata; class Mammalia; order Primates; family Lemuridae; genus Varecia; species Varecia variegata. The sequence continues at coordinate 20,410,628 of CM052449.1, read as the reverse complement.
CTTGGACATCTCCCAGGTATCTCAGACTCACTGTGGCTAAAATGAAATGGCAAATGCTTCCCTCCCCACACTCAGCCTCTCCCCCGACTCAGAGGAAGACCTGACCAAACACCCAGGTCTTCAGGACAAATACCTGGAGGTCACCCCTGCTTTTCTTCTCTTTCCTTCCTCTTCCTCATTGCCAAGTCCTGCTGGTTCAGTTTCAACATACGGCCCAAGGTGTTCAGTGTCCCTCCATCCCCACTGCCACCTCCCTGGTCCAAGTCACCCTCTTATGTCGCTAGATGACAGTGGCAACCTCCGTGCCCTTGACAATGTAAATCAGATCATGCTCCTTCCTGATCAAAACTGTCCACGACTTCCTACTGTACTGAGAATTAAACCCAAACACTCCCATCACATTCCTATTCCCCCATTAGAAGGTAAGTCCGTGAAAATAGCAATTTTGCTTTTTTCCCCCCACTGCTATATCCTTAGGGCTTGACACGCATTTACTACTCAATTAAATATTGGCCAAATGAACCTGGTTTTTGCATGGCCTCAGAGTCTAATTGCATTCGCTCTCATTCATGGTGTGGACTTACGGTTTTTTGCAGTGGGCCGCTGTGAGGACCCACAGTGGGTGGATGAGGACCCCGCCGCAGAGCAAGTGGCCCGAGGTGTAGAGGGCAGCTTGGTAGGGGTGAGAAGTCTCGCACGGCCCGCCATGCACCACCTTGTCCTGCTCCTCTGCCCAGGCTGAGGGAGAGACGCCAGGCGCATCCCCCAAGGTGAGTGACAGTCACGATCGATCGTCTCCATTCTTACTCCCAAACTTACCCCGTCCCCGTCACAAACCCAACCCCATCCCCAGCCTCTCCCCAATTTTCCAACCCACCTCTGACCTCTTCTCCACCTGGATCCTCATCCCCAAACCAAACCTGCCCCTGAACTCTTATCTTCAAACCTACCTCCGGCCACCTTCTCCATCTGCCTCCCCCACCTTTAACCTAGTCCCCAGCCTCTTCCTCTTTTCAAAGCCACCCACCCCCTCCCCACACGTAGCCCCCGACCCAATTCCAGTCTCTTCCCCATCAACTGGCCCAACCCCAGCCGCAACCCCCCTCTTTCGACATGCCATCGCCCCCACCTGCAGCAACCAGGACCAGCGCAGCGATCAGCTTCTTCATGACGCTCCTGAGAGGGAAGCCACATGCCCATTAGTCGGTGCCCCCTCCTCCTCCTCTCCTTCCTCCCTGACCTTGACTTCGGCCCTTCCCATCCAGCCTCCAGAGTTCTTGTTTCCCCACCCCCTCAGAGGGTCGTAAGAAGGCTGGTGCCAAAGAAAATCCGGAACTATGCCTATCGGTCTGGTGCCCACAGTAGATGCTGATTAAATCTTTCTATTTGCCTCCCTAGTAACGGAGGGGGGGGGGGCAATGCCCTTTCTCTCTCCGGGGCTTTTCCTCTGCACTGTGGCTCTGCACCTGCCTTGTCACCCACCCCCAGCTGCAGGTTCTGGGATGCCTGTGATCTTACTTGCTGAAGGCCGCTGCCTGCGGCGGGGTTGGGGAAGGACAGCTCCGAGACAGGGAGGCAGAGTCAGAAATGCAGGGAGCTGCAGGAGCGGAGGCCTCGGGAACAGCAGCAGAGCAGCTGGCAGAAGACAAGGGGCATCAGGACCCCAGGCTGCAGGGACTGCCAGACAGACACCCCGGCTCCCTGGCCTCCCTGCAGAGGAAGGTTCTGCCCCCAGAAGCTCCGGGAGCTTCCTTTTAACCCCTGTCTCCCCAGGTCCCTGAGCCTGGAGGCTGGCCCCGCCCCTTTCCGCCTCACTCCGGCCTCCCACACACATTCCTCCTGCCCCCACCACCCCATGACCCCTGACCTGAATCCTAGGGAGGGGCTCACAGGTCCCGGAGTGCAGTGGGGGCCTGGACTCTTGCATCTGAGGGAGGAGGGGCTGGGGGCCTGGACCCCTGGGTCTGAGGGAGGAGGGGCTGGGGGACCCGGACCCCTGGGTCTGAGGGAGGAGGGGCTGGACCCTGGGTCTGAGGGAGGAGGGGCTGGGGGCCTGGACCCCTGGGTCTGAGGGAGGAGGGGCTGGGGGCCTGGGTCTGGGAGAGGAAGATAAGAGCTTGCTCTCCTCAGTTCTTGGACTTCTAGGTCCTTGAGAAAGAGTCTCAGGCCTGAAATGCCAGCCTCTGGGGCCAGCTAATAGTGCCCCAGCGTCCCCACATCCCCCAACTTCTCCCTGTGAGCACTCAGGGACCTGCAGGCCTTCACTCCTAGCTCTGGAGCGCTCAGGCACTGGGAACCAGCCCGCCCAGGTTCAGTGGGGTTGGGGTGACTCACAAACCTGCCCGTGTGTCCCTCTGTGTGCTGACGACCTCTATGTCCCCAGGAGAGAGCAGGCAGCCAGCTAATGAGAGCGTGTGTCACCAAACTGGCCCCCACCCCTGCCCCAGGCTGGGGAGTGGGTCCAGGCGCTATGGGGAAAGGGCCCTGAAACAATCGGGCTTTGTCCGCCCCCAGCACCCAGTGCCATGCTCCGAGCAGCTCCGTTTCCCAACCTCTCTTCCAGGCAGGCGGCAGCTGCATCAATAGCTTCCTTTTGTCCTTGTGGTCAGCCCTGTCGCAGCCCTTTGACAGCCCACCTGGCCCTGCCTGGATATTTCAGGACTCTTGACCGTCCTGTCTGCCCACCTCTGTGGTCTCTCGCTCCATGTGTTTGGGGGGCTCCGTGTCCCTGTCTATTTCCCTTTCATTCTCCCTGATGCTCTGACTCCTTCTGCTTGTCTGCACCCGGGTCTTGTCCTCTGTCCCAAGACTTCCCTGGCGAGTACCTGCGTGTGTGTGTGTGCACGCGCATGGAGGGGAGCCAGGCTCCAGGAGCCCCCGGAAGCCAGGGGGGTGCAGGAGGAACTGAGAGCTTATCCCTGAGAACAGGATGCACCGGGAGAGACGCGGAGATAAGCTGGAATCGGAGAGCGCATGGGAGCCACACGGGGCTATGATGAGACATGGGGGTGCCGGGAAGCTGCAGAGGGATCGGGCAGATCTGGGGAGGTGCCTTTGAACTTGGGCCTGGAAAGCCGCGTCAGACGTGGGGCAGGAGGAGAAGGTATGAGAACGCCTGGCCCTTGTGGGAAACAGCAGGCGTTGGTTGGTGTGGGCTGGAGGGTGTGGGCGTGTGTGGCCAGGGGAGGGACAGGAGGAAGGGCGCAGTGAAGCACGGCATGGGGATGAGATGGAAGATGGAGGGTTGGGGCGAGTCATGGAGTCATGGAGGCTTGCAGGGGTCGTTGTGCAATGAGACAAGGGCTGGGAATAAAGTCGGCCTTAGCACCTGCTTGGGCTATTTCATTTTCTTGCATTGATTGCTCAGTTCCCCCTCCATGAAGACCAATTTGGCATTGGACATACTCTCTGCACTGCTTCCTCCCCGCCCCCAGGCCCTTCACATTTAACCCACTCACCCCTGCCTGCATGTGCGTTAACGTCTTCTAGTAGCCACAATTTTTTTTTTTAAAAAAAGCAAAAAGATTTTAAGTGTCCTTACCACTAAAAAACAAGTATGTGAGACAAGCATATGTAAAATAGCTTGGTTTAGACATTCCACAATATATACATACATCTATCAAACATCATGGTGTACCTCAGAAATACGTGCAATTTGATTCAATTCAATTAAAAAATCTGAAAAAGAAACAAGAGGGGATAGTTCTAATACTTTGTTTAACTCAATCTATCCAAAATATTATCGTATGAAATCAAAATAAGAAAATTAGTAACGAGATCATTTACCTTCTTATGTTTTGGCATACCGAGTGTTGGAGTTTCCATGTGTCGTTCAGGCCTACAGCACGTCTTAGTTGGAACTCATTTTGAGCCATCAAGAGCCCTGAGCAGCCACCATGCTGCACACTGTATAAAGCCACCCCTTAAATGACTGTTCTAGTTCCAGGTTTGTACTGAGGTCATAGAGCACACACACGAAGCGTGTGAAATCTCCAGTCCTGGATGAAAACCAACACACAGCAAGTAGGACTTCAATCCACACAGCCAGATATGTAAAAATGTAGTTTATTATTTCCTAATTCAAGGTAAGTTCTGTTTTGAGCCCCAATTCTGCCTGCTGCAGAAGTAGCTCTGCCTACTCTTCTGTGTGTGCTCCAGCTTTCGAAATCATGCCAGGTTTCCCTGAACCGCGCTCTGCCCTCTGGCCTCTGGGCCTTCTCTCATGCTATTCCCTCTTCTTAGAATGCCTTTCAAACCTTTTCCTGGCAACAACAACTTGTCTTTCAAGTCTTTGCTTGGACATCACCTCCTCCAGGAAGACTTCCCAGAACACCACCCAACAACCTCCACCTGCTGCGGTTGGATTAGTCACTCTCTCACGTAGGTTCCCACAGCAGGTGCCTCCCGTAATTGACCCTGGACCAGGGACACCTCGATTGACATCCCCCTCTCCTGCTGGACTGTGAGATCCTTGAGAGCAGGCACTTGGGCTGACTCACCCCTGTGTCCCAAGTACCCACAAGGGACCTGGCCCAGAGGAGGTCTCAGGACAGGGGTGGGGAACCTGCAGCCTTAAGGCCACATGTAGCCTTCTAGGTCCTTAAGTGCAGCCTTTTGACTGAATCCAAATTTTACAGAACGAATCCCTCCATTTTTATTAATACATTTTTTGTTCATCTTTTATATTTTTATTATATTTTAAAATTAATGTGTGTAAAATACCAAAGAATAAAATAAGTTTCAATGAAATAATCCTCCCAGATTGACTGGCACAATTAGAACATTAGTAAGCCCCTGACTAAACTGATGGCTGGTTCACTCATGATTTAGTTCTAACTTCCCCCACCTGACTGGTGCCACTACCACACCAGGCTGCTTGGCCAGAGTTTGTGGGGGTCAAGTATGCCAGTCTGCTATCAGCTTTTGACAACATTGCACTTCGTCTGTGTTTGAAGTGGAATTTGTGAATAGTTGCACAGCTCCACCGTATTTTTTAATTCTGTCTGCTTAACACCCCATCATGTCAAAGAAGACCAGGAGAACACTGAAGGAAAAAAACAGATTTTCTTAATGAGGGTTGAGAATTGCAATATTGTCTTGTTTCTGCTAAGGATAAGATGATTTGCTTGCTTTATGATACTGCAATATCAACATTAAAGAAATTTAATACTCATCAACATTTTAACATTCATAAGGACCACAAATATTTTAAATTAGAGAAGGAGGCACCAAAGGTTGTATTGCAGAAATTAAAAGATGAAAAGCAAAAGCAAAGACAATTCTTTCAAGCAGCAATAAGACCTGGAAATAATGCCACTGAAGCAACTTATAAAGTAGCTTATATACTTGGGAAAAAGGGAAGCCATTCAGTGATGCAGAAATTGTGAAAAAATGCATGTCAAAGTTGTAGGATGCTTAGACCCCGATAACATTTCAAAGTACAAACAACTGCCTCTTTCAAGGTGAACCATAACTGATCAGCAGCATGAATTAGCCTTCAACTTAACAGAACAACTTCATGACTTCATGCAGTACCTCAAAAGGAAAATATACATTATTTGATCACTTGGGATGAATCAACTGATCCTACTGACTCAGCATAGATTTTATACTTCATTCGAGTCACGACAGAAGATTTTCTTTGCTATGAAGAGTTACCCACTTTGGGAACTCTTGCAAACAGAACATAGGGAATAGATATCTTCAATGACTTTCAAGATACATGTCATGAAGTTGGACCGAATTTGGTAAATTTAGTGAGTGTATGTACAGATGGTGCACCTTCTATGACAGGAAAACATGAAGGGTTTATTGCACAGATAAAAAAAAAACTATTAACAGATCCAAATACTCTCATTTCTTTTCATTGTGTCTTGCATCAGCAAAATCTCTGTGCTAAAGCTACTATTTTAAGTGATACTTTATAGCAAGTTATAAGTATTGTTAACTATATTCATGCAAATGCAAGACGGCATTGTAAGTTTCATAACATGCTAAAGTTGAATGATGAAGTATTCAGTGTGGATTTGCTGTATCCTTCTAACTTTAGAAGCATTGGCTATTGCAGGGACAGGTGTTAGCCAAAATTTTATCTCTGTGAGAACAGATGGTTAAATTTTATGAAGATCAGAGTCAGCAACATGAATTATGGAAAGAAGATTTCTATAGGAATGCAGCATTTCTGTGTGATGTCATGTCAAATCAAAACAACTTGAATATTTCTTTCCAAGGTAAAACTAAATCTATATATGATATGTGGCAAAAAATCCAAGCATTTCGAAAAAAGATATCTTTTTTCAAAACACTTCTTCAAAAGGAAAATTTGGATGAACATTTTCCCCAGTTAGCAAAGGCCATTGATGAGCAGGATGATATATGTGAATCATTTGAAGAATACACAGCTGTTTCAGACAATTAATTGGAGAATATAATGAAAGTTTCACCGACTTTGAGAATCATGACATCACATTCAAATCAGCATTTCAGCCTCACCTGGTTGATGTCACCAAGGCACCTAAAGAAGTATAGATGGAATTGATTGAGAACTCAGTAGATGACATTTTTAAAGTCATTGTTTGATGCTAAGAAAGATCCAATTGAAATATGGAAAAATGCAGTAGAATACCATGCCTTTGGCAATATGTCCAAAAAATGCTTTCTTGCTTTTCAATCACTTATTGCTGTGAATCTATTAACACACTCTCCTACCTAACCCAAATCAAGATGCCCTTAAGGCCACAAATATGGCTGATACTCATCTAGAGGATCAGCTGAAACTGTGGACTTCCATGCTGCAACCACATATGCAAATGCTTTCCAAGAAAAAGCAGACACAGTTAGGCCAGCATGGTGGCTTATGACTGTAATCCCAGCACTCTGGGAGGCCAAGGCGGGCGGATCATTTGAGCTCAGGAGTTCGAGACCAGCCTAAGCAAGATCGAGACCTGTCTCTACTAAAAAAAATAGAAAGAAATTAGCTGGACATCTAAAAATATATAGAAAAAATTAGCCGGGCATGATGGCGCATGCCTGTAGTCCCAGCTACTCGGGAGGCTGAGGCAGTAGGATTGCTCTAGCCCAGGTGTTTGAGGTTGCTGTGAGCTAGGCTGACAACATGGCGCTCTAGCCTGGGCAACAGAGTGAGATTCTGTCTCAAAAAAAAAGATTAGTTAACTTTAAAATTAACAAATAGTTTTCATTTTTTTTGAAATTGTTAAGTACGTAGCCGTTAGACTTTTTACAATATAATGTACATTTTTAAGTATTATCTAATTGAAGTTTCTTGTATGTGGCCTTATCTGATGACAGCTAAATTAATGTGGCCTTCCAACAGGAAAAGGTTCCCTGCCCCTACCTTAGGAAATGTTGACCAAATGACTAAATGATTTAATTATATCCACTCCCATTTTACAGATAAGAAAACTGAGGGCCAGAGTGGAGGAGTTAATTAATTGCTCAATGTCAAACGCCCAGGCAATGGTGGAGCCTGAGTTGGAACTCAACTTCAAACATGGCAGTGGATGTGGCCCAGCTCTTGGTGATGCCACTTATGGCAATGTTGGATGGGTGAACGTGGGAGGAATTGTTGAGAGCCATGTGGGGAAAGAAGGGAGGTGGTTGGCGGTAGGGAGTGAAGGAACTTCAAAGGGAGAGGATGACGTCCCTAACTCTACCCATTCTCCGGTGACCTTCGTGGTTTTGCCATCCCCGTATGCCAGGGATGCTCATTTATGTGATATTTTTCTCCAAATTGACTTGCTCAGCAAAAGCATTCCAGGAAGAAATTGTTTTACAAGGAAACCTCACGCGATCGTAAGCAGGAAAAAGTGCTAGAAGTCGTAAACGATAAAAACCAACACCTATTGAAGGCTTAGGCCTTTGAGGCGTAAGGCTTACGCTGTTCTGTTCGAGCACATTTTGTACATTCACTTAATTAAGCTTCATGATGGCCGTGTGACGTAGATGCTCTTTCTCCCACTTCAAGGATGAAGGAACAGGGCTGGGGGAAGTAATACACTCAAAGGCAAACAGCTTGTAGGGGCCAGAACTGGGATTTGAACCCAAGAAACCAGATTACAGAGCTAGTGCATTAACAACTACGCTATGCTGTCTGCCCAAGGAAGAATGAAGTTACTTTTTAAAAATTCCACGAGTCCCATCTCAGTCACTGCAAACCAATCCAGCTGTAGCTTGTGTGTAGGAGGAGCAGAGGGGCAGAGCCAGGGACCTCCCGGTGGATTTAGTGCAAATGCAATGGTTTGATCCTTTTTAAGTTTTAGATTGAATATTGATTTGGGGTGGCTTGCAGGAGAGAGGGCAAGTTGATGGAGCCTCATGGGGATGGGTGGCTGAAAATAGTTGATGTTCTTTAAACTTGACATAGGCCCAGAGACAGACAGGGCTGGGAGTTAGGGCCGCTGGGTCTGAGGGAGTATGAGCTGGGGTCCTGAACCCCTGTGTCTGAAGATGGAGGGGCTGTGGGCCTGGATCCCTGGGTCTTAGGGTGGAGGGGCTGTGGGCCTGGAGTGCTGTTTTTTGTGTGTTAGCCTCCTGTGTGCAGAGAGTCAGAATCAGTGACTGCAGATTTTCTGCAATATGACAGCTAGGAGAGATTTGGAGGGGGATGAGATAAGGAGAGGAATTATCCGGAGGATGTTGATGGGGAGGGAATTCTGGGAGAGAAACAGGAAAGACAGGTAGAGGGGTGAGTCTCTGACTGGAGAGGAATCCCTCTGTCAGCAGCATCTGAGGTGTGACTGCCCAGAGAATCTCTGATGGCAGGTGATGGGTGTAGCTAGGCTCTGAGTCACAGAGGGCTCCTCCCTCATCTCTCTTCCCTCTCAGAGGCCCCCTCCTGCCTTCTTGGGGAGCAGGAGCCCACCTTTCCTGGTTCTCAGCGACTACCTTCCTCTGGCACCTGGGATGCTGATTGCTCATTTTTGGCAGGCCTTTGTGGCACCCAGGTGTTCTGTCTACCTGACATCCCCATCCCTCTGAAAACCTCCTCCCTTCCTCCCTGTTTGTCACCTGTCAAGATGTTCAGAAACTACTTTCACACCCCTTTCCACCCTGATGAAGTAGGCTTATTCTCTCCTCCCTCCTATATTCTCTCTCCCATTTTATAGATGAGGAAAACTGAGACCTGGAAAATGGAGAGAGGCATGCCAATGGGCAGGGAGGCAAGACCAGGGCTCAAAACCAGGCACATTTCCCTTTCAAGTCTCCCTCCCTCAAGGGTCTCCTCTCTCAGACCTTAGATCTTCAGAGCTTTCCCACTTTTATTTTCTAGGTTATAAAAGTGCACATCCACAGAAAGACAAAGAAGGAAAGAGACGCCTCATGACTGCCCCGTGTACAATCTGGGACATGGTCTTTCAGATTTTAATCTGTGGATATTTCATTTTACATGGCTAGGATCACATACACAATTTTGTATCTTCTTTTTGTCATTTAACAGCATATAGCATAAACATTCTTGCATAACACTAATAGTTCTGCCTAAGTAGTATTTTTAATAGGTTCATAATACCCTTGTGCCAAACTGGTCTATCATTTAAACAATCAAATACTTTGGAACATGTTCATTATTACCATTTTGGTTTTTTTGCTGTGATAAATAATTTTGTGATAAATTCAAACCTTGCTCCATACTTTGGATTTTTTTTTTTTTAAGTAGGATCTTCATAGGATTAGTTACTGTGTCAGAGGCAGTGAATGGGGATTTCAGTTCAAGTTGCCAAGCTGTTTTCCATAAAGATTGTGTGAATTTCCAGTCCCAGTATTTGAGAGTGTTGGTCTCACTGAATCTTCACCAGCACTGAGGTTTTTATATTTCTTCGTTTGTTTTGGTTTTAGGCCCTTGCTGATTTGATTGGTTTACAAACAGGGCATATTGATTGTTGAGCTTTTAATATGTCTTTGAAGGGAAAGTCATATATGACTTTATAAGTCATCGACGTCCTTATTTCTGCGAATTTTCTGTTTGAAGCACATGATTACTTAACTCTTGGTGGTTAATTAGTGATGCTTTCTCATGGTCTCATTTATCCACTTGGTGTACTTGCAGACTTGAGTGTAGACACCTGGGTCATTGGGTTGGCCACAAGGGAAAGTTCCCCAGGACACCAGACCTTGCAGGGTACCTTTGCACATCAACGGTCCCCCTGAGTCACCCTGGAAGGAACAGAGCAAGAAATTAGCTTTGGCTTCAGAGCAAAGTCCCTGAGCCCAGCCCAGTCTCATATTCATTTCTCAGTTGTTAGTCTTTGTTCTGTCAGACCATGCATGGACTTCCATCCCAGCCAATGAGAAGAGACTCATTGTCTCTGGGGGACCAATGGGAGAGCAGGAATTAGTGCTGTCATGCAAAGGACAAACCAGGTTCTTTGAAGACATTGGCTTGAGCCCTGGCCAATGAGACTAATCCCAGAGAAGGAGCAGGGCTTCCAGGATCACCGCAGGGGTTTACTTTCCAATGTAAAGGACTTTGCTCCCAGCCAGTGGGAGAAAGAACATTATCTCCGCGGGGCGCTTGGATGCTTGCCCCCTTGTGCAGGAAAAGAGGACTCCAGGTCTTGGAAACCAGGGGCAGGGCCAATTACATCATTTAAAGGGCCCAGTGCAAAATAAAAATTCAGGGATCTTTGTTCAAAAATTAGTAAGGTTGTCAAGATTGCACGGTGCAGTGGTGTGCTCCTGCAATCCCAGCTGTAATCCCAGCTGAGCCTGAGGCAGGAGGATCGCTTGAGGCCAGGAGTTCTGAGACCAGCCTGGGCAACATAGCAAGACTCCATCTCACAAAAAGAAAAAGGAAAAGGGGGGAAAAAAAACAAAGAAAGAAAAGAAAAAGAATTTCAAGATGGCAACAGGACTGTGTTAAACCAAACATGGGACCTTCTAAGTGTGGGGCTCTGAGTCACTGCAGAGTTTGCCCTCCCAAGGGGAGAAATGGGAACTTCCCACTTCTCTAGAATGAGCTTCCCTCTCCCATCACCTCATCCCTAACTCACACCATCCCACCTCCCCTGATTGCTGAGGGTGCAGATAGGAGCAAAGAGGTATGAGAGAGAGAGAGAGAGAAGGTGAGAAAGGAAGAAGATGAGAGAGAGGGAGAGAGAGAGAAACACCAGCCAGCCCAACACAGAGAAAGAACAAAGAGAAAAAGTGTGAAATAGTGTGAAATGAAATTCGGCATAAAGAGAAATGTGGGGCTGGGCGCAGTGGCTCTCACGCCTGTAATCCTAGCACTCTGGGAGGCCGAGGCAGGAGGATTGCTTGAGCTCAGGAGTTCAAGACCAGCCTGAGCAAGAGCAAGACCCCGTCTCTACTAAAAATAGAAAAAATTAGCTGGTGTGGTGGTGCACACCTGTAGTCCCAGCTACTCGGGAGGCTGAGGCAGAAGGATAGCTTAAGCCCAGGAGTTTGAGGTTGCTGTGAGTTAGGCTGATGCCAGGGCCCTCTCTCTCTAGTCAGGCAACAGAGTGAAACTCTGTCTCAAAAAAAAAAAAAAAAAAAGATGTGGGAAGACTTTGTTCGGAAACAGAGGGGGATGACGACAAAAGACTAGGCAGAGGGAACAAGGAGCAGGAGGAGAGACAGTGCTTTCTCCAAAATCCGGACAAGGACCAGGGTCCAGAGAGTGTGGCATTAGCTTTGGGCACAAAAATTTCAGTATCTCAATAATTGCAATAAATAATACTTCAATGAAATACTTTAAAAAATCAAATGTAATACAAAAAACTTCCATGGTGACACAGCATCCCAATTTTAAATAAAGACAGCATCGGTGCTGTGCTGGGCTGAGCCACACTGGTGCCTAAGCCAAAAGGAAAATTCAGTAAGACTTATCTGCTCTTTATTTAAAACTGTGATATTTTGTTCATTGTGGACTTTTTGCGTGAATCTTTAATTTATTTTTAAATAAATTAAAGATTTATTTTTATTATTATAAAAATATAATATATTTCAATTCCTGAGTTTTTTGATACCTGCTTGAAGTTTTAAGGGGTCTGAGGCCAGGGCATCCCTTGCTGTCTGCTGGTCCCACCCCCACTCAACTCTCTGCCCATCCCAGGGCCACAGCAGCCCTTGGATAAGCTCCTGCTAAGCCCTAGGTGGGGAATTAGGCAGAGAAAGCTGAGGAGGCCAGGCCTGGGGGATGGCGAGGGCAGGCTCAGTGGTGCCTGGTCACTGGGTCAGGCTCTGTGCCCAGATCAAGCAGACAGGGCAGCCAGGGCGGGAAAGAAGGGGGTTCTCACATTGCAGGCATTGGTCTTGGAGTTGGGGATGCCAGCACACAGCATGGAATTGCCCAGCAAGTCCTTGTAAACCTTCTTGCAGTCCTTGGAGGAGATGAGTTTGACATCTGTGCACATGAGCTCCGAGGGAAAGGTCACTGCAAGGAGGAGAGGGGAGAGCTGTCAACCTGCAACACCTGGGTACTGGTGGGGAGAGGATGGTGCCTGAGTGCCCGAGGGGCTGTGGGGACAGGCTCTTGGGTCTGAGGGAGGAGCGGCCCGGGGACCTGGACTCCTGGGTCGCTGAGGCAACCTACCATCCGGGCTTGTGGTAGTGCCCCAGCCAGAGACGGTACACATGGTTCCAGGGGGCTCACACTGGGAGGGCAGGTTGACTTTTTTCGCACTTGATGACAGCCTGGCCCGTCTAGTTAGCTTCACAAGCATGAGGTCATTATCGTGAGTCTTCGTGGAGTACCCAGGGTGGCGGTATGACCTTGAGGCCTTGATTTTCTGGGATTTGCTATCACCCAGCTTGTCACCACCGAGGTGCACGATGTACTCGCTGGGAGAAAGAGCAACTTTCAGAGACAGACACTGTGACTGAGAGAGGGGAACAGAGACCCAGAGTGGGGGACAGAGAGCTAAAGACAGAAAAACAGAGCCCCAGTAGAGAGCTGGAGTTGCCGGCTGCACCCCCGCCCCGCACAGCCCTGGGGTGGCACCTACTTCATCTCGCAGTGGGCGGCTGTCAGCACCCACCACTCGTTGACCAGCACGCCGCCACAGTGGAGCTGACTGCCACTGAGCAGGGCCACCTGCCATGGGTGGGAGCCTCTTGGACATGGGACACCACCAATAATCTTCTCCCCGCTCTTGTCACCCTGGTCTGCATGGAGACATGGAGGAACGTGTAGGTAGCCTGTGCTGAGGGAAGGCTGAGGCGACAACCCAGGGATTCCCAGAGTCAGAGATGGAGAGAGACAGAGGGAGCCACTCAGAAACCCAGGAGGAACATCTCAACTGGGGCAGCCACAGAGATGTGGAGAGACGCTGAGCACGGGAGACAGGGCTTGGAGGGGACAGAGACCCTGGAGCCAGCAGGAGCAGGAAGAGGGGCTGTGGCTCAACAGTCTGGTCTGAGGTTGGAAGCCGTTTGAAGAGGGAGGGGCCCTGATTCAGACTCCCTGGGAGGGTCAGTGAGGACACTGGGAGGCCCTCACCTTGTGCAGCAGTTCCCAGGGCTAAGCACAGCAGGAGGATCTGCAGGGGCAGGACTAGGCATCCCGCCATGGTGCCTTACTGAGCCCCTCAGAGGTTGCCAGACCAGGAAGGTTCCTTCCGCTGGAGCTGGGAAGGGGAAAGAGTCCAAGAAGCAGGAGCCCAAGCCCCCAGCCCCTCCTCCCTCAGACCCAGGGGTCCAGGCCCGCACCTTGTCCTCTCTCAGACCTGGGAGTCCAGCTCCTCCCACCCCTAGGGAATCAGAAATCCAGGCTTGGGTCCCTCTCCTCCCCAGGCAACGCATACTTCTGAATGCCCAGTCCCTTTGTCCCTAAGAGACTTCAAGTTGCAGACCTCCAATCCCTCACCTCTCAGAACCAGGAGTCAGCTGTCTAGCCAGCATCACCCCTCCCCCCACCAACACACTGACCCTGGAAAAGGGCCCTTCTCACCTCGGAGGGTCCGATCTGATCTAGGCTCCGCACTCCACTGGGGCTCGGTCGGGTCAGGTCGGGCGCCAGTGTCTCCAGCCCTCTGCAGGGCGGTCCTCTTATACCACCCCCGCGCCCGCCCCCAGCGCCCTGGGGTGCAGGCGGAGCCGGCTCCGGGACACCCCCTTCCTGCGTTTGCGGTTATAGTTATCTGGAACCCTAGAGGCAACAGAAGCAATTGGCACCACTGTACTCTCTCTCTCCACCCTGGCTCCGGTCGGACGGCACTGGCTACTTCACCCCCGCACATTCTGGCCCCGCGGTCCCTCTGGCTTCCCGAGGGGCAGGACCCAGGCGCGCTGGCTTGGAGGGGCAGGAGCAGGATTCAAGAGCTGCAGGGCTCAGGGCACAGGTTCTGGCCCGGGTCCTCCTCTGGGGGCATTTTCTTGCCCTCATCCCCTCAGGGGGAGGGGCCTAGACCCTGCACCCTCATTCTGAACAGCCCATGGCAACCTGTCCAGGTTGGGTCTCAGCCATGCCTTTGAACCTGAACTCATTCCCAGCCCTATTATAGAGGTATAAATTAAAAAGAGAACGCTTTCTCTAACCCCATACCACTGAATGCTTACTGTTATCAATTTAGTCACAGTTGATATTGTCGTATTTCATATTAGTCATATTTAGAACTAATGAATGTGTTCTCATAGCCATTGAAAATCATATTATACCAGGTTTCTCTCTATATATTATGTATTTATAACAAAACTGCCTGTACTAAATATTATCTAATTTAACTGTTTTTACTCTACAAAGTATCTTGGAAAAATTCCACCAGACCCCAAATTGGAGAGATGTAGGTCAAAGGATACAAAATAGCAAATATGTAGGATGACCGAGTTGAAAGATCTGTACAACATGAGGACTACAGTTAATAATAATGTATTGTATTCAGGATTTTTGGTGAGTGAGTAGGTTACAGCTGCTCTTCCCACAGGGGAGGAAATGGGTAAGTATATAAGATGATGAATATGGTAATTTGTTCCACTAAAGTAAACATTTTACTATGTATATGCATCATATAACATCATGTCGTATACCTTAGTTATGCACAATAAAATTTATTTTAAAAAAGAATGAGAAAACCTTTTTCCTCTTAGTAGATCATTTCTCCTTCCTTTGCAATGGTTGTGTAGCATTCCACACTATAGCTGTAACATGATTTATGTAATGCCTCAAATTGAAGTACACTTGGGTAGTTTTAATTATAATAATGTTAGGATGAGCTCATTTCCACATTCATCTTTGCTCATTGTAGTCATTCAAAAAGTATCCCTTGAGCATAAACTCTGAGCCACAGACTGTTCTGGCTCTGGGGAACACAGCAGTAGCAAAACACATCCCTGCCTTCACAGAGGCTCTTGTTCTAGGGGGTGGAGACAGTCAGTACAAAAATAAGTATATAAAATATAGGGCTTGGGCCGGGCGCGGTGGCTCACGCCTGTAATCCTAGCACTCTGGAAGGCCGAGGCGGGCAGATTGTTTGAGCTCAGGAGTTCGAGACCAGCCTGAGCAAGAGGGAGACCCTGTCTCTACTAAAAATAGAAAGAAATTATATGGACAGCTAAAATATATATAGAAAAATTAGCCGGGCATGGTGGCTCATACCTGTAGTCCCAGCTACTCGGGAGGCTGAGGCAGAAGGATTGCTTGAGCCCAAGAGTTTGAGGTTGCTGTGAGCTAGGCTGAGGCCATGGCACTCTAGCCCAGGCAACAGAGTAAGACTCTGTCTCAAAAAAAAAAAAATATATATACATATATATGTATATATATGGCTTGTTAGGTGGTGGCAAGGACTATGGAGGAAAATAAAAGCAAGGAAGAGGGTTAGGGAATTATTGGTTCCCACCCCGCTCAAGGATCCCTGGGGTTGTAATATTATGAATGATGGTTGGAGAGATCCCACGTGTAGGTGACATTTGAGCAAAATCTTGGAGGATCCATGTGGCGACTTGAAGATAGTGAGTTCCGGGCAAAGCCAGCAGGCAGGTGTGTTAGGCAAGGAGCTCGCCTAAAGTACCCCAGCAAGAAAGTCATTGTGACCAGAGCTGAATGACCAAGGGAGACAGGACAGCAATGAGGCTAGAAATATCATAGTACTGGGATGACAGGGGACCTTGAAGGCTTTTAGCCTTCCCTTTGAGTAAGGTAGGAACCATTGTCTGAATTACTTCAAGACAAATCCCTAAAATTGGAATTGACTTCGACCTCTAAATCAGAGCCCAGAATGGGATTCATCCCTGAGTCCAAACTTTATCTCAATCCTGACCCCTAAACCAGTTCTACCCACAGTGATAGACATTATGGTCACTTCCCCAAGCACTCACTCCTTCTGCCTTTCTAGCAGAGCCTCCATTTTGTTTGGGTAGTGCTTTATGTTCATCATGACTGTAAGCTGCATTCTGCTTGCTGGATTAGTTTAGAAATGGACATGTGAGGCAGTTCTGGCCAATGAGGAGGAAGCGGAAGACCACTGAGGCACTTCTAGGAAAGATTTCCTTGATTTCAAAAAGAGACTTCCAGAGTTCCCTTCTCATCTGCTAGATGGCATCCCCTTCTAGATGCAAATTCTGGAACTGTGATAGTCCTCCTGGCACACTGAGATGGCCAAACAGAGAGACTGGGATTAGCCGGGTCTTTGAGGAAGTTGAATTGGCCAACTGTGGAGCCCCTTCATCTCACGACTTTTTCAGGTTTCCTTTCTGGTTTACAGTTGTTTGGTCCTTGTAGCCAAAATCATCCTTCCTGAGACCTCAATATTGAATCCAAATTTCAATTCAGATCCCAAATCTGATCCCAAACCATAACTCCAAATCCAATTCTAACTTGAATCCATATCTTGAAGCCACATTAATACCAAACCCAATCATGCCTCCAGTTGTAGCTTTCTCTCCATCATTCATTCCATATCCCATTTCAGACCCAATCCTTTATACACTTAACAAATATGTGTTGGGTGCCAACTATATTCCAGGCTGGGCTAGGTGCTGAGGATGCCATGATGCATAAACCCAGACAGTGTCTCTTCCCTCAAGGAGCTGAAAGTCTCATGTAAAAGAAAAATAATAAAATAAATCATAAACAAATGCAAAAATACAACTATACGGTGTGCTCTGAAGGAAATGTGCAGGGTATTACAAAAGCATTTCCAAGGGGTTTTGACCCGGGAAGTGACAATGAGCTGAGTGCTGAAAGAATAGTGACCATTAACTAGAAGAAAATGGGTGGAGCATGGAGAGTGTATCAGTAGAGGAAGCAGCATGTACAAAGGGGCTGAGATGGAAGGTGGAGACCAGAGGTTGATGGGACCAGACCATGAAGAGCCTCGTATGTCATGGTGAGTCTGACTTGATCCTGTGAACAATGGAGAACCACTTGGACTTTAGTCAGGGGAATAATATAAGATGTATATTTTCAAAATATCAGCCTGGCTGCTATATGAAGGATGGATTTGGGGGAAAGTGAGGATTTGGGGAGACCATGGGAAAGTCCTTGCTGTTGTCCAGATGAGAAATGATGGTGACTTGGACAAGGTTGATTGGAAGTTAGAGATGACGCTAAGTAGATGGATTAGAAATGCGCTTAGGAGAAAGAAGCTGCAGGCCTTGGCAATGGGTTGGAAGGAGGTTGTGGTGAGGTGGAGGGAGATGTTATTAGACTTCACAGTCTTTTGCTGGATATTTGGTGGTGCCATTCATGGAGAAGGCATGGTCAGGCATGATCAAATGCTTCTGATAGGGTAAGAAAGACCTAAGACCCTGACCTCAAGTAGAACTCTAACCTTTATGTGACACAGTTGTGAACACCAATTGTGACACAAACCCCAAACCCTAACTCACACCCAATCCTAAACCTCAAGTCCTGCTTTATTGTTGACCAACCCCAATGTGTACCTCAATCCAAAACCTAAATCTTGACTGATTTCCCGGCTTCCAATATCAACTCAGGCCAGGACCCAGATCTCAACCACCTTAAGCCTGATGCTTGACCTGAACCCTGAACCTCTAACTATAAGCCAATCTCAGCCTTGACCCAAGCACTGAATGTCATCATAACCTCAGTCCCAAACCTGCCCCACGCACAACTTGGCCATTAGTCTCCATCCCTGTCATATTGCAGGAAGCCCACACTGATATCCTCTCCATGAACCCACTTCACATCTAACACCAATCCTAACACTCTCACCCCAATCCCACCCCTACTCTCATCCTCAATACAATTTCTACCTGCAAACTCATCCACATTTCCAACCCCATCTCTTTCCTTCATTGCATTCTAATTTTTCCAACTCCACACTCAATTTTGAGCCTTTGTTTCACACAAACTCTAAGATAAAGTCTGTCAGATAATAACATACTAATGTTGATGTCATACTAATTAAATTCAAGACAAGTCCCCAAAACTTCTGAGATGTTTACTTTCATCAGATCCAAAATCAGATCCCAGAACACTACACCTAGGCTCGTCAGTTCCCCAGCAGGACCCTGGCCTTGGGGAGTGTCAACCTTTCTGACTTGGGCTCCAGAATCAAGGAGAAGCATCCCCCGGCTCCCTTGACCTCCCAGCTCCATGACCCAGAAACCCGTGTCTTTCCTTCCTGGTTTCCCAAAGATAGAAATTGTAGGAGATAACCAGTTTGTTATCTACTGCCCAAATCTTCATCCCTGGATTCTCTCATCCCTCCGTCCTCTGCCTCCTCAGCAATCTGTTAGAAAGAGGAAGGAGCTATGTTATTCTGGAGCCCTGTTATTCACTTCTAAATCACCATAACTTCTATGCTGTACTTTGCACTATCTGTCATTCTGTAAATTATGTTCTTAATTATTTAATCTGATTTTGTTACTAAATACTGGTCTTCACATGCAGAGGAAATGTGTCTGGTGTTCACTGTTGTTTTCTTCAGCACCCAGCCCAGACCAGAGAAGAGAACGCAAGTGGTACTTTAAAAGATACTAGTTTGCAAACCTCTGGTATCAACAGATTCACCAGCTTTAGACTCAGTCCTGCGTTGATCCCTGAGCTGTTCACTGCCATGGGGTGTGATAGAAACTTGGCCTCATGAGTCAGTCCAGCCCAGGTGTGAATTCCACGCGCCCACTCTGTGACTTCGAGTAAGCGACTTCATTTTTCTGAGTCTCACTTTGCCCCTTTCTAAAGTGGGAATGAGCAAAACCTACTTCTCAAGGTGAATGGGAGGATTAAATAAAATTGTGAATGGAAAATTGATGAGCACATAACAGACCCTGAATTAATATAAGCTCCTATTTCTTGTCGACCTACAGTGTGGTGTGTCAGGTGCTTTGCGGACCTTGTCTCTAGTCCTCATATTGGTCTAAGTGAGGGTTATCATTCTCATTTTGTAGATGAGAAAACTGAAGTTCGAAGGAGATTAGATTACCTCAGTCAGCAAAGTCACACAGCTAAGGAGTCAGAAGTATCAGAATTTGAATGCTGGGGATTCAAAAGCCATGGTATCACCACTGCACAAACCCACACTCTGAGAAGGGAATTTCCCTGTTGCACCCATACATACCCTCTGAGTCTCATTTGGCTTAAAATAAACTTGGAACCCCTGGGCCTATTAATGATGCGTATCCCCACATTGGTGAGAGCTAGCCTGTGCCCTTTGGGTTCAGTCCTACCACCTGTTGCTAAGTCCCACCCAGGCACCTAGCCTCATACCTTCCTCACGCTCAGAACTATGTCCTGAACCTTTCTTTTCTTGATGATTCATCTTCCAGCTCATGATCACACCTGGGAACTGGTATCTAACTATCCTGCCAGCTGTGCCTTGCCCTGAGGGATCCTGGGCACTGTGACCCTGGCAACACCTGACTCAGCCCGTGGGTGCTGATGGCCCATTGTTTTTGACTTCCTGGATTCTCGTCCCCCTTCTTTCAAGAGCAGCACCCCACTTTTTTCAGGGAGATGCTCCCTTATTTCCTATAGTTTTAGTGAAACTGTCAATAATAGTTCTTCAACCCCACCCATTCACTGGGCCAAGCCAACAAGATCACTGCTTTCTCCCCATCAACAATAATGGATCGGGGAACCATGATCATCACCTAAGTGCACATTTGGGAATAACACTAATCGGGTGTTGGGCAGATGTGGGAGGGGGGAGGGGATGGGTGTATACCTATATAATGAGTGTGATGCGCACTGTCTGGGGGATGGACATGCTTGAAGCTCTGACTCGGGGAGGAGCATGGGAAATATACATAACCTAAACTTTTGTACCCCCATAATATGCTGAAACAAAACAAAACAAAACAAAAAAACCAATAATGGACCCAAGGGGTGGGCCTAGTTCAAGCTGGATCAATTAGAGTTTTCCCTGGGGCTAATATCAAGGTACTGGGAGAAAGGACGTCTTTGTTTCTGCTGGGTTTGCTTCACTGTATCTGTCAGTAGCTGCTGTGTTCCCTCCATGTGAAGAAGTCTGCCTATAGAGCCTACGATGAGATTCACAGGAGGAAAGAAGAGACATGCTGAGAGGAGAAACAGCTCACACGCAAATGAGAGAGAAACAGAGACAGAAAGAGGCAGGCAGAGTGACCAAGAGAAAGCAGCATAGAGAGATGGAGACATATGATTGACTTAAGTCATCATGTCAAGTACTTGAGGTTCTGGTACTCATGTCTCTTCTTTTGGCATCATGAGCTACCTCCTCAGCCCTCCTGGTCATCTAAGCCAATAAGTTCCCTCCTTTGCATAAGCCAGTTTGAATTGGAGCTCTGACCCTTGTATCCAAGAGTCCCTTGGCAAGGTGGGTCCTTTCAGCCTTTATCTGTTCCTGATACTCTGATCTTTTGCCAGACTCCACAGTCCATGGTTCTATTCCTGAATTGCTAGTTGACCTTGGATAAATCCTTTCCCTTCCCAGATGTCAGCCAACATGCCCACACCCCTCAGTACCCAAGATTGACTAAATCAATCTTTAAGTCTTTCCTGGCTTATCTTCCATTGGAAACATTAAAATACCTTCTGGATGTTGGATGATATTAAGGAATTGTCATCAACTCTGTAAAGTGTGATAATGTAAGTCGGTTATATTTTAAAAAGTCTATCTTTTGGAGCAATGGTTAGCAATTTTTTTCTATAAAGGGCCAGCCTATAAATATTTTAGGCTGTGTGGACCAGGAGACAAAAAATGGAGGATACTATGTAGATACTTAATAACAAGAGAGAAAATAAATTTTCTTAATTTTTAATTGATGAGATTTAAAATATAGTAATAATAATTTGGCACAAATTTTTGTCATACAAGTCTACTAATAAGAAGAGTGGAATTCTTTTCAGGGGATAACATCTTGCTTAATTAGGGTTCCCTATGTCAATCAAATAGTAAAACTATTTTTAGCTCATGAGATTTGGCCCACCAGCTGTAGTTTGCACTCTCAGTTTTAGAAATACATAATAAAGTATTTAAGAATGAGATGATATGATGAATGAGATTTGCTTTAAAATATTCTAGCATTAGGGTAGGATATGGGAGTACAGATGAAACAAGAATTGGTTTTGCATTAATTGTTGAAGTTGGATGGTGGTAAATGAGGAATCATTATGCTATTCTATTTTACATATGTTTGAAAGTTTTCATAATAAAAATTATAAAACAATTCTTTGAGTTGAGATATTCCTTAGGTAGCCCCTCCACAAATGCATTCCTGGCCTCATAAGTTTAATATATTTTTTTTTTTCCTGGAGACAGAGTCTTGCTCTTTTGCCCTGGCTAGAGTGCTGTGGTGTCAGCCTAGCTCACAGCAACCTCAAACTCCTGGGCTCAAGCAATCTACTGCCTCAGCTTCCCAAGTTGCTGGGACTACAGGCATGTGCCACCATGCCCAGCTAATTTTTTCTATATATTTTTAGTTGTCCAGATAATTTCTTTCTATTTTTTAGTAGAGATGGGGTGTCACTCTTGCTCAGGCTGGTCTCGAACTCCTGACCTCAAGCGATCCTCCTGCCTCGGCCTCCCAGAGTGCTAGGATTATAGGCGTGAGCCACCGCACCCGGCCAGAAGTTTAATATCAATTTTGAAAGACTTCCTCAGGATTTCTGGTGTTGGCAGACTGTCATGGAGGATGCAAGGCAACTCACACACCCACACCCCTTGTGAAGAATTGCCTTCCCATACCCCTAGGTGGCCATGTTTTATAGCACATGACTCTAAATAGCCACTGATTGGATAGGATTGGTCACCTGACCATAATGCAGTCAAACGATTGGCAATTCAGTTACCTATGATGCAGCTGAAGGAGAAAGGATAAACTGGACCAATCAGATTCTCTTTCATGAGAACGTCATCTAAGAAATCTCAGGAGAGTGACTGTTTATATCCTTACAATAACTATCCTACCTCCATACACGTCTTAGCCTAAAACTACTTATACTAATGAAAACTTCAAATGCCCTTTGCTTCACATTTCAAATTGGACACAACATTCATTTCCTTCTACCACAGCAGACACCACCAGAGGGCTCTAAGCTGTGAGAAAGATTTCTAGATTTTGGGGGGCTGTCAAGATTTTTGGAAAAAAAAAAAAGATTTTTGACCTGAGAGGTGGTTTCATGGGTGTTCGTTAATATTTAAGTTCTTCATATATTTTCTGCACTCTTCCCTATGCATATCTCACTGTTTTTTTTTAAAGGGGGTGGGAATCTCCCTCCAAAGTCTGTAAACACTTTAGCTGGTTAGAAAAATTAAACAAAAACCTTTTCAAAACTGTCTTTCACAGACTATCCCACTGGATGTTTGAAAACTCTTGTATGTCTTCTCTCTCCTGAGATAAGCCTCTCACTCACCCAATACTTCTAGAAAAAAGGGGGGTTGCTGCAGGCAGTGGTGATGGCCAAAGTGAACATGGGGTCCCAGTCTCTCCACATGCCCACCAAGTCTTCTCCCCATCCACCCCTCCCCACAGGGCCAAAACTAGACAGGCAAGGAGCCAAGCAGAGTTGTGAGTTTATTCAGGTGGATCCAGGGCTCATCTTAGAATCAACCCTTGGTGCCCATTGTCTTCTTGATCCAGTTCAGGTAGCGGCAGATGTTGGAATAGACGCCAGGTTTATGGGGCAACCCACAGGGGTCTGAGCCCCAGGATGTGATGCCCTGGAGTACACCACCACACACCAGAGGGCCACCAGAATCGCCCTGGAGGGGGAGAACAGAAGGGGGCTTCACCTAAGATGCTCACAAAGTTCCTTTTTCTGCTATACCCAGAGTATTTAATACCAGTTCCTCAGCAAGATTGCCCCCCTCTAGCCAATGGAGATAGGAGCATGGTCCCCTGAGATTAGTCAGGAGGGGGTTTGGGTCCTCCATGCACAGAGAGACAGACAGGATGTCTAAGGGCAATGGTCAAAATCCTGACCAATTAGGGAAAAGAATGGGTTCTCAAGGGTCCAGTCCAGAGAGACGACAGTGGAGATTACATGGAGGTGACTGAGTTGATGTTTCCTCCAATTTCTGGCCAATAGTGAAGAGATCATTGATTCCAGTTACCAAACACAAGAGAAAGGCTCAGGGTTCTAGTGACACACACACACACACACACACACACACACACACACTTCCATACACAACAAATCCACAAAGGACAGTGGCTGAAATCTTCATGAAAGAGACCATTGTTCCATGGAACAATCCAGGGTGATTGGCTTTCGTGGTAGTATCACTGATGGACATGAATCCATTCTTGGCCAATGGGGAAGAAAGCATTGTCTTCAGGGACCAATCGTTAGCAAAGGGGGTGGGTCTTACATGAAAGGGACAAAGCCAGGGGGAGCCCCAAGGACAACAGACTGGAGTTGCACCCACAGGAAAGAGCGTTACATCTATGATAAATCCCAAGACAAGGGAATGGGAGCTCATTGAGGAAGCATTGAAATCAGTGGTGCCATTTCCCAGCCAATTGGGAAACCAGTATTGTTCCTCAAGCAACAAATCACAGGAGAAGGGAGCCATCCTTGGGAACCCAGTCAGGTCTCAAGGAAAAGTGGGCGACTACCTGGCCAGTGGTAAAGTTGGCCCAAATTCCAGGAGGTAACACTGGGAAAGGGAGCTTGTCTAACCTCTAGCCTTAGACTTTATGAACATCTCCCCTCATTCTCTATAGCCACCCTCTTTGCACCCCATCCTGCAGGCAAGAGTTTTCAAGAAAATGACAGTGACAAGTCAATGCTCTTGATCTCTACGTGACCTTGAGAGAGAGTTTGGCCTTCTCTGAACCTGGCTCCCACTCTGCAGAGATGAGGGTGACCTCCATGGGTACTAACTTTTTGAGGTCAGCCCTCTGTTCCCCACTCCAGCCAAGCCTTCAGCCTCTGGAGTGGTGTTAGGGAGGAGGGAGAAGGGAGGAGGGAGGAGGGAGGAGGTAGATTGCAGAAGTCACTCACCTGGCACGTGTCAGCCCCATTGCTGTTGCCAGCACAGACCATGCTGTCTGTGACCTGCCCTGGGTAGGCGTCCTCACACTTCTTCTGGTTAATGATATTTACATTTGCACAGTTGAGGGTGTCAGGAAAATTCTCTGAGGGGGGAGAGGTTGTAAGTTCCCTGAGAGAGCAACCCTTTGCCTCCATCCCTGTCTGGATCTAACTTCTCTACAGCCCAACCACAGCTGCATAGGGAGTTTTCTGACACATTTCACAGGGCACATCACTTCTCATCACACTTCTTTGTTTTTTTGTTTTTGAGACAGACCCTTACTCTGGCACCCTGGGTAAAGTGCATTGGCATCAGCATATCTCACTGCAATCTCAAACTCCTGAGCTCAAGTGATCCTCCTGCCTCAGCCTCCTGAGTAGCTGGGACTACAGGCATGTGCCACAACGCCCGACCAATTTTTCTATTTTTAGTAGAGACGGGGTCTTGCTCTTGCTCAGGCTGGTCTCAAACTCCTGAGCTCAATGGATCCTCCCCCCTTGGCCTCCCTCCCAGAGTGCTAGGATTACAGGCATGAGCCACCATGCCCGGCCACTTCTCACCACATTAAACGAACCTGTGCCCTCTGTTACTTGGCTTTCTCCATCTAGAGAGGGGCCCTTGGATCTCACAGTTTTTTTCCTTGCCCTGAGTCATTTTCAAATCAAGGGGCAGAGGGGACTTGAAGATGTCCCCTTATGACACCTCTGACCCTCTCACTCCAGACTTCCTGCCTCTCAGACCACCAGGTCCTCAATCTCTGCAAAATTCTACTCCTTCTAAGTGTCACCTCCTCCTAAAAGCCTTCCCTGAGCGCTCTAAAACACCATCCCTTCATCACTCACTATCCTTTTACCCTCCACAATATTTCACTATAGCACTTAACTCTACCTAATATTTTATTTTACATGTATTTGTTTATTGTCTATTTCTCCCACCTAGCTTACAACTCCATAAGGACAGGGACTTCTTATAGTTTGTAAACGCCTGTATCCCCAGTGCCTACAACAGCACCTGGGGCATACTAGGTGCTCAATAAATGTGTTATATTAATGATTGAAGGGAAAATTAATCTTTGTCATTAACCTCCTTTGAGGAATAGACTTGCAGGGGAAAAACTTCCATCTGGCACCTCTATATGCCAGAAGCTATTTGCTCACAATCACAGGTAATCCTCACAGTAGCACTTGGAAGGAGGGATGCATTCATCCATTTCATTATCCATTCATCTATTCAACAAATATCTATGGAGCACTTACTGTGTACCAGGCACCATCCTGAGCACTAAGAACACACAATGAAGAAAATAAATGTAACTTGAGCCCTCATGGAGCTCAGAAATTTTTGGATAATGATTCTCATTTTGCAGATGAGGCAAGTGAGGCCAAGAGATGGAAAGGGACTTGTCCAGGGAAATGGGGAAGAGCCATGGTTTGAACTGATCTACCCAATTCGTGAGCAGGTGTGTTTCTACAGCATCACACTTTCTCATTCGAAGTAGGAGTCAGACAGGCGGGACATGAATCCTGGTTTTGCTGCTTCCTGAAGAAGCCCATTGCCTCTCTAAGTTCAGCCCATGTTTTCACTGTGAAGTAGGGTGAGGGGCTGTCCAGATTCTGAAGTCCCAAAGGGACGGCTTCAGTGGAAGTCCAGAGTAAGAAGGGAGCTGGGGACCTAGACTGCTGGGTACCGGGGGAGGAAAGGCCTGGATATCTGGGTCTGAGGGAGGAAGGGAGCAGGGCTCAGGTTTCCTGGGTTCAAGAGGGAGATAACTAGGAGCCTGTTTTCCTGGGCCTCTGGGGAGTCCGTATATCACAAATCTGTTAAGAAGATTATATAAAATCCTATACAACAAAAGCTCTCATAGAACGGTACTCTCCACCATAAAAAAGGGTTTCTTCAAGTTCTGCTTGATAATCCGCTAGTTTGCTCTCTTTCTCTCACCACTCCTGTTTATAGTCTGGACTTCAAGGTTTCTAATATGGGCACTGTGTGAATCTCAATGTCATAATCTCTTTCCCTTCCTTGTCTCCTCCTGGGAGACCAAGCTTTGCCAATGGCTTGGAGTCCACTGAGCCAACCAGCTCCTCCTCTCCCTCCCAGAAGTGGTTAAGCTCACTACCTCGGGGACTGGTGACAGTGCCCCAGCCTGAGATGGTGCACTCCTGGCCAGCTTGGGGGCAGTGATCTGTCAGGTTGATGGGCTTCACTTTGGGCCCCAGGGATGCCCGGCCACGTAGTCGAAGGAGCATCAGATCATGGCTGTTGTCCCTGCTGCTGCTGTTGTAGCAGGGGTGTGGGATGGACTGAAGCACAGACATTTCTTGCTCCGGCCCATCCTTACTCTGCAGGCTGTGGTCTCCCAGGCGTACTGTATACTTCCTGTAATTGTGGGGGTAGTTTGGGACCCAGGCAGGAGTCCAGGCCCCCAGCTTCCACCTCCCTCACACCCAGGAGTCCTTAGTGCTTTCCCTCCTGAGTTGAAACCCCAGCCCCCTCTTTCCTCTGGCCCCAACCGACATATGCCCCAGCCATCCACTCACGGTTTTTTACAGTGGGCAGCCGTGAGGACCCAGTTGGCACCTACAAGGACACCTCCACAGAGCAGTTGCTCCCCTTGGAACAAGGCCGTCTGCCAAGGCTGCGAATGGGGCTCACACTCCTGACCCCCCAGCACCTTGTCCATCTGTGCTCTGGCGCGTCCTGCAGCAGGAGGGAGAACGTTGGATCGCCACCCTCTGGGGCAGTGCCAGGGCCGGGAAGACCACTGTGGGTTCAAATGGACACAGCACACCACAAGTTCTCCGCATGCACCTTCATGCAGGAAGCCCCAGTGTACACTCATTTAAGTCCATGAGTCATCATACATGAGACACACCCCAGCACACTTCCACATGCTTCCACATGGGCATCTGTGCCCTCCAGCAAGCAGCCCCCGCAGGCTTCGTATACTCACAATTTGCAGGACAACTGAACCCACTCCTACCTGCTGCCACCTGTTCCTTCCCTCCACCCACCCTCAAGAAAGCTCACCGAGGCACCCACTTATACCACACACTTCACATCCCTGCCACGCAGCACCACACGCCCCCACATAACCGCCATGGCCTTCCACAGGCTCCCAGCACCACCGCTGCCTTCCGACCCTCCCCTCGGGGCCCCCTCCCACCCCCCTCACCTGTCCAGGCTTCCCACAGCAAGAGCAAAAACAGCCAGGTCACCACTGCACCAGGTGGGGGGCGTCCCATGGTGAGATCTGGGAGGGGGAGAGGACCGGGCTGAGAGACAGGAAAGAGGAGCTTAAAATCCCAGTTCCAGATTTGGGGACTGGGGAGGGAACAGAGAGCATCCAGAGTTGTTCTGGGTTCTGCAGGAGCAAGGAGCTGGGGGCCCAAATTCTTGAGTCTGAGGAAGAAGGGGACAGGGACCTCAGATTCCTGAACCCAAGGGGGGCTGGGGGACTGGAGTCCTACATTCCAAGGGAGGAGGGAGTTAGGGTCCTGGACTTCTGGGTCTGAGGGGACAGGGAGCTAGGAGCTGGGACTCCTAAGTCTTGGGCAGGAGGAAGCTGGGTTCTGGGTTGCTGCATCTTTAGGGATAAGAGGGTCTGAGGCTGGGGTCCTGGAACCTAGAGGAGGGGTCCCCGGGCCTGATGCCTGTGTCCCAGTACCTCTGCACCTCACCTTCCGGAATCCAGGGGGCGGGGTCACCTACTGATTCGGACCCAATGGAAGAGGCCCCAGTACTTCAGTTCTCTCTGCCTAGTACACGATTCTGGAGTCTTTTAACTGGGAATCCCCGCCTCCTGCTCCTCCTCCTCCTCCGGCACCAGGGCCGGGAGCACCTGGGAACTGGAACCCTGGGTGTGAGGGAGGAGGTGTGGAGGGGCTGAACGTAAAATCTTGAGGGAGGAGGAGCTGGAATCTCAGATTCCTGAGGCGACATAGAGGGGCTCAGTGCTGTGACTCCAGGTTCTGAAAGAGGTGGGGGCCCCTGGGTTTGAGGGAGGAGGGACTGGGAATCCGGACCCCTGGGTCTGAGGGAGGAGGGACTGGGGGCCCGGACCCCTGGGTCTGAGGGAGGAGGGGCTGGGGGCCCGGACCCCTGGGTCTGAGGGAGGAGGGGCTGGGGTTGGACCCCTGTGTCTGAGGGAGGAGGGGCTGGGGGCCTGGACCCCTGGATCTGAGGGGAGAGGGACTGGGAGCTGATATTGCTAGGATTGAGGGAGGGGTAGTCTGGGGGCTGAATTCTTAAAGTCCTTTTGGAAGGAGGGACTTGGAGCCTGATTTTGTGGTAGGAGGGTGCTGCTGCCAGTAACCGGGAACGGAAGAAAGGCGGGTCTTTTTGGTTCCAACACCTGAGGGTGGATCGGGCCCCGCCCGCTGCCCCCTGAGAGGTCGGGGATCTGGGAAGGCAGGTTTGGGAGGCACCGTGACCTGGTTTCCCCTTCCCCTGGAGGCGGAGGCACCAGCCCAGGCAGAACCCGGGAGCCTTGCTGCAATGGGGCTGGTGGAGAGAGACTTCAGGCAGGACTTCCGAGGGGGTTAAGGGGGAATTGCAACGCGGTGGCGGGTCCCACGTCTGCCTGTCACCGCCCAGCCGTTGCCCTCCTTTCATCCCACAGCGCAGGCAGAAGGAAGGCGCAGCTCCTCGCGTTTATTGTAAAATCATCCGTTGGCTCTAACAGGATAGAGACCCTTCCCCAACTTCTCCCAGTCGGGTCCCCGCCAGGATTCAAACCCAGGTCACGCCCAGGGCGGGGCCATGAGTGGAGGAACCCAACGCGGCCAGGTCCCACGTGGGCGGAGCTACTGCGCCCCTGACATCCTAGTAGGGGGCGGGGCCTCTGCCGGAGGGGCGGGGCCGAGAGGGGTGGAGTCCAGGGGGGAAGTCCCACTGGGCCAAGTTCCGAGGGGCGGAGCCACAGGTTGTGCTCTTCCGGGAGGGCAGTGCCAATTTTTGGTGATGTCATAGAGACAGGGCCACGCAGGGCGAAGGCGTGTCCTTGTTCTGCTTGAAGGGGCGTGACTCCATCGCAGTTGACCTCGCGCGTGCGGAGCGGAGCCTCCCTATCCCGAGGGCTGCTGGAGGTCAAGCCCTGCAGTAACCCCGCACCCCGCGCCCACCCTCCTCTCTTGGTCGTCTGAGGCTTGAAGGGTCAGTTTTCTTCCATGGTTTTTCGGATCCAGTCCCCGTAGCGGCACACGCTGGTATAGACCGCGGGGCGCCGGGGTCTGGAGCAGGGCTCGGAACCCCCAGATACCACGCCCGCCAGGGTTCCGTTGCAAACCAGGGGGCCCCCAGAGTCACCCTGTGCGCAGAGAAGAGCAGAGGAACTGTTAGGCCGGTCTATTCATGGCGATTGCACAGGCCACTTCCTCCTTCCTAGGAAGGCTCCCAGCCCCCTCCTCCCCAGCATCCAGGAGTCTGGACCTCCAGCCCCCTCCAGCTTTAGATCCGGGAGTCTGGGCCCTCAGCCCTCTTCCCTTGTACAGGAGTCCGGGCCCTGGCCCTGGCCCCATTCTGTCCCAGGAACTAGGTGACCCATTCCCCTCCTCACTTTGACCCAGGAAGCCTGAGGCCCCAGCCTTCTCCCCGAGACCCAGGAAAACCAGCACGACGGCCTCATCTTCCCCAGAGTAGGGGCTCACCTGGCAGGAACCTCGGCCACCCTCCCACAAGCCTGCGCAGAGCATGCTGTCCGAGATGTGGCCTGGATATGCCCAGTGACAGAGTTTGTTCTCCAGGATGCTGATGTTGGCACATTGCAGCGTCACTGGATACAGTGCTGTTGAGGAAGGAGATCCACAGGGGCATCAGCAACTGTCCCCATCACACTCAGCCGCCGCCTCCCTGAACCCTCCCTGCAGCCTTTCCAAAGGCGGACCCAGGGAGCGAAACCACAGGACTCTCAAAGATACAGACAAGAGACAGTGACAAAGAGACAGAATCGTAGCATGCAAGAGAAGTAGATGGAAATGCGGAGGGGCGAGGGTCAAAAGAGAGAAAGAGAAACAGAATGAGACAAGAAGAGATACAGACATAATGTAACACAGAGAAAGACAGAGACCATAGAGGGAGACAGAGATCTCTTAAGGGAAAAGAGATTCGCAGAGGAGGTAATAAAGAAATAGGGAGAAACAGACCCATAGACATCAAGGTGGGGAAAGGCTGTGAGATAAAGGGGAAAAGACATCTGCAGGAAGGTGGTCACTGACAGAGACAGAGACTTAGAGACACTAGATATAGGCAGAGATAGATACGGCGTAGCCAATATAGATGTAGATACAGACATACATTTATGCATCTGTATGAGATACGGGCACAAACGCAGATGTACCCAGGGACTTGATAGGTAAATGGAAGTGGGAGAGGGAACTGGGCAGGGAGGCACCAGCTGGTGGGGTCACCTGGAGCGGACCAGAGAACTCACCTTGTCTGGAGTGGGCAGCCTCTACTGGCGCTGTCCAGTGGTTGCTATTTTGGGAATACAGGTGAGTTCTTTGAATTTTTCAAGTGAATCCAGAAACCTGGCTTTTCTGTAAAACCTCCTAGGTTTTAGCCATTGGCAGCAACAAATTTAAACTGTTTTTTCAAGATAACTTGAAAACTAATTTGGCTAATGGGTGGCCGATTTGTGCCTCTAGGAGACATAAGCCTTATTTAGATTCTAAGATGCGTGTATTTTCACATTTAAACATCTTTGAAATCAGGATGTGTCTTCCAGTAAATCGTGTCATAGCCTCAATGCGATCTTATTTTTTTCTTTTTTTTTCATTCTTAGTGGTTCATAAAACAATGATGCAATTTAAAATTTCTAGCACCTTAGATTTGATGAGATATATTGATTGGTAGAGAGCGAGAGACAGACAGACTGTGGGGAGGAGAGGAGTCAGACCCTGGGCATGAGACGTAAGGGAGTGCCATGGATGAAGTCGTACCCTTGGGGCTGGACACGGCACCCCAGCCTGAGATGAGGCACTGTGTGCCCGGAGAGACGCAGTTCTGGCTAAGATTGAGGGGCTGCACAGCAGGACTCAGCTGTGCCCGCCTAGGCAGACGGATTAGCATGATGTCATCATTGTGGTCATTGGCGCTGAGGTCATCGTTGAACCCAGGGTGGGGGAAGAAGTCTGTGGCCCGGAACAGCTGCTCTGGACCCTCCCATTTCCAGAGGTGGTGCTCTCCAAGGCGGACCCACAGATACCTGCTGGGACATGCCTCAGAGGTCAAGTTGGGGGAAGGTAGGAGTCTTCTCAGCCCCAGTCCTCTTTCTCTGTCCATCAGGGTGCTGAGTGATCCTCTGCAAGCTACACACCCTCTCTGGGCCTCCATCATCTATGTCTAACCCAGAGTATTGTGTGATCTTAAGCAAGCTTGCATCCCCTCCTTGCCCTGTGCTGAGTGAGCCACCTTCCTCCCTCCCCCACCTGGATCCTTGATGGTGACCTGGGTCCCCTGGAACGGTGTGGGCACTTGGGGGCCCCACCTACTACACAATAACAGCCACACCCCCTGTCCCCACAGGTCTGGTGGCTTCTGTGGGAGTGGCTCTGTGTGTGTGTTTGGTGTGTGTGTATGGGGGGGAGGGAGTATGGAAAATCCCCAAACTAGGGGTCATCTATGGCCTTAAGCTCTTCCTGTCTATCATAGCCCTCGCCCTGCAATGCACTTTGTCCTGAGGTCCAGGCTGAAGCCCTCTCAGGGCAGTCCCAACCCACTTGTTCTGCTCCTGGTCCATGTCCGAGACAGCCGGGGACCCATCCCCAGCCTCTGACCTCTGACGTTAGGCAGCAGGCTAATGACTGAGAATTCAATGTCTGGGGAGTATGAGGTGTTACTTCTAGCTCTGTCCTTCTCTGTCACCCTCATTGTCTTGGATCTGGGTTTGGGATGGTAGCCCCTGCCCCTGCCTCTGAATCTCTTCTAACTCCTTATCTCTGCATCTCTCCTGCTTTGTCTTTGTGCCAAAACCTAAACATTGTTCTCCCAACCTGATATACAGGCCTGAGTTAAAAGAGGTCCCTTCATGGAGTGATGCATGATGGGAAATTCCCACAAAACATCTCATAGCAACACCTGTGCTTTATTCTTGGAGGGCAGAGTATTGGAGCAGTGTGGATGGTCACTTTTCAAGATTAACGTAGAGAAGAGTCCTGCATCAGGTAGGTTCTAGGATATTGTCAGAATACCCAGTAAGATTCTAGAATTCTCAGATTCTGACACCCTATTATTCATGATTCTAGAACTCCATGAGGCTCAAATTCTAGATTCTTATGAATCTAAGACTCTAACATTCTAGATTTCGCTGGATCAAAAAAAAAAAAAAAAAAAAAAAAAACCCAGGATTTTAAAATGACTTCAACTAAGTCTAAGACTTAAAGAAACTAGAATTCTAATATTCTGGGATGAGAAAATTAGAATTGTATCATTCTAGAATTCTGTACATCTACAATTTTAGAAATGTGAGAGTCTGGGATTCAAATACTTTAAGACTCTAGAATTCTATGAATCGCAGTATTCTAGGATACTGTGAGTTTCAATATTGAACAAACCTAGAAAACTCTGACTCTAAGATTCTAGGATTGCACTAGCCAATACTGCTATCGAACAGTTGAAATATAGCTAGTCCAAACTGAGGTGTGCCCTATGTATAAAATACAAGCCGGATTTCAAACACTTAGCACCAAAAAAAGACAGTAAACTACATCATTCATAATTATTTAAAAATTGATTATATGGTGAAATAGCAATATTGTGAGTATGTCAAGTTAAATCCATTATTTAAATTAAATTTACCTGCTTTTTTTTTAATGTCTCTGCTAGAAAATGCAAACTTACACATGCAGCTGGTGTATGATTCCATTGGGCAGTGTTGATCTACATTGCTAAGATTCTAATAGTCTGGATCTATGAATCTAGAATTTGCTAAGGCTACTGAAAAAATTTCATGGATTCAAGATTTTAGGATTCTGGATTCTGGATTTCTCTGGGTCAGTCTAGGATTCTAAGAGTCCAAGTTTCGAGTCTTAGACTCTTAGAACTAGATAGGTTAGGACTCTAGAATTTTAGGATTTGAGAGGCTACCCTTTGAAATCCTAAGCATGGAACTTAAGTTATAAGAAATAGAGGCTCCACACTTCCTGCCTACAGCCTCCTTCGCCCTCTCCTGACCCCAACCCGCCCCTCCCCTGCGTGGCCAGCCCCACAGCCCCAGTCACTCACGGCTTGCGGCAGTGGGCAGCTGTGAGCAGCCAGCGGTCACTGATGAGGGTCGCCCCGCAGAAGAGCTGGGTGAGGTAGAAGAGGCCAGCCTGCCAAGGCTGCGAGTTGGGGCGACATTCCTGGGCCCCGATGGCGCGTGTGTCTGCCCAGCAGTGCCCTGGGGTGAGGTGAGAGGCAACTGGGTGAGTGAGGAGCTGACTGGGAGGGCTGGGAGAGGGTGCTCAGCAGCCTGGAGGACAGCAGGGCAGAAGCCCAGGGCAGGGAGAAGAGCCAGAGGGGTGGGCAGAGCAGCCATGGAGGGGCAGCGGGGTGGACGGCAGGAGCCTCACCTGCCAGGAGAGAGAGCAGAGCACAGGTGAATCCCAGCTTCATGACCTCTGGGCGCTTAGGTCCTCAAGTGTGCTGGGCGCTTCTTTATGGTAAGCCATGCCATCTCCTTCCTCCTCCCTTGGGCCACCCCCATGATTAATCAGAGTTGGGAAATATCCCTGGGGGAGGGGGAAGCCCTGGATCAGTGACAGGGGCCTTGGGAGGGGAGGCGGATAGCGGGGTCCCCCTGTCCAGATGAACTGGCGGCTTGCTAGGCCAGAGCTTGCTTGATTCAGTGAAGGGTGGGGCTCTGGGGTGTGGGGAGAGGCTGTGGGTGCCGCCTCTGGGGTCTTCAGAGTGGGGAGCCCCCATTCCCCATGACCTCGGGCTCCAGGATACAGAATCTTTTGTGTCCTGGAGAAGGAGGAAGATGCTTAAGGCCTAAGGTCCTGGGCTAGAAGCAAGTTTATTTTGGATAAAGCGTGCTGGGACCAACCTCGCCAGCAGGTGTGCAGGGGCCTTGCCCAGAAAGCAGGCCAGGTGCACAGAAAGACCCAGGGTCAGAGGAGGAGGAGGAGGAGGAGAGGGAGGACAGGAGAAGGCTTGAGAGAGATCCAGATGGAGAGAGACACAAACCACAAAGAAAGCTGCACAGGTCTGCACACCGTGCAGACCCTTCCCTGCCCTGGGGATTTGGGCCTCTTTCCACAAGGACAAAGGCTTCTCCTAGAATGTTGAGAAATCTGGTCCCATCCGGATTAACCCACTCTTGTCAAAACCTGCCCCCACAGCCTCACCACCCCAAGGATCCAGGCGCCCAACCTGCCTGGAACGAAGCACCCTACCTTCTCTCTCAACACCTCCTGATCTTTGCCAAATCCTAAGAACATTGGCTATGTTTTCCCACCCATCCCCCACAACATTGTCCTCCCTGCCTCTCTCTCCACCTCTCCTTCTCACCAGGTGGGCAGCCTCTGGGGGACCCCCATCTGACTCATCTCTGTGTCCCCAGCATCACTCAGTTCTGGGCTGGGCTCACAGGAGTCCTCAGGAGATGTTAATTGAATGAGTGAATGTCTTTCTCCATATCTTTCTTTTCCTGGTGAACTCCTACTCATCCTTCAAGACTCAACTTCAGTGCTTCCTCCCCCAGGAAGCATTCTGTGATTTCTCCAGGCAGAGTCAATCTTCCCCTCCCCTGGGCACTCACAACTCCTTCCACTTCCCGCTGACCCTTGGCGTGATTATGAAGCTGGGGCTGGGCTCCCCCTCGAATGCTCCCTCACTACGGAGTCATGATTTGAAACATGGACTCTGGAACTGAACCGTGTGTGTCCACCTCTCAGTGCTGGCAGTGATTAGTGTGTGACTTTGGGCAAGTCACTGGATCTGTCTAAGTTGTTCTGCCTGTTAAGCAGCAGTGATAACCAGGGTTGTGGGGGGATTAAGTGAACTAACACATATGAAGCACTTACAACAGTTTCTAACACATGGTGAGCACTCAATAAATATGTCCGTCCGTCTCCCACAGGGTCCTGCACTGCCTTCATCACGGTACACATCACCCGTGCCTGCAATTGTCTTATTCCTTGTCCGGACTCGGAAGTCCTTGAGACCCCAGACTGGATACCCATTATGTGCTAAGTGCCATGCTGCTTTTAAAAACATTTTGATAAGCCACCATTATTAACTGCTTTCTCTATGCCTGGTGTTACTTAAAGCTTTCATATATGTTATTTTATTTAATTCTCATGAACTAAGAGTGGAATTGAAATGTTCCTAACACAAAGAAATGATAAATGCCTGAGATGATGGATACCTCAATTACTGTGATTTGATTAATTCACATTGTATGCCTGTATCAAAGCATCACATGTACCCTATAAATATATGCAACTATTATGTACCCAAAATAATTAAAAACAATTTTTTTTTGAGACAGAGTCTCATTCTGTCACCCTGGGTAGAGTGCAGTGGCATCATCATAGCTCACTGCAACCTCAAACTCCTGGGCTCCAGGGATCCTCCTGCCTCAGCCTCGTGAGTAGCTGGGATTACAGGCGCACCACGATGCCTGGCTAATTTTTCTATTTTTAGTAGAGACGGGGTCTCTCTCTTGCTCAGGCTGGTCTCGAACTCCTGACCTCAAGCAATCCTCCCTGCCTTGGCCTCCCGGAGTGCTAGGATTACAGGCGTGAGCCACCTTGCCTGGCCCTAAAAATAAAAAATTTTTAAAAAATTATCATGAGAGGCTAATCAAAGAGGTATCTCCATTTCACAGAGTGAAAAATTGAGGTAGAGAGAACATCTAAGTAATTTTCTCAAGGTCACACAGCAAGTGATTGAAATGCATTTCCTTCTCCAGCATAAGTAGGTGAACTCCTACTTATCCTTTATAACCCCATGCAAATGTCCCTGCATGTGAGAAGCCTTCCCTGATCCCTTCAGGCAGAATCCTTGGACCTATCATGGTGCGTCCTTTACCTCCTTCTGTTACAGTAGTGACCCATTTGTGGTGTTCTCTCAGCAATGTGTTGGGTGGTTCTGAGTGCCAGGCACTGTAGCAGGTGCTCAGAAAACCACAGTGAACAAATATCTGCATCTTTGCCCTCATGGACTTTGTGGGGGAGAAGGGACACAGACCATTATCAAGTAAACAGGCAAATGAGATAATTCCAGCTCTAACAAGTGCTACGAAAGAAATAAACAGAGCAACAGGATTGGTGACCAAAAGAAGACCCCTTTAGCCAGGGCAATCCAGGAAGGCCTCCACGAGGAGGTGACTTTTTGAGCAGAGACCTGAATGACAAGAATGTAAGTCTTGCCTGTCTTCCTGACCTGACTAGCAGCTCTCTGAGGGTAGGGCCTGGTCTGATTCATCTTTAGGGCCTGGCAGAGGACGTGGCTCAATAAACATTGTGGAGTGACTAAAGGAATGGGTCAAAGGAATTGCCTTGAGAACTGAATCGAGTTTTCAATTTCCTACCTACCTTGCTTCTGATCATTGGATGACAAAGCCAGCTGATACACCTGACTGACATTTCCTGGGTGTGCTAATGGGGGTAGAATGTGGAAGAGGCCATGGAAGAGTGTGTATACCAGACTCTGTGCTCCGACGTTGTACTCCAATCTTTTGTGGGTTCTGCAGGGGTCCACAGTGGTTACCACTCTGTATGTCCCCCGCACTCAGCACTGGGCCTCACACACGACAGATGCTCACTAAGTTGATGTTAGAAAGGGGAAACAAAAGCAGCCCGTGCTTTCTGGGAAATTCCTTGTGCCTGTGTCCAGCTCAGGTTACTGCTCTGAAGTCCAGGCGAAGCTGAGACACTGAGACACAAACACCCATCAGCTTTGCCTGGATTCTGTGTATAGACCCCACCACCCTCCCAGCATAGACATATTTACACAGAGACAGTTTCGGGGAGAGGAAAACAACCCTTTCTCCCACGTTTTCAGGACAAAAATCTCAAAGCCAATTAATAACAAACAAACTCAAGATTTTCCCCTACATTTCAGAGGGGGGCTTCTTGGCCCAAACTCAGCAGTTGGGGTGGCAAGAGTCCTCCGGGCTTCCCCACCGCCTCAGCCCTCTGGTCTTGGAGGATGGGATGGATGCAAGGTGACTCCCAGTGTCCCCATGATGGCAGAGAAGGTACCAGATGACTCAGAGCCAGCTTAGCTCTGCTGGGACAGGAGGAGCTGGTGTTGGGTGGATCCCAAAATAGGAAACAGTGGGAGGGGTGAAGGAAGTGGTTAAACGGTGTTTCCTGGGACTTGGGAGGACGAGGGGGAGTGTGATTCTCCCATCAGCCCAGGTGGGTGGGCATGAGGGGTGGGATTGAGGGCTACCCCTACGCACTTCTCTCCTGGACAGAGGCACACGTGCTGTCACCAAAATGTGGTCAGATCATGACAACAGGTAACATTTATTCAGAGCTCACCACCCACTGTTAAGGCTTACATGATAATTACCATAAATATTTACACACATACGTTATATCATAGTCTCGAGACATGTCTAAGAGGTAGGCACTTCATTGTCCCCATTTTGCAGGTGAGGAAACTGAGGCACAGAGAGGGTACTTGGCTTGCTCAAGGTCACACAGCAGGGAGCGGCAGAGGAAGCCAGGTTGGGTGACTCTGATAACATCTCTCAGAGACTGGGTGACCACCGGCTTCCTTGCTTCTCTTGAATGAAACTTTGTCACCACTTGCTGCACGTCAGCGTCAGTGTGGGCAGAGAATGGGAAGGAGGAGGGGAATGAGGGGAGAGGAGAGATGTTAACAGGTGTGGATGGCGGCAGAGGTCAGAGCACTGCAGGGTAGAGGGGAGGAGAGACGGTGGGTGAAGGGATCTCTGGCCGTCTGGATCAGCTGGAGCGTATGGTTTTCTTGATCCAGGTGTTGTATTTGCAGATCTGGGTGTAGACGGCCGGATGCTGGGCAGATCCGCAAGGGTAAACTCCCCATGAGAGGATGCCCTGGAGGGTCTTGTCACAGACCAGGGGGCCGCCCGAGTCACTCTGGGGGTGGGAGGAAGAAGAGATCAAATAAATATGCCAACGTGAGAACTGCCACTGTGGGGTCTGGGGCAGCGACAGGGAAGGGAGGGGTTGGGGTAGGCTTGAATAAAGAAGAGGTTGCGGGGGGTGGAATTAGATATGAGGTTGGAAGGTGGGGTGGAAATGGAGGTGGACTTGGGGTCCTGGGTTGGGCTGAGGGTGAGGATGGAGAGGCAGTGAGATTGCAGTGCACGCTAGGTGGGGGGTGGAGATGGATCTGCACACAGGGGTGGGGAGGGTTAGGAACGGCTTGAGGCTGGGAACGGGGCTGAGCACAGGGATGAGGAGGGGGTTGGGCTTGAGGGCGGGTTTGGGAATGGAGTTGGGGGGCAGGGCCAGGGTCTGCTCTTTTCCCATAACCTTCCTGCCTTCCCTCCCATGAGTCGGAGCCCTTCCCTGCCAGACCCTACCTGGCAAGGGTCCTGGCCCTGGTCCAGTCCGGCACATATCATGTTGTTGGTGACCACACCAGGGTAGAAGACCTCACATTCTTTAGGGCTCAGGAGAGTGACCCCGGAGCAGGTTAGGCCCCTGTTGTACTTCACTGATGGGAGAAAATGCCAGGTAATCCCTGGGTCTAGCCCGCAATCCTTTGGGACTCAGCAGTCCAGATACAAGACTGTTCTTATCCCGGCCCCAGGCCCCAGCCCCTCCTCCCCCAGCCCCAGGGGTCAGGCCCCCAGCCCCTCCTCCCCCAGCCCCAGGGGTCAGGCCCCCAGCCCCTCCTCCCTCAGCCCCAGGGGTCAGGCCCCCAGCCCCTCCTCCCTTAGGCCCCGGGGGTCCAGGCCTCCAGCCTGACTCCTCCAGAGATACAGGCTTCAGGGTGCCCAGCTCTTGCCTCTTCGGGTGGCCGTGGTACCCCAGCCAGCCACCTGGCACTGGTCTCCGGGCTGGGCACAGCGGTAGGGCAACTGCAGGGTCTGGACGCCGGGCCCCAGCACAGCGGACCTGGCCAGCTTCAGCAGCATGAGGTCGTGCTCGTCTGTTCGCCCTGGCAGGATGGGGCCCGAGCCCTGGCGGTACTTGGGGTGGATAATGGCATGAACTGCCCGGCGGAGCTGCTCGCCCTGGAGGAGCAGCAGGTGGTCATCCCCAACTCGAGCCCACAGTGGCCTGGGGGAGGGAAGAGCCACATGGGAGTAAAACCTTCATAGGGACTGGGCCTGGACTCTGAGTCCATGGGGAGGGTACAGGCAGTGGGTTGGGGACAGACACCTGGGTCCTGAGATAGGAAGGGTCTGAGGGAAGAGGGGGTTGGGGGAGAACGGAGCTGCGGGCCTGGATTCCTGGACACCGGGAGGAGGAAGCAGGTGTTTGAGCTCCTGGGGGTTCCGCAGGAATTGAGGGCTGGGGACCTGGACTCCTGGGAAAGTCTACCTTATGTTTTCTCTGTGATGACATCCAGCCCTTCTTCCTTCAATGGGGACTCCTAAAGTGAACTTTTTCCTTTAGTTCTAAATTTCTGACCACACCAGACCCTGACTTCTGTCTGTTGCATGCAACTAGCGATTCCTCAATAGAACCCTTGGAGAATCAGCCGACAGCAGTGATGGGCCCAGGAATGAAATAACTGGGAAGGACCACATCGCCCCCTGGCGGCCACAGCACAAAGCCCCGTCTCTCCTCCTACAGGAAGCCCTCCAGGGCTGACCCCATCTGGACCTGCGAGAGTTCCAAGGGCCCCAGGCCTCCCCGCCCCTCCCCGGATTCCTCGAGGACGGCTTCCTACTTGTTGTTCCAGCAGTGCGCGGCCGTAAGCACCCAGTTCTGGTCCACCAGGACGCCCGCGCAGTGGAACGAGAGGCCATTGAAGAGGGAGACCTGCCAGGGCTGCGAGCCGCGCGGGCACGGGGCGCCGGAGGCTACGGGGTCCGAGCCGGTGTCGTTTCCGGGGAGCAGCACCGCCTCCGCGGCTGGACAAAGAAAGGGGGGCAGGGATCAGGGCACGCAGGGCGAGGGCTGGGTCTGGGGTCGGAGCTGGTCCGCGGGACCGGACTGCGGGGGACGCGGGCGCCGCCGGAACCGGAGGGTGGGAGGGGGGCGCTGGGGGTCCCGCGCGGACCGAATGGAAGTGGGAGGCGAACGGCGGGAAAGTGGAAGGAGGCGGCGATCGGGCGCAGGGGGGTAGGGAGGCGGAACAGGGCGGGGACGAGACGCAGGTTTGGGGAGAAGAGGGGGTGGGAACGACAAAACGGGATGGAAAAGGGGCGAGGGCGAAAAGCCCTAAGGCAGGACCAGCGCGGAGTGGGCAGGGGCGGGGCCGGAATGGTGCGGAGAAAGGAGGGGCGAGGCGTAGAGGGCAGAGCCATCCTGGTGGCACTGAGGGATGGGGCCAGAGTGGGGCTGGACACCCAGGGGCCGCGCCGGAAGAGCAGCTCAGCTGACTAGGGGGCGGGCCCGGCTCCTGGTGGCTGGGTGGGCGCTGGGGTCCCACCGGCAGAAGAAGTGCGCGGAGGTGGGTGATTAGAGCGCACTCTCCTGCCGGTGCCTGTCGCCGACCCTGTCCCCAGTCTCACAGCAGAGTTGCGCCATCAGCAGCAGCGGCAGCAGCTTCGCCAGGGCCCAAGCGCCAGAGGCGGCGGAGAGGTGGCGGTGCTGGGGTCTCATGGCCAGGACCTGGGCTGGAGGGCGGGGGGGGGGGCGGTGTTAAAAAACAGATGCCCTGTCAGAGACCCCCACCTGGCTGTGCCCATCTGCCCAGCCTGGGCCACCCCATCCCTCGGGGACCCGTTGGACCTGCAGCCGACAACTGCAGAGGCAGGCAGAAGGATGGTTTAGGCTGGAACAGCGGTAATGGGCGCAATTACCCTAATGACGCCCCACGTGGCGTCCTCCCATCCTCTTGGGCCCGGGCTCCCCCCGCGGCCCGCCACGCCAAGCGCGGGGTTTCACCCTCCTTCGCACGTGGAGTAGGGATCCGAGGCTCGAAGCCAGCGGGAGCCTCTTCCAAACCCTTACAGCCGGGGGACTTCCACATCCCGCAGGTAGGGAAATCAAGGCTCAAAAAGGGCCCCACCCATCCTCTCGCAATCCGCCCCGACCAGGGTGGGGTGCACCCGGCTTCACCTGGCAGTCGCCGATCGCAAGGAGGGAGGGGACCCAGAAGTGCCTCTGCCCTGCCGTGTGGGCCGCCAGAATCCTCTGCCGGGGGACCCCAGGCCGGACCTTCCCTTTTAACCCCGAAGAAGCTTCCCCACCCTCCCCCCCAGGGATTCACTCCCTCCCTTTCCCTCTGCCTAATTATACTGTGGGTGGGGCTGGCACCTGACCCGGGTCCCAGATTCCTGCTCTGGGAGGGGCCCTGGAAACAGGCTTCTCCCTGTACCTGAAACACCCTTTTTGGAGCTGGATTTTGTGGGGATTCCCCGGATCCCTTGTTCCAAGAAGACTTCCTAGGTGGTGAGAGAAGGTACAGTGTCCCCAGGGGGCCTGGGGGTGGCCGGACCATAGGTGATTGTTATCACGACGGAGGGAGAGGAAACAAACGGGAAATGCGTACCTAGAGTGACTACTGGAGAAAAGCCAGAATGCGGAAGAGGAAAGAGGAGGCTCGGAGATAAGGGAGACTGAGTAGGAGAGACAGAGACTGGTGGGAAAGGGAGACCGGCTGACCAAGTCGGGGGCAGGTGCCAAGGCCAAGACATACAGAAACAGGAAAAGAGGGAAACGGGGAGACTGGGAATCTGGGACCCGGGTCAGGTGCCAGCCCCACCCACAGTATAATTAGGCAGAGGGAAAGGGAGGGAGTGAATCCCCGGAGGGAGGGTGGGGAAGCTTCTTCGGGGTTAAAAGGGAAGGTCGGCCAGGGGTCCCTGGGCAGAGGCACCTGTGCTCTGTGGCTGGAGCCCAGCCCATCCCTGTAGCAGTGGGCTCCGAGTGTCCTGGTGACTAGCCCTTGTGAATGTTGGGGGCTGTCGCCCTGCATCATACCCATGTGCCGCCATCTCACACCCTTCTTGCCATCCGCCTGTCCCCAGGTGACACAGGGGCCCATGAATCACAGGAGGCCAAGGCTGCAAGGGGCATTGACTTCGCCTCAGCCAACTTCCTCATTTTAGGTGAAGAATGGCAGAGAGGCTCAGAGAAGCAAGTGACTCATAGGAAGTCACACAGCAAGTCCACCTAAAAACTGAAGGCCTGAGTTCCAGCTCTGGGCTCTTACTCCTCATTCCGATACCTCCCCTGCAAGGTGAGTAGGACCTCAGAAAAGATCCTGAGTTTTGCACTATTTGAGGGGCATCTTCTTTAGAGGTTGTCTAGCTCAGTGCTGTCCAATCGAACTTTCTGCAAAGATGGAAATGTTCTATATGGGCTATCTAATACAGCAGCCACCGGCCACATGTGGCTCCCCAGCGTTCGAAATGTCGCAAGTCAGACGGAGGAATTACTTTCCTGATTTCATGTAATTTTAATTTAAATAGCCACTTGTGGCTAGTGGCTCCTATATTGGCCAACACAGGTCTCCATTAACTAATGAGTGGAGGTTGGAAAAAAAAAAAAAGATAGCTCCCTTTTGTTAGGTTTTAGTATGTGCAGGCTGATTTTTTTTTTATTATTATTTTTTTTTGAGACAGAGTCTCGCTCTGTTGCCCGGGCTAGAGTGAGTGCCGTGGCATCAGCCTAGCTCACAGCAACCTCAAACTCCTGGGCTCAAGTGATCCTACTGCCTCAGCCTCACGAGTAGCTGGGACTACAGGCATGCGCCACCATGCCTGGCTAATTTTTTTCTATATATATTTTTTAGCTGTCCATATAATTTCTTTCTATTTTTAGTAGAGATGGGGTCTCACTCTTGCTCAGGCTGGTCTCAAACTCCTGAGCTCAAACGATCCGCCCGCCTCGGCCTCCCAGAGTGCTAG
Source organism: Varecia variegata (assembly GCA_028533085.1). NCBI lineage: Eukaryota > Metazoa > Chordata > Mammalia > Primates > Lemuridae > Varecia > Varecia variegata. The sequence continues at coordinate 20,367,296 of CM052449.1, read as the reverse complement.
GATTACAGGCGTGAGCCACCGCGCCCGGCCTAGGCTGATTTATTTACTTACTGTGCTGTCATACTTTTGCATGCACAATTTTACAGATAATAAAACTAACTGAGCCTTAATCAGGGCAGTATCACTTGGTAGTTAAGGCATCACCTTGCATCAAATCCTTGCTCTTCTGCTTACTGGCTGTGTGACCCTGAGCAAGTGACTTGGTTTCTCTTTGCCTCAGTTTCCTCACCTATAAAATGGGTACAGTCATAGTACTGACCCCACAGGGTTTTGTGAGGATTAAGTGAGTTGATACATTTAAAAGCCCTTGGACCAGGGTCTGGCACAGAGTAAACACTCAGCAGATCCATTCATTCTGCAGATATTTATTGAAAGCCAGGAACTGTCTCTGGGGCTGGGGGTGTAACAGAACAAAACAGTTATTATCATTCCTACAGTCGCAAGTTAGTCCAAGCCAGGATTTGAATCCAGTTCTCACCAATTTCAAACCCCAAGTTCATTATTAAGCTGCAGCATCGCCTGTAGTCAAGGCGGCCCAAAGAAAGTTGGTAAAAGCGTCCTGGTTTAGGGTTTCTTCGTTGCAGAATGAACAGGAACCAATCACCAGCTTGAGGGGGCTGGGCTGTGGTGCGCGGTCCTATCTAATTGTTCTTCATAGTCTCCTGGATCCATTCCACATATTTGCAGACTTTTGTGTAGACACCAGGCTTTTTGGTGACAGCACATGGATCCTGGCCCCAGGAGATAATTCCTTGAAGAGACTCGTTACAGACCAGAGGGCCCCCGGAGTCGCCCTGGGCATGGGGAAAGAGAACATAGGTCAGAGAAAAGGGCTGGGAGGAGGTGGGAATGGGTTGGGGGTGAGACTGTGGATGTCGATGAAGATGTAATTGCATTTGGAGATGGGGTGGGGGTATGGCTGGAGACCCAGGCCCTGCCCTCTGACCTGGCAGGAGTCCTTGCCCTCTTCCTTAACGCTGGCACACACCATGGTGTCTGTGATGTTGCCAGGGTAGGCGTCCTCGCACTCCCTGTGCTCAATGATGGAGATTTTGGCACATCGCAGGGTGTGGGGCAGGTGCACTGTGGAGACAGCGTGAGGGGCTGTGAGGAACGACGCCCCCGGGCCCTCCCCCTGCTGCAGCACTTGCTGTGACCAAGCACTGAGCACCGGAGAGAATCCCTGTCCTCACTTGCGGCCAACTCATCCCTCTGCTTGTCACAGTAATGCTATCAACAGTAATGCTATCGAGTAAATTCTTTATGCTGGTTGCTCTAAATACATTGTCTCTAATCCAGCCCTGGTAGGTGGGTGTGATTACTCTCATTTTACAGAGACGAGAACTAAGGTTCAGAGAGGTGAAGCCACTTGCCTGAGGTCCTACAACCAGCGAGTTGTGGATCCGGGGTTGCCCATCCCGTCTGTCTCCATCCTCCCCGCCCCGACTTTTCCCACTCTTCCTTGCAACGTATGCCACCCCAGACACCCCCAGGTAGCCTCCTCTTGTGTCACTGTGAACCTCATCTCTGAAGGTCCCTCCAGTCCCGTGTCCTTCTGCTGTCATGACCACCCCTCCCCGATTCCCGCCCATGTTCCCCTCTGGAGCCCCTACATTGGGGGCTGGATGTGGTGCCCCAGCCAGAAATGAGGCAGCGGGCGCCAGCGGTGACACAGCGTGAGGACAGGGTGAGGGGGCGCACGGCCCAGGTGATGAGGGCTGGTGCCGCCATTTTCACCAGCATGATGTCATTGCGGTGGTCTTTGTTGGGGAGGCTGTTGTTGAAGCCCGGGTGTGGGAAGGACTCGGTGGCTGTCCGGGTCTGCTCACAGCCATCCCGCCGCTGGAGGTTGTGTTCCCCCAGGTGAACTATGTAGTGGCTGAGGCGGAGAGATGGTGGTCAGTGGAGGAGAGGTAGAGAGAGACATGAGGTGGGGGGCGGAGGGGACATGGGGTGGGAGACACCTTCAAGGACGAAGGACCATGGCAATGCTTCCAACCTCCTCCCCATCTCCCACCAAAGCCCCCTCCCAAGCCATATCCCCATTCTGGCCCCTAGCTCCGTTCCCGACACCTTCCCAGTTCAAACACCCTCCGTCTGTCCACCTGCAGTCCCAGCTAGATCCCATCGTCCCTGCTGACACTACCCGACCCGCTCCAACCCCACTTCCTCCCTGGCCCCAAGCCCCTCTCCCCACTCTCTCCATACCAGCCCCCTCCCAGCCCCGCCCCAGCCCCCGCACCCACGGCTTGCGGCAGTGGGCTGCTGTCAGGAGCCAGCTGGGGGCGATGAGGGTGGCCCCGCAAAGCAGCCGGGTCTTCTGGAACAGGGCCGCCTGCCAGGGCTGGGAGTGCGGCTTGCACTCATACCCTTTGATGATCCTGGTCTCTCCCCCTACGTGCCCTGTAGCGGGTGGGGGCAAAGGAAGGGGCTCAGGAAGGAGAGGGGGTGGGCCAGCGGGACTCCTAGAAATGAGAGCTGGGGGGTCTGGGCCCCTGGCCTGGCGTCCTGCCAGGATGCACTGTGTGGATGGAAACACTCCACTCTGGCTGGTTAGTAGCTGCTGTCCTGAGCTCTCTGTGCAACACCACCCCCAGCATCCCTGGCCCTCCCCTGGGACCCCGTAGACCCCCTCCTCCTGGCATCTAAAGGGGAACCAGCACATTGTTATGGCTGCTGCCCATTCAGATGCCATGTGGGTGGTGCTATGTTTTGAGTGCCAGACACAGAGGGTTGGGGGTTCCTAGAGATTCCAGAGGGAAGACCCTGCACCACCCCCAGCCCTCCCCCCACCCCCGTACCTGTCACCAGAGCAAGCGTGATTAATCGCAGAATCGTCATGGCCTGGACGGGGGGAAGGGCAGGCCCCAGGTTCCTCTGGGAATAGGAAGGGACACAGGGGCCACATCACTTTCAGGGGAGGCTGGGGGCTGGCTCTAGCTCCCCTCTTCTTCCACTCCTGGCAGCTCCCCCAGGGAGAAACAGGGTTTGGGGAATCCCCTGGTTCTCACAGCACCCCAACCTCCCTCCAGACACTTAAAATAGGTCTCTGGTATGGTGTGTGGCCTTGGAGAGGCCTGGTGGCCAGAGCTGCGGGTGTGGAGGGAGGACGTGGAAGCCGTGGGACTTCCTAGGCAGTTTGGAGAAGGTTTTCCTTCTTGCCCATCTGAGACCTGGCTAGGCCCCAGCAGCTTGGGCTGGAGGGACCAGGGGAGCGGGGCCCTGTTGGTAACTGCCCCGTGCTCATTGTCCCAGCAGCAGGGCCACAGGGAGCCTTTGAGGTCTGCCCAGGGCGGAGTAGGGGCCTAGAAAGACAGCTGGACCGCGCTGGACACAGCTGGGCGGGGCTGGCCAGGGGGAGGGCCGGTGCCCTCAGCTGCCCTGGCCGGCGGGGGTGGGAGCAGAGGGCTGGCTCAGTGGCCCGAAGCTGGGGTCAGAAGTCACTGAGGTTGGGGGCAGCCGGTTGGAGCTGAGAGAGGCAGAGAGCCCCCACCCAAGCAGAGAAAGACAGAGCAGAGGGAGAAACAGGTGCTGAGGCAGAGGAGGACCGACGTCCTCGGGGAGGGCAGACTCCTGGAGCGGGGCCTTCCCGTCCCCTCTGGACTCACGGGCTCTGGGGGCCGGCGGCGCGGTGGCGGCGGCAGGCTGGGTTGAAGCGAGAGGCAGCAGGCAGGCGGGCAGGCTGGGGGGTGGCCACGGGCGGGCCGGGATGGCTGAACTCCAAGCCCTGCCTTATCGCCCTGGGGGCGGGGTGTGTGTGTGTGGGTGCCCTCCCTGCTGGCCGCCTGGGCCTCGGAGGCGCTGCCCGCCCGCCTGTGTCACCTGCCCGAGCCCCTCTTCTGTCTGTGCCTCTGTATCTGTCTGTCTGTCTGCACCTTTCCCTTCCTGCCCGTCTCTCTGGATCTGTCTCTTTTTATCTGTCATTCTCTGTCTTTCTGTAATTCTCTCTGTGTGTGTGTGTGTGTGCGTGATTTTTCTCTTTCTCTGTTTCTGTCTCTCTGTCCAGCTTTCTCTGTCTTTGTCTCTTTCTCCACTTGCGCTCTTCTGTCTCTGTGCGCACCTCGTTCCTAATTCCTATCCTACGTCTCTGCGGCTCGCAGTCTCTCTCACTCCGTCTCTGTCTTGCAGTCTGTGCCAAATTCTCTCCTTCCATCTAATCACAGTCTCTGTGCTCCTGTGCCCGCCCCTGCCTCCCCACAGCCCCAGCCTAGGTGGGCCCCCCACCTCCCGGCTCCCCGGGCCCCTCCCTGCTCCTTTCGGAGCAGTGGGGCTGGAGCGCGCAGAGGAGAGGCGGGACAGGAGGGTGGGGAGGCAGGTCGGGGCCTGTGGTGCTGAGACCAGGAAAGAGAAAGGAGCCCAGTGCTGCGTCCTGCCCCAGGGCTTCTCCGGGGCCTCACTCCCCTGCTGACCCTCCCTTCCACCCCCTCTCCACCTCCCAGGCGGTCCAAATCCAGCTGTGGCACTTACTGGCTGCTGTGTGACCCGGACCCAATGAATTCCAGTCCCTTGGCCACCTCAACTGCCTCTTCTGCAAACCCCGAGTGCAGTGCGGATCCCACTTCTCCCAGCTTGTTTGTTTTCAGTTAGATCCCTCGGCCTTTCTCTCTCCTAACCAGATGTGGAGCAAGGCTGGGCAGGGCCTAGGTTCTTCTGAAGGCAGCCAGCCGTGGCCTCAAACCCCTGTTCTTCCTCTTCCTACCACTGTGACTACCATTATGACGTGGGACCAGGGACTCCGCCCCTGTGAGGCTCAGTTTCTTCATCTGAGAGATGGGGTGAAAACCCTGCTTTGGGGGGGAGGTTGGAATAACGGCTCCAGGAGGGCCCAGCAAATGTCCCTACTGCTGCTATGATCACCCCTCCCTCCCACCTCGAACTCCCCCGTGCATTTGGGGAGACACAATGAGGACAGACCCCAAGGGGTGGGCAGGACCAGGACCATTTTAAGGCCGAGGCTGTGTCCTCTTGCTTTCCAAGGCTGCACCCCACCCTCAGTCATTGCAGACATATTAAAACAAAGTCGCCTCCCACATTAAATATAATGTATGCTCACTACAGGAGAATAGAGCTGCAATTGGCCAGTGCAAGGAATGTTATGTTTTATAGACATTTAATGAAATGGTCAGGAATGTTGATTTTGCAGTTTTCGTTTGGTATTTTGGAGCTTACAATTTTCATGTTCCCCTCTCAGGTTCTTCAAGGGCCTTTGAAAAGATTATAAGTGCTGGGCACTGTTCCTATTATGCCAGATGGAGAAACATGGCCCTTATTTTTATTGCTATAAGTAGCTTTTTCACTCTCCTTCTTCCAAGGGAAGACTCTCACCCTCTCTGTGTTCTATCTTTCCACCTGTGAGGTAGGGGAACCCAGTGAGCCCTTCTTCCAGTCTCAACCAGCATGAGGACATCAAATAAATAAATAGCCCCTCCTCCAGTTATATTATATTTATTCCAGACAGTTGCACACTCCTCCTGTCCCAGTCATGGGTCTTAGAAGGGCTCTCAGGAGTTGGAGTGCCAAGAAGTTCCCCAGACCAACAAGAGTGGGAGCTGGGAGTGGGGGTGGTGGAGGTGTTGGTGCTCTGAGGGTCAGAGTGGCCCCCAAGCTGAGGGGTGGGAGTGGAGGGAGCAAGTCAGTTGTTCCTGATGACCATCCGGATCCAGTCTGTATACTTGCAAACTTTGGTGTAGACTCCTGGGATGCCGTTTTGTCCACAAGGCCCCACAGAGCCCCAGGACACCAGACCCTGAAGGACTCCCCCACACACCAGGGGACCCCCAGAGTCACCCTGGAAGGGAGAGGAGAAGCAGCACTGTTTGAATAAGGGAGAAATCCTGTCCCCATTTTCCTCCCCAACCCTCCAACCCCATCCCTGGACTTTGAGGACAGTGGCTCCAAGCCTGGTCATCAGAGAAAAGAGCACAGCCAAGTTCCCGGAGGACAATGGCAATGGCTAACCAATAGAGAAGAGGCACTATCCCCAGGGGCCAATCCCAGAGGAGGAGGGCGGGACTCTATAAAGGGTAGAGAGGTCTCTCAGGAACAGTGGCTGGGGCTCTGACCAATGAGAGGAAAGAGCATCATCACCAATGCCCAATCCCAGGGGAGGAGGGCGGAACTTCATAAAGGGTAGAGAGTTCTCTCAGGGACAGTGGCTGGGGGCTAGCTGAGTAGAGCAGCTTCCTCTCTGGGGCACCCAAAGGGGCAAGGACGCAGAATCAGAGGGTGAGACTGGCTCCCTGTCCTGACTCCATCCTCAAATCTGTCTCTCAAGCTGGGGCAGCACCAGCTGGAGGCTGGTATGGAAAAGGCTTAGAGCCCCAGAGACAGTCGCAGTCTGTCTCCGCCAGTTCTTGGCCTCCCCCCTCCCTCTCTTTGTGCCCCCGCCCATCTCTCCTCTGCTCCCGCCCTCCCTCTATCCGCCCTGCCCCTCCCTCTCCATTTTCTGGTCCTCCCTCCTATTCTCTGTCTCTGTCTCCCTTGTTTTGTGTGTCTCTCCTTTTGGGCCCCATCTCTCTCCACCATCCTCTCTCACTGAGTCCCTGTCTCCCATCAGTCACCCTCCTGCTTCAGTCTCTCCCCCTCCCTTCCTGTCCTGGTGACAGGCTCACCTGGCAGGCATCCTGCCCAGCAATGCCGCCCGCACACACCATGTTGTCTGTGATTCTCCCGGGGTACACGGCATGGCAGGTGTCGTCGGAGACAATGGGGAGGTCAAGGCACTGCAGCCGGTCTGGGTAAGGGTCTGGGGATGGAAGATGGCTGCTGCAGGGTCCCTCAAAGCTCCCCACTTTGAAGCCACATCCCTCCTCCCAGGGAAGCCCAATCCAAGCCAATATCCCTGCCCCCCACCAACCTGTACTATAATCTTAAACCTCTACGTTTCCAATTTATCACTCAATTTCATAGTGACTCATTACCCCAGATCATTGACATTTGACTTTGGCATAACTCAAGCCATCCTTGTCCCTCTAACCTTGGATATAATGAATCCAGACCTGCCCTTCTTCCTCAGTCCCAGATGCCGTGACCTTTGAACTTCAATCTTATTACCTTATGCCAGCTTGACCTCAAGTCTTCTCTCTGCCTCCTGACCCCATGTCCTTGTCTTCCCCCTAACCCCCAGCCTTAGCTCTGCATTCTCTAAACCTTCACTTCATTGGCTCCAACTCCAAAGTGTCCTCTGATCCTAGTTTATTTGACCCAGACTCTGTGACCCCAAACCTTTGCCCCAAACCCTGTGACTCCCAATCTGGGATATGTGATTTCTGAGTTCTGATAGAATCCAGATTTCCATCCTCAGATTCTGACCAGATTGTGCAACATCTGGATCCCATGACCTCAGCTCTACAGTGACCTCTAACCCTAGCCCATGCCCAGACAACCCTTGATGCTCAGATCCTATTTACATATGCCTTTTGCTCCAGTATGATGACCCCGACACACTCTGACCTCCAACCACATCTCTGACCTCTGACCCCTGACTCCGTAGCCAATCCCTTAACCCCTTTGACTCCCAAGACCCTGATCCACCAAGATCCCTGACCCCAAGCCATGATCCTGATGTTTGACCTCACACCCTGACCCTTTGTCCATCCTTCCTCTGGGGTGTCATGACTCCAGGCCTCTTACCCTACACCCCAGGCTTTTATCCACCCTGGCCCCTGACCCTGGGGCCCCCTTACTCCATGGATGGTTGGTGGTGCCCCAGCCCGAGATGTGGCACTCGGTGCCGGCAGTCACACAAGTACTGGGCAAGGGCAAGGTCTGGACGCCTCTGGTCATGCGGACGGGCATGCCCAGGCGCAGAAGCCGGAGGTCGTGCTCGTGGCTCTTCAGGGATCCCTGGTAGCTGGGGTAGGTCACGGAGAAGCCGCTGCGCCGGATCTGCTCCGTCCAGTCGAGCTGGCTGAGGCTGTGTTCCCCCAGGCGCACCCAGTACCTGCTGGTGGTGGCAGCGGCTCAGTGGCAGGCAGGTAGCCCTCCCGCCATCCCCCGCCATGGGCCCTCCCAGGCCCCCTGCCTCTCTCTGCAGCAAACTGTCCTCTACTTGTCTCTCTTCCGGGTTCTCAGTCTCTATCTCTGTCACCATCTTTTCATTTCCAGTGTTTCCTCTCATGCCACTGCCTCTGTGTCTCCTGATCCTCTTGGATGGTGAGGACCACAGAGGCAGGGATATCTGTGTGTCTTGTTCACCGCCTTAATCCCAGCACCCGGCGTGGAGCACGTGTCGTCTGTGCCGCTGACTAAGTGAACGAGTGGATGAGGCATGGCCTCTCTTCGTCCTGCTGCTGCCTCCCCCACCCCCACCTCTCTGTCTCGTTGCATCTGAGCTCCCCTTGCACAAAAAGCGTCAGGGCATCAGTTCTAGCAAGTCCAACCTCTCATTTTACAAATGGCACCTGGGAGGCCCAGAGAGGTGTCAGCAGGCGTAGTCTCTGAGGCTGCACAAAGAGTTTGGGTCAGACATGGTCCCAGGGCTCAGGCTGGGTCGGGGAATGGCTGAGCTAGTGGCAGATGTCATATTGGAAAGAAGTGGGAGACATGCAGGAAGGGAAGGGGCAGGTAGCAGCTTCCAGGACCCTCTCTGGCCCTCCGCCCACCACACTTTACCCCACCCAGCCCCACACTCTCCCCCACCCCCGTGAGCCTGCTCCCAGCACTCGCTTGCCCATAACTCCCCCTAAGCCCATCCCAGGAAGGGACTCAGACTGGGGCTTACCTGCCGCTGCAGTGAGCAGCTGTGAGGACCCACCTGCGGTCAATGAGGACACCCCCACAGCGCAGGTTGTTACCCTCAAACAGCCCCACCTGCCAAGGCTGTGAGTTACGCTGACACTCGGTGCCATTCATAATCTTCAATGTGGCCGCCTGGTTGAGCCCTGGGGACACGATCGTGGGTCAGAGAGGAAGGGAGATACAGAGATGGAGAGACATAGAGAGAGAAACAGGAGAGAGAGAGAGAGAGAGACTGACTCAGCGGCAGAAAGAGACAGTGAAACACCAAAGAGACACAGGGAGAAAGATGCTTAAAGGTAGGAGGGAAATAGAAGAGGAGCTGGATCAAAAGTTGTAGGAGCTAGAGATAAGCAGCACCCCAAGAGCTTGGGGTAAATGAAGGCACAGAGTGAGCCCTTCCCCTCCTCAAGCAGGCTTTGGGGGCTGGGGCTGAGATAAGGTGGTGGGGGACCCAGCCCCGTCCTGCCCCAGGAGAACTCACCAAGAACACACAGGAGCAAAAAGATGGTGATGCCCATGGCAGGCCACCTCCAAGTTCTGAGGGAAGAGGTGGGGAATCTCAGAGATCACCCTTTTCCCGGGGCCCTCACCCCTGCCCTCTCTTCTTCTCTTGGAAGATCACTGAGGGGATGACCTGCTTACCCCATCTCTACCTGTCCCCACAGGTCACCCCCTCATTGGTGACCACCTGACCCATCTCACCTGGTCTCTTTGTCCGTGGGATCCTCTATGTGCTGTCACCGGTTCAGCCTGTCTCTCTCTCTCTCTGCTATCTCTCTGTCCACCTACCTGCCTGCCCTTTCATCTGCCAGCTACCCAGCCAGCTCTCCCACTCTCCACCTGGATCCTCAGCCGCTTGTCATGTTGCCCAACCTGTCCCCTTCCTTCCGTCTGTCACCCCAGACCAGCCACTATAAAAGCTTTTTACTCTCCTTGTTCCAGCCCATCCAATTTCCTGGTTGGAGGAGGGGGATGAGGAAGACAGAGGTGGGGCGTCCTCTAATTTGGTAGAAACTCTTCTCAGCTAATGACACATAATTGAGCTTTACAGCTAAATGGAGAGAAAAGGAAGGAAGGGACCCAGGGTGGGAAGACCCAACCCCACTCCCTCTCTTATCCCCAAACCCGCCAGCGGCCCCAGGACAGATGACTCAAGGTGACTGAGGAGCTGGGTTCTAATCCCTTCACCAGTGACGAGGAGGGTGGGGACACCTGGACACCTGGGGCCTGTTCCATGCAGCACAGGGGAGGGATTGGGGAGAGGGTGTGGCTTCAAAAGCAGGATCTTAGATATAGATGTGAGGGGCAGGAAGACCGAGAGCAGAGAGAGTCCCGGAAAGAGAAGAGGACAGGAAGAAGCAGATGTCAAAACAGGCGGTCAGGGAGAGACAGAAGAGAGTGTCCAGGTTGGGTTCTGATTCTAATTGAATTTTCTACATGCACGGTCAACTCTGATCACCTGGGAGGACCTTCACCTTGACTGCTCCAAGAAGCACAGATCTTTTATATATATTGTTTATTTATTTAATTCCATGAAAGTTTTTCTTTGCATAAGAGCTTCTGTTGCTTAAATACAACCCACAGAGAAAGAGGGCAGGGAAGGAAAATGGTAGAGGGGGAGAGAGAGAGAGAGAGAGAGAGAGAGGGGGAGAGAATGAATGGGAACAAAAAGGGACTAAGACTCAGGAAGGGAGATTGAAGAACAAACCAAGAAAGAGTGCAAAGAAACAGGATAGGGGTCCCCCAACTCCACGCCCGTCTTTTAGTTCTTCACTTTCTCTTTGGGTCTCAGGTCTCTGTCCCTGTCTGTTTTCAGAATCACAAAACTTCAGCTCTCGCTCACACCTGTAATCCTGGCACTCTGGGAGGCCGAGGCGGGAGGATCGCTCAAAGTCAGGAGTTTGACACCAGCCTGAGCAAGAGCAAGACCCCATCTCTACTAAAAGTAGAAAGAAATTAGCCAGACAACTAAAAATATATAGAAAAAATTAGCCGGGCATGGTGGTGCATGCCTGTAGCCCAGCTGCTTGTAAGGCTGAGGCAGGAGGATCACTTGAGCCCAGGAGTTTGAGGTTGCTGTGAGCTAGGCTGACGCCACGGCACTCACTCTAGCCCGGGCAACAGAGTGAGACTCTGTCTCAAAAAAAACCAAAACAAAACAAAAACAAAAACAAAAACCTTCAGCTCTCTATTTGCTCTTAGAGACCTCCTAATGCAACCGCTCTCTTTTTGTGGATTTTTGAGGAATCATGTTTACTGAGATGTAGCTTACATCCAATAAAATGGAATACAAAAAAATAAGGCAGGGTCCATGATTTTTAGGTACATTCATGCAAATTAAAAATTACCACATATAGTTAATAACAATGGATTATATACTTGAAAATTATGAACAAAGTGTTCTCACCACAATTAAATGTTAAGTATGTGAGGTAATGCATATGTTAGTTAGCTTGATTTAGCCATTCCACAATGTGTACATATTTTAAAGCATTATGTTGTACATCATAAATATATGCAACTTGTATTTGTCAATTAAAAAAATAAATAATTTTTATTTAAAAAAATTCATCCTTCAGCTTCAGTTGGGAGCGGACTTGCTGGAATGTAAGCCTAGCACTGCAAAATCCTCTGAGTTTTCAAGAGAAGCTGGAAATTCAGATTTACAGTGGGGCATTTCCTGATCTTAAAATATTGGAAAAAACCAAACAAAATTGTAGGCTTAACAGAACAGATTTGTCTCTCTCTCTCTCTCTCATTTTCATCTTTCTTAGGGGGGTATTATTCACATAGTATAAAATTCAGTATCTTTGAATAATTTAAAATCTATAATTTTTTCTCCAAGTCAGAAAACTTTGAGATTAAAATCTACAATTCAGTGACTTCCACCACATTCGCCATTTCACCATGTTGTGCAACCATCGCCACTAATTCCAGAACCTTTTCAGCCCCTTCAGAAGAAACTCTGTGCCCGTCAAATTGATGTCTGTCAACTGATGATAAACAAAATGCAGTACATCCATCCAGTGGAATATTATTCAGCCATAAAGGAGAATGAAGTTGTGTCTGACCCAGGCTACAACCGGAATGAGCCTTGAAAACAACATGCTGAGTGACAGAAGCCAGACACAAAAGGCCACATGCTGTATGACTCCATTTATATGAAATGTCCAGAGTAGGCAGATTCACAGAGGCAGAAAGCAGGTTAGTGGTTGCCAGGGGCCGCAGGCCGGGGGAAATGGGGACTGCCCAGAGCTCTCTTTTGACCCACGGACTGGCAGTTCGTGGCTTCTGGCTAAAGACAAACCCCTTTTGCTGCAGCTGGAGTGAAGCCCCCCAAAAGGCAGGACTAGCCTGCAGCCACATTCCTCCTGCTTTTGGAGAAAGCTCTGAGAACCCTTTGCCAGTGCCCCCAGGGAGCCCCCAGATGTCTCCAGCCCCTGTGCCTCCCGTCTTACCTCTCGGGCACCATCGGCAGCCTATTCTCTGGAGAGAACTCAGCCACCCCAACACACAGAGTGAGGGTCCAGAACATGGAGACCCTCATAGATATGGAAACTGAGGCATGGCTCATGGCTCGATGAAGTGATTTGCCCAAAGTGGAAGAGCCAGAGGCTGAACCATGCAGGCTGCCCCCAGAGTCTGTCTCTTCCTCATTATCCAAATACATGAATGAACAAATGAATGACTAACTGAATTAAAAAGTACACATGAGTGGATGAATGCTTCTACAGGTTTAAAAGAGGGGATAGCTTTTGGAACCCTTCAGACCTGGGTGGAATCTTAGCTCATCCCATGATTCACTGGGGGCCATCAGGCCACCCTCGTTTCCTGACCTCAGTTT
>CM052449.1:20302072-20354213 GCA_028533085.1 Varecia variegata | reverse complement strand
GCAGGTGGGATATATCAGAGGGTTCCGGTTTGGCTCCATCCTGGGTTAAGAAGTCCTCATAGCCCTGCTGAGCTTGTGGGGTGCTGCTTCCAGGACTCCAGGCATAATGGGCAGCTGAGTGCAGACGGTCACAGGCTCAGAGTCTGAATTTCCAGGAAAGCCCAGGATGGGACCAGCAGTTGCTGCTCCAGTGGCCTACAGCGTGGGTCTGAGGACAGTCTCTCACGTTAGAAGCTCATGGACAGCTATGGCCATTCACAGCTGTTCTGGAGACTCCAGAAGCATAGGAGAGTGCCAAGTCCTCTACAGTGAAGGAGTCTATGCAGGGGCAGGGGACACGATGGGATTGTCTGTTGTCCTCTTGTGTTGCAGTTTGACAGGTTCTAGAGCCTTTTGTTGAAGGGGCCTTCATTCAGGTTGGGGCAGTTTGAAAGTAACAACATTAAACAGTAAAATTTGTAGGTGAGGACTATCTCAGTCCTGGTTCCCTCCAGATCCCAAGGCCTAAAGCATCATGGGCTTGTTCGAATGTTGCGGGTGCCAAGAGGCTCCATAGCTGTTTCTTGATAGCGTCAAAGAGGGAGGGGCCCTCGCTTTACCAGATAGTTTTCAGGAACGCAACCGAGGTGGGGGCCTTGCTCGGTGTGGGGCCATGGACCATGGCCTTTGTGTGAGCTCCTCCGTGAGCACCTGTTTGACCTGAATGTGTGCACCAGGTGAGTCTCCTTGGACAAGGTGTACATCCTGATGACATCACACCTGTGCTTCTGGAGGAAGCTGGATGCAGTTAGGATCTTGTTGGGGGTCAGAACACTGTACCCCAAGGCACAGCTTTGGCAGGCCAAGTACTTTGAACTGAAGGGTATGAGGAGGCCTCAGGAGCAGGAGGTTCTCTCTGACCTTCTCCCACCTTCCTTTCTCCTTCCCCCATTTCTCCTTCAAAGCAGGTAATCGACACTAGAATTCCTTTTCCCCTGAACACCCTCATATGACAAGTGTCCTGACCTGTACCCAGAGGGCAGAGTGCTGCACAAGGGGCTGCAAAGAATCTGAAGGGACGGGCTTTGCTGGGTTCCCCCTCAGCCTGTTGCCATCAGATCATGTCCTTTGTATTCAGCCACATTTTTCTACATGACTGTCCATTCTTCACCGAACCTAAACATAAAAATATGGTTTTCTCTGGGTCTTTGTTTCTGAAGGCTTTTGTGTCACGTAAAACTTTGTTAAATACATTTGTTTTGCTTTTCTCTTGCTGACCTGTCTTCTATTATAGGGGTGTCAGCCGTGGACCTTGAGATGGGTGAGGAAAAGGTAGCACACCTTTCCATGGCTACGCCTGCAAAGATTATGTATGGTGGCTGGCCTGCTAGGTACCCCTGGGACAGCTGGGTCAAGCAGGCAAACTGCAGCTGAGGGGCTGCTGAAATAGGCATGGGACAGAACATGTTAGCCTCTTCTATGGCTGTCACCTATTTGCCACTTGCTGATTGTATCGAAAGATAACATTTCAGTACTATTAGGCATGGGGCCTTAATGAGTACCTGATGTTTTGAAATACATATCCATCATGGAATGGCTAAATTGAGCTAATTCACATATTTATTGCCTCACATACTTATGTTTTGGTGGTAAGAACACTTAAAATCTACTTTCTTAGCAATTCCCAAGTACAGTGGTCCCCCCTTATCCATGGGGGATACGTTCGATAAACCCCCAGTGGATGCCTGAAACCATTAAAAGTACATATGAATGAGAAAGTTGAATTTATAAATTAGGCACAGTAAGAGATTAACAACAATAACTAATAATAAAATAGAATAATTATAACTATACATATAATTACAAATAACAATATATATTATAACAATACACTGTAATAAAATTGTGTGAGTGTGGTCTCTTCCCCCACCAAATACACTTATCCTTTTGCACTGTACTCACCTATATTGGGACCTCGGTTGACCACAAGTAACTGAAACCACAGAAAGCAAAACCACAGACAAGGGGTGGACCACTGTATGTAATATATTGTTATTAACTGTACTCACCATGTTGTACAATCGATCTCTTAAACTTATGCCTCCTGTCTCACTGAAATTTTATATCCTTTCTTTTTTTTTTTTTTTTTTTTGATGGTTACTGGATATACTTTGGGATGGGACTGGATTCTCTCTATTTATCTTCTTACTTTTTTTTTCCTCCAGAGAGCCTCAAATCACTATTATCGTGGGAAAATAGCCCATGGCAATGTGGCTTTATTGGGCTTAAGGACCCCAGGGTTAAATCAGGTTTAACCTTGGCTGTGCCATGAATGTTTTTCCCTATAACCCTGAGAATGAGGATCTTTGTTGTGACAGAGACAGCAGGAGCTGCCGCAGCAGCAAAGGCATTTTGTAGGGTCCTAGCAAGCAATCTTCTTTTAGGAGTGTGACCTCAGCTTGTGACATTTTAACTGCTTTTCCACCCGAGTGACCACAGTTACCAAAGCCTGCTGAGCCCATGTGTTGCACAGAGGATCACAGTGTCACTCTTGCCCCTGAGTGCTCCAGTAGAACACGGGGCCAACACCTGGTTGGGACCAACCAATAGCCCTAGAGTAAGATCGTTCTCCTGAGAGCTGATGGCAGCATCAGGACTTCAGTGATTTAATCTGAGGCACATGGAGAGGTCTGGGCCAAGACAAGAGACCCAGGGCCACTCAAAAAAGGGTCCCAGTCCCATACTCCTGTTCCTAAATCCTAGCCATCAAAACTTCAGACTCAGCTTGGTTAAATCTATAACAGAGGCTCAGTGGGTCTCAGCAAATGCAGAGTCCAGCCCCAAGAGTGTGCCCACCAGTAGGTGGCAGGGCAGGTGAGCAGGACAAAGCAAGAGGAGAAAACCCTGGGGGTGGTGGGGTGGTGGGGTGGTGGTGGTCAGTTGTCATGTAGACTCCCGCTCACAGTCCCCACAGAGGTGGGACGGACCCTTTGGCAAGTGTGTGGCATCATCAGTCTTGACATCTGAACCAAATTTCAAATAGGGATGGCTACAGCATCAGTCTTCAAGATCCAACCCGACATCCCCTGCTTTTTGGGAAGCCTGACCTGGGTTTCCTGCCCCCTCCATGCTCCTACAACCTGTCTGCACGTCTCATCTTATCACTTAACCTCTCAGAGAGGAAACGTGGGCTTAGGCCCCCATCTCTCCTACTGGCCTGGAAAGTCCATCCAAGTCCCTTCCACAGAGCCTCACAGTGGGGCTGTGGCTGGGCTTGGCCAGACTAAAGAGGTGACATCCCTGGGGATGTCAAGGATGTGTCTCCATCGACCTGGATGAGGTTAAGTCACTAGGGAATTTTCTTTACTCTAGGTCTATACTTCTGTAAAATGGGGAGGATGACGTTTCACCCAGCTGGGGCCTTGGGAGAATGAAATAAGAGGCTTCCAGTGCTGTCCCCAGCTGGACAAATGTCAGAAAGCATGGCTAGCCCTCTGACAAAGCCCCCCTCACTCTCTCTCTCTTGCTTTTCACCATCTTTCCCAAGTCGTCTTCATCTCCACCTCTCTCCAAATTCCTTCCTGCACAGGTTTCCATTGTTATTAAAATTCCCCTGGGCAAAAAACAGGAAGGGGAGGGCAGGTGTCTGAGAAATCCCAGCGGAGGGAGGTGGGAGGGAGCGCTGAGAAGGCTGCCACCTGACTGGCCTTCCCAAGTGAGGTGTTGTTGTAGTCGGGATCTCTGGCCCAGCTATGTCATTATTTTCTGTTCCACAGGAAGGATCTGGGCGGCTGCCTCCTACTCTCTCAAATCCCCCGCTGTCACTCAAGACAGCTTGTTACCACTTACTAAGCACTCACTCTGTGCGCGGTGTTCTGAGTGCTTTTCACATAGCAGCTTAATTAATCCTCCCAAGAGCCTTCTGAAGTCGGGCTACATTTTTAATTTTAAAAAGTTTATTAATCTGTTTAGATAGTTCTTGACTCTCAGGTGGAGAGCGGTGAATTAATTGGTGCCACATTATCATTAGTGATTTTGCTTGTTTACTTTATTTTCTTTTATCCCATTCTCTTCTGCTAATTGTCTTTATCATTGTATATCTTTTGCTATTATCTTTGTTTATATGTATCCTTTGCTGTTGTTTTCATTAGTGTATCCTCAGCTATTATCTTTGTTATTGTGTATCTTTTGCTGTTGTATTTATTAGTGCACAGCCTTTAAAAAAAATTAAGGTGAAATTAACAAATCGTAAAATTAGTCATTTAAAGTGGACAATTCAGTGGCATTTAGTCATTCACAGTGTTGTAGTTGCAGATCTTTTTATTATTATTATTATTATTGTTATTTATTTATTTATTTTTGAGACAGACTCTCGCTCTGTTGCCCTGGCTAGAGTGCCGTGGCATCAGCCTAGCTCACAGCAACCTCAAACTCCTGGGCTTAAGCAATCCTCCTGCCTCAGCCTCCCGAGTAGCTGGGACTACAGGCATGTGCCACCATGCCCAGCTAATTTTTTTTTCTATATATATATTTTAGTTGGCCAGATAATTTCTTTCTATTTTTAGTAGAGACAAGGGTCTCCCTCTTGCTCAGGCTGGTCTCGAACTCCTGAGCACAAATGATCCACCCGCCTTGGCCTCCCAGAGTGCTAGGATTACAGGCTTGAGCCACCGTGCCCCGCCTCTTTTTATTATTATATGATCTTATGAATTGTGTGTTGTTTTTTTGTGAATGTATTTTTGATTTATATCAATGGTATTGTGGTATGTAGCTTATTCTATTATTATTTTTCACTCAGCATTGTGCTTCTTTCATTTTTCAATAAGTTATTACTGATGTAAAAGAAAATTCATCCATTTTAAGATTTCGGTTTGATGCATTTTGGAAATAGGATGCAGTCATGGAACCACCTCCATCATCAAAACATGGCACAGTGCCTCTCTCCCTCCCTCCCTTCCTACCCTGCCCCATCCTTAAGCTGCCTGTGCCCCTTTGCAAGAGCTCTCCTCCCCACCCTGGCCCAGGCAACCACTGCTCACACAGCCTCTAAAGTTTTGCCTTTTTTAGAACCTCATGTAAGTGTTTGGCTTCTTCCACTAGCATAATACAGTTCAGACTCATCCAGGTTTTTTGCACTGTTAAATAAACTCAGGGGAGGACATTGTTTTGAACAAAGCTCCTGCACTGGGCCCCAACAGACCAGACCAAACCAGAATGGGTTCATCTGTGCTAATTGCCGGGAAATCAAACTGGACTTTGAAATGGGCATGTTTTCAAAAACAAACAAATAAATAAAAAACAGCCAGGAGATTTACAGCAACCAATCAGAAGGGGCCCAGTTTACCTGAGCTGGCATGATAAGAAAGTTCCCTCATTTTAGTCCTGTAAGGAAAGTAACTGTGAAAAGACCAATCTACTTTTTGTTCCCAGTTTCTGCTCCAGCCCTTTTCTGCCTATAAAGTCAAACTCCTCTGCTCGGCTCATGGGAACACCCATTCTGTTTTATAGAATGAGATGCTGCCCTTTTCAGAATTGCAAATAAAAGCCAATTTGATCTTTAAACTAAACTTGTTGTAATTTTGTCTTTTGACTGCCTGCATCTTTCAATAGTTTATTTCCTTCCACTGCTGAGCAGTGTCCCATAGTGTGGATATACCACAACTTCTTTATCCATTCACCAGTTGTATGTTTGGGTTGCTTCCCGGTTTCTGTCTGTTGCAAGTAAGGATGCTGGGAGCATTCATGTATAAATCTTTGGGTGGACATACGTTTTCACTTCTATAGGCACCTAGGAGGGGGACTGCTGGCATTTTAAGACAAGTGTGTGTTTAACTTTACAAGAACTTGCCAAATGTCTTCTAAGTGGTTGTACCATTTTGCATTGCCACTAGCAGTGTGTAAGTGTTCCAGTTGCCGCACGTCTTTGCCAACACTTAGTATCGTCAATCTTTTAAATTCCCACCATTGTAGTTGGTAGCACTATACCTTTAAGATTCAATTCATGTTGCTGTGTGTACATCTAGCTTGTTGCTTTTAACTGATGCGTAGTCCTCCGTGGTGGGTACCTGCCACATCCTACCATCCACTCCCTCACTAATGGACTCCCAGGTTTCTTTTAATTTCCACCACAGCAAATAACTCTGTGACAGACACCTCATCCTTGCCCCTTTGTAACCTGCATAATTATTACTCTTGTGTAGACATCCAGGAGTGGAGCTTCTGGGTCCTACGGTGTACATATACTTAGTTCAACCAAGGAATGTCAAATTACTTCCCAAAATAACTACACCAGTCCACATTCACACCAGCTGTGCTGTGTTTCCACACCCCTGCTAATACTTGGAGTTATTTAACTTTCAAAGCTTTTCAAAAATCCATCTAATAAATATAAAGTGATATGTTATTTGTACTTGCATTTCTTAGATAACTAATGAGTCTCAACATCTTTTTATATGAGTTTTCTCTGGTTTCCTTCTATTTAAATCTCCTGTTAAAATCCTTGCTTATTTATTTGCAGGAATTTCCTTGCATATTTGAGATCACAATATTGATCACAATCAATATTACAGATTTTGAACATCATCTCCCAGGCTGTCACCCATCAGTTTGCTTTGTCCACAGTGTCTTTCATTGAAAAGAAACCCTTAACTTTGATATAACCGAACTTTTTTCTTTGCCTTTAGATTAGTCCTTCTGAAGTTTTAAAAAGTCCTTGCTCATCCCTAAGTCACAAAAATGTTCTCCGCCATTATTTTCTGTTTACTTTGTAGTTTGACCTTTTCCTTGTGGGTCTTAAAGCCATTTGGTGTTACGTACCACTTTTTAGAACTTAGGATCTAAAGTTAGGGTCTCACTCTGTTGCCCAGGCTGGAGTGCAGTGGCCCCATGATAGCTCACTGCAGCCTTGAACTCCTGGGCTCAAGCGATCCTCCTGCCTCAGCCTCCCCAGTAGCTGGGAATACAGGTACAGGCCACCATGCCTCGGTGATTTTTCTTATTTTTTTCTTTTGTACAGACAGGGTCTCACTATGTTGCCCAGGCTGGTCTCAAACTCCTGGCCCCCAGTGATCCTCCCACCTCAGACCTTCCAAATGGCTGGGATTACAGCCGTAAGCCACCACGCCCAGCTACACGTACCATTGTTATACCTACTTGAGTGATGGGAAAACTGAAGCACAAAGGAGGTGAGTAACTCTACGGTTATATAATTCAGTAAGTGACAGAGCTGGGATTCAGACCCAGGCAGCCTGGCCTCCAAAACTGTGTCCCTCAGCTGCTGTGTCATCCAACTTCTCCATTGACGAGGATCCATGATTCAGAAGTTGCTGCGTGCAGAGTATTTAATGCCAATCTTTCACTCAGTCCTCCTGACAGCCCTGAGCAGCAGGGCCTGTTATTACCAGATGAGGGAACTGAGGCTCCCAAAATATAAGGTGGCAAAACCAGATCTTTCCTACTCCACCCTCTGTGCCTTTGAACACTAACCTACAGTCTCCCCCTATAAGAACCAGGGGTGAGGGAGGAACCATCCTCAACTCTCCCTGTCACCCCCACAGATACAGTTGATCCTCATTATTCACAGATTTCATGTTTTCCAATTTGCCTACTTGATAAAATCCACAGGTAGCCCCCAAACCAATATTCTCAGGGCCTATGTGGCCATTTGCAGACATGCACAGAGTGGTAAAAAATTCAAGCAGCCTCATGCGCACACTCTCAGCTGAGGCTGACCAAGGCGATACTCTGCCATCTCATTTTAGCTCTCATACTATAAAGAAAAGTCCATTTCATGGTCTAGTTAGTGCCACACTTGCCACATTTTTGTGCTTTTTGTTGGTGATTCACTGTTTTAAATGGCTCCATGCCGGGTGTGGTGGCTCATGCCTGTAATCCTAGCTCTTTGGGAGGCCAAGGTGGGAGGATCGCTTGAGGTTGGGGAGTTCAAGACCAGCCTGAGCAAGAGCGATACCCCGTCTCTACTAAAAATAGAAAAATTAGCCAGCCATGGTGGTGTGGGCCTGTAGTCCCAGCTACTCAGGAGGCTGAAGCAGGAGAATCGATCCCTTGAGCTCAGGAGTTTGAGGTTGCAGTGAGCTATGATGACGTCACTGCACTCTAGCCTGGGCAACAGAGTGAGAACTTGTCAGGAAAAAAAAAAAAAGAAAGGGAAACAAAGGCTCCTGAGCAAGGTGCTGAAGTGCTGTTTAGTGTTCCTGAGCACAAGAAAGGCTGTGATGTGCCTTATTAAAATATGCATATTAGGTAAATTTCTTTCAGATGGGAGCCATAATGTCCTCGGTGGAGAGTTCATTGCTAATGAGTAACAATATATGAGGGCTGCCCAGCAAGTATCCAGCCATGTAACTGTTCTCGTTATATTAACAATGACTAGATACTTTCTGGAAGCCCTCATATATTAAATAAGGTGTCTTTAAAGAAAAACACACATAAAACAAGGTTACATATGGATCAACTGATAAAAACATTGTGACCCGAGGCTCATAGGAACCTAACCCTGTATTTCCCCCTAGGAGTGAAACTTCAGTATTTGCTAATTCAGTGTTCCAGGTGACTTTACAAAACATAACTACCGTGAAGAATGAGAATCGACTGTATCCCTATGTTTCTTTAATGTTACTGCAAAACAAACAAAACTGTATTTACCAACACCCAGGCAGGCGAGTTCCTGCACATGGTCCGCACCGAATCGTCGGCTGAGGAAAATGAGTAAGTGCAACACTTTTTTTGGACACTCTGCAGATTTGAAGGGTTGTTATCAACATCCTAAGGTAATATTTTATAGGGAACCATGCAAATAATAACAGTGGTCAGCACTTGATGTTTATCCTTGTAATGATGCTGTGAGGAAAAATTACAAGCCCATTTTACAGATGAGAAAGCAGAGAAGCTGTGAGTTTTATGACTTGTCCACAGCAAGGACTTGCATAAAAGCAGTGGCTGAGCACTTAATCACTACATTTTGGGGTCATGGACAAAGACGTAACAGCATGGGACATTGAATAAGGATGCTTGTGGAGGAGATACAGGAAGGGTATTTGGTGGACGATATGGTTCAGGCATGGAGGCCCTTTGGGATATTGAACTGCATAACTCTAGACTAGAGTATCATTGATCATTAGTAAGGATGGGGATTCAGAGAGGGGGGAATGTTGGCAGAGGCCAGGCATTGACAGAATGTGAGATGTATGTTGGATCTGGACATCTGGGACACTCAGAACAGCATGAGAATGAACCAGTCTGAAGACCCAAGGTTAGCAGTGTTGAATTACTCAGAGGTTCATGGAATGTCATAGGGGCAGAAGATTGTGGGCACAAGAGAATATTTTTCAGGATGAAATATCTTGGAGTCTTGAACCTTCCTGTAAAACACAGAAGGGTTTAGACTACTGGCATTGAATAAATAATTGGAAGGTTACAAGATGTTAAGGATGGTCTGTTCTCAGGACACATAATATTGTTGAGACGGGCAGATGAAGGTGTTTAAGAATGTTGCCACAGACAGAACGTTCCGGTGGTGATCTGGGTTTACAGTAGTCGTGCTGATACAGTTGGGAGAACTGGGATGTCGTCTGGATCAGGACATTCAGGTTGCCAGGATGTTTCAGGGATGCGACGTCTGGGAGACCACAAGGTGGGCAATGCCTGAAAGCTTCTGAAATGTGGAATGTCAGCTGGGATTGAGCATTTTTGAGAACGTGGATCACTGTTCAAATAGAACACTTTGGGAGGAAGGGGCGGAGAAGGGCTGAGCAAACAAGGTGAGGAGCTCATGGGGAGAGGAAGGAAGCAGGTAAATTAACACAGGTTTTATTGTGGGCCCTTTGTCCATTTGTGTTCCGGGGTGTTGTGTTTTTGGATTGTTTCTCGGATCCACGAAACATATTTTGAGACTCGGGTGTAGACACCAGGCCGGTTGGGCTGTCCACATGGGAAGTCTCCCCAGGAGATGATGCCATGGAGGGTTCCGTTACAGACCAGGGGGCCCCCGGAGTCACCCTGAGTGGGGGAGAAAGAGAAAGGTGGGGTCTTTGCTAGGGCTAAACAAAGGCAGAGATAGGAAGATGTGGGAGAGAATGAAAGATGGAGAGACACAAAGAGAGACTGAGAGATGGAGTCAGACACGCACAGAGCAACAGAGACAGTGAGAAACAGAGATAAGAAGACAGACACAGAGGGACAAAGAGTGAGAGACAAGGAAATAGGGACAGAAAGATGGGGATAGACCCCGAGAGAGAGAGAGAGAGAGAGAGAGAGAAGTGTCTCTATTTTTCTGTTTCTCAGTCTCATTAAAATGATGACAGCTCACCTCATAAACCCATTCTTGGTTCCCTGGCACTGAATCCCACATCACACTCCCTGTCCCCCACCAGCTGACCCTGCTCCTGCTTTAAGGCTCCTTTGCACCTCTTACTATTGCATTAACCCATCCGAATCCAGGAAGGGTATGCAACACGCGTGTACTTCCACTTCTCCCTCTGGGCCCAAGGCAGACATTACTGAGCTATCAAGGCACATATCATTAAAGTATTATAGCATCACACTCTTTCTCACTGAACCAATACTCAATCTCAGAAGCCTTCTCTATAGACATAGGTTGGTTTTTGCTCATGTAATATCCATTTCCCCTTGTTTTGGTAACAGCCTCCTCATTTTTGCATTTGGGGAACTGTCCTTCCCCACTCAATCCATGCAGTCTGTCCCTGCCCCTCCCCAGCTCCCACAGTTAGCCATGTGACTCAGCGTGGTCCGTCAGAGACTCCCACAGCTCCAGCCAGAGCAATGGCTCAGGACACACTACTTACGTCAGCACAGTGAGAATCGTACTCAAGACAGTTGTGTAAACTTATGAAAAAGAGATGTTCTCTCTTTTCAGTAGGGTTGCTTAGAAGGTAGCATGTAAGCCCAGAGCTGCTGGGGCCACTTTGCCATGGGAACTGCCTAACTGAGAATGAAGCCAAAACAGAAGAAAGAATAGTCCAAACATATCACTTGTACGCCTGGATCCATCTGTGCCTAAAGTCAGACACTCCTAAATTTTCAGTTACAAAAGCCAGGGTTTTTTTTGGCTCAAGCCAGTTTGACTTGGGTTTCTGTCACTTGAAACTGAAGGAATCTCCACCTTTATGAATCTCAACCTAGGCCTCTGGACACTTAGTCAAAGCTGGGGCTTAAGATGAGTTCTATCTGCCACCCCTGGGTACTCCCTTTCTGACCTTCTATGCAGATGACATCTCATCTTGGTTCTCAAAGGCTGGACGCAAATCCTGTCCCCCAGTACCTGTCCCCACCTCCATGTGGGCTTCCCATCCAGCCATGGCAACCCAACTACGTCTTGGCCTCACCTCACAGGAGTCCTTGCCGCCCTCTTTTGTGCCAGCACACAACATGTTGGGAGTGATCTTCCCTGGGTAGACTTGATGACACTCCTCATCTGAGCGTAGCTCGATGTTGGCACACTGTAGGGTTTGGGGATAACTCACTGGGGAGGAAAGAGAGAAGGTCTAAAGACATCTGACCTAGGCAGGCTGTGGGGTGGGGGCTAAATAGGAAAGTTGGATGGCAGAATTGGTAGAAAGTAGAGATGAGAAGAGAAAGATGGGGAGGGGGGAAGATGGCCATGTATCTGGGGAGGGTGATGGAAGAGACAGAAACATGGAGAGACATGGGAGAGAGGGGGAGGGAAGGATGGGGAGGGATGAGGCGGGGAACCGGGAGGCTGACGAGGAGAGAAGTGGAACCAGTGGTAGGGAGAGAAGACTGGAGAGAAACAGGAAAACAGAGATGCTGAGAGACAGAGAACTGGAGATGGGGGAAGGAGGAGGAGTGACGGGAAGAGGTGTGGCAGAGCTGGACAGAGTGGCGGGAAGAGGGATGGGCATGTGGGGAGAAAGACACGGACACGAGACAGAGAGGGTCTGGGGTTGCTAAGGACGTGCAAAGGGCCCTTGGTGATATATATACCAACTTTATATTCACATGTATGTAACTTATATGTAAAGGATATATTTATTTATATTTCATCACATTCAATAAATAATATTAACAAACCTAATTACTAAATTACTAAAAATATTAATAAATACATACTTATTAATATATTAAATGCATCTTATAAATTATAATATATAAATTATACACTTATAATTATACACTTATAATTTATATATTATATATTATTATACACTTATAATTTATATATTATAAATGATAAAATTAATTTATACCATAATATATAAAAATGTATACATTTATAATATATAATTTATATATTATATAATATTTATAATATACACATTATAGATACATCATATCTAAAATATATATTTGTACATTTTATAATTTATAAAATGCATTTAATTCAATTTATATAATATAATTAATATACAAAATATATAAATTATATTACTATAGGATATCTAATGTATATTATATCATATAATATCTAATATATAGTATATGTTAGATAATATATATTTTGTATAATATATTAAATATAATGTATAGTTTATATATTTATATAAAATATATAAAAATATATACAGGATATATACAACTTTATATATATTTATATTATTAATACTATATACAGAGGAATCTTCCTCCAAACCTCCCTCCCATCTCTGCCCCAGTTTCCCCAGCCACTCCTGTGGGACCTCAGGCTGTCTGTGTGTGTACTTACCCTGGGGGCTGGTGGTAGTGCCCCAGCCAGACACCCGACAGCAGGTGCCAGTGGGTAGGCAGTCGTGGTGGGAAAGGGGCAGGACGCGGACGTGGCCTGTGGGCTGGACTGGGGACTGCAGCTCCAGAAGCATGATGTCGTGGTCATGGTTCAGGTGGGTGGGGCTGATCTGGTATTCAGGATGAGGGATAGAGCGGACCACCTCCCTCATCTGCTCACCGGCCTCCGCACGCCCCAGGGCATGCTTGCCCAGGTAAATTCTGTATCCACTGTGGGTGCAGGAAGGGAGTGGTTAGGGGAGAGGATGACCCCATCTCCATCCGCATGCCAGCCACAGCCTCTTCCCCATCCCACCTTCCTCATCTCCAAACACATCTCCTTCCCCATCCTCAACTCCAATCCCATCCTGAAATCCAGATCCATCCCACCCACCACCCCAGTTCCATTATCATCCCTATTCCAGTCTCCCCTGACCCTCACATACTCCTTCAGACAGTGTGCTGCAGTGAGGACCCATTTGGGGTGGACCAGGACTCCCCCGCAGAGTAGCCGCCCTCGCACTAGTAGGGCTGCCTGCCAGGGCTGAGAGTGGGGGAGGCAGGTGTAGCCACCTGCGAGAAATCCATTGGTCCCATTGGTGCTGTTGAGAATCTTGGGATACTCCCGGGAGATGCCTGGTGAAGAAGAGAAATTGTTAGAGAATTGGAGTCCAGGGTGAGGAGGAGCCCTGGAGTTGTGATCCCTGGGCTTAGGGAAAGGGTCAGGATCTTGCTCTGGGTGACCAGGAATTGACGATTCATTTCTTGGCCTCTGACAGTTGTCATTCTCTATTAAGTAGAGATGAGTCAGGGCAAAGAGGTGATGTTTTCCACAGAAGTGCCAAACCTTCCACTGGGGGTTAAGAGAAGAATTCATGGAATGAGAATGTTTCTGATAAGTAAGTGGAACTCTGACTTTCTCTCCACCTGCATTTTCTCTATCATTCCACCATGGAGATGGATTTCAGGAGGTGGAAGTGAGACTGACTTATATATCCACCTAGGCAGTACCCATCCCTCCCTCCCTCCGTCCCTCCATTCCTCCTTCCATCCACTTATCCATCTATCCAACAACTCGTCCATCCATCCCTCCCTCCTTCCTTCCCTCCATCCATCCTCCCTCCATCCACTCATCCATCCATCCGTCCATCCATCCAGTCATCCATCCATGCATCCACTGATCCATCTGGATGGATGGATCCATCTATCCATGCATCCACTCATCCATCTCTCCCTCCCTCCATACATCCATCCACTTATCCATCCATCTACTCATCCATCCATCTCTCCATCCCTCCATCCATCCACTCATCCCCCCATCCATCGATCCATCCACTCATCCATGGATCCATCCTCCAACCATCCATCCATCATTTCAAAACATATTTACTTTCAACACATATTAAATACCACCCATAGGCTAACCACTCCCAAATTCACATTTCCAGCCCCGAACTCATTTTTTAAGCTCAAAACTCAAACATTGTCAACCTGAATGCCTTACCGGCATCTTACACTATTATTTTTCTAAACCAAAACTGTTCCATCTGATCTTTCCCACCTCAGTGCTCAGCCTCAAACCTAGGAGTCATCTTTGCTTCCCTCTTTCCTTCAAACACCCTCAACGAACATGTCCTGCTCGTTTTATCTCCTAAATCTCCAGTTCTCTTTAGCTTCCCCACCACTATCTAGGTTCAAGTCCCATCTTGTGTAGCCTGAATGACAACAGCACCCTAAATCCTACTGCTTTTGGATTCCTTCAATCCAGTCTTTGCAAAGCAGCCTGAGGACTCTTTGAACAAAGAAAGTCAGAACATGTCGTTCCCAGTCTTGACTTCCTTTAAAATAAAGTCTCAAAACCTTTCCAAGGTTTGCAGGACTCTGCATCATCTGGCCCTAACCAGCCTGTTTGACCCCATCCCCTGCCTCTCTCCTCTTACCTCACTCCGGTCGAGCCTCCTAAACCTGTTCTTCAAATACTTCAGACCCTTTGTATTTGCTGTTTTTGCTCTTTGGACAGTTCTTCCTCCAGATCTATGCTGTTCAATATGGTAGCTACGTGTAGCTATTAAAATGAAACAAAAATAAATTAAAAATTCAGTTCTTTAGTTACACCAGCCACATTTTAAATGCTCGATAGCCTCAAGTGGCCAGTGGCTACCATATTGGACAGTGAAGGCACAGGACATTTCATATATATATGTATATATATGGAATATGCTGTGGGATGGCCCTGAGAATCTATAGGTTACATGTCTGGGTCCTTCTTGATTCTGAGAGTTCAGGCCCAATGTCTCCTCTTCAGAGAGGCCTTCCCTGGCCACCTGGTCTAATGTTGCCCTTCCTGGCCCCCAGTCATTCCTTGTTACATCTCTCCAATTGATTTTCATCAGAACAATGATCACTGTTGATTTCTCTTTATAATCTGCTTACATTTATTTTTTCATTTTCATCTCCCACCTTGACTGTAAGCTCCACTGACAATAGGCACCTCCACTGCTTTACTCAGTACTGTATTCCTAGGACCTAGCACAGTGCCTGGCACACTATGGGTGCTCAATAAATGAATCCTCTGTATGCCAGGCCTGGTGTCTGTCATTGGAGGCACAGCATGGGCCAGTGGGACAGAAATAATCCAGTCCTGAATGTGCCGCTTTCTGACTGTTCAATCTTGTACATGTTATCAGCCTCAGTTTTCCCAGCAGTTAAGTAACAAGAGTAATAGTTCATCTCTCATCAGGCAGTTGTACAGTTCAATGAGATCCTGCATTTCAAACATGCAGCATAGCAGGTGGCACAAAGTGAAGGCTCAGTAAGTGGGGATGGTTATTATTATTAGCTACAACAGGAGGTCTCTTCTCCTCCCTGCCAGCTTCCCTGACTGCATGGCCAGCGGTGGGATTAGCCCAGTGGTTCTCAGTTAGGGACAGGAGTCCTTGGTGGGCACAGGACCATTTTAGGTGGTGGAGAGATGAGGCCTAAGTAACACTGAATGGCACCCTCTGACGCTGAGTCAGCATCCAGCCCTCTTTAAATCCTAATTTTGTAGAGGATAAAGTCTCATGATGGTGCTAATATGATTTTAACATCACTCCAATCCTCGCTGAGCTCATTTTTTAAAACCAGGAGGAAGCAGAAGCCTCAGCAGGCAACCTAAAATTGATTGAGTTGAACCATCTGCAATAGCTGTTTTAGGGAGATCAAAAAGGGTCAGTGTTGGTAATTTTGGTTGGTCCAACCCAATAAATATATTGTTTTGTTTTCATTGTGCAGCAATTATTTCTTTCCTTACCTTTAATTTATAGCAAAGGATGTCATTTTCTATTCATGACAGTGATATAAACTTGACTTTTGAACGTGCCTTTGTTTTAGTAAAAGAAAAAAAATGATCTCACTTTAAGAAGAACATTAGGTTAAAAATTATGAAATGGTTTGCAGAGCCTCAAGTCCAGGATATGGTTGGTGGACAGAGTGGACAACCTGGATTACAGGTTGGAGCAGAATCTTTCTTTCTCCAAGTCTTGGGTTTTTCAGCTGTGAAACTGGAGTAATTACAGTGCACCTACCTCAGCATGCTGTTGAGAACTGCACAAGACTTAGCATGTGGAGCTCCTAGCCTAGGGTGTGGCACCCAGAAGAGGCACGAGTCCAGGGAGTGTCACCAAAGAAGAGAAGCCACCCATCTTCAGGCCAAGGATGGTGCCAGATGCCAGGTGCCCTTGGACCCCTCCTGCTTCAGGTCTTGGCTCAAGAGTAAGTTCATTACACCTCTAGGCTCCTGGCTTGACTCCTTCAAGACTTCACCTCACATCATTCAATTATTAACTAATTATTTGGGTAATTGTTTGAATAATATCTGCGTGCATCCCCGCTAGACTCAGGGTGCCAAGAGCAGGACTGTGTCTCGGTACAGCAGCCAGCACACTGCCTGGTGCTCAAGGGCTGTTTGTTGAATGAATGAATGCATGAATGAATGATGCATGAATGGGGTTTCCAGAGAGCCTGACTGCAAAGGCAGAGAAAGGGGGCTTAAATGTGAGGAGAGGGCTCTTTGGGGACCAACTTTGGGTGGGGTCACGTAAGTTTGGGGGTACCCGAAGGATGAAAGGAAGAACAAATTAGAAGGTTCTGGAAAGAACTAAGAATGAAGAGAAAATACTGTTAATAAAGTAGTAAAGACTAACTTTCAAGTCCTGTTTATCTGCCAAGCTTGACATGCATTACCTTATTTTAATATTCACAAGGACCCTTTATGGTAAGTACTTTTATCATCCCGTTTTACAGACGAAAACAACTTAGGCACAAAGAAGCTAAGCTACTTGCTCAAAGTGACAGCAGCAGGATATGAACCCGTGTACTTCCGACTCCTCTCGTGCTCAAGGGAGCCCAGGAGACCTTGCATGTGGGAGGGGCTGCTGCGGGGGTATTTTAGGAGCTGAGAGGTGGGCGCCTCAGAGCTGGGACGCCCCACGGAGAGGTCGGAGTCAGGCGTAGGAACTGCGGTCACCGGGCCGACCTCAGCCGGGAAACCAGGTCACTTAGGGACAAGCAGGAAGGGCTCTGGGCTGGCCCCGCGGGACCCGGCCCCGAGTGGGCGGGGGGGGGCGGAGCTCGCGGCTCCCACGCCCCCTCCCCCCGGCTGACCCCTCCCACCATTGTCCCGAGTGGCCGCCGCGCCTCCACCCCCGCGCATTCTTACCTCCTGACAAGGCCACGGTCAGGGAGGCGATCGCTGCGGCCAGGGGCCACATGGCTCCGGCAGGGAGAGGCAGGGCGGGCGGGGCCTGAGGAGAAGTTGGAGCGGGTGTTGAGGGCCAGCCCGGAACCGCGTGTCTGGGATCTCTCCTCCCCTGCGCTTTCCAGTCCTCGATCTCCCCTCCCCTGGTTTGCTCCCTGACCTGGGATCCGCGCCCCTCTCCATCCTTGGTGGGGGTCCAGGAGCAAGGTGGGAGGGGCAGGTGCACCCCCTAGGGCTCCAGTTGGCAGCCCCTCACCCTAGGAGGCCGCTCCTCCCTACGTCCTGAAAGCTGGCGGTGGGTGCACTCTCTTGCTCCTCTCCTCCGGAGCCCACCCCGCTTCCGGAGCCCAGGTCCCCAGTCTTGGGTCTGCCCCAGACGCTCTGCTCGGTGTCAACCTGCGTTTCTTACCTTTTTTGCACGCTTCATCTCTCTGCATCTCTGCAGGTTTCTCTCTCTCCATCTAAGCCTCTAGCTTCCCTCTCCATCGCCCTGACTTAGCTGTCCTCCTCCCTCTCCCCTCGGGCCCTCCCCTCCCCTGAACGCTGCACCCCCCTGCCCCGAATCCCCCTACCCCCGGCGGACCCTACCTGAGTGAGGGGCCCGCTTGTGGAGCTTCAGCCGCCAGCTGCTTAGAACTTCAGCCCCGACCCATGGCTTTTAACCCCTGAACTCCCTCCCCCAGCTCACTCAGCATTTCCTTGTCGCTGGCCTCCCCCTCTCCACCCCCAATGGCTCAGCAAGCTGTCGCCTGGCACCCCCCAGCCTGGGCTTGGCCCTCCGCTTGGGGCGGAGCGTCCAGGACGTGCTGGGACCCAGATCCGGCCCCGCCCAAGCCAGTTGAACCCACTGTGAACTTTGAGGCAGCAGGACCCAGGAGAGGAAGGGGAAAGCACATTTCCTTCCCTGCCCCTCCCCAAAACCTCCGTGCTTAGCCCTAACTTCAACCCATTTTCCATCCTATTTTCTAACCTCCTCTGCAAGCCCGTGTACATTGCTAAGATGCAGTCCGCTCCCAGATGCCCATTTCCAACCTCAGTCCCACCTCCCTACCCAACCTTGACTGTACCCTTACCTTAGCCTATCCTCAAGCACAGTCCCATCTCCAACCTTATCCCAGGCTTATCTCTCAACAGCAAACCCAACTCGTCCAGGTTCCAATTCCCAGCCTCATCTTCAGCCCCTTTTCCTTTGAAAGACACAGGGATACTCAAATTTATTCCATTGTCCTTCCTCCCCCACCCCAACCATCAGGCACAAGAAGGGAATTATCCCCTGGGTGGATAGAAGATCAGCTGCCCTTGTATTTGGGTGAGGGCAGAGCTTAAGCCCGGGAAAGCAATATTTAGGACAAATGGCCTCTTAGCATCATGGCCAGATGGGGTGAGGAAGTCCATGGGGACATAACGTAGGTCGACAGGGAAAAGCAGGGGACCCGGATGGAGGGTGGGGGGAGAGGAAGGAGGAAGGGGTGGTGTTTTGGGAATGAGTGGGTGTCTCCAGGAACTATGACTGGGTGGGGCCCTGAGTTAATCCAGGGGGTGGAGGGGGCAGGATTAGGGATTAAGAAGGATAGAGGTGGAGTCTGAATTTGGAAGAAAGCCAGGGATGGGGACCAGATAAAGTTTGGAAAGAGCGAGAGAGTGGTGGTGTCCCAGTGAGGATAAGGAGTAGAGATGAATGGGGTGAGGGCTCCCATCAAAACTAGTGTGGTCCAAACCAGAGGAGTTGAGGTTTGGATGTAGGGATCAAATCTAGTGTTATAAGATAACTTTTTAAAAATGGTCTAACCATGACTCTCTGACCTATACTAAATGAACATATGTCAAAGATTTTATTTTGACTCATTAATAAATGACAGAGCCAGTAAGATGTTATGAAGAACCATGCTCTATAGACAATAAGGAATGCTGAAGTGAATTTACAAATAGATGCAAAACTGGCTGTTCCACATTGGGAGAAGGAAGGAAATCAATTTTACTTCCACCTGGCAAAATTTATTTGCACAGTTATGGACAAAAATTATAATATTTGCATTGCTCTCAGCTATTTACAAGTTACACAGTTGTAAAGTAGCTCAAAGGCCATAAAAGATGTGGAGACCCCATAAAATCAGATAACCTATCTAGCTTGCCATTGAGGACACCTGTTGGGTCCATTTCAAGGTCTTTCACTAGTACGGCTTAATATGGGAATTGAGTAGAGTTTGTGGTCAGGCTTAGGATGGGTTTGATGACAGCATTAGGAATGCAATGCATTTGGGGAGGAGAATGGAAATTGGATGAGGATGGGTATAGGGTTGGAGGTGGTGGTTGAGTTGGTTTTGGGCATTGGGTTGGGTTGTAGATGGGAGGCATCTGGGGATAAGGTGGTGGATGGGGTCCTGTTGGGTTGGGGCTGGAGATGGATGGGATTGAGGTTTTGGATGGGGAATTGTTGAGCTATGGTTGAGTTGGGGTTGTGAGTTGACATTGGTGGTGAGGAATAGATGTGAGGTTGGGTGTCTGTGCTGAGGTAGGTTTTGGTGAGGGTGGGCTGGGTCATAGCTGTGAGCTCCTCTCAAGGTGAAAGGAAGGATACTGTTTTTCTCCACCCTAAACTTCCCCCACCCCACAAGGCAGAGCCTGAGTTGACCCTTTCTGAGTGGAGTTGGGTTCAGGTGGCATGGCTGGAGGGAGGATGCCAGGTTAAGTGAGGTTGCTGGGTTATGTGGGAAGTCGGGGTACCTGTGTCCTCTTGTGGCCTGGGTCTGTGCTTACAGAGAAGTCTTTCTCACTTGGGAAGGGCTGGAGCCTAGAGTAGGGGTGGCTGGCTTTGGCATTTGCTGAGGGGTGAGTGCCAGGTCAACACTGATATTAGGGGTTGTGATTGGCTGGGACTCAGATTTGTTGACTCTGGTTGAAATGAGGTCATGGACCCACAGAGGATTGGGTGCCTTCCACCTCCTCACTTGATTAACAAGGCAACAAGGAACCTGTGGCTGAAAGTCACACAGAGTGGGCTACTGAAACTCACCCACAAACTGGACCGAATCCAAGTGCACTCTCTCACAGATCAAGATCTTTCCCCCTACAGAGAGCCCGGCTGGAGAAATAAAAAAAAAAAAAAAAGGACTGGAAAAAGAAACAGTGTTCCTAGTGGTTCAGAGTTCAGACTCACTCTGGAGCTGAACTGCCTGAGTTCAGGTGATGTGGCCACTCTGTGCCTCAGTGTCCCCGTTTATAAAATGGCACAATCAATAAGCCCTACCTTATAGAGAAAGGTTAAGTGGATTAATATTTGAAGGTGCTTAGAAGAGAGCCTGGCACAGACCAAGGGCACAGGTGTTCTTGTTAAATAAGTAAAGCTGGATGATGGAGGCAGCTTGAGGTTCCTGGAGTCCCCACCCTAGCTTGGCTTCAAAATGGGATTCTTTGTCAAGCAGGAACTAGAAGTTCTGGTTGGAAGTGCTAGCTGGGATGAGAAAGTAGGTCCCACACCCAGGCCCGGAGGAGAGGCCCCAATGCAAACGTGAAGGGAGGGGGACACAGAGAAAGACACAAAGAGCTAAATATACAGAGACAGAAAGACAGGGTGGGTGGGAGAGGACAGAGGAAATGCAAAGTGAGACAGAGGCACAAAGGCACAGAGATAGACAGAGACACCCAGGGAGAAACAGACATTCAGACAGAAAGATGCACAGGGAGTTGAGAGACATGGATTCTTCTTTAGAGCTGGACCTCTGTTATTCAGGATGTTGGCTTCAGTGATCACCCGTCCCTTCCAGCAACAACATACCACTTTTCACCCATCAGAACAGCAAAAATTAGAAAGGTCAGTCTTGCCACCTACCTGCGTGCCCACATCCTTTGCCTCCTCTCCCGTTTCTACAGGTGAACAGTCTGCACCTACAGCTAAGGCAGACCCCTCCACTTGTGCTGGTGTCCCGTCCCCTTTGCCTCCTCCAGGACATTGCTCCAGGCAGCAGTTCTCAGCTGTCTTGCCTGCATCATCAATTTTTTTTCTTCCTCAATGAGCAGTCCCATTTACACAAAAACATGCTACAATTTGTCCCCTCCTTCATTAAAAATTAAAAGCAAACAGACAGATACCTTCTCTCTACACTCACGTTCTCCTTCAGCTCCTGGCCCATTTTCTGCTCCCCGTGACTGCAAGCCTTCCCTAAGAAGTTGGCTATGCTCACTGCCTGCAATTCCCCTCCTCCCGTCCTCCCTCACGCCCACTCTAGGAAGGCTTTCTGTCCGACTGCTCCACCAGCCATACCCCTGTGAAGGGCACCGGTGACCATGTTGCGGAGTCCAAGGGCCAGCTCTTCAGGGTTCATCTTACTTGACTCGTCAGCAGCACTTAACAAGTGGGTCACTCCCTGTTCCTTCAAAGAGTTTCTGTCCTCAGCTTCTGGGGCACTGTGCTCTCCTGGTTTTCCTAACCTACTGGCTGATCCTCATCCGTGTCTAGCGCTGGTTCCTCTTCATCTCCCCAATCTCTACATGGTGGTGCACCTCAAGGTTCAGTCCCTGGCCCTCTCCTCTCTTCTGTCTACACTCACTCCCTTGGTGACCTAATCTGGTCTCGTGGCTTTAAATACCTTCTACATGCTGACGACTCCCAGATTTATGTCTCCAGCCAGACCTTGCTCTTGAACTCTCCACATAACATCCATCTGCCTACTCAACATCTCCGCATTCAAAGCTAAGCTCCTGTTCTCCACCCTCTCACGTTCTGAACTTGCTCCTCTTGTGGTCTTGGTTTTCTTGGTAGAAGGTTATGCCATCCTTCTCATTACTTGGACAAAACCATAGTCTCACCCTTGAATTTCTTTTCTCACACCACACATCTGTTTTGTTACCAAACTCTGTCAGTTCTACCTTCAAAATAGATCCAGAATCTGACCATTCCTCACCATCTTCCATCCTTGCCACCCTGGTCCCAACCGGCCACCACTGTCTCTCACCTGGATCATGGCAAGTTTCCTATCTGGTCTCTTTGCTTCTGTCCCTGTCTTCTTATGCTCTATTTTCAGCACAGCAACCAGAGTGACCTTTTAAAATGTAAGTCAGAGCAGGTCACTCCTCTTCTCAAAAACCCTGCAGTGGCTCCCACCCACCTCAGGGTGGAAGTGGTATTTCCTTATGGTGGCATATAAGGCTCGAGACCAACTGGCCCCCAGTACCACTTTGATGTTATCTTCTACCCTCTCCTCTTCTCTTTCCCCTCTCATGCCAGGCCTACTCCCATCTCAGGGCTTTTGTACCTAGAACCCTCTTCCCCCAAATGTCCACATGGTTTCTTCCATTTTTGTCATCCTGTCCATGGAGACTTTGTTAACCACTATAGTTGGGTGTCCCCAAGACAGATTCAATGATTCAAGGACTCAGGACTCAGAAATGCTATTGTGCTCATAGTTTTGGTTTATTGTAGTGAAAGGATACAGATTAAAATCAGCAAAGGAAAAAGGTGCATAGGGTAGAGTCTAGGAGAGACCAGGCATGAGCGTCTACTTGTCCTCTTCCAGTGAAGTCTTAGGGACAGTGCTTAATTTTCCCAGCAACAATGTGTGACAACACACATGGAGTATTGCCAACCAGGGAAGCTTGCCTGAGCCCTGGTGTCCAGGGTTTTTATTGAGGGTTGGTCACATACACAGGCTGCTCACCTGTGTGGCTGCCCTGGTCTCCAGATCCTCCATACGTCAAACTGATTTATACAACATGTCCCTAGGTCCACACTGCAAGTCACATTGTTAGCTTAGATTATCTGGCATGGCTCAAAGTCCCTAGGTAAACAAAGACACTGTTATCAGGTAGGATGTTCCAAGGGCTTAAAAGGTATCTCCCAGAAGCCAGGCAGGGGCCAAACCTTTCTTTCCAATGTTTAGGGTAACCCAGGCCTGCTGGGTTGTACAATCACCCAATGTAGAATTGCACCTCTCCTCTGACATTCTCTATCCTTTTACTCTGATGTATTTTTCTCTTTGGCATTTATTCCCATCTGTTATACTTTATGTTTCATTTATTCATTTGTTTCTTGTCTGCTTCCCCTCTAGAATGTAAGCTCCCTGAGGCCAGGGATGTTTAACCGTTTTGTTACTAGAACAACAATTGGTGCACAATAGGATTGAATGGATATTTGATGGATAAATGAATGAACTACAGGCATTAAATATTTGCTGAATGAATCAATGAACTGCAGACATTGTTGAGGGGGTGGAGAGAGAGGAGCTCTTCTTTTCTAGATAAAAACCTGCCAATATTTGGTGAAATTTATTAAGAGTAGGTCTTTTGGTTCAGTGGTCCCACTCTTGTGTGAATAGTCCACAGAAGTCTTCTATAGGTACACAGTGGCATATTAAAAAATAGTCATTGTACTGTTGCTTGGGTAAGGGGAACCTAGGTGTCCATCACTGGGGGACTGGGTGGATATATACTGTGGAGTGGTGCTTCTCAAATCTTAATGTGCATTGAGTTCCCTGGGGCTCTTATTATAATGCAGATTCTGATCCAGTTGGTCTGGAGTGAGGTCCAAGATTCTGCACTTCTAATAAGCTCCAAGTGACTCTGACGCTGCTGTTCCCTGGACCACAGGGAAAGCAAAGGTAAAGACCACATTAGTGCTGTCCAATAGAACTTTCAGTGATGATGGAAATATTTTATGTCTTCACTGTTCAATATAGAAACTACTAGCCACATATGGTTTTTGAGCACCTGAAATGTGAGGATGACTGACAAGTGGGATTTAAAGTTTATCTAATTTTAACCAAAAATTAAGTGACCGCATGTGGCTAATGGTTAGCATATTGGATAATACATGTCTAGAAGACTCTGGGGCAGTTAGAAGCAGCAAACTAGATAGCAAACAGTAAGACAGATAAACTGTTAAAAGATCATTCAGGGAAATCAGACCACCTATTTAATACTACAACTTAACTCCTCACATATACTTGCCTTCCTTCATGCCCCAGTTCATTGAATAGAAAATGCTGTTGATCATATTTGTGCTATTGTTTTGTAGATCACTCAGAAAGAAAAAGAAGATGCCAATTAAATTATGAAATTATGCTAAGACATGATGCTCAGTTGTAAGATGTTTCCCAATTTCAGAGATGTTAAAAAAATAAAAAGAATGCATGTCTCCGAATCAATAAAATATGGTGCTTAATGAACACAGCTGGGATTTCAGCTGGAACTATGATTAATCTTTAATCTAAACTACTTTTACTTAGCTTTATAGAAGGATGCAGGATGAGAATTACAGCATGGGCTATATCACCTCACTGGAGGTCCAAAGCTACCCCAATACATGCTTCTTTTGTCTCCTTTCACCCATAGGGCTTGTATGGCTGCCATATATGAGAGCCACAATGTGTGTTTATCACCTTGACATAGAAGGTATAGCCTTCACAAACTCAGATGAGGACACTATAAGAAAAGAAAATTATAGGCCAATATCTCTGATGAACATAGGTGCAAAAATCCTCAACAAAATGCTACCAAACTGAATTCAACAGCATATAAAAAGGATCATGCACCATGATCAAGTGGGATTTATCCCTGGGATGCAAGGATTTTTCAACATATACAAATCAATAAATGTGATATACTACATTAACAGAATAAAGGATAAAAATCATATGATCATTTCAATAGATGCAAAAAATACAACATTCTTTCATGACAAAGACTGTCAACAAATTAGGTATAGAAGAAATGTACCTCAACGTAATAAGGCTGTATGTGACAAATCCACAGCTAATATACTCAAAGGTGAAAAGTTGAAAACTTTTCCTCTAAGATCAAGAAAAGACAAGGATGCCCATTCTTGCCACCTCTATTTAACACAGTACTGAAAGTCCTGGCAATAGCAGTTAGACAGGAAAAAGAAATAAAAGACATTCAAATCAGAAAAGACAAAATAAAATTATCTCTGCAGATGTCATGATCTTATATACAGAAAACCCTAAAGAGGCCACCAAAAATCTCCTAGAACTAATAAACCAATTCAGTGAAGTTGTGGAATATAAAATCAACATACAAAAAAAGTCAGTTGTATTTCTACATATTAACAATGAGAAATCAGAAAAAAATTTCATTTACAATAGCATGAAAAACAATAAGATACTTAGGAACAAATTTAACCAAGAAGGTAAAAAGATCTGTACACTGAAAATGAAAACACTGATGAAATAAATGGAAGGCAACACACATAATGGAAAGGTATGCCATGTTCATGGAATGGAAGCATTAATATTGTTAAAATGTCGATAATAACCAAAGCAATCTAAAGATTTAATGCAATCCCTATCAAAGTTCCAATGGCATTTTTCACAGAAATAGAAAAAATAATTCTAAGATCCATATGGAACCAAAAAAGACCTTGAATAGCCAAAGTAATCTTGAGCAAGGACAAAGCTGGAGGCATCACACTGATTTCAAAACATACTACAAACCTGTAGTAATCAAAACAATATGGTATTGGCACAAAAACAGACATATAAACCAATGGAACAGAATAGAGAGCCCAGAAATAAATCCACATATTTACAGTCAACTGATCTTCAACAAAAGAGCCAAGAACACACAATGGGAAAAAGATGGTTTCTTTAACAAATGCTGTTGGAAAAACTGAATACTCATATAGAGAATAATGAAACTGGACCCTATCTCACACCATATACAAAAATAAACTCAAAATAGATTAAATACTTTAAACATAAGACCCTGAAACTGTAAAACTGCTAGAAGAAGAAATAGAGAAAAAACTTCTTGACATTGGTCTGGGCAAAGATTTTTTGGATATGATCCTAAAAGTACAGGCAACAAAAGTAGAAATAGATGAATGGAATTATATCAAACTAAAAAGCTTCTGTGCAGTAAAGGAAACAATCAACAGAGTGAGAAGACAACCTAAAGAATGGGAGAAAATATTTGCAAATGACGTATCTGATAAGAAGTTAATATCCAAAATACATGAGTAATGAAAACAACTCAATAGCAATGGGAAAAAAAAAACAATTAAAAAAATTGGCAAGACCCTGAATAGACATTTCTCAAAAGGACATATACAAATGACCAACAAATATATTTGAAAAGGTGCTCTGTATCACTAATCATCAGGCAAATGCAAATGAAAACCACAATGAGATATCACCTCACACCTGTTAGGATGAATGGTATCAAAAAGACAAGAGATAACAAATGTTGGCAAGGATGTAAAGAAAAGGGAATCCTTTAACACTGTTGGTGGGAATGTAAATTGGTACAGCCATTATGGAAAACAGTATGGAGGCTTCTCAAAGAACTAAAAACAGAACTACCATATAATCTAGCAATCCCATTTCTAGATATATATCCAAAGGAAATGAAATCAATATCTTTAAGAGATATCTGCACTGTCATGTTCATTGCAGCATTACGTACAATAGTCAAGATATGGGAATAACCTAAGTGTCTGCTCAGGATGAATGGATAAAGGAAATGTATTATGTATGTATAATAGAATATTATTTAGCCATATAAAAGAAGAAAATCCTGTTATTTGCAACAACATGGATGGACCTGGAGGATGTAATGTTAAGTGAAGTAAGTCAGACACAGAAAGATAAATACTGCATGCTTTCACTTACATGTGGAATCTAAAATAGTCAAACTCTTAGAAGCAGAGAGTAGAATGGTGGTTGCCAGGGCCTGAAGGGTGGTGTAGGGGGAGAAAAAAGAAGGTGCAGCTTCCATTTCCCAGCAATCTTTTGTGCTGCTGTAGTCATGCAGGTCCTAGACCTGCCACCTAAGAGCTCCCCAGTACTGTGCTGTCCCCCACAGAACATGAGGTCAGCACAACATTCTACTTTATCTGTACTCTGTAGTATCCAAGCACAGAACTTCCAAGAAGACAGACACTAAGATCCTTAGGTCATTCCCAAGCAGACCTGTTCAGGGATGCTCTGGTAAAGGTTTAACAATGGCTCCCCCAGAAAAAAAAAAAAAAGTCCTTATCTGTAGTTCTGTAGTGTTTGCCGATGTCTGTGGTGTAAATACTCCCACTTTGGCTGATGTCAACCCACCAATGTGATGTCACAGGACAGAGAGTTGGGAAGAGATGTGCAGAAGCTCAGCATTACAGATGTAATGCGACAGACATGGATAACCTCAAAGCACAGGGATTAGTTAAAATAATTAGAAATGGATGAGTTTTTGAGTATTTATTGCCTTTATTTTTAAAATAAATTATTTAATTGCAAGTTTATGTAATTTAATATTTAATAATGGCTGCATTTGGCAACTGGCTCTCAAAATTCCTGAGAACTTGCCAATAGACTCTTGTGAGTGTGTATGAGCTGGCCCTGGCACACACTGGGCCTGCCGCCCAGCCCAAGTTCATGGGCCTTTTTACTCACAGGGACTCTGCTTTGCTTTTAAATTGCGTTTATTGTTTCTTGTCTGTCCTCTCCTGCTGGACTATAAGCTCTGTGAGGGTAGGGATTCCAGCTGGCTTGCTCACGGCTCTTCCTCCCGCAGCTAGAACAACGCTTGGTGCATAGTAGGTGCCCGATAAGTAAACTCATGCCTGGTTCGTAGTAGATGTGCGATAAATAGTGTTTGAAGAGTGAAAGTAGAGAGAGAATGAGATTCCTAACACAAGGATTTCATGTAAATTAGAAACTACACGACGACGTTGTTGACAATGCCCTGTTTTCTAAGGATGCAGGGTGTTCAAGGCCAGTTTGTGTTGGTGCCTGTGGGGAGGGAGCGGGAGGGAGGGGGAGGGAGGGAGGGATGGAGGGTGGAAATAAATAAAATGAGAGAAGGGCTTTGCCTGGACTTGAACTCAAGAGTGTGATTAACTCAACTCTCCTCACCTGAATCTGATTAGGAAAAAGAGGACCTCTACATTTGCATAGAATTTTCCACGAAGCAAGGCAGCTCCTTGTCCCAGATCGTAGCAGCTCCAGAGAGGATGCTGGGAGAGGGGAAGCCCTGAGCAAGGGCACACTGCAGGGCTGGGGCATTTCCTTCCAGACTCCAGATACAGTTGGGGACAGGGGCAGACTCCCAAGGAACAACACAAATGAGGCAGTCACTTGTTGGAACATGGTTCCTGGCTGGTCACGATGGGGCCACTGTGTACATGCTTCTTTTTTTAAAAATTTGTATAAATTTATGGGGTACAAGTGTAATTTTGTTACATGCATAGATTGTGTAGTGGTGAAATCTGAGCTTTTAGGGTATCCATCACCCCAATAATGCCCATTGTATCCATTAAGTAATCTCTCATCATCCACCCCCCTCCACCTCCTCACCGTTCTGAGTCTCCTTGTCCATCACAGCACACTCTGCAGCCTTGTGTACACATTATTTAGCTCCCACCTGTAAGTGAGAACCTGCAATATTTGTGTCTGTGTTGTTTCCACATATGATGGGCTCCAGCTCCACCCATGTTGCTTCGAAAGACATGATTTCATTCTTTCTTATGGCTGACTAGTATTCCATTGTGTATATAGACCACATTTTCTTTAATCTAATTGCAAATGCATTAAATAAATGGATGAATGAAATTTGGGATTATCCAGTTTTTATTGTTATTATTTATTTGGTTTTTAGAGACACCAAGAATTTAAAAAATGTCTTCTTTGGAATACAACTGTGGTTCAGAGTGTCTGTGCTCCTGGCCTCTGTGCCTAAAGGGGGTCTTGAGTAACGGTGGTGATGCTGTGGTGGGGACATGGCTGGGGAGAAAAAACCTGGAGCAATTGCTCTGGGAATGGGGAGGCCAGAGCCAGGAGTGAGGACCAGGGTGCTGGGAGACAGGGCTTCAGCGTCCAGGGGAAGCCTGGGGAGGCAGGTGGGGACAGCTGACACACAGTTATGGGGACTGCCATCTGCCCAGCATCGTTTCCTGGATCCAGTTTTGGTACTTGCACAGGTTGGTGTAGACACCAGGGTAGCCAGGCAGGGCACAGCGCTCCATTCCCCAGGACACGATGCCCTGGAGCTCTCCTTGGCACACCAGGGGTCCCCCAGAGTCACCCTGAGGGGGAGGGACAGAGATAGAGACACTGATGGAGAGATGGCCAGAGACAGGGACACGGAGAACCCAAGAGGCACAGGTGGGCAGGGGGACAGGCTGAGACACCATCTTGCCCCAGCTCTGAGACCTCAGCCCTCTGGTGGGGGACACTTCTCTTCCTCTTCCTTGGGTCCTGTCTCTGTCTTTGTCCCTGCCTCTGTCCCTTGGTTCTCATGAGCCCTTCTCCATCTTAGCTCTATCTCTAGAAAACCGTGTGTCTTCATTTTTCTATCTGCCTCTCTCAGGGATGGATTAAGATTTCTCAGTCTCAGCACAGTTTCTCCAGTGCCCACATGTGCAGACAGTGCCCCACGCTCTTTCCAAGGACCATCTCATCCAACTGCACCAACTACCCTGAGAGGTGTTATCCCCATTTGACAGATGAGGAAAATGAGGCATAAAGGCGTTAAGTCCATCACCCGAGAAGCAGAAGGCTAGGAAGCAGGCTAGCCCAGCTATCAAAACCTCTTTCAGTCTCTGGGATTTCCCTCTCTTCTCACCACCTCTGCTGACTTTCATGCTCCTGAGATCCTTTGGTATCCAAATCCCAGCCCCGAACTATCCCACATCCAGCTCCCACCTGGGCCTTACCTGACAAGAGTCCTTCCCGCCCTGGGGGACCCCCGCACAGACCATGCCGGCGGTGATGGCTCCAGGGTAGGCCTGCTGACATGTCTGGTTCTGGGAGATGTTGATGTTCACACATTGCAGAGAGGTGGGGTACCTGGCTGGAGGGGCACTGAGGGGTTACAACTGGGGTCTACCCTCCCATGAAACCCAGGGTCCAGGCCTCCAGCCCCTTCTCCCTCAGACCCAGGGGTCCCCCCCAGCCCCTCCTCCCTCAGACCCTGGGTCCAGGCCCCCAGCCCCTCCTTTCCAGGATGGAGGCACCCTTACCAATGGGACTGGATATGGTCCCCCAGCCTGACACACGGCAGGGTGTCCCAGGGCTGGCACAAGACTGGGCGATAGGGATGGTATTCACTGCCCTTCCCAGCCGGGCAGGCTGCTCCAGCCTCAGAAGCATCAGGTCGTTGTCATGGGCCCGGGCATTGTAGCTGGGATGTGTCACCTGGCGAGTCACGCGGAGCACCTGCTGGGTGGCCTCCCACCTCCTCAGGTTGTGCTTGCCCAGGGCTACCCGGAGGATCCTGGCCCACGACCCCCAAGAGTAGAACTGCTCACGGTCTGTCCAGGAGACGCCTCCCCACCCTCCAGCCCTGTGCCCTTACTTGGCGATGAGTTCTCCTCCCCTATGTCTAACCTGCTTCCCTCCAACTGCAGGCTGAGCATTTCTTGGCCTCCTGTGCCCTTTCCTGGACATTCTGTCTTGGCCCAACCCCACCTTCCTCCCCTTCCTCTCTTGGGCTGTGTTTCAGCTCCTGGCTTGGGTATAAGGTGATGGTCAGGAGTTCTGGCCTCAGTTCCAGGGTCTGGGCCAGGTTCTGTGCTTTGACTTCTAAGCGTGACTCTGGATTATGGCTCCAGGCTCTAAATCATCATGGATATAATGGAGTAGGCTCCATTCCATTTCTAGCCTGGGCTCTGAGTTCTAGACATTTTAAACTTTTAACTGTAGGCTAAGGTCAGGATTCTAGATCGAGTCTGGACTATGGCATAGTTTCTAGATTCTGGTGTGAGCTTTCTGTTTTAGGTTTCAGGGCTCTATTTTGAGCAAGGAACTATAACCTGAGCTATGGACTCTGGACACTTCTATGAGCTCCAGTTTCTAGCTTGTGCTCTGGGTTCTTTATTAAGCTCTGGTTTATGAACTGGGTTTGAGATGATGGTTTGAGCTCTGCTCCAGTTGGGGTCAGGGTTCTAAACATTGGTCTGAGCTCTTGATTCTAAGCCAGGCTCTGTTTCAGATTGAATTGCAGGGTATAGTCTGAGCTCTTGACCTCAGGTTGGACCCTGGGTTCTAGATGGTGCTCTAGTTTACAACCTAGCTCCAAGATTCTAGAGGCTGGTTTGCATTCTGGGATTTATGTTCTAGATGCTGGGCTGAGCTTTGGACTCTAAGATCTAGATTAAACTTGAGTTTATGGCATTAGATATGGCTTGAAGGCACTGTGTGAGCTCTAGCCTGGACTTTGACTTCTTGGCTGGGATTCAGGTCTAAAATTTGGAAGGAGCTCTGGATTTTATATGTGGCTTCAGAGTATGATCTAAAATTCTGGGATTTAAACACTGGGTTGAGGTCTGGGTTCTAGGCTACTCAAAGAGTAGCTATAGACTAGACTCTGAATAAACTTTGATTTGAAATGGACTCCAGGTTCTGTTTCTGTTCTTACAGCTGTATGTTCCACTTGTAAGTGGGGTTCTGGATATATGGCTAGGCTGCAGGTTCTGAACTGGGCTTTGGGTACTAGGTAGCGTTCTGAGTTTGGGAATGTAGACTGTGCCCTGAGTCAATCACCAATTTGGAATGGGATAATCTTGGGCTCGATGTGAAGCCTGGCTTCTGGATGAATCTCCTGGTTACATGTTAGGTTCTTAGCTGGCCAATGGGTTCTAAGCTGCCAATCTGACTTCAGAATCTAAACTGAGTTCAATATTTGTGGAATCTGTGTAGATTCCACAACCTGAGCTGTGTCTAGGCTCTTCTC
Source organism: Varecia variegata (assembly GCA_028533085.1). Classification (NCBI taxonomy): domain Eukaryota; kingdom Metazoa; phylum Chordata; class Mammalia; order Primates; family Lemuridae; genus Varecia; species Varecia variegata. The sequence goes on along the minus strand of CM052449.1, from coordinate 20,322,091 downwards.
TAGACCCCAAACCAGGACCCAGCTACAACGTTGGGTTCTACACGGAGCTCCAGGTTCTCAGCTGAGCTCTGGGGCTCTAGACCCTGGAACTCACTTAACACAAGAATTGGGGTGGGGATCACTCACGGGCGGGCGCAGTGAGCAGCAGTGATGACCCACTGGTCTGAAAGCAGGGCCCCTCCACAGAAGAAGCGACGCCCGGGGCCTGCCAGCAGGGCCACCTGCCATGGCTGGGAGTTCTGGATGCACGTATAACCACCAATTATCTTGTTCTCATCTTCTTGGCTCTGTGTCATGCCTAGGAGTAGACGGGGTGGGGTGGGGTGGGGAAAGCACATGAGCAAACGCTCTCCACCCCCCAACTCTGCAGGACATCCAGAACTGACAAGTTGCCTTCCTTTTGGTCTAACCCCTAAACCACCCATTGCTGTCTGCCCCGCCCAGTGTGAGATATGTCCAACATTGCCCCTGTTATTGCCCCAACACAATCAGGGAGTTCTCTGACCACCCCAAGGCATCTCCATAGTATATATTGTTTTGTCCCATGGCCTCCTCATGCGGGGCCTTGCTACATCTACAACCCTCAACTCCCACATGTCCTCCATTAGTCCTTCCCCACCACATCCAAGGAGCTCCCTGTCTCTTCCCCAACCTCCCCACTCAGTGCGACCCCCCAGGATCCACCATCTCACCCCCACTCACTCCATCCACCACACCAACCTGCCATGGTAGCACCTCATCATCATCCTCCACCTTCCCTCAGACAAGCCATCTTCCCTGTATTGTTTCCTCCCAAGCCCAGTCAAGGAGGACCCTGTGGCCCTTCTGCTCATATGACCCACTAAGGACCTAACAGTTCTCCACAATTCCTTACTCATTTCTCCCCACTTTCTATAGCCGCCTCTCTCCCCAGCCCCACAATTTTTAGTGTATCCACAACTCAGAACTCAAGCCTCCGGCATGCTCCTCAGCCATGACCCCCAAACCATTCCCTGCTCTTTCTCACCAGGCCACCCATTCACATTCTGGGTCCCCAGGACCCTTCCCCATCTCTCTGCAGAGTCTCCAGGGGACTCCCTTGCCTCACACTCCACTGTTCTCTTACCTATGGCCAAGACTTGCAGTGCTGTCAGCAGGAGGAACATCCTGGGGGCTGAGGGGCGGGTTCTGGCAAGTGCAAAGAGTACGTGAGAGAGAAGGACCCAGCGAGAGACCCAGGGGCTTAGAGGCAGAGACAAGGGGAGCCACTCACACAGAGACCAAGACTCTCAGAGGTATGGAGACAGGACAGGGAGGTAGAGGCCAGAGAGCAAGAGGGTGGGGCCTGGGGGCTCCTCAGGTGGCAGCAGAGAGGATGCTGAGCAGGGCGCAGGTCTGTCCTTGATGTCTTGGTGTATGAAGGAAGTAGGGGTGGTGTCTCTCTTCCTAGTCATGCTGGCAAAGCCTTTTATCCCTGGTCCAGGCAGCTGGCCCTGCCCCCCACCGCCCTGTTCCTGATATATATTTTTTTATTGCCTAGTTCCCATTCCTGGACTCTCTAATCCCATCCCCTCCCTCCCCTCTCTGGCCAGAGAAGCAGCCACAATTGTTAATGAGAACCTGCCTGGTGAAGATGTTACAATCTGGAAGGAATCCAGGGAGGGGGACCTCAGGGCAGGGTGGGCAGGAGAGGGTTCCCAGGCGGTGGTGGTGGTGGATTTGGTGGTGGATTCAGGAAATTGGGGGGGGGAGGGTCAGAGGAAGGTGCTGGGAGGGGCTGAGAGAGGGAAGAACAGAAGCACCAAGAGAGGCAGCCATGGGAGGAAAGAGAGACAGAGAGGGAGAGAGAGACACTGGAAATGGATGAGAAGTAAGATATAATGGTGGACAGACAGACAGAGAGTCCAAGAAATACAGACACACAGAGAGATGTGTCAAAGAGAGAAGCAATTGAGGAGAGAGCCAGAAAGAGAAGAAAGGCAAACGCAATGGGAACACAGGAGGCAGGTGGAAAATCAAGACAGAAAGAGAGGGAGGCACAGAGACACAAGGACAGATGAGTGTGGAAAAGCAGAAAAACAGAGGGAAGAAGGTGAAAAGAGAATAGAAACAGACACAAAGAAACAGAAAACAGTGAAGAGAGAGAAAAGAGTCCGAGATACCCCCAGCCTGCCGCACATTCACAAACATACCCACAATAATAGCGATGATGAGGATGGAATGAGCTGCAGGATTAGCCTTAGAAGGAAACCTGATGCAGGGGAAGAAGGGAAGGAGGAAGGTCGAGAAGGGTAGATAACAGTGGGGAGTCAGGGGAGCAATGGATACCAACAGGTGACAGGGACACAGACAAAGGGGACAGGGAGGTAGAGATAAGAGATGATAGCACCAGAGAAAGATGGAGAGGCAGCGATGGGGCCGGAGAATGGGCAGGAGATGGTGCAGGAGGCACCTGGCTGTGGGGCAGTGCTGTCCACCTTGCTTTCTCACTTTGGGACACTCATAGTCCTGAGAGATGAGGGAGCAGGGACCCCAGCAGGGAGGAGGAGGTTTGGTGCCATAACTGGCAGTCCCTAACTCCTGTTCTGCAGAGATGGAGGAAGAGATGAAGACCCAGAGAGAGGGGCACAGACCTAGAGAGGGGGTCAGAGATTCCCAAAGGGGGAGGGTGGAGAACAGGAGAGATGGAGTGAGATGGGGAGAGAGGAGCCCTTCAGGACACTGGCTGGGGACTCTCTGAAGGTGAGGAGAGCTGCCTGGGTAGAGACAGTGGTGGGGCGTTACTGTAACTGCACCAGACCAATCTGGCTTAACTTTCCTGTAACAAAGTTGTGAGTTGTTTTTCAGTTGCCATGGACCCTGCAGGATGAAGGTCATATAACCTGAGCATGCCCAGATGAACCAAGTGTACAACTGTGGGCGGAACCTAAGTGCTTGGACTGAGGCCACATGGGGACTGAATTAAAAGGCGACACCACATGGCAGGACCCAAGATCCAATCAGATTGCCCCGTGGCATCAGCGCCATGGCAGGATCTGGTCGGGTCATACCTCATAACCATCTGGCCATAAAACCAACTCATCCCTCTTGTTTGGGGACACATTGCTTTGGCAATTATCCCCAGGGTGCTCCTTAGTTGTGCCAAGTAATAAAAACCCCTTTGCTATAGCCAACTTGGCTGTGTCTATTGACATGATAGCTGCCAGAAGAACGAACCCTTCTGTTTGGGAGGTGACGTCACTAGCACAGATGGCACTGGAAGCCAGAGTGTGTGGAACCCACCAGGGAGTGTGTACAGAGTAAGAAGACCCCACAGAAGACCCACAGCCTAGAGGGTGAGAAGGGGTTACCCAGGGACTAGACGGAACAATTGAAGAGAGAGGAGGGACACCAGGGAAGAGTGGTGTCAGAGAAACTGAGAGCTTTTTTAAATGAGGGGGTGGCAGGGTGGTCAGATGCCTCTGGGAGGAACACAGAGGTGACTAGCGATGATGGAGATAAAGGTGTTGGTGGTGTGGTGGGGGCAGAAGCCAGGTGGGTGGAGACCAGAGGTGCAGACACCTCTTGGGTGTGAGGGAGAGGAGAAGGGGTGCTTGGCCAGTGAAGGCCGTTTATGAGAAAGGAACCACTGGATGATACTTAGAACAAAACAATAGCTCACGTTTATTGCACACTCAGCACAGCCAGGCACTGTGCTAAATCTTTTTTTTTTTAATACTTATCTGAAACTCTGCACCCATTATCACTAACTCCTCCCGTCTCCCTCTCCGCAGCCCCTGGCAACCGCTAATATACCTTCCGTCTTTGTGAATTTGACTACTCTAGGTGCGTCACATAAGTGGGATCGTAGGATATTTGTCCATTTGTGTCTGGCTAAGTTGACTCAATCTAATGTCCCCAAGATTCATCCATGTTGTAGCATGTGTCAGAATTCCCTTCCCTTCTAAGGCTTAATGATAGTCCATGTATGCATATACCACATTCTGTTTGCCCAGCTAAGCCCCTCTTTGTGGGTTATCGTCCCCCTTCCCTCCTTTCAATAGATACTTACTGAGCACCTGCTGTGGATCTGTCATGGCTCTGGGCAATGGAGTATAGTAATGAACAAAACAGACTCTCCCCCCCAAATCCCTGCCCTACTGATGGTCACATTCTGGAAGAAAAAGCAAATAAATCAAGTATATGACATCACAAGTTATGAGGGCCTGTGAAAAGGAGCAGCAAGTGCAAAGGCCCTGAGGTGGGAAGGGGCAGGTGAGCAAGGGGAGAAGAGACGATGGATGGGGGCGGTGAGGTCATGGAAAGTCTGGACTCCATGGGACAGGCATTATCTTGTCCCTATTTTACAGACTGGGAAACTGAGGCTGAGACAGGGGAAGTGGTTTATCCAAGGTCCCCCAGCTTGTAAGTGCAGGAGACAGCGCACAAACTCAGGTCTGAACCTCCGCTCCACAATCCTTACTGTTCCTTCCGTCGTCGCCCGGGGAGCCCGCCAATTTCATTTGCGCACTGATTTGTGTGTTTTCACTCATTTCACATAACTCACTAATGCTTCTCTGGTCACGTGAGAATTCCGAACGCCCGCGGGACTGTTATTGTCCTCATTGTGTAGAGGAGGAAGCCAGGACCGAGGCCGGCCCCTTGCCCCGGTTTGCACAACGCTAAAGTGGGGCGCCGCGACCGGGACGCAGGCGGAGGGCTCCTAACCGCAGCGCACGGAATGTTCGGGAACAAAGGGAGGATGGTGCAACTGGCGGCGCGGTGGGATTAGCCCCAGACTCGGGGAAAGACGCCTCTGCCATTGTTCCAGGGAGGAAGGAGGAAAGGGCGGGCCAGGTGCGGGTGGGGTGTGGGTACCGCGGCTTCTGTTTCCACCGGGAGGCAGCGGCGGCTCCTCTGCGGGGCACCTGGGCGGGTGGGGCTGGGAAAGCCGCGGGCGGCGGCGGAGGCGTCCGGGGAAGTGGGCGATCGTGCCTGGAAGGGGCACCGTCTCGGTGGTTGGACGATTTTGTTTTTTTCTTCGACTGCCCGCATGCAGACACAGGGAGGGCGCAGGCGGGGCTGGGTGGCGGCGGGACGGGCGCTGAGACCGCGGCGTGGAGTGGGCTGCGGGGTGCAGGAGTGGAAGACACAGGGGGCTCGCGGAGAGGCTGCGTGAAGAGGGGCAGGTGTGTTTGAGGTGGAAGAACAGGAACGGCGGAGCCACCCCCAGCACGGGAAGCATGGGAGGCCGTGGCCAGGGAGTGGGATGTGGGATTTTGTGGTTTCAGAGGTGGGGCCCTTCCGCATGGAGATAGTGGCGGGCGTGACTGTGGGAACGGATGGCGGGGAAGGTGGTCTCTGGCCACGTGCAGGTCATGGCCCTTAGAGGCTTTTGGCGGCGGGGTCCTCTCACCACGGGTTCCAAATCCCTGCGTCAGCCAATGCCTGGCTCTGTCTCCACTTAGAATCAGGCAAGTTGCCAAGGGCTTTACTTGTCACATTTAATCCTCACGAAAGCCCTTAGGGGTTAGGGACTCAGCATCATGTTACCAGCGAGGAAACCAGGCCTTAGAAGCATCTTGTGCAAGTGGCAGAGTCAGGACTTGAACCCAGATCATTTGGCTGTTAAACACCACACCATTCCACACAGCCTGGCACGAGCGTGCGCACAATGAATGTCTGTGGAATGAGCGAACAGACCTTCTCCTCTGTCTTCCCTTGTGTCCTGATGGCTCTTGGTTGGCAGTTTTTCTAGTACCTACCATGTGCCATGTCTCACTTAATTCTCCCAATTCTCCCGTCAGCCCTGTGAGGTGCACACAATGACACCCATTTGCAGATGAGGAGATGGAGAGAAATGAGGTCAGTTGTCCAATGTTGTATGGTAGAGCTGGGTTCCCCAGCCTGCCTGACTCGATGTCCCTCTGTTGCTGGTCTCATGCTTCTCTCTGATTATCCAGTTGCTCTCTGTGTAATCTCCCAGACACCTTTCTGCTATGTGCCAGACAGCCTCCATGTGCACGCCGTGGGGTCCCTGATGTTCGGTCGACAGCCAAGGAATGCCTCTGCCCCACCATCCCCCCAGTCTTCCCCGTGTTAGCATCCTCTCCCTAGCTGCTCGGGTCAAAGCTGGGAGTGGTTCCTGATTCCTCCCTCCTCTCATCTCCCACTTGGGCAGTTCCTGTCGCCTTAGCTCCAAAATAGAAGGCAAAGAATCCACCCACTTATCTCTTCTCAGCCACCCTCTTCCAAGCCACCCTTATCTCTCACCTGCCCAGGTGCAATGGCATCAGAACTGGTCTGGCTGCTTCCATGCTTGACCCCTGACCCTTCTCTCCCCCCCTGTGCCAAATCCATTCTCCACTCAGCAACCAACCTCTTAAAATGTGAAACAGTATCATGTTCAAACCTGCTTAAAACTCATCTGTGAGTCCCCAGTGCAATTATAATAAAATCTAAACGCCCCCAAGGTGCTCTGTGTCTGGCTTTTGTCCATCTTTCCAATCTCATCACCCCATGAGGTACTGCGCCTCAGGCCCTTGTATTTCTTTGATTTTCTCCACATGGAGAAAATCAAAGGTGCCTCCCCACCTCAGGGCCTTAGCCTTTGCTGTTCCTTCTGCCTGGAACACACTTCCTGCCACTCTGCCCATGATCATCATGCAAAACTCAGTTTAAAGGTCACTTCCTGATCACCTTCTGTGGAGCTGACATTCCCTTCTAGTTTCTGTCTCAGCCCTGTGTTGGTTTCCTTCCTACACCTTATTTTAATCTATAATTGCTTTATGTGTTTGCCTCCTTGTTTATTATTGTTGTTTATTTTCTTTCTCTATGGCACTTACCATCAGATGTCCCTCGTGCATTATTTATTGACTTTCTTACTCTTCTGTGTAATCTGTCTCCCACAGCTTGAGTGTCAACTCTGACAGGGCAGAGATTTTCACCTGCTTGCCCTGCATCTGTGCCTTGGCACATAGTAGGTGCTCAGTAAACATTTGTGGAACAAAGAAACATCTCTCTTACTAGAACTGAGGCTTCATGAGGGCAGGGACCTCGTCCATCTCGTTCACTGCTGGATCCCTGGTGCCCAGTCTGGTGCCTGGCACTTGGCAGGGGCTCTATGAAAACAGGCCGAGTGAGTGAGGATATCTTGGAGCCTGGTTCTCTCCAGACTCTGCACCCAATGCCTCTTCTTCAGCCCTGACAGTGACCTCCAATTACCCAGCCCTGAAGAGCACACACAGATGGAAGATGCAGGAAGTCCATCTTTCTGAGACCGAGCTCCAGATTCCTGTGGGGGGGGGAGGGGAAATGCTTCTGATCCCAGGTGATGGGATGCTGGAATTTCACAGATCCACTGTCACAACCAATAAGAATGAAAAGTCCCTTGTGTTTCTGTAGGGCTGTGTTTGCCAAGGCCATAGACCACAGCAAAAGCCACCCCCACCACGATGACTAGGGCCTCCAGCCTCAGCAGCCCCCTCCCGACCCCCCATGTTTGCTACGGCTTCCTCCTCAGCCAGAGCCTCCTGGATTTACCGTGACCACCTGTCTAAGGGGCAAACATCTTCATTGTTGTTCAGCCTGCTTAGGAGAGACTTCCCTTGGATTTGCATCGTCTTTGAGTTCATGTAGGAGCTTCTAAGGATTACGATACACACTCTCAGTGTTGAGTGGGACTCCCGGCTCTAAGTGAGGACTTCTTATGTAGCCTTCACATCCCTCCCCACCCTTCGATGCCCTTGCCACTGCCTTAAGTTTTCACTGTCGGATCCACGCCTGGACTGTCACCCCAGCCTTCTCCCTGGCCTCCTGGCTTATAAGCTTCCCCCTACACTCTTCCCTGGAAATGGCCCCGGAGGGATCTTTCTGACACCCAGAGCTGGCCCTTTCTAGCGGCCCATCAGCCTAGACAGATGCCCGCCCGGCACGGCATTGTGACCCTTCACAGGGAACCTGCCCTGCGTCCTGCTCTAGGAGCAGCAGTTCCTCGCAGGTACACGGTGCTTCCGTGCCTGCAGGCCTGTGTGCCTGCTGTTCTGTCTACCTTGCACATTTGTCCCTCTCACCCTTCCCTGTGCTCATTCTTACTCATCTCTGGGTCTCGGTTTAAACACTGCCTCCTCAGGAAGCATTCCATGACGCACCATGGAATGGTTAGACGCCCCACCTCTGGCTCCCCTGTGTCCCTCCTAACCCCCACGGTGAACAGGTATCCTGTTGGGGCTTGACTTGGCTGGTGTCCCTGCCCACCTCCCCGACCAGACAGGGAGCCCACTGAGGGCAGGGACTGGGCTGACTCAGCTCTATTTCCCCACTGCCCTGCGCAGGGCCCCTCGGCTCCTGGGAGGCGTCAGGAAATGTTTGCTGCGTGAATAAAGGAATGATCCTTATCACTCCTCTTGTTCAAAAAATCCTCCATGCTCCATAGCACTAAAAACCAAAGCCGAGCCTGTGTGACCTCTCCCTCTTCCCTCTCTCCTCCATGCATCCCTTCTGCCTTTTCCTCCAATCTCAGAGTTTGCACTGGCTGTTCCCTGCCAGGAACACTTTTCCTGCCAATCTACAGAGCTCTCTGCCTCACCTTGTGTAGGTCTTCGCATGAATGTGTCCTTCTCCCCGAGGCCTTCCCTACCCACCCTACTTCAATGTCTGCGACACCCTCCCCAGCCCTCTCTCTGTTACCATCTGTCATACTATATATACAACTTATTTTTCTTGTTTTTTTTTGTCTCTTGCATAAAAATAGGCTTTTGTTTTGTTCACTGCTGTCACAAATTACATGTTCCATAAGTACTTGTTGAATGAATGAATGAACAAACACGGGGGTCTTGAGGTCGAGTGCCCAGTGTTTATACGGGGCCTTAAGACCTATGCTATCTGGCTGGGCCCGGTGGCTCATGCCTGTAATCCTAGCACTCTGGGAGGCAGAGGTGGGTGGATCGCTCGAGGTCAGGAGTTCGAGACCAGCCTGAGCAAGAGCGAGACCCCCGTCTCTATTTAAAAAATAGAAAGAAATTAGCTGGACAGGCCGGGCGCGGTGGCTCATGCCTGTAATCCTAGCACTCTGGGAGACCAAGGCGGGGCGGATCGTTTGAGCTCAGGAGTTCGAGACCAGCCTGAGCAAGAGTGAGACCCCGTCTCTACTAAAAATAGAAAGAAATTATCTGGCCAACTAAAAATATATATAGAAAAAAATTAGCTGGGTATAGTGGCGCATCCCTGTAGTCCCAGCTACTGGGGAGGCTGGGGCAGAAGGATTGCTTGAGCCCAGGAGTTTGAGGTTGCTATGAGCTAGGCTGATGCCCCAACACTCTAGCCTGGGCAACAGAGTGAGACTGTGTCTAAAAAAAAAAAAAAAAAAAAAAAAGACCTATGCTGTCTCTCATCCTGGAGGACTGGCTCAGAGACCAGGCGGCAGGTGGGAGAGAGCTGAACTCCCTATCTGGGCCCCGGAGGGAGAGACCTGGCTTTGCTGGCTATGGCCACCTGATGCAGTGTGGTCACAGTGGCCCCTTGTGGCAAGAGCTGAGAACAGCACCTTCCCCAGCTCTGAAGAGGCCCCGGCGAGGAAGGCAGTGAGCACACAAGGAGCGCACACTAAACTAAGCCGGCTGCTCTTCAAAGCGCTCATGCGTACTGTATTTACCAACAATAACCACAGGGTGGAAGTAGCATCCTTCCCCCATCATTCGGATGAGCATCCTGCCCAAGGTCACATGGCTCAAGGGGCAGAGCCTGGTCTTAAAACTCAGGCAGTCTGGCTGTAGAATGTACGCTGCAAACCTGCGCTATCCAGTAGAGTAGCCACGAGTCACATATGGCGACAGACTGTGGGGAGTCTGAATTGAGATAGGTTGTGAGTGTAACATACACATTGGATTTTGAAAACTTGATATGAAAAAAGATACATAAAAAACTCAAAGTTCTAAAATATTGATTACATGTTAAATTTATACTATTTTGTATATAGTGGGTCAAACAAAATTTATTATTAAAATGTCACCAGTCTCCCTCTTTTAAAAATATGACTACTAGAAAATTTTTTTTTAAAAAAATATATTTTTTTTTATAATAAAGAGATGGTGATCTTGCTACATTGGCCAGGCTGGCCTTGAACTCCTGGCCTCAAGCGACCCTCCTGCCTTGGCCTCCCAAAGTGCTGGAATTACAGGCACTGTGCCTGACCAAAAATTTTAAAATTATACATATAGCTTGCATTATATTTCTTTTGCATGGTGCAGCTTGAAATCACAACAGAAATCTAACCAACTCCCCACCTCCTCATATGGAGGGAAAAACTACTGAACAGAAGGAAAAAGGTCTCTTGCCCAAAGCCACATGGGAATTCAGTGGCACATCTGCAACAAAAATCCAGGTCCCCTGGCTTCCAGCAGACAGCAGAGCAAAAGGGTCAAGAGCTCCAGCTCCTTTCTTGATCTGTTGCTGTGAGACCTTGGGCATGTTACTTCACCTCTCTGGGCCACAAGTTTATCCTTCATAAAATTGGGGATAAAAATCCACTCCTCACCTCACTGAGCTAATGAGGAAGGAGCGCTTGGCCCAGTGCCTGGCACACAAACATCATCCCATACAATTCACCTTGATCATCTTGCGCCCCCTACCGCCCATTCTCCTCACAGGAGCTGGAGTAGTTTTTATTATAGAAAATGAAAATTGGATCCACTCCTGGGACCAAAACTCTCCAAAGACTTACACCTAGCATAAAATCCAAGCCCCTCTTGCCTTCACAAGAACATGTATGACCACCCCTGTCCACGCCTCATTTCATCTCGTTCTGGTCTTTTCCTGCCCACTCTGCTCTGGCCAAATGGGACTCTTCCCTGGGCTTGCCACGCTTACTCCTGCCTTTTTTGCACTGGCAGTTCCCTCCGCCTGGAAAGCTCTTCCCCAAGATGGTTTCATGATTTGTTCCTTTGCTCTGTGCAGGTCTCTGCATAATGCTGCCTCCTCTGAGGCCCTTCCTTCCCTAGTTCCTATGGAAACTGTCTCTTCCTGTCTCCCTCTTTCCCCTTATCCCAACTTTTAAGTTTGTAGCATTCAACACTATCTGACATTTATATTTATTTGCTTATTGTCCATTTCTCCCAGACTCTGAACTTCATGAGGGCAGGAGCTTTTGTTTCCTGTTCACTGCCATGTTCCTAGCACCTAGAGGAGTAGTTGACACAGAGGAAGTGCTCAGTAAATGTTTGTTGAATGAATAATTAAACTGATGCTCCGTTACCCCACAGGGGAGGCAGGGCATCTGGTCCAGGCCCTCTGGCCCAATCTTTTAATAATTAGGAAAAAGGAGACTCAGAGATTTTGGATGTCCACACAGTGAGGACAGGATGGAGAGGTGGGGGTTTGGGAAAAACCTGTGCCCTGGGTTGGGTGGGGTGGGAGGAGAGAACCGGGGAAGGCTTCTAGGACCCTGGAGGCTTTGAGCAGGATGATGGGAGGGTGGGGGCATTCCTGACAAGGAGTCAGCCCAACAAAACCTGGAGGTGGGACTGAGAACACCAGGTGTCCCCAGGAAGCTTCCTGGCCTCACCTCTGGGACCTACAAGGCAGCAACCCTGAAACCCAGCGCCCCCTGGTGGCCAAACCTTAACATGAACAGCCAAGTCGGCCACCACTTACTGAGCACCTGAACCTCTCTGATCTTCCATTTCCTCCCAACATTGCTTTGATAGGGAGGAGGGTCGTTTATCCCATTGTTAGAGAAGAAAATGGAAGATCAGAGAGGTTAAGTCACCAACCCAGGCTCACACAACTCTGCCTCCAAAGCCCAGGGTTTGGGAAGCCCACTCAGCCCGTCCTCAGTCATGACAGAGACACCAGGAGAGAGTCAGGTGGTGGAGGGGCAATTCCACAACCCTGGAGAGCTCTGAAGGGCCCACCCTCCCAGCTGGGTGACCTGGGGCCATTTGCCACGCCTCAGGCTATATAGCCTGTGAGGTCGTGGTGGGGATGAAATAATAGGCTACAGTGTTCGCTGCACTGGGAAGGAAGCATCATGCTGGTAACCGTGAGTGACATGTGACTGCAGGGAAACAGGAAACAGCAGCCACCTGGTGCTCAAGGAGGGTTAGGACCACCCTGAGCACGCCCAGAACCCGGCAGGGGCACTAGGCAGGCAGCTCCCTGATTCCCACTCAATCGGGAACCACAAGTTGTCCAACACCCCGAACCCCTTCCTGAGACCCAGGAGTCTATTACCCCAGCCCCACCTCCCCCAGTCCTAGAACTGGCCCCCTCCTCTCCTCCCTCAGTCCCAGTAGCCCACCCCAAGGACCCTCCTCCCTTGGACCCAGAAGTCCGCCCCCCCCCGCTGCTACAGGGTTACAGGTCACTGTCTCCCTGTCCTCCCAACCCCACATGGAAGGCCCGGCAGAGAAACTCGGCTTTATTCACAGCGGTATGTACAGGCAGCCCCCACCACGGAGCGTCAGATCCCAGGATCCCAGCCGGAGACCTGGGGTCACTAGAAGGCGGGGATGGCCTCCGAGGCAGGGGGCCGGGCCCGATCCCCAGGCGCCCCCTGCGTCCCCTCCTCGTCCAGCCCCCGGCGGCCCTTGCCGATGGCCAGGCGGGGCCGGCCGCGGTTCAGGCCGTCCAGGAGGGCGCAGGCCTGGCAGAGCGCGCGGCTGGCCAGCGCCCCGCAGCGGGAGCAGGCGCCGGGGCGCGGAGGGAGCGCGGCCGGGGCCAGCGCCAGGCGCTCCGCCGAATGCACGAGGTCCAGCACCGCCGACGGCCGCGCCGCCTCCAGGCGCTTGAGCAGGTCGCGGGCGTGGCCGCGGAAGGCCTCGGGCGCGTAGACGCACTCCTCGGAGAAGTAGTCGAGGTGGCGGAAGTGCGCGTACAGCACCACCTCCTTCTGCGACGCGAACTGCAGCGGGCGGCAGCGCGGCAGGGCGCCCCCCTCGCCCGGCGAGCCCAGGCCCCCACCACGGGCCAGCCGCCCCGTGTCGCCCCGCAGGAAGTTCATGAGCACGGTCTCTGCCATGTCGTCAGCGTTGTGACCTGGTGGGGGAGAGAAGGGAGCAGGTGAGGTGGGGAGCGGAGGGCGCTGCTGGTCATGGAGCCACCTGGGCACCGTAGGGCTGCCAGGACCCAGAGAGAAACGGGGATGGGGACAGCGGGCCATGGACCCCCCGGGCATCGTAGAGCAGCCAGGTGGAGGCCGGAGATGGACATAGCAAGAACGAGAGGGAGACACACACAAGCTCCCCTGGAGCAACTTGGGGGTACCCTCATTTGCCACCCACCCACTGCATACCACATCCTACGCTGGTTGCCCCTACACATAGGGAGTAAAAGTGCTTTATGCTGCTAATACCTTCTCAGCCTCAGTTAAAACTGTAAAACTGTAATTCAAACTGTGCACAAAAGTCAAAATGGCATTTAACAAGAGATTCTCAAGATAGCTGGTGTAAGCAGGCTGCCTTCTCCTCCACCCACTAGGGTGTCCATGTGCTCATCCTGGGAACCTGTGAATACGTTTGGTTACAGGGCAAAGGGGAATTTAAGTTGCAGGTGGAGTTAGGGTTGCTAACCAGCAGACTTCAACCCGGGGGAGTAGCCTGGACCATCCAGGGGGGCTGAATCCAATCACTTCTAATCCTTGACGTGGAAGAGGGAGGCAGAAGAGTCAGAGTGGGTAGTGAGGCCAGAAGTAAGGTCAGAGCAATGCAAAATGAGAAGGACTCAACCTGCCATTCTTGGCTTTGAAAATGGAGGAAGGGGCCACGAGCCAGGGACTGTGGGCAGCCTCTAGAGGCTGGAAAAGGCAAGGAAATGGATCCCCTGCCCACCTTCCAACACAACCCTGCTGACACCTGGATTTTAGTCCAGTGAGACTCTTGCTGGACTTCTAACTTCCAGAACTGCCAGATAATACATTTGTGTTAAGCCATGAAACTTGCAGTAATTTGCTACAGCAGCCATAGAAAAGCAACGGTTCTTGATGTAGTGTCTCTGACAACACAGACTGCAGTGTTTTTTTATCTTTTTTTTTCTGACTGCAGTGTTTCTGTGTTATCTTTGTTTGGAAAGACCGGTGAGAAATATTTACACATAAGTCACCATCATTGAAGCTAAATCTGTACTTGTCCTGTGTCTTGTCAAGTTATATTTGAGACTATATCAGTGGTTCTCAACCTGGGGCGATTTTCTCCTCCTTCCCTAACCCCAGAGACATTTGGCAATGTCTGGAGATATTTTTGGCTGTTATGGCAGGGGTGGGGGTGGAGTTGCTATGAGCAGCTAGTGGGTAGAGGCCAGGGATGCTACTAAAATCCTACAATACACAGGACAGCTTTCAAACAACAAATTATCTGGCTTCAAATGTTAATAGGGCTGAAGTTAAGAAACCCCCCGTGTACACAGTAAAACCCACCAAGAACTTTGCTCTAATTTTGTTTGTAGTAAGAGTGACCTTCCAAAAGGCCTGTGACCTTGAGGCCAGGTATGTTTGCCACTGGAAACTACATCTAGTTAAACGTTTATCGTCCAAGAGTTGTGTCTGTTGACTTAAAGTTGTAAGCCACATTAATTACAGGAGGCTGGATTTGCTCCACACCTTGTCATTACAAACCCACTTAAGAGCTCCCTGATTTTGTAATAATTATTACAATAATTATTATAATATGCCTTTAAAAATAGAGTGTATAAACAAAGAGTAAAAATCACTTTATAAGTTAGGGATTTTTCTGGAAGCCTTCATTATTTTTATAAGTACAATTAATAAGTGATTCTAATAAATTAACTTTAAAACCCAAGGCAACCTCATTCCTCCAGACAGACTGCTCTTGTGCAGATTCTTCCCGTTCTCCACCAGAGGAAGCTACGGCTCAGAGATCAGGGATTTGTCCAAGGTTACACGGGTGAATGAAGCTCAGGTCCCCTCCCTGGAGTCCATGCCCTAGCACAGTGGGAGAAGAGAGTCCCAGAGGTACCTTTGTCTTCATGTTCCTCGAATGTGTTGATTCTGTCCTTCTGTTTCCTGCAACCATCACTTCTCACCTAAACGACCACAGCTGTCTCCCTCCTAACTGGTGTCCTTGGCTATGTCCTTGCCCCTCCTAGGTTCCTCACCATAGCCAGGGTAAGCTTGTCAAAGTTCCATTCCTTTGAAACTCTCTTCACTTCATGTCACTTTCACTGGTTCCCCCACTGCCCCAAGGGTAAGGTCTGAACTCATCCGCCTCTAGCCTCACCTCCCTTTGCTCTCTGGGCTCCAGCCACACTGGGCTACTTGGTGCATCTCAAACTGGCTTCTGCACAGGCCAAGAACCACCTCACCCCAGTCCTTACCCCCATGCACCTCTTCACCTTGAGCCTTCAGATCTCAAAGACTTCCTTGACTCCCTCCCATCATGTCACCAGGTTCTCTCTTTGCACACATAGTCCATGTAATTTTCTTCACTAACACTTTGGAGCATTTATAATTTTATATTTGAGAACCATACAAAGGTAGGAACTTGTACATAACTGTATTCTCAGCCCTAGCCTGGGAATGATGACAATAGCACATATGAAATATGTAAAATGTATCATATATTAATATCATATATTAATGTATCATATATGATAATACATAAATCATAATATGTATTATCTACATAATAATAGATAACACACAGATATATATACTTTACTCCTACTAACTCATCTAATGGTCAGAACAAGTCTCTGACTTGGGTACCATTAATATTCCTGGTTAGGGATGGGGAAACAGGAGTATAGAGAGATTAAGAGCTTTGCTATGGCAACAGTTTGGATCTGGCATGTAGTAAACTCAGCAGCTGTTCGTTGAAGGAATGGATGAGAGAGAGAATAAAAACGAATTATCAAAGAGAGGAGAGGCCAACAAAAGGAGTTAAGAGGCAGAGATCTTTTTCAGAGATAGAGATGGAGTCTGAAAGGTGGACCATGAGAGACCAAGAATATTAGAAACAAGTAAAAGTAAGTAAAGATCTAATCCCCAGAGACTAACTTTTACCCCCCCCCAACCACTTTGCCAATCTGTAAAGACCAATGCGGTGGCCAAGACCCAAGCCTTTGTGACGTCACCCTGCCTGGCCCCGTTTTCTCCCAGGTGTCGTGAGCCCCAAACAGGAGCACGCGCATATCCCTAGCCGCTCACTGGGCTCCTCCCCTTAAGTCATGCCCATGGTCTCCTTTCCCACTTCCAGGGCATGCGCCTAAGTCCCCCTTTAGGGCCCACCCCCAGCCTGCGCATGTGCCCCACCCCCTGCCACTACACTGGAGCAAGCGCTCACCCGTCACGATGTGCGTGGCTCCCACGAGGCGCGCCCCTTCCTCCAGCGCTCGGCGCCGCAGCACCCCGCAGAAGGTGCAGCAGGAGCGGCTGCGGCCCGAGCCGGCCGTGCTGCGGGCCACGGCGTCCATCGTCCAGCCCCCGAAGAGGTCTGCGTAGGCCACCACGGTGAGCGGCAGCTCCCAGCGCGCTGCCTGGCGCTGCACGGCCGCAAGCGCCGCGTCCCGGTAGCCACTGATGCCCTCGTCCACAGCCACGAGGTGCAGCGAGATGTCCAGGCGCGGTGCGAGCTCGCGCAGCACGTGCGCAAGCACTGTGGAGTCCTTGCCGCCCGAGGCGCCCACCGCCACCACTGCACCCGGAGGCAGCAGGCGGCCGGCGAGCACCGTGTGCAGCACCTCGGCCTCGAAGGTGGCGCAGAAGCAGGCGCCACACAGCGCGTGTCCCGAGCGCGGGCGGCGGAGGGCAGCTCGTGCCGCGTGGCAGGAGGTGCACGGTGGGGCGGGCATTGCGGGAGGGCTCGGCTTCTCCTAGAGCTGGAGAGAGGGGAGTGGTTACACGTGGATTCCGGATTTCGGGTTCCTTGCCTTGGGGGAGGCTGCCTGCTAGTACCCCTGCTGGGAATAGGCCAGGGGCAGGTGTGTGCGGGCAGAGTAGCTTATTCTGGAGCTGGGAACAGGAGAGTTGTACACGGTTCTGGTGACTGAAGGCCACTTCGTCCAGAAAGCCTCCTTGGGTTGAACTCGGTATTCACCAAAAAGAGGAGCTTAAGGAATTGGTTTTGGAGGAAAGAGAGGAAGAGACAGGCAGGTTATACCTAGAATTAGGTAGTGTCCTGTCCATGGGATGGGGTGTCTGCTAAGGACCAGTTGCATAGCCTCCAGGGAGGCCACCCATGTTACACCCTTGATCAGAGGGACAAGGTGGGTATCATTGACCTGGGCCTCCAGGGCTGTTCAGAGAGCTTGGGACCAGAGGGGCCGGTGACTCTAAAGGCCAGGGACTGCAGCTCTGTTCAGGGGAAGGGGGGGTGGTAAACAGGAAAGACCAATTGGATTTCACTTAGGGGACAGGGCACTGTCTCCAGGAATGGGTCCTGAATGCATCCTCTGAAAGGCAAGGTGACCTCCAGGGACACACAGGGGCAGCCTGGATCACACCTCTAGGGAGACCAGCTGGGGTTGCATCTGTTTTGGGGGTGAAGGGTGTGGGCCTGCAGGATTGGATTCAACCCTGCTCTGGGATCAGAATCCCCCCCAAGCTTCTGTGGCCTCATCAAGATATGGATCAGCCCACCCTTGACCCCTATCTCTTCTCTTCTTTCCCACCTCACTCCTCCCCACTCAGCCAGGACTCCAACCTTCTGGCCATACACACCCTCCCTGGTCCCACCTGCCTGGTGAAGCCACGAAAATTTACCAGGCTCAGTCCCCCCTCCCCAAGCCATCATCATCTCCAGCCTCCTGGAGAGGAGGACTGCAGTAGCCTCCTTCTCATTCAGAGCAGGCTGCTTCTAGAATTTACCACAATATGTGGATTTTATGTGACTGTATACTGTCTAATTTCCATAAGGGCAGGGAACAGTCAGATGTCTAACAGGCATCTCAAAACCCAAATTCCTGATTCCTCTAACAACAGGTTTCTTTTGGAGTAAAGGGTAGCTCCGTCCTTCCAGCTGCTCAGGCCAGAAGCCTTAGGTCCGGGATCCTGGACAGCTCTCTCTCTCTCTCACAACTGTTGTCACTCTCCCAGTGGATGACCAAATCACAATGTCAAATTTGGACCTTTTCTCCAAATACCCCACTCAGGCTTTCTCAGACCTCAAACTCCAGGTGCCCAAACAGAATGAAGTAAATCCTGTTTGTAGCTTCAAAATCACTTCTCACTGTCTCCACGGCCGCCACCCTAGTCTGGGCCATCTCTCTCCGGGGCTCTTGCAGGGGGTTCCTGGCTGGTCTCCCTGCCCCCACCTCCCCTCCTCTTCACATTCTTTTCCACTTAACAGCCAGTGGGATCCTGCCCAGTATCTTCTTGACATCCATGGATCTCGTCTCACTTTAGTCCATGCTAAGGGCTGATGAGGTCCTACGTGATCTGGCTCCTTTTTCCTCTGACCTCATCTCCTCCCACTCTCCTTTACCTACACCGGCTTCCACTGTCTGTCAAACACCTGAGGAACACTTCTGCCTCCAGGTGTTTGCACTGGCTGTTCTCTTTGTCACTGAGCCCAGCAAGCAGCCCTCAGGACTCACAGCTGAGCAACACCCCTTGAAATCTCTTCTCCTTTGGCTTCTGACTCAATCTCCGTCTGCGCTCCTGAATTTTCTTCTGCTCACATCTCTCGGGGAGGGCATCTTCATGTCCTCAGGTCCTGCCCGGCACCCTTCTTCCCATTCTCCCTGTGGGCGCCTCTAAGTCATGATATTCAGATGTCCATCTAGGCTGGTCCTCCAAATGGCCCACTGAGGATCTCCTCTGGGGCACCTTTCAGACCCTCAGACGCTAAGTGCCCAGACAACTTATTCCTCACAATGCAGAAACCTGTTCTTGCCCACCTGTTCCCTGTCTTCTGAGAGTAGCCACCACCGCTCCGCACTTTTGCAGGATAGGACATAAGGTCACCCTGGACTCATCTCACCCTCTAGATCTAGTCACCCAGTCCTGCGGAAGGGAGCCCTGGCAGCAGATGAGGTTGCACAAGTTGGCAGAGCCTCATAGGCCATGATATGGAATTTCAGTTTTATTCACAGGGACACAGGAGCCATGGAAGGTTTTTGAGCAGAGAAGGGAAACGATCTCACTTAGGTTTCAAAAGGATTCCTTTGGCTGCTGTGTGGGGAGGACTGCAAGGGGCAAGGGGAGAAGCCAGGAGGCCAGTGAGGAAGCTATGGCAGTACTCAGCGAGATGGTGGAGGACTGGATGGGGTGGTGGCAGTGGCCTTGGGTCTGTTTTGAAGGTGGAGTCCATGGGACTTGCACAAGACTTGGATTGGAGTGGAGCGTGGGGTGATGATAAAAGAGAGAGATGAAGGATCATTTTGAGGTTTTGGCCTGAGCACCGGGGAGGATGTTGGGGCTATTTAGTGAGGGGAGAAAAAACAAGGAACTCCATTTGGACTTGTTATCAGGTTTGAAGTGCCTTCCCCTCAAAGACTTTATGGACCCCAAACTGGGTTGGGTGCCTCTGCTGGGCTCCCAGCGCTGCTTGTATGCCTCCATCCCAGTCCTGATCCTGACTCTGGCTGTCACTCCCACTGAGCTTCTTAAAGGCAGGTATAGGGTTGGCCTCGTTCCGCGCCTCCGCCCCTCCACCCCCGCCGCCTCGCACAGAGTCGGTGCTCAGTAAATATCTACAGGATGAGGGAATAATAAATGCTCCCAGAAGCCAGGCCGCGGACCCCAGGGATGCCTCTGGATTGCAGCTTTGTCAGAAGGATGGATAAGGTGTGACGTGGGGACAGGGGCAGGCAGATGATCTTATCCTGACCTGGGGGGAAGGAGCTGGAAGGGCAAGAGACAGGCCGGACCGCAGTGTCCAAAGTAGGGAGCCTGGCCAGAAGGCCTCTGGGCCACAGGCGCTGGGAAATCACAGAGGCGAGTGTCACCACCCACGGGCCGATCCGACGCCAGAGAAAATACTCACCAGAGCAGAACGCGGTGCTCAGACGTCCAGACGGCCTGCCACGCGGAAGCCCAGCACGGAAGTGACTTAGAGACTACGACTCCCACAAGGCCTTGGGGCTGCCCTGCGTAAGGCTTCCAGAACATCT